>OZ023213.1:18018964-18031464 GCA_963995525.1 Escarpia spicata
CAGGAGTCTCGCTGATCCGGCAGCGGGTGACGTCGTTGAGCACGTCGTAATTTCTGGAGAACTGAAAGACATCTTGGTGTCCCTATACAATGAACTCCGAGCGAACGTGAAGCCGCCTGCTACTGATATGCAACAGTTGGTGAGATCGTGTGTCGTCTTTAGAACACCCAGTTGAGAATGTTTTTATTGATGTTATATCGATTATTAATGCGTTTTATCTTGGAGGTATTCCAAGCGGAGATCTTCACAGGTGCACACGCCTTTTTCTATGTTCGCGTTCTTGGAACATTGACCTATGATCGACCAATTGGCGATGTATTGAAAATGGTAGTTACTTAGAGTTATTTACTTTTCAGAAGACACATTAAGTGGTCAGTTATCTCCCGGTTAGCGCCTCTCTTTATCAGGATATTATTAACTGTTCTATATAATGTTCGACTGATTGACTTATTGCTAGCAGTTACGTTTCTATAAAACTTGATTGCATTTTTTAGTGTACCGGATGGTAATTATGCTATAACACAGCATTAATTATTAAAATGATAAACCTTTTATTAAAAAGTGGGGTTTAATGATGACAAACGTTTAATGAGTAGCTGTGGAATTTGTACACTAAGTCATTGATATGTATGGGCGTTTTCTAGGTGTTTTATATATTTCGTGACAATGTGAAAACCAATTTATTATTAGCTGAGATCTAATGCACATTATTAAGCAAGTCGACGGAAACGTTATATTTTTGAGTCCTCACGATATTTGTAGAAAGGAATCGTTTTTGTATTTCGCTCATAACATGGGAAAAACAGCAAAGCTCGAAATTCGTTTAAATTACTTAAGTAGAATAAGGAATTCACTTGTTCCATGAAAAACTTTCAAAACATTCTTCTCAATAATTAACGGACACAAAATTAGACGAAACAATATGTTTAGATTTGCTTCTTACAAATGGCTCAAATTTCCCACCAATAGAAAGATAGTCACTCGTCCGACGGTTAATCCACTTATCCCAGACAACCGGACAAACATAAATTTCTAGCCATGTACATAAACAAGTCTAAGATAATAAATGTTAGAGGTAACCATAATATAACATGTGGTCCAGGTTTCACAAAGGAATATGTTTAGACATGAATGTACAAACATATTATGTGACGAACATGTTTAGATGTATAAGCATATTGCGTGAAGATGTTTTAGTCAAAGACGCATTCTTGTGTGGCACGTGATGAGGTCAATTTTGTTTTGCTGTAGAGTTGGGACGATAATATTGCCAAGTATGCCGCCGATTGGGCAGCATGTGGAGACAATTTCTTGCGCCACCGCCGAACCATCGGAAGACGTGATAAATACGGCGAGATGTTCTATGTTTCCACGAGCGGTGCGACGGATGCTCCTAACTTAAAGGAAAACATCAAGGTGGGTGGATCACCGGGAAAGGGCGCGATAGTGTGGTGATTAGCACACCCGCCTGGCATGCCAGTGATTTAATACCCGGACCGGGCAGGCATGGTATATTTGATGTAAAGACCTATCTCTCAACATTGTGGACTGTGTATCCCTCGGTCCCGTCTCAATTTGGTTCGTAAAAGAACCACTGCGGATGACAAGCACCTGCCAGCATAGAAAGGTCGGTTTGGCGATAATGTTCTGAAAAAGGCTGACTAGTTGAATGTGACATGATATGACCATACCATTGCCTTAACGCATTATTACAATGGTTGTACTAGGTGCAAACGCGTCTGTTGCTGCATATATCTCACTAGATTTGTTATTGCTAGCTTTAGTTGCGGTAGCTGGCACATTAGTCAAGTCATTATTAGTGTCAGTTTAGGTAGCTGTCGCATTACTTATTTCATTGGTAGCGTCAGTTAACGTAGATGACGCATTAATAATGTCACTGGTAGCTTCAGTTAAGATATGTCAAGAGTTAGCCATGTCATTGATAATGTAACATTAGGATTCCGTTTATACGGAAACGACATGCGAAATAGGAAATACATATGTTGTCACGTCACTAGTGGGATTCAATTGTTAGCGGCCTCATCCGCCTTAAAAAATGCATCCGCGTCTGTACATATAAAATAACTCCTAGTAATCTCTACTAAACACTATATCCATGATTTTTGCTGCAACGGCCACTGACGTACTGACTTTATCGACTTATTATTTTGCTGATTTTACCAAACGCTGCGCCATATATATCACACGGCGGTCGAGCTGTTAGAGAGCCGGACTGTCTATTGAAGAATCGGAGTTCAAATCTTACTATCGACCGCTGTTTCGTACCTTGGGCAATTTTGTTCACCCTACGTTGCCTGTGTCTTTCGCTAGGAACACCAACTACCGTTGATTCCTGGTCTCTGGTATATATGCCATGAGAACTAAACAGTCCCACAAAGAGGGAAAATGTATTACCTGTAGTGGACCCACTAACTCTTGACAAGGAAACGTCCTAATATAAAACACGCCTGTGTTAGTTATATATTGGGCTGTTCGTAGTTAAACATCAGTCAAGTTCTAACAATATGTTGAGCGTGTCTGAGAATCAAATGTGACATTGATATTGTGCATCTTTCCTGTGTCTTCCTAGTATGGCCTGATGAGGTGGTGGAACGAAAAAAAGCACTACAACTTTGCCGACAACTCCTGCAAATCCCGAGGATTATGCGGTCACTACACGCAGGCAGGTGGTGCTAGTGTCGAATGTCAAT
Source organism: Escarpia spicata (assembly GCA_963995525.1). Taxonomy (NCBI): domain Eukaryota; kingdom Metazoa; phylum Annelida; class Polychaeta; order Sabellida; family Siboglinidae; genus Escarpia; species Escarpia spicata. The sequence goes on from OZ023213.1 coordinate 18,021,676, forward strand.
ACATATATATATAGGTAACAAAGGTATGTTAAGATTGTCGAATATGAGACACATTTTGTTGTAAGACACAATCTGTCATACCATTAAAGATTTCTTGTCACCATCAAATTTTTTTCGACATTCTACAAAGCGCGGTCGGGCATGCGATCGGACGCGGGATCGAATGTATTGAATGAGAATTCCTAATTTGTATGTATATTTTTTTGTTCAAAGCATATGATTCACATTTTAATGCCACTTACAATATAGCACAAATAAGTTGTTTCATTAGAACACATTTAATTGCCACAATTTTCAAAATTACTAACAAAACTATAACAAATTAGCAAACATTTAATGTGAAATGCCAATTTTTATATACAATTAAAATGTGTGTATACAAATTGTATATAAGGTCTGATAGACTATGGAAGCTAATATCTGGAATTTTAAAGCATTCGATTTGTTGTTGTACAATCATATATATTATTATATTATCATATAATAATATTATAAATACTACAGTTCGATTTTATTTTTTTTCTAAAACAAAATATTAGATTTACAAATATTTTGTTTAATAAGTCGCCATGCAATGGCCATAATCAGTTACAGCTATTAATTAAAACATTGTGTATTCATGTTGCTGTGAATGTTTCATTTGTTAAACTATAAATCAGTCAAGACAATAATTAATTTAATAACCATCCAACACGCGACTAAACATCGCGCGACGAACGGGACTCGCCACGGCAATGCCCTAAAAATAGTGCAGACGTAACGAAATCTAGCACAGTCGAATACGTTCAGCCTGCATGCTCCACTGCAGGCTGATTACATCGCAATCCTGTTCAAAAATGATGCGACATCGTCGAACAAAATCTAGTTTCCGCACTTGTAAATCATGTTTAATTATCACACAACATACATAATTTGAATAGTGGAAAACTGACAAATGACATCGGTGATGCACGAAGTCGAAGTTGTATATCGGGCGATAACATACGTAAACCGACATGTTTACACTTCAGCTGATCGTAACTTTTGTTTCTCTGACGGCATCGATTTCGTGTAACATCAACAGTCAGGACTGCCTACCTGACAGAAACAATTTCCATAATGACCCCCCCCCCCCCCCCCGTCGCACCCCGTTCCGCTCCCTGGTCCTTGACGATCACACCTTTCTCTGAAGTAGATACAGTGACAAGTCCAGCCTGTTGACGGTGCCTGGGAATCCAGGAAGTTGCTCATTTGATCATCAAAAGTAGATGTACTTTGTTTCAACATAATCATTGTGTACTACACTGTAACTGTCGGCAGTTAAGGTCGTCCGTTAGCACTTCAAAGGGATGTTGTTTAGCAACATCCAATAAGTTACATTGTGTTAATTACAGCTGTCAAAGTGCCTGCATGGCCAGATATGTCCAACTGTTTACGTCTGTAAAGCATCACCGTGAGAAAGACAGCGCCAGTGAATAGCCAATAATCATCCAACGAGTTTCTAAATTTACAACACACAGCAGGAACATTATAATTATTACTAACAATCAATGACAAAGTTAAATTGTTGTATTAAAAAACCTTTCAATAAAAAATTGATAGTTTTATATTGCAATTAGAACAATTATAATACTCATTTTATATTATTCTAAGACATTTTATAATTATATCCATAACTTTCATAAAACCATAACTATTTAATTTAATTTAATGGTTTTACCTAGGGTAATCTTCATTTAATTTTTCACTATATATAATTCTACACCTGTACATTTTATTAATGTCTAGACGCGCTTTAATGACACTGATAATAATATGCTCACGTGTCACATGCCATAGCAGTCATCAGCAGGCTGGTGGCAGTCAAAGTAATGGTAGGCAGCCCTGCAACAGTGAACACTAACACATCTCCTCGTTGGTTGATTAAAAACCATACGATCCCAATATGATTACAAATGTGGGTTTTCGATTTGCCGCGACCTGTGTTTTTGCGAAAACCAATCAGTTCACTAAACTGTCCAATCGAGCATTGTCGTAATCGACGAGTGCTTATTGGAACTCCCCGCCCTGATTATTTGGTCTACGCAAGTGTTGTCTGCTTTTCAAACAACCACCGCTAGCGGTTTGGTGACAATTACCCTAGCAAGTCGAGGCCTTAATTGGTTTCTGGCGTGTGTCGGGCAGCTGGCCAGGCGATCCGGGTGGTCGATTTTCCAAACCAATCTCAGTAGATTTTGTAACTGGTTTCGCGGCAGTTTCAATGACGTCGTAAAAATGGCATGGACGGGCTGTCCATCGCAAAAATACGGCATTGACGGATATGGAAGCGCCAGTCTGGCGGACCGGTCCACAATCAATTTCACCCGTCCAAAATCGCGATTTTCGAATTTTACCCGGTTCAAATGACGGGTGAACGGGTCTCTGGGTGAGGCCCTGGCGAGAAGTGCGATTAGTTGCCTTGTAAAGTAACGTAGCATGATACATGTAACATGTGTTTGCCTTTAGATTCGGCAAAGAAATAAACACACCAACCTCTGCACACCAACATCGGATGTTAGCTAATCGCAGAATAGTTTACGTTATTTGTGTCGTTGATGCTACTGTGACTCAGTATAGTTAGTGTCGTACAAATGTATGCCATCCATTTGTTTAGAATCACTCCAAATCGACCAGGAAACCGATTGTCACAGGAAAATAGATTAATTTAAGTAGATATAGGGACGGTGAATACACGTGAACGCGGACTATGAATGTTTGTTTCGAATGATGTTAACATCAACTTGCAGTATTATTTTGAGGTAGGTGACAGATATATACAAAACTGAGCAATGCAATTGTCATGACGTTTGCATGAGAAATTGAACTATAAGTCAGTCACGTGTCATTTCGTACACTGTAGATGGCTTGGGCAAAAGCGAACAAAATCGGATGCGGATACGCACTGAATTGTCCGTTCCACGGTTATCCCAGAACATTCTACCTCGTATGTAACTACAGTCCTCCGTGAGTATAACAACAACAACATCAACACCACTTCCATCAAGAATGACAACAACAACACTACCATCACAACACCCCACCTCACCACGACCACCACTACCACGACCGCAATCACCACCACTACCACCACCACCACCACCACAACCACCACAACCACCACAACCACCACAACCACTACTACCACCACTACTACCACCACTACTACCACCACAACAACAACTACTACCACCAACAACATCACCACCACCGCTATCACCGTCTCCACCAACACCACCACCATCACCACAAACACCACCACCACCAACACTACCTCCACCAACACCACCATCACCACCACCACCACAACTACCACCACTGCCCCTACTACCACCATTACTACTACTACTACTAATACTACTACTACAACTATTGCTGTTATTACTATTTATAATACAACAAATTCCATTACTACATATGCTGCTGCTGCTTCTGTTTATTTTGTTATAAATCTTACACAAACTAAATTTAACAGAGTAAATAAGCCTACAAGTGACATCAGAGACAATGATCACCACATGCCGTATCATAACAGTACTTGCCGAACAACTCTATTACCAACACGCATATGAGAGGCTGACCTTGTTGTGTCTGCCGTAGGACATTTCAGTAACGACGTATTGTGAATTGGTACTTGCCAATCGAGTGACGTAATTTATTCGAATTATATGTCTTTCTTTATATAGAGGCAACTACGTCGGCCAGAAACCATACGCAGCCAAGGCACCAATTGGTCCAGGTACGCGGTCTTACGACCTTAACGTGCGATATTTATTAATTTATCAAATCAAACGGATACATAAAAATAGTCGTGCTTTTCAACGTAGATTACTGTGTGTGTGTGTGTGTGTGTGTGTGCGTACGTGCGTACGTGCGTACGTGCGTACGTGCGTGCGTACGTGCTTGTGTGGATATACATATATACTTCATTACCTCATTAAGTGTATCGGTGGACAGTTTTTCTTGTGCGACGTTTAGTCCGAGGTTCGGCAACACAGGTCGGCCGTGTTCAACCATTCTAGATATTGCTAACTCCAACTATTAAACGTTGATGGAAGACACATTCAGTGGACTGCACGCCCATTCACAGTGCACGGCACAACCACGCTCATACGCACGCATACAGTATACGGTGGCAACGGTCGGTTTATCGACACTCTTATCGTTCGTATTCTACAGCCATCTTCACATTCGGCGGCACGTCCAATAGATCGAAATGTATCTTCCCCTTTAAATGCCCGACGGATACACACATGAGCGCCTACAAAAGTTTCATGGAGAAACATTGTAAAGCCATGTGCGGTTATTGCAGTGAGTATCAACGAGAACCTACACACACGCGCGCGCGCACGCACGCGCGCACGCACGCACACGTGTGCGCGTGCATTATTATTGCAATCAGAACGAGGAGAAGGAATACCAAAATAACGACAGTGATGTATTGTGAATCAACATAATACTTGCACCAGTAATATCTACCATTATTATATTCATAACATGACCACTTTTTGATCATTTGTGATGTCGGTTCTTTGACACATTGAACTGACAACAACAAAACACGTTTTTAATATTTGTTTTGTAATAAAAAAAACCTGGAAAGTTGCATGACTGACTCACCAAGTGCATAACGCGTGCATGCTTAACATTATCTCCCTGTATATTGTTCAACATAATACACAAACCATCGCCAAGAAACAATTAGTTTTTAAGACTAAAATGTCTTTATTCTCTCTCTCTCTCTCTCTCTCTCTCTCTCTCTCTCTCTCTCTCTCTCTCTCTCTCTCTCTCTCTCTCTCTCTCTCTCTCTCTCTCTCTCTCTCTCTCTCTCTCTCTCTCTCTCTCTCTCTCTCTCTCTCTCTCTCTCTCTCTCTCTCTCTCTCTCTCTCTCTCTCTCTCTCTCTCTCTCTCTCTCTCTCTCTCTCTCTCTCTCTCTCTCTCTCTCTCTCTCTCTCTCTCTCTCTCTCTCTCTCTCTCTCTCTCTCTCTCTCTCTCTCTCTCTCTCCCTCTCCCTCTCCCTCTCCCTCTCCCTCTCCCTCTCCCTCTCCCTCTCCCTCTCCCTCTCCCTCTCCCTCTCTCTCTCTCTCTCTCTCTCTCTCTCTCTCTCTCTCTCTCTCTCTCTCTCTCTCTCTCTCTCTCTCTCTCTCTCTCTCTCCTCTCTCCTCTCTCTCTCCTCTCCCTCTCCTCTCTCTCTCTCTCTCTCTCTCTCTCTCTCTCTCTCTCCTCCCTCTCTCTCTCTCTCTCTCTCTCTCTCTCTCTCTGAGAAACAAACCGCGGCATACCTGTACCGCATACAGACGATTGCACTGGCAGAGAAGAACAAAAGTGATAGCTGAAACCGAGCAATTGAATTGATGCCAATTTCACCCCCGTCAGCAGGGAATCAACAGGAGAACAGTAACAACAGTTATTCTTTGGTGTGTGTCTCCCCGTTTCACCAGGGTTTTTTATTTTATTTTTAGAGTGTCCAGGTGTTGCAGAATGCCAGAATGGTGGCGACCTGGTGGGGTGCTCCTGCCACTGTAAGGGCGGATGGATCGGCGGTGATTGTGGAGGTTCGTAGCTTCAGGAGTAGGCTTTGTAATTTGCAACAGGATGTATGCTGGGAAAATCGGAAATCGTTGAACATCAATGGGCGTTGCGGTTTTCTCAGCCCAACTCGGCAGTACTGCCAGTAAAGCTTGTTTTGAAACTGGATGTTTTGTTTATCTTTCAACGTGCTCCGGGATCGTATCTTCCAAATTGCGAACGTTGTTACGTTTTATTAAGCAGGATTTCATTGGCAGTATACCTTCAATATAATTACTATAATCTTAGGAACGTTACTTAATTATTAACAGCCTACTTTTAAAATTGATCGATCATCTTAGCTCTAGTTAGAACTGAATCAACTATATCTACCACTTGTCAAACACAGTTACTTATCGATAAAGCAGCTGAGCGAACTGGTGCAATGTGAAGCGAATGAAACAGCCCAAAGTTCGATACAAGAGCATGACGATTAAAATCTGAAATACGTTGATTGAGAGTCCGATTAAACCTCATGTGTAGTTGGGTCAACATTGTATAAACAACTGATGATATACACTAAGCTCTATCTATGTCGTTATGTACAGAGCTTGTGGCGTAGTTTATAATATGATGTTGTTAATCACAGTTCTGCTAGGACGTAATTCCCACTTGCGAATTGTTAGTGATTTATCGTTAAGGTGCCCCGCTACGGTCCAGTATATCCCGGAGAAGCTACGTTACGATAACCAAACTAAAGTGTTTTCGTATTTGTCGACAGTGTGTCTTATAAAGGAATGCAAGAACGGACGCACTCTTGATCCAGCGAGCTGCTCGTGCAAATGCCCTGAAGGATTCGGAGGCGTCGACTGTACGTGATACAAATCTAGGGCACCACGTATACGCACACACGAACGCACGCACGCTCGCATGCACATACACATATATGCAGAAACGCACACGCATACGCAAACGTACACGCACACAGCACAAACACACACACGCAGAGGGGGGGGGGGCAACAGAGTATTTTTTGTTATGTAAATAGTTAGATATATACATGTCGCCATGCAATTCTAGCGTATTACGGTCGTAATATATATAAACGTTGTACTTTGTGCCTATCTGATTCCTCTAGACGTTCACCTGCTCAAACATAATTATAATTTTCGAAAGACTGTCAGTACATTTTCTAAATTCATTAAATACGGATATTTATTTCAAAATTCGTGTGTATAAAATATATTATTGCGATCGAATTCCACGAATAGTTCAATGCCAATAACCCAGCACCAAACTACGAGGTGGTCATGTAAATCCTCAAATCCACTAAGATGTATAGTGTTTCGTATTGACCTAAACCACCTTTGATCTAAACCATTACTACTTCTATCACCCAATACATCAGGCCCTACCTACCAACCTGCCCGGTACTGATATCCACAATGGCACCAATATCCATTACTATTTCTTTCACCCAATACATCACCCAATACATCAGGCCCTACCTACCAACCTGCCCGGTACTGATATCCACAATGGCACCAATGTCCATTACTATTTCTTTCACCCAATACATCAGGCCCTACCTACCAACCTGTCCGGACTGATATCCACAATGGCACAAATGTCCATTACTATTTCTTTCACCCAATACATCAGGCCCTACCTACCAACCTGTCCGGACTGATATCCACAATGGCACCAATGTCCATTACTATTTCTTTCACCCAATACATTAGACCCTACCTACCAACCTGTCCGGACTGATATCCACAATGGCACCAATATCCATTACTATTTCTTTCACCCAATACATCACCCATTACATCAGGCCCTACCTACCAACCTGCCCGGTACTGATATCCACAATGGCACCAATGTCCATTACTATTTCTTTCACCCAATATGTAGCGCCACTGTAACGATTTAGTTTTTTAGACTTCGCGAATTGTTGCTATCACCTGTAGATGGAGAGGTGCCCCTGCCTTTACTTAAGCACTACCCCTTGTGAATGTGGTATTTCCAGCAAAGCTCTTTCGGCTCGTAGACATAACACTTTGTCTCTTATATTTACATAGGCGGATGCGTTAACAACCCGGTTGAGTTCACGAATCACGGCATCAAGTTCCAGTGCTGGCACAATTGGATCAAGAAATATAACCTGTGTGGTTCCTCTATCTTGGGCCCGATACTCAGGCAGGAATGCCCAATCACGTGCAAGTAAGTTATGTATGATTTATTGGTGTTTCTTGAAGTACGTGTCCCAAAACGAATTAGTTATCAGTATTGTATACAGTGGTTGTTATGTATGATTTATCGGTGTTTCTTGCAGGACGTGTCCCAAAATTGGAATGGATGATCGTGAGTAGACCAGTGACGACACCTGAAGCGTGGGAAGAACTTGTAACGTCGGACAACACAACCGGCTACGAAACAAGGAGCGCGCCTACACATAGAAAGCATAGATACTGCACACAACTTGCTGGTTTCTGCGATGCAGTGCCCAATATAATTGTCAAATAACGCACAAGTAGGCATTTTAACACGCTCAAAATAAAAATAAAACATACACTGAACTCGCATACTTACCGTACTTAGTTTTAAATTTAACAGTTTTAAAGTTTTAACATGCATGCATACCGTTTAAATATTAAGAATATATGAGTGGATGAATTGTTTACATAACATTATCATTAATTTGCGTTGAAATAAGCCACAGTACAATAACTATTGTTGTTACGATTTCGCCTTTAACATGTAATATGACATCATGGCTCCAACAAGTGAGTCTTTTACCCCGATTATGTCAAATACATTGATGATGTGTTGATTTTTGTTTCACGTCTTTAAGTTATGTATTGCGTGGCACGGCTTTCTAGAAATAAATATTATAAAATGTTTATTGTTTTATTGTGTTATGACACCATTCAGCCACGTTGCAATTAATGTGCGAAGACTATTCGTAGTCATACAGCCAACACTGTCTACGCACAGATATTTATTCATACATATGAGTGAACTGGGGCAACGTAGAATAAATGAACTGACCCAAGATTCGCAACGGTAGCACATTCGAACAAGGGTTCTCTCGATTGAGAATCCGACGCTCTAAGCACTGTATTCCATAGTAGGTTATGCATTCCATACACACACGAACACGCACATATCCCGGTGACTTTGGGTTCAAACACTGAATACCATGCTCATTCCACCTGGTGTCTATGTCAGGGGAAGTAAGTGGTGTGGTAAGTTCCCTCTGACGTGGACACCGGCGCAATATATGAGACCACTGTCATTGTTACTTGTGTTTGCGCGGGTTCACATGCCCTAATAGTAAACCTTATTCTAACTGTTTTTTAAGTTAACATTTATTGCCAAAACGAAGTGATGTAATCATAAACTTAATAATAGTTAACTCTTTTCAATTAATCATCATCAATATGCAGTCGTTGTGTCCCGTGGTTGGGCGAAGGCCTCAGCATTTTGTTTCCAGATCTGCCTGTCTTGCGCTATCCTCAGCCAGATGGTGCCCTTCCAGTACTCGTCTATTTCGTCTCTCCAACGTCTCGCCGGTCTTCCTCTAGATCGTTTCCCTTCACAAGGTCTAAATGTAGTGATACGTGATGTCCATCGGTTATCTCGCTATATATTGATGTGACCTGCCCAGGTTCACTTCTATCTTCTGATTTGTTCTATCTCGTCTATGACCTTTGTCTTTGTCTCTCTTACCCAGATATTTGTTTTTATCTCCCGATATGTGATGTTTAATATACTTTTTTTCCATCTTTGTTTGTGCGGCTGCTAGCTTGTTTTTATCTGGTTGGTGAGTGTTCATGTTTCCGCGCTGTATATCATCGCTGGACGTTCGCATACATTGTATTGTTGCCTCTTCCAATAATATAACTAGCAGAACGTCCGTCACCGGACGGGATGTCTTGTTAATAATAGTACTATTTTCAAAATGTTAGAACACACACAGCAACGTGACATAGACATTATAAAGCGCTCGTCATTATAATGACGAAGGTAGAATGTTAATTGTCAAGTAATACTCGTGTTGCTGTGCTATTGGCATGAGGGTAGACATAAGCTTTGTTGTATCAGCGTCGACTCCATGTAGCGTATATTCCATGTTGCAAGGGCCGATTCTCTGAAGTATGTGCCGCTCGCCCGTGGTTCGTGAGATTGTTTATTTACGTTTTATACATTACGCATACATTACGTTTTACGTTCAGAACAACCGATTTACCCCATCAAAGCGAC
>OZ023213.1:18036464-18048964 GCA_963995525.1 Escarpia spicata
CCCATTACGCCCGGGTTTCCCCTATATATAGTCAGACTGTCTCCGAAACTACTATAATCCCATGCCAGCAGCCTGACTAAAGCACAGTTCAGGTATTCCTGTAGGCCGGGATTAAGCGATGCATGATTTATATATATATATATATATATATGAATATATATATATATATATATGTATATATATATATATATATATATATATATGTATATATATATATATATATATATATGTGTGTGTGTGTTTGTGTGTGTGTGTGTGTGTGTGTGTGTGTGTGTGTGTGTGTGTGTGTGTGTGTGTGTGTGTGTGTGTGTGTGTGTGTGTGTGTGTGTGTGTGTGTGTGTGTGTGTGTGTGTGTGTGTGTGTGTGTGTGTGTGTGTGTGTGTGTGTGTGTGTGTGTGTGTGTGTGTGTGTGTGTGTGTGTGTGTGTGTGTGTGTGTGGTCTGTGATGCCGCCACTATAGATGGATAAGGAAATACGCTTGGTGACAGCACAATTCTTGAGATGTATCACTATCCCATTACACATGGCCATCCCATTACGCCCGTGTTTCCACTATATATATATATATATATATATATATATATACACGGGCGTAATGGGATGGCCATGTGTAATGGGATAGTGATACATCTCAAGAATTGTGCTGTCACCAAGCGTATTTCCTTATCCATCTATAGTGGCGGTTATCTGACGTAAGCGCCGCTTGATAAGTGTCTGGACACATCATTCGTCGCCGTCTCTGCGTCGCTGTGGTTGTTTTTGTTCGCTGCTCCGTCTGTTCAAAGCTGTTCGGCCGACACAACCATGCCGCGACTTACTGTCGTTGTCTGTACAGCTGCCTGCGTAACACTCTTGTGCAGTCACTCAACGTAAGTTCTGCATAACGGTCTAAACGACGTTGTTGGTTGTTAGGCGTAGGTTAGGACCTGTGACAATAGAGGAACTTGAACGAGAAAAAAACGATTGTTTGCAACATACGTTATGTGTCAGAATAATCAGTTATTCTAATTAGGGTTTCCAGAACGAATGGAAAGCGATGTCCTACTGAGAGAACAACATTAATAATACGGTTCCTGTAAATATGGAATGCAAATCCACATCATGTATAAATATGTGTTACAACTAATATTAAATAGTCCTAGGGATAACTAACGATATAAATTAGTATTACGAAATTGATATTTATGCAAACGTTCGTGGATGTATAAAACATTGCACACAATGCCAGATGTGTAGTGTGATCAAAAAACGTGATAAATGCATCGATCTGTTTAATATGTAAAAGTTTTGTTATGGCTCAAAGGACCCCATATGTTGGCTCTAAGGATATGCAGTTGGGGGTCCCTTGAGCCTACACATGCTTCCACTATTGTTAACATGTTTGGAAATTGATATATCCCAACTTCATTTATGCAATGATCATATTAAAAGACATACGTTGTTTATATGGTGATAGTGCTCTTTTAATGTTAAAAACTGTATTGTTTTCAAGGTTTATCTTTGATGACGTGAAAAATGGCTCATAGATCCCAATCTTCACCAATAACGCTTCTAGTCTATGAATGTTTGTACTTCTCGCGCCTTTAATAATAAGAACACAATATCTAGCATGTGTAATTGTTTCATAACGTTGCCAATACTGAACCATCACTAGTGGGGTGGCATAGCAAACCAATTGTGCGTTTTGTGATTTAAAAAAAACGCAAACTCGGCCAATATATAAAATAATATATGACGGTAATTTTCAGATATTTCAGAAAATTATACACATGTGCGTTCATTTGGATTACAGAGCCCATTGTTGCTTGAAATTGCAGGTAGTGCCTATCTACGAGATCATGACATACAGACAGGTTTAATAATTTTTTTTTTAGAATATATAAAACTCAATTATTATTAACGTTTTCAGTTTTATTTTACTGTCACTTTTGTATGACCCACTGTGAGCAACTATGCTGAAAGTGATCTACACTGAACACCAAAGAAGTATTGTTTGTTAATGGCCACGACACCCAAAGACATATAAATCAAAACGTGTGCTATTTTGTAACTATGTCATTTTTTATTATATTTAATACTAAAAAACAGTAAGGTCGTATAGTTGTTATATGTATGAACACCAATACTCTTACCTTGTTACTGGCTGGAACATTCTCCTTCGCAAACACATAGAGCATCAAAGTTTAGCGTTGTGACACCTGCAGCGCTTGTGACGCCCTTTCTTGCTTCCGCACGAAAGTTGTTCATTGTTGTCACTAGTGGGGGAGGGGAGCACAGGAGTTGGTAGCATTGCCTGTCCCCAGATATGACCACCTTGATAGACAGCCTCTTCACATGTTGCTCCAGTGCAGCTTGCGATGGTGGAATTCTTTGCACCGAATTGGTTTTCACGAACAACTTCTTTCTGGCTTTGTTCACGCAAGTGCTTGTTCTGTCATAGAGCAGTATCAAAAACCTCTCGATGACACGCAAGCTTTCCACTAGGATGCCACTTGGTGCACAGGCCAAACTAAGCAGTGTTTCGGTAAGCTCTGGTAGCGAGTTCCACGTGGAATATTGGAAGAGTGTGCGATTGATCTGGTCCGAGGATGACAGATATCAGATTGGTCGGTAAATATACCAGCCATAATTCGTCATTAGCTGCTAGAGTCTGCGCAATCGTTATACATAATATCACAACATCAGTGTCGACTGTACATATGATAATTTGATGATGACCGTGTTATGCTGCATGTTCCACATACAAACACATACGGGTGTCTGCCTCTTCATGTGTGCATGGGGCGAGTGAGTTGATTTCATGCAATGGAGGTGAAGAGAGTACCTGCTCTCTATCTGTGATCACAAGCTCCTTTTCATCCTGATCAAATGTCTGGATGAGAACCTTTGAGAGGAAGCTAAACAGCTCAGTCATGTTACTGTCGAACGTGGGAAGTTATTCCAGTTTCCCGGTAGGGGAGCTGTACCCATAACGCCACTACGCACCCCATGACCAGGTGTTGCTCTTGTTGTTCCTTCGGAGATTCCGCTATGTAATTGTCCCACACCAGATCCAAACGTGATGCATTTTGAAGTAGGGCAAAAACATAAAGTAGGTGATGAAAACATGCTCTTCAAACGTTTCTGTTGTGCCTGTCTTCAACATCTGGACAATTGCTGCTCCATCAAGAACAAAAGCGGTAGCAACAGGTGGCTCAGACTATGGCGCAGACAGTTTTTCTAGGCATGTCGAAAGGTTAATCTTTGTGTCGAAGCGTAGTCGTCCCGCATCAGACAGAGCAGGAGGACATCCTTGATTCTTGTGCCAAAAGAATTCATCTTGTCTGACAACCAATGTACAACCTTGAAAACAGTTCTACATCTCTCTTGATCGAGGTGAGCTGTTGTTTTCCTTTGTTCGCGACAGTGGATGTGGAGGTGCTGAACAACGGTAGCCTTTTGCGACGCTTAGCAACATATAGTGACTTAGTCATGTAGATGTGGCATCCTTTCGTGAAAACATCGAATTGGTCTTTGCCAATCTTCTCCAGATTATAGACTGTCTTAGCTATAGACCGATCTGCGATCTTCCTTGTGTCAAGGACAAACACGTCCTTCCTTTCCTCTACAAACGGATTGTCAAGCTCCTCGATCACGCTAACGAATGAGCGGACATCTTTCGCAAATGCTTTCTGTACACACGGCGTTTGGTCATGGTGACCTGGATCAACTCGTTTCCCCCAGTGTTGACGTGATTCTTCAAACTCTGCTATGATTCTTGCGAGTTCTAGACCTGCAACCATCCATCGACGAATGGCCCTGGGTTGTCTGACAAACCAACTGCTTCGCCATCTCCCTTGATGGACGCATTAATTTGTTCGTGGGCTTGGTCAATCGAAATACTTGAGAACACGCGCTTACTCCTCTGCACAGTGAAGTGGCCAACGATGAATACTGCGGCAACTTGTGGGTGCTTTGTCGGCAGCTCGGCCATAGACTGGGATCTAGCGATCATAGTTGGTTCTGTCTAAAGCGTCGAACAATGGGACAAGTGTTGCCAGAGCATTTAGGTACATGGAGAAGTTGGCCTCTGGCAGCGAACGCACGTAGACACGAATGCATAATTCCATATCCATCACTGTTGCCCAGTATTGTAACTGTATTGGATAGTTCTGTTTTTTTTATCACACAAGTCTTCAAATCGCAACAACTACATCTCATTGTCTCTACATATGAGTTTGTAGTAGTCATAGGCACGATGCTAAGGAATTTACAAAGCGGCTGCAGTGATTTTGTGGGCTCGTCTTGCGCGTGTAGTGTGTGATGCATGCAAGAAGGAATCAGCAGTACCGGCTGATGTAATGTCTGCCTGTACCAATACATGGGTCCAACCACTTCCTCCAAGCACAACATCTACAGTCTTCAGAGCTGTCATCTCTATGTGAAGGCCACCGAACATCACCACGAATTATCTTCACCATAATTGTCTGGTCACTTCCATTGGATCTGTTTTGCGATGGCATATAGTGGTTGGTCAAACGTCAGTACAGGTGTATGGCTCTTGTTGAGATGCTCAACTGCATTCTTGACCACATACATAGAATGGTAATCATTGCCACTGTGTGGATACTGTGATGAAATAGAGGCAGCAATGCAGTGGGCGAGATTACACGATCTTCAGATGGTTGCCGGCTTGCGGGGAAAGCAGCCCGAGACGTATTCTCGGGGATCTCTTCAGTTGTGATGTGAATATGCCGGCTTGTATTCTCCAGCCACATATGTTCTTCTATCTTGTGTTTTTCGAATTTGTCCTTGCTCAAGGATATCACATTTGAAGCAGAAACAGATGATTCTTTGATGCTGGATGTAACTGGAGGCACGTCAGTGTAGTAGTGAGGTAGATGCCCAACTGTCTTCGAGCCAGCGTCGTCTTCGAGAACAACGATGCTACGATCAATGGCTTCGTCTGCTGAGGTGGGATTTTAAAACAAACTGATGCTAGTTCCGTGGAAAGAATATTTTGCTGTGGTAGCGCTGGGATTGTGATCAATATTATCAACAGCCGCTGTGGTGAACACGTTACCTCGCATAGATGGTGGACAAACAAGTTAGTGATAAGAAATGCTGATACCAAGTACAGTTGGTGATAAGATATGCTGATACCAAGATTCGACAGCCTGTCGACCAGTTCCCGCTTGTGCGTTTGTGCATGCTACATCAATCGAACGTATATTGACAATGGTGTATCATGTGCTGTGCAATGCCTCTCAGACGTAGCCGTTTCCCAATGGGCTCGCTTATGCTTTACACTGTTGAACTTCAGTAGTTGGGCGATGGTAAGTGCGGCAGGTGAGGCAGGTGCTGAAGTAGCTTGGCACTGTTCCTTAATACTTCGGCCTTCTAGTATCATATTTACCAGAGCAAACAACAGGCTGGATATTGATTGCTTCAGACAGTCTTCTTTGAATGACCCATTGAAGGAGATTGGTTCATCGAACATGTGTTTCCATACAATCTTTCTCGTTTACTACAGAGTCACAGCCTCCCTGTCACTATCATGTTCACAACCTTTGGAAACCGCTTCGCTTGTATCATCATTAAAAACTCTTTCTTTGAGCCTGCAACTCCGGAAATCCAGCCAGTAGTTTGCGTGTGTGTCAGTCGCATACTGTGCATTCTGCTATCTTGTTGAATCCCAAAATTCGCAATCCTTGACATATAGAGATAAACAAGATCGGACAGTTTGAAGACAGGTGGTGTGCTTTCCTCTTGGCGTTTCTTCTCAATATACATCACTAACTCTGCAAACACGATACTCATTATCTTCCGTTCCCTGTTGCTGCCTTGCAATGCGAATTTCTTGATGTTCTTGCGCCGTAGTACAATCCCGCCAAACATTTGACGTGATATTTTGCCTCCAGAGCAACCACGTATCCAATGCTGAGCCATGCCAGCAGGTCAGTGTCTTTAACAAGTGCGGCACTGGCACGAACACGGCGGTCCATTTGAAATGTTGTTGCTTCATGTAGCACTTCAGTAGTATTGACTTGGCCGCAGAAAAAAACAAGTAGACTGATTCCCATCTTTCTCTAAACTTGAAGACTGTGATCTGCTGCGTTTTACAGCTGGCTCATTATTGTCTTCATTTTTGGCTGATGTTTGATGCTTTCTCTTGTCTGCCCTTTGCAGCTTTGTGTTGTTGTACTGGAATGTGCACGATTTATGCCATTGAGCCTTATATACAGCAAAAGTATTTTGTATTCCTTCACCTTCGTCCAATCTGTCCAACTTTAGGTTTTGTGCAGTTTTCCGAAGTTACTGAATTTTACGAGATTGACAGCAAATGTCTTATATGCACTTACAGAGTTTTTTTAGCGTCTGTGTTGTATTTTCTTGACAAGTGACACACAGTTTCCAGTTTGTTACAGCGTGTTGTTATGATGTTGGCGGTGTTGATGTGTCGTCGATCCGGAAAGGCCGGGACATAGCTAACACATTTTGTCACTATCAACAATTAAAATGGCGTGCATCAATAACAGTTTGTCACATTGTTTATTTACCGTTTATGTAATATACATTACATAACTAATAAAAAGTAATTTATATACGAAAATAAATTGTTATTATATGTCAGCCATTTTTTATTTCAAAATGGTGGCCTATACGGGTATAATTTCAGATGGCCCAATAGCTGAAATGATCCATTCATATTAGTCGATATATTCACAAAATGTAATACTGTTATTACGTATTATACAATCGTTATGTTATTTAAACTGCATTATATGTCAGCCATTTTTTATTTC
Organism: Escarpia spicata; assembly: GCA_963995525.1. NCBI lineage: Eukaryota > Metazoa > Annelida > Polychaeta > Sabellida > Siboglinidae > Escarpia > Escarpia spicata. The sequence goes on from OZ023213.1 coordinate 18,043,250, forward strand.
AAAATGGCGGCCTACACGAATATAATTTTAGATAGCCCAATACGTGAAAATGTTCCACATACATTTGTCTACATATTCACCAAGTTTCATGCTTTTATCATATATTGCATCATCGTTATTGTATTCTAAACTATGCTCCCCCACTACAGTGCTCATCGTCGTATGTACAGTTACACCAAATAATGCATGAGCCAAACATTGGTGTGTCATAACCCATATGTTATGACTATGTGTTTCAGATGGGCGTTTTCTCTACATAACAAGCCTCGCAACCACCAGCCAGGCCGCTGTAGACAGGTTCCGGGTATCGGTAAGTTTTGGTCTGTTGCGGCTAGCTAAAAACCCGAAGTGGCGTTCGCAAAATAAAAATGGCTGTTCAGTGTTATTACTTAGAGAAACAGCGTAGGTTGATGTATGACCTGCCGAGGGATCGTAACTCGAAACATGATACGACGCAATTCGATTTTGCATGATATGGCGTCACTTAAAGACCCACCATAACACACAGTGTAACCTTAGGAAGTTTTATCGATGTGTGGGCCTAATGTCCCATAATTAGGATCAGTTACAGCCGAGCAGCGCAGCAGATTCGGAGCAACTGCCGGTTGCCCCTCTGTTAAACTGAAAATACCCGTCAACAGTGTAAATTGTAATTAGAAGCCACGATATTGGCATGTTTATACAGAGACCAATCAACTTCAGAAAAATAGAACACACACGGCACTTAAGATCTTCATCATCTTAGGTAACACTTTGAATTCGAATTATATTTGGATGAGTAGATTCCCAGATAAATACGACAACCCGGTCGGTCTTGATGCTAACAATAAAGTGTCATTAAATAATGATCTAACAAAGCTGAGCTCAACTGGAGCGGTAGGTTCAGTATGGTTTACGAATTGTTAGCTTTTGAGAAGTGTATGGGATATGGAAGCAAATGATAAGAGACGTGTCAGGAAAGAGTTTAAAGGAAATAAAAACAAGGCATTCGCTAAAATCCGTTTTCCATGTGTACATTAAGTTTAACATTGTAAGTAACATTTGAGAACATAAAACAATACAACAAAATACATTTGTATCATAAATTTGATTTTAAACCCGTCTGTGTAGCGATTTCCTCGAAAAATTAAAAATTAATGAACTAGGCGATCACGTGGTATCGTGACGTCACAAATTACCTATACTAGCATCAGGCCGACCCTTTCCATGCAATCAGAGCATGTTTACAAGGATAGCGTTTCGGTCGAAACGAGAGTCAGAATGAGTTATTGTGAAATGTTCCGATGTAATACAACCACTGGTCATCACAGAGGAACAAACAGTTATTTTACGGTTCTACGTGAATCCAATTTTATTCAAAACAATGATTGCGAAAGGGCTTATATAACTACAAGTCGACCAGGTTTTGGCTTTCGCTTAGTTTCGACTCGTTTTCAGAAAATGTATATCGATTCCAACCCAAGGGAGATAATCAGTATTGTGTATTCAAATAATTACTTCTACTTCCCCAACATTACACATAACATTAGCAAACTCATGTGGCTTAAATGAAGATCACCGGAATTTGTCGGCAAGCAATATTATTGGTTCAGCTTATATTCCGAGTTTCGCAAAGCGATCTGCCAGGGGATACTGAAACATATGTAATCAGCAGCGCCCCCTGGCGCGATAGGATGTCATCTATGAACACATTGTGCGTTTTACTCTGATAATTATATTATTATTATATTATTTATATAAAGAACACACCTGATGGATATTCCATTGTGGCTGAGTATTGCACAGAGTTCAACATTACTGTCTTATTAAACTGTGAACTGAAGTGGAACACACGCTCATGAAAAAATACGCGACAAGTTTGCAGGAGTTAGATTTATTTGACCTGACAATGATGCTACAACAGTATTTACAACAATAAAATTTACACACATGCACACACACACACACACACACACACACAAACACATACACGGGAATATATTACAAACGTATCTTCCATGTTGGAATTTACTGGGGGTACGCAAGATAGGCGATTCATAAATTCACTGCCTACACTGTACTTCCATGTCAGGGAACAGACTGACGCATACAAGATATTCATACTGTGTGACAATCTTTGGTACAAATTCACTGTATGCAGTTCTAATAAATACGTTTGCCTTCACTAGTGGCACCTATTTCTTTCAAAACAGTAATCGTATCCACATGTGACCACATCAAAAGAGTTGTCTTCACGCAACTAAGACCAGACCGTATCAATATTTACCCCTTCGGACCGCATGCTATATTGGGCTTTATTGTAAACCGCTGCTTTTGAAAGGCTGTTACATTGTAGCGTTTCTACGTTTTAGTAAAGATGCCTCAGACAGAAAGAAAAACATGCGACGCAAGTGACGAATAAATTAAGTTGTTTCGATGATTTAAACAAATGTACATGTTTTGTATTAAATCGTCTTCAAATATTGTAGCTATTTATAATATTGAAACATTATAAATTTGGACACAAAGGAACGGTATTTGCAATAAGATAAAGTTAAAAAACAGCTTCAATACAAAATACGTTGTAGATTTTCTACCAGGAATATCCAGATGGAAACAATTTAACAAATACAATCTGAGCTGTAAGAGATGTACATATATGTCATGTTATGAAATATTTTTGTCCCAGACTTTCATCATAACATTTAGAAGTACGAACACAACAAATTAGTTGTGTAAAACAAACATATGTGTAACTGTGTACGTCATCATCCATCATAACATGCTCTGAACACAATACGGCATCTTTATAATGTACACCATCGCAACGCGCATCGTATCGCCCATCGCATAACGCATCGCATCGCGCATCGCGCATCGCGCATCGCGCATCGCCCATCGCATCGCGCATCGTGTCATCGTCCCATGGCGGTGCAGATTTCCACACAAAAACGCGATGGCCCTTCTCGACCATTATACACAGTGTACTTAACATTTTAGGAAAAGCACGTATACCCTGAAACTGTATCCAGAAATAATCCAGCACTACACGACACTTCATACCAGCACTACACGACACTTCATACCAGCACTACACGACACTTCATACCAACAATGCATTTGTTTAATATGCATTGCTACTAAAATCACATGTACCTGAACAATTTTCCCAATTCCCATGATGCACCAGGCCCCATATCCAGTATTAGGGTTACCTCGTTATCAGGGTAACATTTGTGCAGTCCCGTGGGTGACCCTAATGCCGATGTTCTACAATATATATATATATATATATATATATATATATATAACTGTGAGTGTGTGTGTTTGTGTGTGTGTGTGTGTGTGCGCGTGTGCGCGTGTGCGCGTGTGCGCGTGTGCGCGTGTGCGCGTGTGCGCGTGTGTTTGTGTGCGCGTGTGCGCGTGTGCGCGTGTGCGCGTGTGCGAGTGTGCGCGTGTGCGCGTGTGCGCGTGTGTGCGCGCGCGCGTGTGTGTGTGTGTGTGTGTGTGTGTGTGTGTGTGTGTGTGTGTGTGTGTGTGTGTGTGTGTGTGTGTGTGTATGTGTGTGTGTGTGTGTGTGTGTGTGTGTGTGTGTGTGTGTGTGTGTGTGTGTGTGTGTGTGTGTGTGTGTGTGTGTGTGTGTGTGTGTGTGTGTGTGTGTGTGTGTGTGTGTGTGTGTGTGTGTGTGTGTGTGTGTGTGTGTGTGTGTGTGTGTGTGTGTGTGTGTGTGTGTGTGTGTGTGTGTGTGTGTGTGTGTGTGTGTGTGTGTGTGTGTGTGTGTGTGTGTGTGTGTGTGTGTGCATGTCGGCTGTAGCGCCATCGGAAGGACGGTCATTGTTGATAGTGAACATAGTTACTACGCGATGGTCGGGTTCGTGTTTCCATAATAATATTATAGCACGTAATTATGTTATTTGATCGTTGTAATCGTGGTTTAATCCTACAATAGTTTTGACTGTTTGTGATTGTTTGCCTGTTATTGTTTCGTCGCTATTCCCTGTATCAACTCATATTTATTTAGGTATGTTTACATTCACTGTTTCATCGTTGTGTAACATCCTCTAGATGTCGGCGCTGTGGACATTCAGGTGCTACCGAATGGACTGGCCTTTATCTCATCGGTAGGTTCCTGTGGCTGTTTTTTTTTGTTCTTGTTCTTATTGATACTACCTTTGGTGGATCCAGGAGATGCTTATCATGTACCTGGGCGTCTGCTTCATCCGGCCAGATTTGCCATTGCATCATAATTAGTTGTCTAACAAATACACGTAAGCATCACCTCTAACTTGATAGTTTCACGGTTTTGGTACAACACTCAACAGTCAGACATTTGCTTACTTTAAAATATTAAGCATCATCATTAATCAAACTGATCATGAACGAAGTCGGAAACATGTTTTTTGGAAGAAATGGATATTCCGTTATGGTTTTTTTCGATGAATTTTGCTGGCTACTTTACTCTACTTAACAAATCAAGGAAATACAAACTGGTAGTGACATAGTGATATGCCCCACAGTTATTGACTGGATCTGTTGTGGGCGTACCAAATGTCGAAATAAACGTGTCACAATATAAAAAAAAAAACATACGTAAATGAATATGGCACAATCAGCTGAAACATTTCACCAAACACGAAACGAACGGTTAACCGAAATATATGGGTTGGTGAGCAACGTAAAAATTGGCGAACTGGGAAGAGTAGGATTTGATGACGTCAAGCATTCTACAGCAATCGTGACGTCCGTGCGATTTTGATTACTTATTATCAACAAGGTTAGTTTACTAAACTGCTTACATAATGTTGTTATTCTAGCTGTTAATTAATAAAAAAAATTATCGGAGGCATCGGCCCACAAAATGCATTTTATTTCCGTTTAACATAACATTTATTAAAGCTGCAGTAACAGCAATTTCTTCATAGTCAATATCATAACGACAATAACATCATTTGGGGAAATGTTGTAGAAGTAGTCGAAAAACAATGATACTTGTTGTTGGACAGGGCCTGGACGCAAACGTTCGTGGAAACATATTTCTGTTTGACTTCAAGAAGCGCGTAGATGGTGCCCACGCGCTTGACATCGTAGGGTACCTCGACAGAGCCGGTTTCTCTCCTCAATGTTTAAGCATCTGGAGAGACACTAATCGCAGTAAGGTTTCTTCCAATATCAGATGTTTTATTTTATTGTCTGTAGTCATAAAATATATCACCGTTAGCATAACTTACTCGAAATCAGTATTTGTGTAAAGCGCATAGTCGGACTTTTTTCTCTCACCAACACTGTTTTACCATAGCTGATTGATGTTTAACATTTATTATTATTTATATATATATTTATTTACTTTTCATATACATTTAGCCTAATTTATTGAGCTGTGAACATATTGGATGTGGCGCTTAACAAAATAAAATATAATAATTATTATTATTATTTATGCTCGCTCACATACAGTACACTTATCTAAATAATGATGTCAGAACGAATATTCTTGGTTATAATGTATATTTTAAATTAGTTGTCATGGCTGATTGTATTTCTTGTTTTCAGACTTAGTCTACATATTTGTTGCCAATAATATTGGAAAAACTACAGCGACAGTGGAGAAGTTTCGTTTCGACGAGAAGAGACGAAAGTTGTACCACGTTCGAACGTATAAGGACCCAACAATTACTACGTCAGTGTTGCTAAACCACATCATCGTTACTAAATACAACCATGTAGACATTTAGATAA
>OZ023213.1:18053964-18397253 GCA_963995525.1 Escarpia spicata
ATTTCACAAGGAGACGCCCAATTTGTTTTATGACTTCGCTTAAGTGTCTCTTACATAATGAATCTTACTTAAGTGTCTCATATGAATGCATATAACATAAAACAACACAACGTGTATCTTGTAAAAGGCGAAATATAGCACCGCATTTTTAATTTGTGCTGAGATCATCAGTCGATCAAGTCAAAACTATCCCAGTCTGAGCTCAAGTCACGCCGACGACGCGTAACCTAAAGATGTATCGTGACTAACCAATTAGGTGTGCGGTTCTCTGACGTCACTGGCGCTTGTGAGGTGTCTGATCATGTCATTCGTTGCCGTTCCTTTGTCGCTGTGGTTGTTATTGGTCGTTGCTCCGTCTGTTCAAAGCTCTTCGGCCGACACAACCATGCCGCGACTTATTGTCGTTGTCTGTACAGCTGCCTACGTAACACTCTTGTGCAGTCACCCAACGTAAGTTCTACATCACGGTCTGAAGGACATTGTGTTGGCTGTTATGAGAAGATTGGGATGATTGAGCTAGCCCCTGTAACTTTGATAATAATTACCAGGAGTTCACGGTTTGATTTCGCTAGAAGCAGGTTATGATAATTACTACTTCACGACTATTTAACTAACTATGGACGAGTAAAAGCGTGTAGAATCACGATTGTACGTGATTTAATCGATAACTTATAATTGTTTTGTAAACATTTGTTGTTGTTTTGTTTGCACAGCTACCACACAATGCAATGTTGTTGATAATGACATGTTAACAAAAAAGTATACATTTTCTGTCAATACCTGAAACACATCATGGCAGATGTTTGTCTACGTTTCGATAAGACTTGTTTTGCAGGTACATTGTAGACAGTCAAACATTCACTAGCAATTTGATATACATAAGTGCCTCGTTTTATCACAGATGCTGACATAAAATGTTATCGTGTAACACTATAATTAGTTGATGTATAGCCGATTATGTACATGTTGGCTTAATTTTCACAAAATAGCAGCTGCCCATTATTATAGACATCGACGAGGCCCACCAATATCCACGTAGGGACGTTGTGAATCCGTGGAATCAGCCATGACGTTCACAACAGACTGGAAGTAAGACAATTCCACAGTCCAGAGGTTCGTTTACGTCACAAGCCGTGTGGAATGTGGAGACTTGGTGACAGCCAGAGGACAGACGACGGGGTAGTGGTCGGAATGACCAGCACAGTCCTGCACTATCTCCATAGACAGAAGACTGCCATCACTACCAACCACAACCCAGTCCAAGCTGGCACAGGCCGAGGTCACCCAAAATAGTTTTCAATCGGTTTAGTTGAGGATCTAAACAGTCATCACAGTGAACATTAAAATCTCCTAGAAAGGAAACGTCACTGCGAGAATCAGCATAGCTCGACAAAAATTCCTGGAATTCCCGACGGAATGTGAAATTTGCCACCTCGTTTGTTTACCCGGAGGTGGTGTTTACAAACAGACTAGAGAGAATAAGAGTTAATTCTCCTATGTCTTAGCTATAATGAAACTTATGTTGCCATTTTTCCGTTGATCATCAATGACCTTGAATTAAGGATATATGTATATCTTTCTTCGCTTACAGTCTACCTCCTACATAGTAATATTTATTGTTTGAAGCAATCACTCATTGTAACATTTAGAAACAATATTCCTGGTAATTTTGAGATATTTGGCATACATGTTCATGGAATGATTTTCTGACCAAAGGATTATACCATCCTATAAGGTCATGAGTGCCTATTTTATCAAGCAAGCATCCATTAAGTTATCAAAGTAACAAGGCTTTTTCGACATAATTGTTAAATGTTTTGTCTTGAGCCTCCTCAAAATGAAACACATTGATATATATTTCTTATAATTATTAGTACTCACTCTCTTACATAATTTTTATATCTTAGTTAAGTGTCTCTTAACAATGCTTAACACATATGACACAACAACACGTGTATTGTAAAAGGCGAAATAAAGCAACGCATTGTTCATGGGTGCTGGGGTTGTAAGTCGATTTAGTCAAAACTAACTCCAGTCTGAGCTCAAGTCACAGCCGACGATGCGCAACTTAAAGCGATCCTTTGATAATTTTAATATCTTCGTAAGGTAAGCAATTATTAAATAATCCTGTCAGCATGATTATTTAATGTAATTCTATGCCATTATTTCATTGGAATTATGTTTTATTAATCACTATGACCCTGACAATATATCGAAAAAATTACTGCGTTTCCACTTTGGCCCCACCTTCACGATCCGTGTATGGCATGCTGATGAATATTCGGGACTGTCCGTCACCGTCCATTAACTACGCCGAGTTAATATATGCAAGAAAACGTCATCAACATGTGTGCATTTGGATTAGCGACCGCCATGCGAATGAGTCGTGACCGATAAATTATCATAAGGAAACGTGGACCAGTTGTTGTTTATGTCACAGATTCGGCAAAGAAAAGAAGGAAAATATATATAATAAACAGAAAACGAACATAGCAACATCTCATGATAAACGGATTGATTTAAAAGAAAACAACACCTGCTCTTCACGCCCGAAGCCGCCGATAACATATTGAATAATTAGCATTGTTTTTGATGGAATATAAAACATACGAAATCTCACCTATGGTACTATCAAGTACATTTTTCACTAGGTACATCTGGCTAAATATTTTATTTTATTAAGTTTTAATGACATGTTTAGATAACAGAAACTTACTGAAGCTGATAAACATTCAATAATGAAACCATGTTGTTTGCACCATAAATCCAGCTGCTATTTCCATAAGCAGTATAAATACAGCATTGTACCTCACAACAAATAATGTACAACATTAAAATTGCACAGGTGATTCTGTACTTTCCTATCTACATAAGCTTTAATTTTAATCTGAAAAATGTAGATCTATAAAGAGCATAATAATGTAATTATCGAAAACATATTAAAATATATTGCATCAGTGTAACAACATGTTTTATTTTGTACTGGGAGTGCAATAATTATTTGTTCTGCCGATCGTTCAGAGTAAAATATATTAAAATTGTTTCTGTCAAACTGCCGTTTCGATGACAAATAAATTGACCATTGTATGGTCGAAATAAAGTTATATAATTAAAAAACTTTAGAAGTAACGCATATTGTAAACTGTTTTCAGTCATCATAGGTGTATTTAACTCAAGAAGATCCCTAAAACAGTTTGAATGTTGTGGAACATTTATATTTACGAATTTTCAAAATTATTACAAAAGCAACTTTGACGACACCTTTTTATACTACTCACAGCATAGTTCATTTAACACAAACTTCAACAAATTTGGAACAATATGCTGTTGAACACAATCCAAACATAATGAGCATAAGAAAGCTTACATTTTATTATGTACTCATATTTTGCAACATAATGACAGGATGTTGTGCATTTGGATACACAAATCGATCGATTGCACAAATCCATTTGAAACATGTAGTGATGTACATATTCCCAGAGGAAGCCATACGGAACTAATGTAAAAAACAAAGTGAGACATCTTCTTCACAGCTGTTAACACAGTGTCCAATTAATAACACATCTATGCATTTTAATAAACAAAGCTAATAGATGCACACATCCATTTGAAACAAGAAGTGATGTGCAAATTCCCAGTTGATGTCGCACAGAACAGAATGGGGCAGAACAAAGTCAGGCACCATGTTATGTCAGATGACCCTTTGTTCAATTAATGGCACTGTTGAATAGAACTCTTCAATTTCCTCTTCCCATCAGCTCGGCTGTTTTCAAACTGTTGATGGTCAAAATGTTCTTGCAAATAAACAAAGTTGAATTTAGGAAACTGAGCCTAAATACGAGTTATCTAATTCAACACTGTGCAGATTAATTCACTTCAGATAATGGGACTTATTATGAAGTGCACAGCTGACTAAATGGAAAAAGAAATAGAAGAGAGCCTTGATATGATGATTAAATCAGACTAAAATCACAATCGATTACGTTGGCCAACTTTTAATTTACTTTTACATAATTACCTGTATGCATCGCATCGATCACATACATTGCAGTCCTGATAACACGAACTCACATAAGTTGATTTTCGAAGTTAAGTCAGTCGTTTTCCTCGGTCCTGGGCGTAGGTCCCAATAAGGGATAACTTTCTAGTTATCAGAAGTTCCACTTATCAGTATTGTCATGGGTCCCTGGAGGTTCGACCTTATCCATAGTGCACTGTATGTTTTCATGCACTCTTGCTCCAATAATTAATGTTGTATATATATATATATATATATATATACATATATATATATATATATATATATATATATATGTATATTTATTTATACTATCAGGGACATTCTCGCGAAAAACGTACAGTAATGGTAAAGTAAAGTAACATGTCAAAAATAAATGTTTAATTTGTATGTTTTAGCGAGTGCTATTAATATATGATATCAAATGTGTTATTCACATGAAGCAGCACAGCTTGATCTGATCTAGTATTATATTTGTTTAATATATTCATGGATAACACGCATGTATACTAGGGCGCAGATAGGCTAGTGTCCAAAGTTGGTGCATCGCAAAATGCTATAATAATACTTACTCGAAAAGTTACCCGATGGACGGTATTAGAAGCAGGATAAAAAAACAATGCATAAGCTTCCTGCATTGTTAAAAGTAGCTATCAATATCTTTATGTTTACGAATTGCTGATTTAAAAAGCCAATGCTTGCAACAACTCACCTCGACATCTGACATGTTAACTGTGTGTGACGTCACCAGTCTCTGTGTGTTTCACTGCACGTGCAAGATTATTCATTATACTCGGGCTGCATAATTAATCACCCATGTGGCAACAAGCTCAAAATGATTCGCGTAAACACAATTATTTATTGGTTTTTTTTGCGCGGATAACACCCAGATTATGCACATACATGCAAGACATATGTAGCAGAGAAAGTACCTATGGGAAATTATCACGTTTTGATACAGTTCATTTCGAATGTATATTACTTACAAAGAATCGCTTTAAAGATGTCTCGTGACTAACCAATTATGTGCGCAGTTCTCTAACGTGACAGGCGCGTGTGAGGACTTTGATTACGTAATTCATTGTTGTTGTTCGCTGCTCCGTCTGTTCAAAGCTCTTCGGCCGCCACAACCACAACCGCCACTTTTTGCCGTTGTCTCTATAGCTGCCTACACACAACTGCAACTGTGTGATATGTATGTGTTAATGTATACTGTTCAATTGTGTGTATGTGCGTGTACACACGGGGAGATTGAAACTTAATGTACTGTACTTCCAAACATATCTAATGTCTATATAATGTTTATATGTGTATATGTCCTAACACAGTGTGAGCCCAATTTCAAATGTCCCTACTATGCAAACCATTCTATGGACATTAATGATTGTTCAATTCAATTCAACACTGTTGTGCTCAACGTAAATACTACGTGACTGTCTGAACGACGTTGTTGAAATTCTGGTAACAAAAAAATTTCTTTGTTACAAAAACATAAGATAACGTTTCTAATTTAGCAACTGTATGCGGAAATGTTTGATTTATGAGATGTCGTGCAGCCTTAGTGACATTATTCACATCATAACCGTCCATTTTTATCTTTGTTGGAAAAGACAAAGCTTGACGGAGGTCACGCGCAAAATTCGATTGTGACGTAAGCAAACCGCAATGTACTGGATACATCAATTGTGGGGTCTGGTGAACCGATTCATAGGTCAAATTGGGTGGTGCAACCCCTCACATAAGTTTACAGGGCATGTTTGATGCGTTCGAATATTGGTACATTACCATCCATTAGGGTTAACTAGATTAAGCGGTTTCCTTTTAACTCGGAACGCTAATATATGATTGATCAAGTTGTAATGACCATAGTAATAATAATTACAAACTTCTATAGCGCCTAAATCCCCATGAATCTGAGCTCAGAGGCGCAACATACAAGATTCATTGGACAAAATTGTTAACAGGGACAAGCAAGAGTCATCATTAGAGCAAGGACCGCCGAAGGTTAGGGTGGGAATGCAATTTCAAATACAGTGTAAATAAGTCTTCAGTTTTTTACGAAAGGTATTTATAGTCTCACATGATTTTAAAGCGGTAGGGAGTTGATTCCAGATTCTGGGTGCAGCTACATAAAAAGCACGTTTGACGATATTAAGCTTGGTTTTCGGAACAACAATTTGTTGTGAAACAGATTATCTAAGATTCTTGGGGATATCGGAAAAACGAAGGAGATTAAACAAATAGAAAGCTGCGTAGAAAGAGTACAATGTGTGATTGTGGCTAATTTGAATTGTATTACTTAGTTTTGCATAATTGTACACGTTTGTTGAGCTACATTATCCCCATGAAGATATCCAATGCGTGAAATGCCAGTTGCTTAGGACAGCCATTATGAGTAAGAATACTCATGTGAACCAAGTAGTTGTACCAGACTGATTAGAGAGCAACGTGCTACCAATATAACGACATTAATTAACACTACCTGATATTTATGCCAATGTTCGTAGAGGTATATTTTCCTAAAGAACATTAGTAATGCGCGACATGCACGTATTGAAAAGCCTGGGTACATTGGTATGCCATAGGCCCTGGTGTTACATGAGTTTACGATTTCAGATGGGCGTTTTCTCGACACAACAAGCCTCGCAACCACCAGCCAGGCCGCTGTAGACAGGTGCCGGGCATCGGTAAGTGTTGAACTGTTGCAGTTAGGGTGATACCTTCATGTAATATCTAAAATTTTGTTATTGGGTCAGTACAACAAATAAATAACTTTCAAAGGAATGCTACTGTTCTAAATTCCATTGAACGAGGCTGTAAGGAGACGAAGAAGATGCTTATGCATTTGTGACTACGGGTTTTAAAATTGAAATATTTAGTTTTACTTTGGCATTCCTGACCGTACATGTTGGCCCCAGTGGTCAAGTCTTTAGATTTCCCTTGAATGCTCTACGTCTACAAATTCTTGGCAATGAAGCTTTTAAATGTGTTAATGCTAGGTGCAGTTACAACTTGTTTTGGTAATTAATGCATAATGCCGTGACTCTGATTGAAACGTTTTCATTTCTAGTATTGATATGAATACATTCCTGGTACAGGTTAAAACTATGACCCTTTCTTCTTTCCTTTATCTCGTAGTCTCTATATAGCATGACAATGTTAGAAAACACGTTAATACCATACTTCCTTTTTAGTAGTATATATACCTCTATATCATATCTCCACGTGTTCTTCTTGAAGCTAATTTAAGAATGTTCAACCTCTCCAGTTTCTCCGATTATTCTTCAAGGTGATTAGTCGCGCATCTAAGCATAGTTGTATTGCATAATATATTTTAATGAGGAAGCCATAAATTATAATTTTGCATGATCTAAATGAATCCGAAAAAGAGCTTTATATCGTGATATACAACTATTACGGTGGGACTATGAATGGCCCGGGAGCAAGGGTTCTAATCTGAGTTTTTTTATTGCGTAAATTACAAAACTTCCTTAATAACATTCCAGGGGACACACCACTCAGAGTAGTGGGTCTCACTAAGAGCATCGATATTACATTCAGGCTGATGTGCACCCGGAGTTGCCACGCTGTAGTAATTGGTATTTCTAGATTTCTACAGTAAAATATCCAGAAGGTTTAGTACATATAACGTAAGTAAGGATAAGGTGTGCAATGAAGGCTAATTTCAATGATGTCGGGTCCATCTGATCAGTCTTTTTTCAGGAGGTTGCGAATGGTTTCCAAGTCATCATCCACTGCACAAAACTGAGCATCAACATTCTTTTCCTGTTAATATTCTCAAAATGCACCCACTTCTAATTTAATTATTGTATCGGATAGTAACTTGTGTGCACTCTTATTTTGGTAGTAATCCCCTACTGAAGCTAATACTTTGTTAGGCGTTCCTAAATAGTACACACCTATTTATACAGTAAAGTCTTCACCATCACTGCTCAACATTATTTGTTTCAAATGCACCCATGTATTCTTCAGCGCGGGAAATTGTCCTAACACAATCAATACATTCCGGATAATATTGTCATCAAATCGTGCTTGTTCTCTTTACCAAAATGCAATGTCACACAAAGCCTGGTCAGCAAATTGTAGTGTATGTTTCCTACCAAAATGCTGTTCCTATTCTGATCCGTTATTAGGCGTACTTTGCGGTAGGATGCGTAAGATTTGAATGTTAAGCTTGGTATTTTGATATTTTCTATAATGGTTTTTATCAGTAAGAGTACGTTATGATGAAGCAAGCCACTGTTATTCATTGGTAGATATTGTTCTGGTAAATCACATTAACTACGCCGAGGAACGTGGAAATGGAGTACTACATATAATCCAGTCCGATTGGCGAGAGGTGTTCAAAACATAATTTTACAATGTTGTTGTACTCTGCAATATATGCGTTTTGTCTCTGCTTAAAAAAAATAAACATATTGAATGTGCATTTGTAGTCGTTATTTTCCCGATATATACTAATGTTGTGTACCGAATTTAGTATGGAAATTCTAAAATATCCAACTATGTCTCTCGCAAAGGGGATGATGTGGGACAAGCGTCGGTCGTGTTCAGCGAGGTAACCCAAAAGCCGGGTGGTAGGCCATTGAAGCCTGCATGTGTGTTCGCGTAGTGTGAAGAGGCCGGAATGCCTGCGTTATCCACACAATCCTGACAGAAAGACGACCATAGGCCGGTGGCATGGCACGACAACCGTTGGCTGTCCTCCTGCTGCACCCATCGTCCGCCTTCACAGCCGTTGGGACAGATAGTCTAGCGGAGAGGTGCAGGAAAATGATGGAATTGTGCACTTTTGGATAAAACAAGACACTTTGCTCATCTATTCTATACACCAAAGCGGACCTTAAAGATTGGAGGCATTCCAGATGTTGCTTCTTTCGAAATGGCGGGCATTTTTTTATGGCCGTCAACTTAAATATCTCCATATCTCAACAATTGCGTTACATTGAGCAGTGCTATTTGTATATAGATGTGGGTTTTAGAGGCAACAATTTCATATTTTTTACTTCTTCGATATACACATCGGACACTTTTAAACATGACCATCGTCAATACAAATGTAACAATATCTTAATAAATTCGTTACGTAGAGTAGTATAGTTTACGTTTTTGAATATTTCGGAGGATAGCGATCTAACGAAATATAACCTTTTACCTTCGTCGACATGCCTATGTCTGCCATTGTTAAAGATGACGCCCATAAAAGTACATTATTCCCATATCTCAAGAACCACGTAACATAGAGCCACAAAGTTGATTTCAAAATACACGTATTAGGTGCGATGATTTCAAATATATTACTTTTGTTCTTCACTGACTTTAATAAAATATATCCGCTATTGTGAAAGATCCGCCATCATGAAAGATGGCGGCAAACGAAGCTTCTTATTCCCGTAACTTAATATCTACATCTCCTTAAACCTTGGAGATGGCGTGATCTATATATGTACAGTACAGGTCAATAAAATATATTACGATGGTAGTATATCAATGCACAGTGCATTACAATCGTATGTACACAACACTTGCCAGGACCACGCAGTCGCGGAAACAGTTGCAGTCCAGTTGAGACATCAGTGAAGGGTGGAGGGAGACAATAGCAAAGTGATTCTTATTTTCGAGAGCAAAGCGATTTCCTAGTGACTTGATTATGGAATCCAGGTATGGAATGGATATTTGCTAGTTTGGTCGTTGAGTTAGACCTCCACACTGGCGAGGCATACGCAACTCAATTCCAAGTGTCTTAGCAATCCTGTCAGTTTGCACCATTACGTCTTCCTCCGAAAGTGTTCGTCAGCTTCACTTGTGTTAGTTTCCAATATACCTAACAGCTGCTGGATGTGGTCGTGAACTTTGAGAACATCGAGTTGAACAGCTTGTAAAGCTTGTGTCACTAGCTCTGACATTACTAAATATTTCGCCATGACGACCAAGCACCCCAGGAATATCGACGTTTCAGATGCGCATTGCCACCGGTGTGCATCTTGGCTGGATTTGCCAGAAGCTGTAGCATCAGGGATACCTAATTGTTTGTGAATATCATCGAAGTGGTTGGTGAAGATTATGATGCTCTGGTGCTTGGCCGTCCATCGTTATATATATATATATATATATATATATATATATATATATATATATATATATATATATATATATATGATAAAATGTAAAGATATCACATAAAATGTAAAACTAACATATACTGTGACTGACGAATATACGTGCAGAAAGTTTCAGATCGATAATAATATAGTGTATTGGAATCAAAGTAAACGAAAGTTGTATAAATTGTGGTAATAGTCCAGCTATCATCTTGTACACACGAAGAGACAAAAACCAGGATGCCGTTGCATGTTGCAGATGGTGTCAAGCAACGAAGACAAAAGATTGTCATAAGAAATGTTGACACTGATGTTATCGTGCTATCTTTCAGCTTTGCTCGCAGACTTGGCTGTGAAAGTCTTGTAGTAGCAATCGGCACAGGGAAATCATTCCGATACGTCGCTGCAACTGCTATTGCACAGGAGCATAATATTGACAATCGCAAGGCACAGGCTGTCTTTCATGCACTGACCGGATGTGACACCACATCATGTTTCGCTGGAAGAGGTAAACGAACGGCTTGGGCATCATGGGATACACAGGATGCCCTCATGCAACACCTGCTCCGAGTGGGCGACCAGTCTGGCCACGTCGGGGGCCATACCCAGCTGAAAGCACCACACCTGCCTAGTACAGTACACTTCGGCATGACTCAAAAGAAGAACGTGTTTGAATGGGAGGAGCAGTGGATGACACTGCCGTCTGCAGGCACAGCTTGCCATGCAATCATCAAGCGTGGCTGCACGAAAGGCTGCAGAGGACAATGTCGGTGTTCCAAAGCCTACCTGCGTTGCACAATGATATGCCAATGCGATGGATGCCCGTGGGACGTGTGAAATATTTGGAAATAATTGCTGTAGATTTAGAGGGTAGGCATCATAATCTAATGTTTGAAGTGACATTGCACGTACATATCTAAGTGAGACCCTTAACATTGTCGCATCCAAAAAAACATACGTTTTGACACCAGCGGGTATATCAAAATTGTGCAAATAGTTACTTAAGGTCAAAAGTAAATTATATTAAATCATCGAATTTAAAAACATACATTTTGACATCAACTTTGTGGCTCTGTGTTAAGTAGTTCTTGAGATATGGGAATAGTATGTTTTGACGGGCGCCATCTTTAAAAAATGTCTATGTTACATAATTATTAAGATATTGTTACATTTGTATTAACGACCGCCATGTTTATAAGTTGCGGATGTGAAATTCGAAGATGCCAAAAGTAACAAATCATAAATCTTTTACTCCCACGTTTTTATGTGGAAAAAAGTCCATTCGATATACGTTTGGTAAAAACTGGCTGGACAATGAATATGTCAGTTGTTTTTACAAAAGACGACCATTTTTGCTAGTCAAATAATACGACCCGACGGACATCCATGTGTAGGATGGGTTCGTGATTCTATATTGCAATTAATTATATTAGTTCATCGCTGTAATCATGGCATTAAACCTATCATTGTTTTGAGCGTTTGTGATCATTTGCCTCTTACCGTATCGTTGTTATGCCTTTAACAACTTGTGTATTGTTTCAGTATATTTACTTTCATTATTTCTTGTTTGTGTCAAATTTGCTAGATGTTGGCGCTCCGGACATACAAGTGCTACCAAATGGATTGGCCCTGATCACATCAGTAAGTTCTTATGGCAGTTTTTGTTGTTGTTTTGTTATGACGTTGGCGGATCGAGAAAGTGCCCATCACAAACCCCGGGCACCCCTTTTATTAGGCCAGATTTGTTACTGCATCAGAAGTAGTTGTCATGCAAATACACTACAGCATTGGCAAGATAATTTAACAATTTGCGATCTAAAGGTTTAATAAAAAATTTAATCAAAACATTTTATGACTCTTGACATATTCAACACCATCATAATCCTGGCCAACCATGAATTGACCCGTGCCTCAACAAAAACGGAAACATGTTTTTGTGAAGAAACTGATCTCCCGCGTTATGTATTGTTAGTGAATATCGTTGGCTGTTTTACTCTACACACAATCCATGACTTATGAACTACTAGAGTTACGTATGTTGAAAGCAAGCAACATATTTGTACCTGTTTCATTAAACGCGATGTCCGTTACTGGAATGTCAGTAACATTGTAAATGATCATATTTACTACTCTTTTTACTATTATTTTTTTGTTTCTAGAGTCAATACTAACAGTGGAACAAGGGCATATTGAGTAACCAGCATAAATACAATGATAGTCAAGTTTGCATTATAACATACAATTAATCAAACACTAAATATTCCTTTGTTGGATAGGGCACGGAGACGAAAGGTCGTGGAAACATATTTCTGTTTGACTTCAAGAAGCGCACTCACGGGGTACATGCACTTGACATTGTAGGCGACTTCGACAGAGTCACATTCTCTCCTCACTGTCTGAGCATCTGGAGAGACACCAGTCGCAGTAAGGCTTCTTTTAAAGATAAGAAGTTTCTGTTTGAAATTTAAATGGTATGTGATCGCATAAACGTGTCAACGTTACCATCATCTCCTTGAAAGCTGTAGGCCTATATGTGTGTTGCGCATAAACGTTGTTGTTTCTCATTTATGTTCGCTCACAGACACTATATTTAACGAATTAATGAAGTCGCAGCTTTCGTTATTATAACGTATATATTAAATTATTGGCCATGACATGTCGCATTTCTTGTTTTCAGACTTAATCTACATATTTGTTGTCAACCACATTGGAAGCAATACAGATACGGTGGAGAAATTCCGTTTCGACGAGAAGAGGCGAACGTTGTACCACGTTCGAACGTATCAGGATCCAACAATGACTCAGTCAGTGTACCTAAGCCACATACTCGTTATTAAATATTATCATGTAGAAGTGTAAACAATGCTAAAATATAAATAATTGGTTTGATATGCTGGTATAGGCCTTAAATTGGCTGTAGTCTATTACAAATTCATGTAGCAATTCTCATATTCTGAGTCATTTCACGATTACGAAACTGCAATGGCGCTCTCACGCTGTTTCTTTCTAGTATCGATTAGACGAATATTGACAATATATATAAGAGGCCTCTTCGTGAATGTGCAAATAACCATAGAAATTAACAATGTCAAATTTGTTTCGTGTGTATCATTAGCCTCATCGACACTGTGGCGACAGGAGAAGACAGTTTCTACTTTGTGAAGGACTACGAGTTTGATTGGGTCTTGGAATTCGTTTTTGATATTCGCGTTGGCATTGTCGGTTACTACGATGGCACAAGGGGACGTATTGTTCTAAAGGAACTCAGATCTCCACTTGGCATAAACGCTTCACCAGATGGCAAGTAGGTGTCCGCTATAGTGTCCTGTATATGCGATGGCTTGATGACAAACGTGATGTTCAGCATATCCTTGATCAGGAATCCTTTCAGTTATAAAGTTTTCTCTCTGTCTCTCAACGAGATGACGTCTCTAATATTTCTAAACGACAATGAATGCATTGAGTCCTTTGCTGAAGTGTCCAATGAAGTGTCACAGTTGTCAAAGATATCGTATTTTTGCACATAATCCTATTTTGTAGCAATCTTTTTGCGGCACCACCCGCTCCCCACCACAACACAACTTTCTGACATGCCGAATTTGTGACCCGATGACAGTTGCACAAACACAGGCCGTGGGATATTTTTTGTCACAGCATAACGGTTAGGTGGTTAGAAAATGTCAATGTCTTTAAACGGAGGATTCCTTAGAACCATCCCACCGAATAATTCCTGCTTCCGTAACTGTCTTACGGAAGCAGGATTGGCGCAAGTAAATATGTTGAATAATATATTATTGTCAACCTGAACTAAGTGACAGGTATTATGTGACTGAGAATTACCTTGAAAATATATAGAACCACATATTACAGATACGTATACTTGGCGGAGTTTGGTGGGAGAGTGAATGTCTACAGCCGGAAGTCGGACAACACTTTGAGGTTGAAGCAGGTAAGTAATTTGAACGTCTTATAATTTGTGTAACAAATCTTAATCAGAATTAACGAATCCTATAGCTGATTATGAGTTGCCATGGCGTGAAAATGCAGGGACGCTATTTTATTAATTTGGCTTATTTGTTAGCAGTTCAAAAGCAATTTGGAACGAAGATATCGTCAATGGATGTTTGCCATTATGCATCGCACGGAGAGGTACATAGCCACCAAAACATCCAAAACCACCCACATACACCCTTGCACACTCGAATACACATATGCATGCACGCGAGCGCACGCGAGAGCACGCTCACACACACACACACACACACACACACACACACACACACACACACACACACACACACACACATACATACACACACACAACAATCACACAATTGCACTTACACGCACGCACGCATGCACACGCACGCGCGCGTACACACACACACACATTTGTGTTTCAGGTGGTTCCAGTGTGCGGGCTGATCGACCTAATCGACGTAGACGTAGCGACGGGAGATTTATGGGTGGGAGGACACGGCGACGCCTACTTGGCGTTGAAATACATGACGCCGCCTCACACCTCTATATCGCCGTCACTGGTAAATACTGCTACATTATGTCTAATTGCCGTCTGGTTTCAAGTGCGTGCATGCGTGCGTGCGTGCGTGCGTGCGTGCGTGCATGTGTGTGTGTATGAGTGTAAGTGCATGCATGTAATACTCACTTGTACGTGCATGTAGTGTTGCGCTATATTGGGACTCCATCGTATTACAAGACAGTCTACTCGTCGTAGGTGTTTCGGCTGACGATGTCTCAAGGTGGCTCCACGGTGATAGACGTTGAGGAAGTGTACTATAACGACGGACGACATATCTCCGGGTCAAGTATCGCTGCCCATTACGGCCGACATATGCTCATTGGCAGCGTCTACAACAACATGCTTCTTTGTCAAGTATAAGTATATGTCTGCCACTTTTAAACATAGAAGGCGTCGTCATGTGTTCAAAGACCGCCACTGTGATATTAATACTCTAAAATATTGTAGCATTGAACGTGTATCTCCTCTCATATGGGTTCACTCGCTTCTTTGTTCGCTTCCTTGGATGTTTGGCCTCTCATCTAACAAGGTATTTGTTTAGAATTATTTAGCTATGCATCCGCTTTACACTAGGGTTAAATGCGTACTGGTGAAGCCAATCAAACGACAGGGATAAATGGTTAATATGTAAGGTTAGTTATTATTTGTTATTCTTATTAGTTAGAGTTGGATTGAATTATCGTGGGGGTTATGGTTAGTTGTTGTTAGGGTGTATAGCTGTGACTAAGGTTACTATTATTTACGGTTTGCGGGTTTGGTTTCTTTCTTAGCGGGACATTATTTCGGCGGCATGTCTTGCCGTGTTAATGGCATATTTTAAATGGCTATCGGAATCGAGAATAAGAAACCACTGTAATGGTGAAAAGAGCTGCCGATTGTTTGTTGCTCCATGGGCGATTGTAAGGTAATGTTTCATGAGTCGTCATGGGTTGTAATATGTCCGCCGTCTGGTTGTGTTCGCTAACTTTGGTGTATAAAATATCGATTGTAATTTTCAAATAAAGATGTATAACGGTCTACCGTCACAAATTGTTTAATATTGTACTCTATAGTATAAAGTGAGTTACTGGTAGGGGGTGGTGTTATTTTGGTGTATAAAATATCGATTGTCATTTTCAAATAAAGATGGATAACGGTCTACCGACACGAGAGTTTAAATATTGTACTCTTTAGGATAAAGTGATTTACTGGTAGGGGGTTGTGTTATTTTTATGTATAAAATACCGATTATCATTTTGAAATAAATATGTATAACGGTCTACCGACACGAGTGTTTAAATATTGTACTTTTTAGTATAAATTGAGTTATTGAAGGGGTGGTGTTATTTTGGAAATGTCATGTTTTTAATGGTGTACCCCCTAAGAATATGGAGATACTATACCTGAGTTCAAAAGTGCAACAAGTTGAACAGTTGACTGATGCTAACCTCCCTATACATACCATCTGAGCAATCGTAACCATTAAAACGTGGTCGAAAATGACTGAAAATTGTGTTATTATTATTCAATATAAAATTTAGAGCCTTTTGCCGTCATTTTACGTCAACCTAGGAATGGAAACATAATTCTATAATTCATAAGAATATCAGATACAATATGTGTAACATCACTTACTTTACAGGGGTTTTCATTGGAGTATAAGATGCAAGGAGTTGAAAACTGGTCATAAAATGTATAACGTAAGGATGATTCATCTCAGTGCATGCTGAGTAACCATGACTGCTGACACATCCTGCGCAAGACCACAGTCTAAATAGACACTTGGTGCTGCAATCTACACAGAGAAAGCCGAGTTTTCCCTTGGGATGACTTCAACTGACAAAGACATCGTACGGAACTTGGACCATGTGGACTAACATTAAGTCCAAATAGATTTTACGAAAGTAATAGACAAGGTTGTGAGACTCCCATTAAGATATATAATATCGCTAGCACAGGAACCACCCCATAAATATAAGCAACAATAACATTTACATGACACAAATCAGAATAGCATATGAATTGTTTTTATAGTTGATAATTAATCAATGTATCAAACATGCCTACATAATACAAGGACTGATTATATGTACTCGTGTACATAATGACGTACATATGGATACTTAGGTATACAATTCAATATGTATAACGAATTATAAATAGCAATTATGAATATGACAACTGGATTCATAATTTAAAATAAAAAAGTTTGTTTTGTATGTTAAAAAACCATATAGACTGGGTGTAACATTTATTAATGATAACACTTGGTGTATTGTTAACTGTCTCTACTATGTTGTGTCTAATGCATTGTTTGGCAAATTCATGTTAGAATCTGGACATATACAGATTATTTCTTTCACGTGTGCAGTGCTGATGAATATCATAGATGTGTGTCTTTGGAAAAACATTGAAGTAGAAGGGTAACAGATTGTTAATTAATTTATAGTAAAAATGTTATTGGTAGATTTTATAAATGTAATCCAAATTTGAAGTCTTTTAAAAATAGGACTTGCCTGAGCATTATATTTACTTTAGGATATTAGTCGTACTGGCTGTTTTTATAATTTGAAAATTCGATCTGCCTGATGACCCCATACAAGTAAGCAATAACTAATATGACGGAGAATAAGAGCATTGTATATAATATATAATGTATTAAATTTATTTAATATGCCTATTGTTTTATATATTTTATTTGCTATTTTGTTTATATGTCTCTACCAGTTTAAATGGTTATTTTGTGTGATGCCTACACAATTGAAATCATTTACACATTCAATGTATGCCCTGTCTATTTGTAACACAGCGTATTCTACTTTCTTTTGAGTCATATGAAACATCATGAATTAAATCTTTTGGCATTTAGTGACATTGTATTAGCTTTCAACCAATTGCTAATCAATGTTAGATCTTTGTTAACATTTTCATTTTGCATTTGGCCTTCTCAATGAAAATGTGAAATGTATCTAGAGTACTAGTAAGGGTGGTGTCGTCAGCATACATTATACATTTGAAAAGGTCGCTAGAAAGTGCTATGTCATTTATGTATATAATAAATAAGAGTGGCCCTAAAATTGAACCTTGACGGACACCAGTGTTGATGACTATTTCCTTAGTCTTAACATTTTCAATTTATACGTAGAGCTTAGGATTTTCTAAATAGGTGTAAAGCCTTGTCATTTAATCCGTAGTAATTTAACTTCTATACTGTTATATTGTGATCAATTGTGTCAAATGCTTTTGATAAATCAAGATATACATTTATAAAACACGCAAAACATTCAAGGGTAAGAACCTCAACCGCCTAGGTTGGAATTAATTTGCATCTGATATGTATGATATATCACGAGAGACATATCTCCTTTGAGGAAACTGTGTCATCACTGGATATATATAGTATATACTTATATATTCCAGTCATCGTAATATAGTCTTCTACATGGGTGTAATATTCCTGAATCAAGTTATCTCATTGAATTGAACTGAATTATATCTGCTCTGACCAAAGCGGGCTGGCCAAGCCCAGCGCTCAATGGATGAAGCAGCGAAGTTGCTAGCGGAACTGATTGATGAACACTAGCTATTTTACAGTGTATTCACCATCCACGCTAGACGCATTAAGACAATATCGTGAAGCTACGTGAGGAATTTGTGACACTGATCCAGACTCAGAAACATAAATAAATTAATAGTTTCCTCAACAGCGGGGAAGCTATCAAAAAAGGGCAGAACAGGTGTTAGATATTTCCTGCCATGACCTTGACAAGAGCTTTGAAACAGTGGCACTAAATTATATTGTAAAATATATATGAACTCTGAGTATGATGAGGTTGTGATGACTTATTCAGACGTTTGAGAAGCAAGGTGCTGGATCACATTCTATTCAGGACATCACAGTGAATTTAAAATATTCAAATAATGAACATCAGCCATTCGTGAACATAGCTACAGAGTCCAGAAACAACGTACCTGCTCTCAATGTTCCAATCCTCGAAATCCTTGAGGCATCAAATGAAGTTGAGCCCAAATCTCTCTTTGAGAAAACTGGCTTCGTCATAACAGATCATACAGCACACAACTTCAGTGTGAATGTGATTGTAGCAAAAAGTCTAGTCTCGAAGCAAATCACTGATCATTTGCTTACAGGGTTGTCACCAAGCGGTGAGCTGAAATAGACAACATGCTATGTACAGACAGGATCTACTCAAACTTTCTGATGAAAGCAAGAACAACGGGAACAAGCATCAATGAGCAAACCATTGACAGCATACCAAGCAAATATGTCAATCCCAAAGATCAGTGGTTAAATCGCTTGAACCTGACCTGAGCAATTAGTCTCTACCATGGGATGACGTGGCATCTATACATCAGAAGTGCGATCCTGTTACGAATCAGTTGAAATGCATCGTGATATGTATCTTGTATGTAGACTTCTTGAATGTCATAAAGTATACAGGGGCTATGATTGGGCTATATCTGATTGAACTATACCTGTCTCTGAGCACGACGGTTGACACAACTTAAACCGAGACCATCCCAGCATTGCTGCTGCTGAACCGGGTCCTGTGTGTAACAAATATGTTGTACCACAGAAAAGGTATCCGCCTCTTGTCGACCCTAAGTGATATAGCTCATGAAGATGATTCTCCCCAAAATGGCTAGTGGCTTCCAGAAGCACAAGGTGGACATATTGAGCTTTGCGATCTATGATGAATCTGTAAAGCATTCAGTTTCCCACATGGACATACAAAAGCTTCAGAAGACAACAATCCACAACCTGGCCGCGGAGTGGAGTGTCGGCTTCGTGAACTACGATATCTCATCTAAGGGTGCCAAACTGCTTGACAGAGCATGTGCATCAAAAGTGAAAGCAAATGCGACATGCCTGATTGACCGATAACAACAAGGACTTTCAGTAACTATGGCAGTGTTGTAAGAAAAGGAGGTAGGATACCATAAATCATGCTAGAAAGACTTGACGAAACAAGGCCTGCATGATAAGGAAATTGCTAATCTAGCAGTGGCCAGGAGGCGAAACAAAAACTTAGATGCACTGACGACAGTTGACGAGTACATTGCAGTCGCTGGCATAGATGGGGGGACCAAAGTAGAACGTCTCTACTTGGAGGTTTGCTACGACCGTGACACATTACTTTCCCAACCAAAAACAAATGACCTGTGCCACCTCATGAAGTACCATGGGAAGCTCCCTGTCAACAGTTATGTGGTTAATGTGAAACTGTACTTGAACTTGTACTACTGTATCTACACAATGCTTTCTGTGTATAACCACGTGTCTGTTGAAGAATGCAAGTCATCAAATTAGTTTTATCAACATTTGCTGACTTATTATCACCATTTTTAATTCATTTTCCAGGTGAAAATGCCATTTTCAGTGGCCCCAATTTCAAGGAGTGTGTTCATGGGGGTTATAATCTCCAGTTGATTAAACATGGGTATTATCTCACTCAGAGAGACAATCTCCATATTTTAGAGGGGGTGCCTTACAAAATTACTACTAACACCTCTCCCTCTTACTGTTCGTTGCAGTCAATTAATAGTTAGCGTTGGTAGATTGAACACAAACGTAAGCGTTTTAACTGAGTATCCAGTCAAAATGCAACGCTATGTCTTTGTCTATATATTAATTTAAAAAACCGTATGGTCATTACACCGATATGAGTAGGGAGTGTTTGCAATACAGGAACCTTAGATATGACTCACCAATCCAGTTTTACAAGTGTCCACTTTCGCTGCAGACACAAATATTTCTAATAGACGGTTCCAATTCTTTATAGTTCTGTTGAAAAAGCTGTTGGCGTAAACCTATATCCTGTCGGACACCTGAATAACCCGCTCACTATGTCCATGCGTGCTGCTGATTGAGCGAAAAATGTGGTGTGGTAAAAGAAGAGCTGTCTCTGCTTGGGAAGATTTATATAATCATACTAGGAGGCTGATTTTTCTGCGGCTTTTTAGGGATTTTCATTTTATTTATGTTCATCGTTGCTGTTATGCTGCTTTCCTGACTGTTATACTCATTATAAATATCGCCGCTCGGCTCTGTTCTTGCTCTAGTTCTTGTGTGCGTGTGCGTGTGAGTGTATGTGTGTGAGTTCGCGGGCGTGCGTGCGTGCGTGTGTTCATTTTTTTCTTGAACACATTGCCCTTTTTGTCATTGCAAATGGTCTTTTGGGACATTGCCTCCCCAGTGAAAATTCAATAAAAGAACATTTTGTTCCGTCAACAAAATGCTGAAGCTATTTATTATACACTATGTTCTCAACAAATCCATCGAGGTTTACCCTTACCGTCGACATGTGCACTCGATACTTTACAAGAAGCGCAACGCCTACCACGTCACCGAGTGACAAGATGCCAAATACATTCACTGACTTGTGGAGGAGGATTGTTGGCAGACCACGAATCGTGCACTGTCTTTATTATAGACGGCTATGACCTCATTAATGACGTACGGACTCTATAACTAATATCACATCTTAAACAGCATCAAAATGCCCCCCCCCCCCTGGGTGTTGATACCACAAATCCACCATTATACTTCAGTATTATATTTCCATCCAGTGTGCCTGCTCACTCATTTCTATATACATAATATATGTTGTTTACCTATGTTATGTAAGTCTTACGATTTTATAATAATGTGTGCATGTCACTACTGCCAAAACAATTGTAACTGAATGTAGTCTGGGAATAAATATCTTGTGTCTTGTATCTTGTTGTGTTATTGTTAATAAATATATAGGTATAATGTCACCAGGTCATTTTTATTACAATGTTATATAACTGGCCGTGACTTATCGAAGGATCAAATCAAATTGTAACATTTATATTGCGCCGTTCCAACAATCGTTGCTCACGGCGCAGTACAGAATGTTCGGGAAAACAGATAGGTCTTAAATTTGCATTTAAAGTCAGTGTTTGTTATTGTTGTTGCAGTCTTAGAATATTATACTCTACTCTAACTGCTATCGGCAGCCAGTGCAGCTTCGTCAATAGAGGTGTGACAAGGCAGAACTTCTTGGCCCCGTCGACAAGGCGGGCTGCCCAGTTCTGAGCTCTCTGCAGCCGTTCTAATTGTTTCACATGGAATTGTAGTCCAAGAATTGTAGGGTCAAACCTTAAAGTCGAAAACAAAAAGATTTTTGCACCACAGATCCCTGAAATGTCCTAAATAACATACTAAAAATCCCCATGAATCCTCCTTGAGCTAACCGCAGAATTCAATATGGCGTCCCGGAACTGATTAAATTCTATAAAACGGCTATATTGGTCTGCCAAACTATTAGAGATAGAAGGCATACAAATATATCTAGTGGGGGGTTTTCAACCATGATCTACTCACTGCACATAGTTAAATATAATTGAATCAACATAACACGCTTTTTAAGCAATATGTCACATTGTTCAAGGTCAAATGGGCAATTAAAGGTTCAAATATCAACAGCTTAGTTATGACACTATATAGTATAGGCAATATCAGTGTGATATACAGTCATATACACTGATATAAACAAACTTGAATGCAACTGCACCAACCCCAGACCGTCTATGTGTGAGTCTTAGTCCCGCATGAAGATGTCAGAGTATAACTGCCTACTGCATGATGCACACATAGGAGTGCAGTAGAATCCCACCTTCCGACAGCCGCAGGCCTTCCCACACTGGTCTTTACATCCGCACGATAGCATGCGAAGGAGCTTGCTTGGGGCTGGGGCTTTCTCGCTTGAGGGCACTGTCCGTCATCTTGCAATGACCAGCCCTATAGAACCATCCAGGACATACCTATGTAACTTGATTGAAGTAGAAACCAGCTATCCACAGTTTGTCCAGGTTGATGCCAATCATGTTCTCCTTGCAGAAATGTTCAGGAAGAGGGAAGGGCCTGAACACCACGTATTTCATCCATCGTGTGCCTGGTGACAGTAATAATGAATTGGATTATTATTATTTCAAAGTGATTACAACAACTAGCCAATTCGTGTAATCAGATTGTCAAATCATGTACTTGCTATTTAAGTACGTTATCTCGCTTCTTGTAGTTTTTCAACGGAACCTTGTTGTAACTACCAATCACTGAGGCTGTCTCGACCTTTGTCGGACGTTGCACTTGGGGCAATTCCAGCTTGATAAGGAGGCGTGGCCACCGTTATTCCGCCCATTTCTCCCATAATTAACGTTACAACATAGACATATCAAAACGGTTCGATAGTCAAGATATACGTCAGGCAATAACTAATAAATAATGTACCTGTTGCAGTGGCAATGTTGACGTCAGCGCTGTTGAACACAAATTGCACAAGGCCGCCATCCGAAGAATCAGGTAAAGGAGAAGACGCTGCTGAGTATGTTTATCAGCTCCCTCGACCCGTACTTTTTGTTGGATAACCGTTGTTAACGCAAGCAAGAGGGGAGAAATATACGATTTTGATGGCATGCAGCAATGATCACCTGGCTAATAGCGTCACACTTCCCTTTTACAGGCGTGATGTCTGGGTTCTGAGAGGTGATGGCACCATGGATGAATTTCTAAAGGAGAGCCGAAGGAGAAGGTGTAAGAAGAGACCCACGAGTGGTTATATCTGAAAATACACTGATGTACAGTTATCCTGATCGCGTTTTGACAAGTCTAGATGCCATATCGATTATCTCGCCCTCTGAATGTCCAGTCCTTTGTGTAAGCAATTTCTCCTTCAGGATACGGTATGCTTTATCTTTTAATCAGACCACACTTGTCACACTGTTGATGCAAGTAATAACTATGTCAGATTTATATCTGCCCTCAAGCTTCTGTCTCAACCAAACACGAGAATAACCTGGTTTACCACCGAATATTTCGTTCATCATCACTTCTAGTTCACACATTTATCGAATAATGGCATTCGTCGTCCTGATCTAACTGATTGCACAATTTTAGAAATGCCGCCTGCTTCTTTTCGCATGCTACACCCACCACCGCCACCACCCCCAGCAGCACCTGGAAGTTGTCGACCTTTCAAGAAATTTACTCGACAATCTGCATGATATCTTGCCTCCTCTGCTACATTGTCCAGCCTGCATAAGACAGTGAGACCCAGTTCATCTTTCCTATTTTTGGCCACCTCTTTCAGTCTCTCAGTGTGTAGGGTGTCTATGTGTGAGACTGACCGATGTCTATTCTTCGGCAACTTGCTGTCGATAACAGCCTCATTGCCACAAAAGAGACAATGTGTGGTGAGTGCGAACTCAACGTTCTGACGCAAGTTTTGTTTCCTTTGTCTTCGTTCTCTTGCTGTTGTCTTTTCAACCTCGTATTAACACTCGTGGCCCGAGTGTATTCTTTACGACAAGAATGTGATTAGAGGCAGGTAACTCAACTTGATGAAAGCGACCATTGGCCAACTTCTGACTTACCTGTTTTAGTCTTTCAAAACCTTTATCTGCAATTTTGGATGACTCGGCGCTTGTGGCATTCCCCACAAATCACACATTTGGTGACACTCTCAATGTCAAAGGACAACACACTCCGAAACAGGAAACACAATATGGGTATATTTAATCAGACAAGCTTGACTATAATATGAATATAAAACGTCAACACAACATAACATGTTTACTAGATCATCCAAAGTTAATGCGGCAAGCAATTCCGTGGCAAAACGGCATTGTCCCGTGGTTATGTCGTTTTTTTCTCAAACCAGAAATGTTTACATAGAATGGTGGCACGTGAGCCAACCAGGTTTATTAGCAATTGTAGCTGACAGTTCAACTTATACATTTATTGAAGTATTCAAACGGAACAAGATGGCAACATAACCCTCAGGGAAAACTGGTTTGGACGGAGCACGAACGTTGGCCACGCAACGACGACGTGTTCATCCTAATATCGCTCAGTATCATTGTAGTAAAATGTTATTATGCTTTCTAGTAGAATATACTACAATGCTTAAGTTATGTATGCGAGTAGTTCATATATCCATACTCGATTCCAAACATAAATGAAACTATGTTGTTATTGTTTAGATATAACACAATTTATACGCTTACATTTTTTGTCTCCGTAGCATGTTCTGGCTGGAAACTCGTGATGAATTTCATTGTAATCCATACTCTTGACGGTACCACATGAATAGTTTTGCACTATGGGTGAGAATATTCAGTGTAAAGAGTAATACTTATTATTAAATGAATTTGGACCTTCAATAACAAACAGTGATTTCGACGTAAATATAATCCATTTATGTGGCTTTGCACCCGATTATAGTAAAGAAAACAAAATAAATCCATGTTTTGATGACTTTGTGATATTTAAGTTGTGTTCATTAAATCGGACATAGACACCACCATTTGCTTATTGCCTCAAGTACTTAAGAAGTTACGTATTCCTGGCCTCTCGGACACCATCTTGAATTCTGCGGTTAGCTCAAGGAGGATTCTTGAGGACTTTTAGTATATTATTCGAGACACTTTCAGGGATCTGTCGTTCAAAAATCAGCTATTTGTTTTTTGCTTTAAGGTTCGATGGTATTTTGGCCTAATACTCCTGGACTATTAAAATCAATCAAATAAGCGGATAACTGATTGTGGATTAGTTTCTCTAATACTTTAGAAATAGTTGGAAGGATAGAAATAGGCCTGTGATTTTGTAATACAGTTGGGTCATCCTTTTTGAAAATTTGTACTACTTTTTCAATTTTAAGTGTATCAGGAAATACGCCAGTATTGCCAACTTAGTTAATCACTAAGGTTAATGATTTAAGTATTGCCGGTTCAATTATTTTTTAGCAGTTTTGATGAACTGCCATCAAATCCACTGCTGTTTGTTTTTGGAAGATCAGTTATTGCTATCCTTACTGTTTCTTCATCAACATTCTTAAAATTAAGAATATATCTAACTTTTGTATTTAAGTAGTAGTCATATTTTGTGTTTCCTTTATATTTATTAGATATTAATGGTTTCTGCAATAGTTTGACCTATATTAGCAATATAGTTATTGAATTTGCATGCTATTTCTGATTTATCTGTTATGCTAGTACCATTTACTTCAATGGTTGATGAAGATGTCTTCTTCATTTTATTTTTTGAGAGAATGTCGTTTATTGTTTTCAATGTATTTCTTATATCTTTTTTGAATTTTTTAAATCGTGATTAAAAGTAGATTTTTTAGCTGCACGGATATTTCTTTTAATATGGTGTTGTCAGTTTTGAGATTAGTATTAAGAATCTCATAGTCTGGTGAGTTAGGATTATACATTTTTAATTGTTTAAAAAGTATGTCACGATATCTTATAGATTTGAGCAAACCTTGCGTTATCCATATCGATGTTTATGTTTGTTTTGATTAAATTTAATTATTTTAGTAGGCTTATACTTACTTGTAACACGCATGATTTCATCATGCATTATATTGTAATTTAGGTTGGGATCTTCATTTTGATGTTTATGTAGTTTGTTGTATAATTTATGATAACCAATTACAATATTGACTTTCTGCATGGCTTCAACACATCCATGGAGTTGGCATCATCCTGAATAAGGATGCTACACAAGCACTGATGGGTGGAAGCCAGTTAGTGAACGCATCATCACAGCAAGGTTCAACACACATGTCAAAGTCACGTTAGTGCAAGTATACGCCCCAACAGAAATCGCCACAGACGAAGAAAAGGACACCTTTGATGACCAACTCCAGGACGTGCTTGACGAGATACCAAGCTATAACACAAAAGTGGTGGTAGGAGACCTTAACGCGAAGCTGGGTGGAGACAGAAGAGACATGTATACTACGGTTTGACCTCACGGTTCAGCTAGAAATACGAATGATAACCGTGAACGATTGCTCGCGATGAGCAGCGTCAGTGGTATCAGCATTGGCAACACTTTTGTTAAACATAAACGCATTCACAAGAAAACCTGGACCTCACCAGAAGGCAATATATCGAATGAGATTGATTACATCTGAAGGTGGCTCGAACACGTCCAAGAAATACTAAATCAACCAACACCTATCACACTCTTCAACTTGGAACAGAAACCAAACACAAAAGAGCTCGATATCACCGCCAATGACATCACCAGGGCAGAAGTCTCCAAAGCCACCGATAGTCTAAAGAACAACAATGCAGCGGGCCTCGATGAAGTATCTGCCGAAATATTGAAACATGGCAAGGACGGGGTTGTAAACGAGTTAACCTACTTGTTCAACCTGATCTGTTCTGAGGAGGGAGTCCCTGACGATTGGAGACGAGGAGTGATCGTGATGTTACCAAAGAAGGGGTACCTGAGCGACTGTAATAACATAACTGGCGAGGAATAACATTGATATCAGTACCTGGAAAGGTGTTCTGCAGCGTATAAACTGGCTGAAGAGAGCAGTTGACCAACACCTCCGGGAGGAACAAACTGGTTTTCGAAGAGGAAGGTCGTGCTGTGCGCAGATCTTCACATTGCGAAACATCATCGAGCAAAGCAGGGAGTTCCAGGTACTTCTTTTATTCAACTTCATTGACTTTAAGAAGGCTTTCGCGTAACAAACAAATATATAGACATATTCAAATCGCTATACCGAAATACCAACTGATGCATCATGACCAACGATGGATACACAGACATGTTCCATATAGAGACAGGTGTACGTCAAGGTTGCATCCTGTCCCCTTTCCTCTTTGTTGTTGTTATCGACTTCATCATGAGGAAAACGATGAAAGGTCCGAACTTTGGTGTTAAGTGGATAAATAATACGTTGACAGACCTTGACTTTGTCGATGACATTGCACTGCAAGACTTGCAGTGCGTCGAGAACTTCCGTTACCTCAAAAGCTACATATCTAGGGAAGGCTGCGTGGAAGTAGGTGTGCGAGCGAGGATTTCCAAAGACTACGTCCAATATGATCCAGTACCACCATCAGAAAAGACATAAAACTACGTCTTTACATGTTAATCGTAATATCAGCAGCGATTTATATGTCTGTGAAACGTGGAAGAATACAGCGAGGATATCAACAAAACTAGACATATTCCACGGCGATGTCGCCGGTATATATTGGGCATATCATAGAGAGAGCAAATCACCAATGAAGAAGTGATGGGGAGGGCAGATCTTGATAACCTGCATGATACAGGTAAATCTCGACGATGGAGATTAGCGAGTCATATTCTACGCTTACCAAGAGAGAGAACTGCACATGTAGCAATGGAGTGGGTACCTGAAGGTGGAAACAGAAGCAGAGGAAGGCCGACTAAGACCTGGCGCAAAACATTTAAGGAAGATCTGGCAGAAATGGAAATTACCTGGAATGAGGCCAAAGAAACTGCGAAAGACCGTAATAGATGGAGAAAGCTCGACGCCTGATGTCCCGAAAGGAACATGATGAACTAATTCTAAGTAGGTCACCATTTTGTATGTTAATTTTTACAAATTTAGGAGGAAGTTCTGCCTTAAAAGTATTGTCTATTTTAAGAAAATAAGGTTGATAGTCTGAGGAACTGTTTGTGAAAATCCCAGCAGTACTTTCTAATATAAACTGATATAGTGAGCAAAAAAGTCTTAGTTTTCCTTTGGTTTTCGTAAAACGAATGGGGAATGTTATTTGGGGGTAAAGACTATGACTATTGTGAGGTTAAAGTATCAGAAAAATCACTGTATGTTTTGTTTTCGTTTATTTTAAATAAGTTAATGTTATAGTCCTCTGCCACAATGATATTATTATTGCTGTTTTCTAAAGACGATAACACTGTCCAATGGCCATTTTCTTTGATAAAACATTTGAGTTATTAACGCTTCCCAATTTTCGTATGTATTAAGATTCATTTTTATTTCAGATTTATATTGATCATCTAATAATAATAATAAATTCTAAAGCGCCAATATCATCAGATAATCCGAGCTCAGTGACGCATATATTAATAACCCTCCTTTGTCGCTAAGTATTTCCCCTGTGTTGTACAATCATACCCGTCTAAACAAAATTGAGAGAAGTCATCATTATAAGTTGTCCACGTCTCCTGTAAGCATATTACACTGAATTTAAAGTTATTTCTACGTAGGTCCTCTATAAATATGTTAAGTTCATTCAATTTTGCATTTATAGACTGAATGTTAGAACTCAGAACTGTAAAACTGTGTTTTTGTTTGCTTGGTTGGACTGTGGTTTTGTTTGCTTGGTTGGTGAACGTATCAGTGTCATAATAAAAAGAGTAGTGTATAACTTGTGGTTCGTTGTTTGCATCATTTGTATTTAAGACATTGCATAGGTTGTTTTGATTACCTCCTAAGTAGGAGAGGAAAGCCTCGTCAAACATTACTGAGCCTGCGTTTACAGATGGTCATACGTGTGCTTAATAATATTAACATTATGATGTGTATATCAAATTGCTAAGTGATGTAAATAATTACACCAATAGCTATGATTATTGTTACTTGCGTACCTCAAAAAAAGTAGTTGTACTAATGATAAAAACGGCAAAACAACGACTGCCAATGAAGAGACAAAAAGTACATATACATTTAGTATTATACATTTTTTTGAATATATCATCATACCAACAGTAGGCAAATACTAAAACATATATATAAGACAAAAAAACAGTGCATTAGAATGCATGGCTGGTCTTCCAATTGTCTGTGGAGTTATTACATTAAGTACAATGTAATGTTCAAAACCCTCACGGAATGTATTTCCCACGGTGCGGTCGCGATCGTCTCGTTTGTCGCCAGATGGAGCCGCTGCAGCAATAAAGTCAGTATCTTCATCTTCAGTCACACCAGTCGTTCAAAGCGCCAGTATGACATCATATGATGTCGATTCTTTGTCATCAGAAGGGCATCGATAGGAACGGGCTGTTGGGCAGGTTCGTCTCACTCAGGTTCCTGTGCAGAAGCATACCAGAATCGCGCTGGAAGAGGTCAATAACTTTCGATAAAACATCAATTTCAATTTCGAATTCTTCCACGGTATCATAACATAAGACTGTTGGTTTCTCTCTTACATCATGATCGAGACACGAAATAAATCGAACACCGGTTATATATTAATGTATAATGCTAGTTTTGGACTAAATTTGCCTCAGATGCAAGTACAAATATATTCAGAGGTGTTTTGAGGAAGGTTGTCACCTATAAGTAATTTAAATGTTTTCAACAATACACCCAACATTAATACAGTTTATTATAGTACATTATAACTGCACTACCAAATACATTTACATGTCATCCAAGAGGGTCGTCGTGAAATGTGGGAGGCTGGGATATGCTAATTTTCAAATATATATAAATTAATGGACGCATGTGAAGTGGCTCAAGGGACTAAACCACGGGGGAACTTGAGACACTATGTGGGGACCATTGAGTTTTAACAACACTTTTACATTTAGAATAGATCAATGCGTTTAACACGTTATTTCATCTGGCATACGTTCAACGAGTTATTCATTAAACTGATATTCAAATATGATAAGCACGTTTTACATTACATGCATGAATGCTTGAATAATGTCTTCCAGATCCCCCAATTCGTCCAGATCCTCCATCCTCAATACGCGATTTAGCAACGCTGCTAATTACCGACAACTTATGGTTTATACCCTTATAAATAGAAATCATGATCTTGCTTAATCTATGCCTCTCTATCATTTCGTGTAAATTCCATATGGAATTTTGCAAATGTATTTTGGGATAGTGTTAGGTAAATAAATGAACAAATCATGGTTGTAATTTGTTGGCAGCCATCTTGCATTATTGCGAGCCATATTGAATTCACATATCAATATAGTCTCACATATAGAGTGTAATGGCAAAAATTTATCAAATTTATGCAACTCTAAATATGGACAAATGTAAAGTCGTTGCACTTACTCTACTTGATATATATGTTGTCTTTGGTAAAACTGATTAGGCAAATGATAAGTTGGTTTTTATTATATCTAGCATGTAGACAAAGGAACGTTGAAGATTGTGAATTGTGCTTCATGGGCCCTCTTTTTAATGTGTTCTTCCTCAGAGTTCTGTCCTTAGACTAATAATTTGTTTCACTTTCTACTCAACACCATTGAGTAACTGCGCACAGTGACGTTGAATCATAATTTGAGTTACCACCATTATGCAGATTATACAACAATTTAAGTTTCTTGATCTACTCCAAATACTATTTGCTTCTTAAATTAGCTCGGTGTATCCTCCCATCTATTGACAACTTGAATACTGCTGATCGATTTTGAGATTGACTAACTCTTTTGTTTTGATGCTCCTCTGCGCTTGGTTTCCGAGAACTTAGGCGCAAAAGACGTTACCTTATTATTTGTGTTATTATTATTATTATTACATTGGCTTCCCCACCCAACAACACACATATAGCTCTAGTATCAGCTCCTGTCATCGCAGCCCATCCCACGTCTTTACACCTAATAAACATCTTATTTACATAAAACGCGCGACACAAAAGCCTCCTGCGACTGATGAATTGCGGCGCGGTTATCTGACGTAAGCACCGCTTGCGAAGTGTCTGGTCAAGTCATTCGTCGTCGTCTCCGTGTCGCTGTGGTTGCTATTGTTCGCTGCTCCGTCTCTTCAAAGCTCTTCGGCTGACACAACCATGCCGCGACTTTTTGTCGTTGTCTGTACAGCTGCCTACGTAACACTATTGTGCAGTCACCCAACGTAAGTTCTGCACAACGGTCTGAACAATGTTGTATGTTGTTAGGGGAAGGTTGGGACCTATAACAATTGAGGAACTATAAGCTGTATTAATACTTATCAGAAGACTCTAGAAGCAGGTCATGCAACTTACAATTGCAGGACAATTTCACTAATTAAGACAAATCGCTTAAAATCGCAATTGATTTTATGTGTTGTACCATGATTTTATGCGATTTTATCGTGTGTTTATTGTATTCGTTATACATGGACCATACATAGTGGCAGGTTGTGGATAATAGTATATTGACAATAAGGGAAGCATTATCTGTCAATGACTGAACTAAGTTTTGGTACATTCTAGTCTTATGTATGATAAAACTCGTTTCGCATCTCCGTACATTTGTGGATTAGGCACCCACAAGCTGGAAACTGGAATCCGAAGATCCATTGCAACCATCACATGTGTCTGCGTTCGATAAGGCATGTGTGTAGCGTTCGAATGCGGGTAGCGTTCGAATATGGGTATATTACGATACATTACGGTTAGCGTGACATAAATTAAACCATTTCCTGGATGCTACGATATCATTGATCAATTGCTAATTAAAATATCATTTGTGGAACGCAGTGACGCAGTTTTTAGCGCTTCGGACCCTCAATTGAGAGAACCCTGGTTTGAATCCTAATGCTGCTGTTTCGAACATTCGGCATGTTAATTGTTATCCAGTAGTTCCAATTCATTCAGTTATACGAACGAGTACCTAGCTATAGACAGCGGTGGGTATTCGAATCGTCTGTGGCGTGTCAGAATATTCTCCATAGGCGTTGATATGGTTTTCGATTGAACAGGTTTGTCAGGGAATAAAGTGTAAAGCGCTTTCAGCATTCGTGATGACTGGGTACTTCGCAATATGAGTACGTACCTTTGCTTTTTATATGTTTTACTTAATCTTACGTGATTACTAATCATTGAAAACGTTCGTTGAGTTTTCATATAGCCACGAAGAGGAGAAAGGTGTGAAAAAAACGATTGTTTGCAACATCCGTTATGTGTCAGAATAACCAATTATTCTAATTAGGTTTTCCAGACCGACTGGAGAGCGATGTCCTACATAGAGAATAACATTAATTAAACGGTTCGTGTAAATATGGATTGCAAATCAACATCATGTATGAATATGTGTTACAATAATTAGTAAATAGTCCAAGGGGTAACTAATTATATCAATTATTATTACGGAATTGATATTTATGCAAACGTTCGTGGATGTACAACTCGTTGCAAATAATGCCAGACTAGTAGTGTAATAATGCCAGACTAGTAGTGTAATAATGCCAGACTAGTAGTGTAATAATGCCAGACTAGTAGTGTAATAATGCCAGACGAGTAGTGTAATGAAAATCGCTTTAAATACATCGATCTGTTTTATATGTAAAAGTGTTATTATGCTTCAAAGGGTCCCATATGGTGGTTCAAAGGATATGCGTTTGGGGTCCCTAGAGCTACATGCTTTCACTAATGTTCACATATTTGGAAAGTGATATATCCAGCTTCATAATTGCACCGGTCCTATTAAAGGGCATACATACGTTGTTTATATGATTTTTAATGTTAAAAACTGTATTGTTTTTAAGGTTTATCGTTGATGACATGAAAAGTGGCTCATAGTTTCCATATATTCCCCTACAATACTTCTATTCTCTGTATGTTTGTACTCCTCGCGTCTTTATGCCACTGTTAGAGCAAAGCTAGCGTTATACATTATTGTGTAATTAGATTTCGATTTATTTATGTCAGTTAAATAAAACCCATAATCATATATGTTTTGAAATGGAAGAAGAATTCGGGATACTTCTGTGGTACAAACAATATCTAGGCTGTGCAATTGTTTTGTAATGTTGCCCATACTAAACCCATTACGTAATAAAAAGTCTACGCATCATTTAGTTGGTGTATAAAGTATTGCTTTATTGCTCATCGATTAAATGCTCATCGTTGTATATACAGTTACACCAAAAAATGCATGAGCCAGACATTGGTATGTCATAACCCATATGTTATGAGTCTACGTTTTAGATGGGCGTTTTCTCTACACAACAAGCCTTGCAACCACCAGCCAGGCCGCTGTAGACAGATTCCGGGTATCGGTAAGTTTTGGTCTGTTGCGGGTAGCTTGATACCTCCATCTGCCTTGCCTGATTGTTGGGGCCGTTATACCGTTACATAACGAATATAATAATAAGGAGACGAAGGTGTTATTTAGTTTGTGACTACGGGTTTATAATCGAATTACAGTGGGACTCAGAATGAATAGCAGGTGAGAACGTGTTCTAATTCCGGAAATGTTGAGCACTCCTTTCTCTTTTTGGTTGCTCTGTGCTTTACTTTAAGGTATGTAAGCTTGTCATCTTTTTTTAAATAATGCTTTTCATCAGTAAGATTATATTTCGATGAAGCGCAATACTCTTTGTCGTAAATCATATTTACTACGTCGTGGAAAGTTTAAATTAAGTACTTTATAAATTCTAATTGGCATCCTTCCAGGGTCACACAAATATTAGAGCATGAGCTATATATGTTTGGTTCATGATGTGTGGTACTTACCTTTATTTTACAATGTTGTTGCATTGTGCAATAGATACATGCAGTTGGATGTTGTATTATCCATGGATATTGAATATGCATGAACGTTTACATAT
Source organism: Escarpia spicata (assembly GCA_963995525.1). Lineage (NCBI taxonomy): Eukaryota > Metazoa > Annelida > Polychaeta > Sabellida > Siboglinidae > Escarpia > Escarpia spicata. The sequence continues at coordinate 18,087,964 of OZ023213.1, forward strand.
TAAATATTATGTGATTTCGGCAACGAAACCGAAGTGGCGTTCTCAACATAACAATAACTGTTCACTCGAAATATGATACGACGCAATTGGATGTAATATGAGTAGTATGTTAGGCTGAACTCGTCGTATGGATGCGTTATTCATCGGAAGAAAAGGTTTCCCATGTTAAAACATAGGGAAATACTTCTGGTTCCTCAGTTCCTCCGACCCATAACGCATTCATACGACGATTTCAACGCCATGTTAAAATATAGGTGTTAAATCACATGTTAAAAGATAGGAATTTCGGTGACTTTAGGCCTTGCTCCATAAAGAACGAATTCATGCGTCTCTCAAAAGACCTCTCAAAGGAACAATTTCTATGTTTTAATATAGGCTCGTTGGAAAGCCATTTCAGAGTTACTTTGAAAACGAACATTTTCCTCTGTTAAAACATAGGCTCGTTTGAGAGGTACTTTCAACATTTTGAGAGATAATTTTAATCATCAAGGCAGACACCTTTTTTTGACAGCTACATAATGTGATGTCACCTATAGCTAGTATTGGGCCGTAGGCCAAGTCTTAGCCTAAGGACTGAGCCTTTGTTTAATTCATGACGACGTGTCTAATATGAGGTGTTATCATCAGGCGTAATTTTTAATAAAAGCATTATAAATTCAACGCGTGCCTGTTTATTTGAAGTACTACATACGAAATGTAGAATACACATAGGATTATGTCATAGCAATACCTAGACCCTCGTTTTTTTCTCTTGGTAGTATTTCCGTACCGTAGTGCTTAAATTAATGTCTTTTATATGGTGACGTTATCAAATAGGTCAATCGTGTCATGAAATATGTCATTACACGTTCTGACTGACCCTGTATATTTCTAAAACCTATGTGTCGCTTCTAATTATAAATAAAATAGGAATTGATCTGCTAAAGCATTCAAACTGGCGGCTATTTGCGTAGGTACAATAGTTATTTTTACATTACGTGCGTGCATACAGTTTTGATTAGTTTATAGAACATGGCGGGAATATCGGGAATTCGGTGAAAATGACGTCATTAAATAAGTACGCGTGGTAATTAGGTCCAACTGGTTGGAATTCGGTTATCAGGCATTCGGAACTTGCGCGTATGTAAATAATCTCGTTCAATGACGTAATTAAATAAGTACACGTGGTAATTAGGTTACACTGGTCGTAATTTGATTAGCAGGCCAATCGATGCATGTGTGTGACTTCGTGGACGTCTCAAGTTGTCATTGGCTTACAATATACATGTGACTTTGAAAAAGTCTATATAACTTGCCTGCATCTTTAAATCTCACACATCTGCAAGAAGTTCAATCATTACTAGCAATAACGTCAGACGAGGCTGGACTTATGCCGACGCAACCAGAGAGCCGCAACCCATTCATGACTGTATAACAGTGAACCCATCATCACCACACCAACATCATCAGTCACCTGCCCGCAGTGTAAGGTAGCTTTCACCCTGAAAAATAATTGGAACATGCACGTCACCCACAGCCGTTGCGGCCGGCCAAAAAGGACGGCAGAGCAGGCGAAATGTGATGCTCTAGTGGTGAGTTATACGTTTATATTGCGTTACTCTTCATATCTACTAAAATGGCGTCTCCCACGAACTTATTGACTTCTGGTCACCTGCCTTTTGTTACCGTCTTTTCCCTCATAAAGATGTATTGTCCTCTACTGCGTCGCCGTTATTTTTTTATTGATCATACGTCTGTATAAATTTTATTTAAACGTACTTGTAGTAATTAATATAAATTAATAAAGGTTCGGTTATACCAAAGCGGCAGCCTGCTCCCTCAGTGCAACCCCTCCATCCCACGACTTTGGCGACCAAGCAGACGGCCACCCGGACGTCATCGTTCTTAGTGGCCCCGGCGATCAACCACACGTCGTCACCAGCATCAAAGCGGGTTAAGGTCCTGCCGCAATATACCTGCTGCATGTGCGGCAGTGACGTCTCCAGGTGTTATTATTTGAATCGCCACCTAAAGCAGGGCTATTGTCAGAGGAAATTTAGCAGCAGAAAGACCGCCTTCAAGGAATAATGGTAAGTCGGTCACATTATTTATTTAAATCTTTCAGGCCTTGCTACAAGTCCCATCTCTTTATGTTTTAATAGCAGTATTAAAGTGAACTTGCATTTACTTCAGACCCTGCTACAAATTCCATATCTTTATGTTTTCTATATCATTATTATAAATCAACTTATTTCAGTGCCAAGAAAAGAAGCGCATCTCCGCTGCTGCTGCTACTGCTGCTGCTGCTAGTGCTGCTGCTGTTGCAGAGTAGAATGCTACATAAAATGAATGAATGTATCGTGAGGTTTAAATAGGTACGTTTTCATCACAATGAGTTCAATGGTGAGTAGTACTATATGTAACATTCTACGAGTAGTGGCCCTCTAGGACAAATAAAAGCAAGACCGGCAAGTGGTGTATATCAACATACTTACTGGTATCTCATTAACTTCTTTCTTTTTTCGAAGGTTCTGTCCTTTCTTAGCGGGTTCTAACTATTGATGTTCATTGTTCTTCATTGTGGACTATAATGACCGTGCAGACAGCGTGTACCAGTATTTATATAGTCCACAGTGTGGACTATTTTGTTAATCCACATCAACAACAAGTCTAAAAAAATGTGTACTTCCAATGACAACATACGGCGCGGAGACATGGGCACTCACCATCCCGGCAAAGAACAAAGAGACGATGGCCAGGACAAAGGACGACACAACGGACGAGACATGGATTGACACAACGTATCAACCACTGAGACAACGTACGAGATAACGGAGGAGACAACACACGAGACAACAGACGACAAGGGACGAGACAAGGGACGATAAACCGAATGAGACTACGGACGAGACAACGTACAAAACAAGATGACGAGACAACGTACGAGACAACGGATGAGACATCGCATGAACTATGGAAGAGATACCAGATAAAATAACATATGAGACAATGGACGAGACAGCAGACGAGACAACTGACAAGACATCGTATGAGACTACTGGCGGGCAACATACGAGACAACAGCCGAGACAATGGACGAGTAAATTCGTGCCAGTGTAGTGGATTTTTAGCGTATGAACGCGTGAACGTCATAAATTCTATGAAAATGTTACAAATATACGGCGCGGAAACGCTAAAATTGAGGAAGAGGAGGGAATATACTTATAATGCAGTCAATAAGAGAGACAGAGGAGGAGGAGGGAGGGTACATACAGACTGAGAGAGTGAGCCAGGGAGGCTGTGATGGAGGGGGAGAGAGAAGAGGAGGTAACCTTTTTCATATTTAGGACATAAAATTCATTTCGCGCTTCAATTTGTTCTTTACATTTGTACTATAAACACGTACACCATTAGCGTATCGACTATTCTACCGGCTGCCAACAAGCCCGCACCATCAACTGTCCAGTGCCACATTGCAAGGGACAACTTGAAAACCCACAATGACCACAGCCGCTGTTGACCGTCGATAAGTTCTAAGTCTCTGAATACCAGCATCCTCTATGACACCTGCTGGCCTCAGCGACAAACTCGATATTGCTGTCTCCATCTCGGGTGACGATGCAGCATACAAAGAAAATGACGCTGGTCGAACCCGTATTTTGGAAAACAATAAACCGCAACGTCCTCTCGAAAGTGTCTTGCGACCACTCGACCACGAAATGCGCGACATATTCGAACGAAGCGATATACACGAGAGAGAAAAGGTTGTGTTGTATAACTGGATGCCATATGCCGGCGCAAATATTGATAAGAAACTCGTCGGATGCCATGTGCCGGCGCAAACACGGCGTCGAAGACCACAATTTGGTAGATCGAGCGGTACCCGACAGAGCCTGGACCACCTGTGAAGTTGGGTATTCGGAGAACTGAAGAGAGTCGTAGTTACTGTTGGTATATACCCGAGTTTATTTTTCGACAACGCATAAAGGCAACAGCTAGATATATTAGTGTGGTCTTTTGCCTCAGCCTCGGTTCCCTGAAGTGTGTCGACGTATAGAGGTGCGAATAGAGCAGTGTGGAATTGCAGCTTCAAAAGGAAATCAAATCCTTGGATTGATTAGGCGAAATATAGCATATAAAGAAAAAGAACTAATAATACCGCTGTACAAAACAATAATTAGGACCTCATTGAGAATATTGTATACAAGCGTGGAGGCCATACCGCAAGAAGGACATATATATGCTAGAAAGAGTACAGATGAGAGAAACTAAAATGATACAAAAACTGAGAGTTTTTTTTAATGAAAAACGCCTAAGAGAATGTGGTTTAACAACACTAGAGACCAGGAGATTGAGAGGAGATCAGATAGAAGTGTTTGAAATATTGAATGGCTATGACAATATTGATAGAAATATGTTTTTTTCAGTTAAGAAAGATAGAAAGACTAGAGGACATGAAGTTACATTAGTAAAGGAGCAATGTAGATAAGACGTAAGAAAGTTCTCATTTTCACAAAGAACTGTGAATGAATGGAACAGATTATCTGATGATTGTGTGGACGCTAGTAGTGTGAATATGTTTAAAAATTAAATCGACACATACCTCAGAAGGGCTCGATATATGTATATAAAAGGGTTGGACTCTCGATCAGCCAAAGGGCTTCCTTGCCCACCTACCATGGCGTGGATGGATGGCAATCTTGTTAAATCTTGAATAGACGGTAGATGGCTTTACTCTAACTAGTTACACTGGCGTCCTTTGGGTGGCGCAGGAAGTCGCCTAAGTCTCATGGCCGCGCCCACTGTTTATATTAACGGACGCCGTGCAAACGGATGTGAATCGTTTGAAAGATTGCCGCTTCGTAATAGTCTTCTAGATGACGCGACACCTCGCATAGGAAATTAGCTAAACAGGGAGGACGGCACAGTCACATATTGTTTGCAAATACGGAAGTTTCAATAATTGAAACATGCCTGTAAATAGAGATACGACATCCACAGTAGATGACGTTATTCTAAGTTTTGGCATAGGTGTCCTTTGAGTGGCATCGGAAATCGCCTTATGTCGCATGGACACACACACGCAGTGTTTATATTCAGTGTTTATATTTAAAATATATGTAAAAAATTTCAGTAAATCCAAGGAATGTCAACTGGTTGTTTTACTGGGAATGAATCCTCGAACAGATGGCCGCCTCTTTAAATGGAGTCGTGTCACGTGATTTTCCTTGCATGTTATGGACGTAGTCATTTTCGGTCATATCAGTTTTCAAAATCACTGAAGTAAAATGAACGCCACCTACACTGACATGTTGACAAAAGTATTGTTGTCACTGAAACGGGGAGAAATTGTGTGTGTCTTGATAACTATGAAAACTAAAAACAAACACACTCGACGCGGGACGTCCACAACGACTATGACGACCGCTGTTAAATGGACTGCTTTTTCCTTTGGCATGTCGACGTCGTCGTCCACTGACGTTTTCTGCATGTAAATCTAACGATCTGAGTTTCCCACTAAATCCATTGGCGTGTTGACGTCCTTCAGACCATGACCGAAGATTTTCCATCCTACCGCTTAAAGCGAATTCCGCTTTCTTATGACGTCGTTCACGACATCTGCGATGTTACTTTCATATTTTTTGGAACGCAGTCGATGGTTTCAATTCGATGCTTTCATTTTCCATTATTTCATTTTCATTACCACGTTGTACTTGGTTTTCACCTTCACTGGGAAATTTGTCGATGGCCACAAGCAGGGGTTCCTGCATACGAGTGTCGGAAAGATCGTTGTACCGACACAACACTTGGTGATATAACACAACCTTTTCCCTCTCGTGTATATCGCTTCAATCTAATATGTCTCGCATTTCATCGTCGAGTCGTCGCAAGACACTTTCGAGAGAATTTATACTGGGACTTTACGGTTGAATGTTTTCCAAAATACGGGGATCAACCAGCGTAATTTTCTTTGTATGTTCCATGGTCACCCGAGATGGAGACAGGAATATCGAGTTTGTCACTGAGGATAGAGGTGCAGGTGTCATAGTGGGTGTTTGGTCAAGTGGATTCAGCGACGTAGCGCTTGTCGACGACTGTGGGCACTGTGCCTTTTCAAGTTGTCCCGACGGGGGAAATGCCTCTTGAAAAATGGGCACTGGAACAGTGATGGTGTGGGCTTGTTGGTAGCCGGTATAATAGTCAATAAGCTCACGATGCAGATGTTTACGGTACAAATGTAAAGAACGAATTGAAGCGCGAAATGAATTTTACGCCCTAAAATATGAAAAGGTTACCTCCACTTCTCTATCCCTCCCTCCCTCCCTCGCTACCTTCCTCTCTCTCTCTCTCTCTCTCTCTCTCTCTCTCTCTCTCTCTCTCTCTCTCTCTCTCTCTCTCTCTCTCTCTCTCTCTCTCTCTCTCTCTCTCTCTCTCTCTCTCTCTCTCTCTCTCTCTCTCTCTCTCTCTCTCTCTCTCTCTCTCTCTCTCTCTCTCTCTCTCTCTCTCTCTCTCTCTCTCTCTCTCTCTCTCTCTCTCTCTCTCTCTCTCTCTCTCTCTCTCTCTCTCTCTCTCTCTCTCTCTCTCTCTCTCTCTCTCTCTCTCTCTCTCTCTCTCTCTCTCTTGTTGCCTGAATTGCGAGTATATGCCCTTCTCCTCCTCTTCAATTTTAGCGTTTCAGCGCGGTAGATTTAAACCTTGTTATAGTATTTACGACGTTCACGCGTTCATACGATAACAATCCATTGCACTGGTAGGAATTTACTCCTCCATTGTCTCGGCTGTTGTCTCGTCTATTGTCCCGTCCGTAGTCTCGTACGTTGTCTCGTCCGTTGTCTCACATATTATATCGTCGGTTATTTCGTCCGTAGTCTCATGCGGTGTCTCGCCCGTGATCTCTTTTGTTGGTATGTTGTCTTATAATTTAAAAAATATATTAAAATACTTTTAATAATGGAATAGAAAGCATAAAGAGGTGGGATTCGTAACAGGACCTAAATTTGTAAAATGTGATTAACTTACCATTATTTCTTGAAGGCGGTCTTTCTGCAGCCGTTGCTTGTCCACCTTCCTCTGGCTATAGCCCAGCTTTAGGTGGCGATTCAAATCATAACACCTGGAGACGTCACTGCCGCATATGCAGCAGGTATATTGCGGCAGCACCACTGAAAGCGATGACGTCGGGGTGGCCGTCAGTTTGATCGCCGTGTCCAAGGGTTGGAGGGGATGCATGGTGGCAAGAGGCTTCGTCCAAATAAAATGTAATCAGGCGTGTAATAAATAATAAAATAACGTCGACGCAGTAGAGAACAAGACATTTTTATGATGGAAAAGACGCTAACAAAACGCACATGACCAGAAGTAATTTGACCAGAATCATGTGACCGCCCTATAATGTCATGAACTACATATAAACACGTAAACGATAATGATATTTTAAGGTAAATAATGGAAATGGACGTCATATTGACAGGAAGTGCGCGGGAGACGCCATTTTAACCAACATTATGAGTAATGCAATATAAACGTAAAATTCACCACTTGCGCATCAAATTTCGCCTGCTCTGTCGTCCTTTTCGGTCGACCGCAACGGCCAAGGGTGACGTGCCTGTTCCAATAATTTTTCCGGGTGAAAGCTACTATACACAAGTTCCGAATGCTTACTAACCGAATTACTACCAGGACCTAGCTACTACACGTACTTATTTAATGACGTCATTGATCGAGATTATTTATATACGCGCAAGTTCCGAATGCCAGATAACCGAATTACTACCAGTTGCACCTAATTACTACGCGTACTTAATTAATGATGTCATTTTTACAAAATTTCCGCCGTTTTCAAACATTTCCCGCCATTTTCCATCAACCAATCAAAACTATATGCAAACACGCACTGTAAAAATAACTAATTTATTATCATTATAAGCTGCACGTAGATTTTAGAAATATATAGGGTCAGTCAGCATGTGTGTAATGACCTATTCCAGGACATGATTTACCTATCTCATAACGTCTATGACCTTTTTTTTTTAGATCACCATATAAAAGACATGAATTTAGGCACTACGCTACGGAAATAATACCAAGGGTCTAAATCCAAGGTGGTCGCCCTGTTCGAAAAAAACGAGGGTCTAGGTACTGCTATGACATAGTCTTATGTGTATTCTATATTTCGAATACAATACTTCAAAAAAATATGCATCCGTTGAATTTTAATAATCCATTTATTATAAATTACGCCTTATTATAACACTACATTTTAGACACGCCGACATCAATCAAACAAGGGCTCATTTTTGGCCTACGGGCCAAAACTTTCCCGATATGCAGCACCACCTTCTATAGCTCTCAAAAGAGGTATCTACCTTGGAAGTTAAAGGGGCCCTGTATAGATTGCGCTATTCCACGGCAGAAGTATTTTGTCGGCCGACGCTTGGCGTTTGCGGCAATTTATAGAACAGTCTCGTGCAAGCGATATGTTTGCCGTCGTTAGTTCTCTGGAACACAAGACAATTAAGCGTGCGCTGAATCTAGTAATTGTGTTGTTGATAAGGATTTATTTATGACATATACTGTTACAAACGAACAACGCTAAACAAATAATTATAAAACAATAATACCATCCTTGTTGCTGCACAGGGTTTGGACGCATACGGTCGTAGCAACATATTTCTGTTTGACTTCAAGAAGCGCATAGATGTGGCACACGCGCTTGACATAGTAGGATACAATGACAGAGCCGTTTTCTCTCCTCACTGTATACGCATCTGAAGAGACTCTATTCGCAGTAAGGCTTCTTCCAATATAAAATGTTTAATTTTATTGTCTGTGGTCATAAAATATGTCACCGTTAGCATCACGTACTCAAAATCAGTATTTCGGTAACGCACATAGTCGTACTTTTTTCTCATTTATGTTCGCTCATATACACTAAACGTATTTAACTAATTATGTCAATCAGAATATTCGTGGTTGTAATTTGTTTTTAAAAATATTCGTCATGGCTTATCGTATTTCCTGTTTTCAGACTTAGTCGACATATTTGTTGCCAATGTTCCTGCAAACAATACAGCGACAGTGGAGAAGTTTCGTTTCGTTTCGACGAGAAGAAACGAAAGTTATACCACGTTCGAACGTACAAGGACCCAACAATCACTACGTCAGTTTTGCTAAACCACATCATCGTTACTAAATACTACCATGGAGAAATGTAGAAATGTAGACAATACTAAATCATTTTACCCGTAAACCGGTTTGATTCTGGCGACTCTAAAAAGGCCTTTCAGATTCAGGTCCACGTCGTAATTCGTACTTCTACTATTCGGAGGCAATATTCTATTAGGAAATGATACATTTGATTTCAATCGATCACTTTCTAGAACGGCATAGACAAGTATTGATAATATGTGCGGTGTCTCTTCGTGAATGAAATATATTAATCAAAATTAATGATGTGACAATTTTTTCGTGCGCCCAATTAGCCCCAGCGACAGCGTGGCGACAGGAGAAGACACTTTCTACTTCGTCAACTACTACGAGTTTAACTGGATGTTGGAATTTTGTTTTGGCTTTCGGGTTGGCAGTGTCGGTTTCTACGATGGAATATGCGGACGTATTATTCTAGCGAAACTTGCCACACCGGTTGGTATAAACGCGTCACCAAATGGCAAGTAGGTATCCTTGTGTTGTTATGTACGATGTCTTGATGATGAACCTGTTGGTCAAGATAATCTTGATCAGGAAGCTGTATCTCTTTTTCTAAGCGAAACGACGACATTAATGTTTGTAAACTACAATGAATGACAACGAAAAGATTACTGAAATGTTTATAAAATGACACATCTGTTAAAGAAATCGCATGTTGGGGCATAATCCCATTATAGTATCAACCTCTGCGTACCACCACCCTCGTCCCACCACCCCGTATATCTCTTTGAAATGACGAATTTTACAACGTACTGTAGTAGGTTTAGAAATGATCATTGTATGATATGAAAATGCGTGCCCCGATGACAGTAATACCGGCGGGTGGATATTATAGTCAAAACACAACGGTCGTAGATATGCGTTACGTGGTCAAAAAAGCCAAAATATTTAAACTGATGATTCAGTAGTATCCTGTACGTGAATCCTTCATGTTTATGTAACGGTCTTGCAGAAGTAGAAATGGCGCAAACAAATATGTGTCCGACTGGCAACTGTCTTGACAATATTACAGATACGTAAACTTAGGGGGAGGTTGGTGGGAGAAGCGTGACTGTCTACAACCGGGAGTCGGACAACTCTTTAACGTTGAAACAGGTAAGATATTGTATGTAACAAATAAGAATCTTAAAAAACGATTCCCAAACTGGACTATGAGTTGCTATGATGCAGAAATTCAAGTATGATATTTTACTAAATTGAATAATTTCTTGGTGGTTGATATATTAATATATTATACTAATATAATATTACAAGAACAAAGAGATCGACTGTGGTTGTTTGTTTTTATCCATCGGACGAGTACGAAAACAACCAAAAAAACAAAACTACTCCCGATTATTGGTTTGTTTATTTGTTTGCAATAATAATGCATTTATTTTCAGTTGAGTTGAACGACGGAAAAAAGTTGGAACACACACACACACGCACCCACATATACACACACCACACACACGCACACACACACGCACACACACACACACACACGCACCACACACATACACACCAATCACACACGCACGCACCACACACACACACACACAGATACACACACGCACGCACACACGCACACACGCACACACGCACACACGCACACACGCACACACACACACACGCACACACGCGTGTGTATGTGGTGTTTGTGTGTGTGTGTGTGTGTGTGTGTGTGTGTGTGTGTGTGTGTGTGTGTGTGTGTGTGTGTGTGTGTGTGTGTGTGTGTGTGTGTGTGTGTGTGTGTGTGTGTGTGTGTGTGTGTGTGTGTGTGTGTGTGTGTGTGTGTGTGTGTGTGTGTGTGTGTGTGTGTGTGTGTGTGTGTGTGTGTGTGTGTGTGTGTGTGTGTGTGTGTATGTGTATGTGTGTGTTTGCTGTCTGGTTACAAGTCCACGTGCTGTTCCTCGACGTAGGTATTTCGACTGAAGGTATGCGACGGTGGCTCCACGGTGAGGCACGTTGAGAAGATGTTCTACAACGATGGACAACAGATCTCTGGTTCAAGCATCGCAGTGCTCTACGGCCGACACATGCTCATTGGCACCATCTTCACTAACATGCTTCTTTGTGAAGTTCGCCAATTATAAACACATAATCCTTTATTATGTGTTCAGTATATGAATATTGCAACATTGCAGCATTGTAAGTGTATCTCCTCTCAGATGCTTAAGTCCACTCGTCTCTCTCTACGTGCATTCGTTCCCTTGAACCATTGGCCTCCAACCTACCATTTGGTGATGGATTGTTAAACATTAAGGTAGTTAAGCACAAAAGTAATTATTAATAGTTGTTTACTTTTCCAGTAAACTAGCTGAGTAGTAAGCTAGAGTTACACTTGGGCTGAGTGGCTGGATTCAAATAAACGACGTGGATCAATAGTTTGTATGTAAGTTTAATATTAATTACAATTATTATTGCTTATGGTTGGATTAAATTGTCGTTAGGGTTAAGGCTAGTCACAGTTAGGGTTAGCCGCAATTAGGGTTACACTTATTCTCTCTTAGCCGAACATTATTATCGGTTGTATGTCATGCCGTGGTGATAGCAAATAATTAAATGGTCATCGGGAAAAAGTTTACTATCAAAACAATGTAATGGTGAAAATAGCTGCCCGTGGTTTGTTTCCCAATGAGTGGATGTAAACTAGTGCCTCATGAGTTTTGATATGTCCACTGTCTGGTTGTTTTCGCTTATTTTTGTGTTTTCTTTTGCAAATAAAGATGAGTATTTGTCTTCTTTCGCCATTGTTTGAATATTGTCCATCACCTAGAGCCTTGACGTTGATATAAAATATATGTATTCAGGTGCGACGATTTGAAATATGTTTCTTTTTACCTTCGCTGATATTAAAATATCCACCATTTGCATAGATGGCTCCCTTCAAATGTTATTATCCCATTATCGTAACGATGCCGATGTTAAGCTGTATGTTTTCAGCTGCGACAATTTTAAACGTGTTGCTGTTAACCTTCTCCAACATTGATGTCCGCCATTTTCACCACACCATGTGGCCGCCAGATATTCCTAAATGTGAGACCATGTGCAAAGTCACTACAAACGTTGTTTTTATTGTCTTTATGCTGATACCTGCTCCTTAAATACACACAGAGTATTTACAAACGGTATTCACATCCTGCTCACATCAACACCCGGTGATGAGTGAATCGGAATGATTTATCTCTACTAATAATCACCACAAATTTGTCGCAGCCATGATCGCGAGTAAAGCTGACACCTAGCAATTAGAAGCAATTGTTAGGTAATAAACCATAGATGGCTGAAGAAAAAAACGTATCCCGATTAAATAAGGATATACATCAAAGGGAGAAACAAACGCGATAAAGCAGGCATGTTCTTACATTAAGAAAGTAAGAAAGTATAAAATCGAATGCATGATAGGCGTATAATGTTTGATAAAAACATAGTTTTTACATTAGAGAAGTTTTCGATAAAAACGAGAACGTTTCTGTTTTTTTTTAGTATTTCATAGTTTTATCAATGGCGATAATTTCCAGGGAAAACAATATACAGTTTCAGTTACAATTTAAAAATCCAAACTCATAGCAATACTTTCTGCATAGGCTATGAGTATAAGTTATCTCATACGTAACCACAATACAGTTTCGTCGTTAAGTTTGAAGCGGTGAGAAATGGCTCATTAAGCGCAGTGGGGTTCTTGCCCTTAAACCCCATTATACGTGAATGATTTTCCACCAGCAGGGTGCAAATGCACAATTACAGAACAAGTACAAGTCCTATACCTCTAATGTGACATTAATAATGTTGTTAGATATCGATATTCTTTTCGATCTTAAAACGTAACTTGTCTATTTTAAATAGCGTCTGAAACTTACCTATTTTAAATAGCGTCTGAAAGACATCAATAACAAATTTACCATAGGATGCTAATTAATCTACATTTTCGCATACAGGAATATACACACATGATGCAATAAATGGTACCGTTATACCCCAGGGTACGCCGTAATTTTGCGCGCACCTGGCGAATGCGGCAGTATAATTTCGTTTCAACAGTCGGGACCATTCAGATGCTAAATATCTTCCGACTGGGCGAGTCCTGCTCCGCGCCTCGCCAGCTATGGTCATATGGAATACATTTATGTTTTTTTATTTCATCATTCTGTCATTACCTATCAGTATTTCTTAACTGTGGAAGTATTTTTTATTGCAAGTGTTTGTGAAAGATACACATTGTTACATTTAATAAGACTTATTCAATAAAATGTTTGATCAAGTTTTTTTTTCTTCACTAGAGTCTCTGGTTAATGCTTTTGTTCCACCTTTCCCCGATCATGATTATGCTAAAACGATTTGTACCTACCATACTACTCACAGAGTTGAGTCGATTTGCCTCACTGGCACTGTGAACAACTGTTTGTCACAAACCGGTTTTAAGGTAAGCCAGTTATACTTATCTGTGTAGTCACGGTATTATTTTTTCAGTGAAGAAACTGAGTTAGTCAGTCATTCCCCTGGGGGTGCCACAAGTTCAAATTATTATAATGATTATAATTCCTGCCTTTTGTATGTTGTTGCACGGCTGAGTGTAGGCGACTACTAGTGTATACAACTACTATCTACCTGTTTCGCAGAGGTCTTCGATGTATTGATTCATGCAGTAGCATACGTTCTTGAAGCAGGTTCCGCCATTGAGACAGTCAGTCGACGAGCTGCACGTCGTAGCTTTGACACTAATAATAATAATAACAACAATAATAAAAATAATTGTAGTAACAATAATAATAATAATAATATCAATAACAATAATAATCATCATAATAACAATTATTGAATTGAATTTATTTTATTTGAACAAATATATTGTTAAGCATTGAACAATAAGAAAATGTTGAAGGAAAATGCAAGAAGTTATACATTTATAAATAGCGTTCCCCTTACTATACAATTTCACTGGTACAATACAAAAACAATACATAACTTTGTCTTGTTTTTAACGGTTGACACAAGTCAATAAATGCATATTTATTTGGTACATACTTAATTACTGTTTTACACATACACACACACACTCACACTCACACACACACACACACACACACACACACACACACACACACACACACACACACACACACACACACACAAACACACACACACACACACACACATACAAACAAACACACACACATGAACGAGATCGACCTTGCAGTTTCCTAATCGGGAAATGACTCAGAATAACTGAAAGTACGAATTACGACGTCATCTGAAATCGATAACAGTCATCGTGATGCTTATGACAGCGAATCAAAACGGTTGGAGGATAACACGATTAAGAATTGCTTACATCATTATGTATGTCTCTGTATTGTTTCGATTTTGGTTAGAAATAAATACGCAGTTTAAATCTGAAAAAGACCAATATTACACGGCAAAATCCATTTAGACTATATGATATATACACGAACTTTCCGTGTGGCGTTATTTCTAATATACTGTGTGTGAGCGACAGTAAATTAGAAACAACTACGTTTATGTGCTTTAATACAAATACTGCGGCTCTGTCGAAGTCGCCTACCATGTAAAGTGCTTGTACCTCAAGTGTGCGCGTTTTGAAGTCAAACAGAAACATATTGCAACGAACGTGTGCCTTCCAACCCTATCCAACAAGAAGGATGATATTATAGTTCGTAGTGTATGATATTAATTAAATGGCAGGTACTGCTTTAGAATATCGGTTCCATGCGCAAAAATTAGACGACAAAAAAGAACGAAATATCAATTTGTTCCAGAAAATAATGGGTCAGTTAATTATTTGCCTAGTTTATGACGATGCTTACTATGCCCGAGTCATTAAACATTCAAAAGGTGTTTTTTGTTGAAAATGAAGATCCCAAACCGTGAGACTACCAACTCTAGTGATGACGCTATAGACACTTCCTCGATCCGCCAACGGTAGTATCAATAACTATTAAAAAAACAGCCACAAGAACTTACGGACGTGATAAAGGCCGTCCATTTGGTAGCATCTGGATGTCAAGAGCGCCGTCATCTGGCCGATATAGCACAACAATGAAAGTATCTATAGCGAAGAAATACACAAAATTATAAAAGGCGAACAACGAGACAATAACAGAAATAATCACAAACGTTCGGAACAATGTTAGGTTTGATACCATAATATTATGATGAAATAAAACAATTAATTTTAATATAATTATGGAAGCTGAATCCCGTCGTCAGAGGTGACTAAACTACTTTAATTTTGTAGTTGAGTAAATGTAAAAATAATTCACCCCAGAACTACTTGAGTGATAGTTGAAATACCTTCTAAAAACCAACTTGATTACAAAAATTTAACAAATTCCGAAAAGTAGTTTAAGTACAAGTTGAAGTAAAAGTACAACGGACATATTTATTGTCAGACAAGTAACCAACATGTACATTACAGGATCAGCGAACAAAACATGAAGACGGAGTGAAAATAGCTACCGTTAACTCCAATATATACATTAATAATGTTATATAGGAAACCAAAGACTGTGCCGTCTATGCACAAGTACCAGCATTTACAAGATAATAAGAAAACAAAGTTCTAATATTTGATATACAAGAGCTGCCACATCTTAAAAAAAAACACCTATTGCATTGTGAACTTACGTAACCGCAGAGCTACTATGTTTACATGTGCTGCTCCCTACTAGAGGGTGGCATAGAAAGCAAGACAATAACACTGTGTAATGAACATAACGATATTAGGGTATTCGGACTAGTACAGTTCACACAGGTTCACGCAACATACGAATTGTTTAGCTTCATAAGTTCTTCAACCGCATCGGCAACCACTGATATGCAGACAACATTACTTTGCTAATATAACAAGGTCTGAACTCGAGAGTATTAAACGAGATCTGGTATAAAAAAAAGTTCAAGAACATTATTCATAAAGCTCTTAACCACGAGTGGCCACTAACAAGATGTTATTATAATATCAACAAATAGTCGCCTTTATTACTATTGCTGAAAAATATGTGTTGAAAGTGACTTATGGTACTGCATACGATTCTAGATTAAGTTGCACGTTTGCTTAATTATCACAAATTACGCTTGTCATCTCGTTCTTTTGGGAAATATGCGTGCCATTATTATTCTATTGAATCATCTCATGAAATATATCACCATAATTTATTGGTAGATGTTGTATCAGTAGTTATTCTTAAATCGTGTTTATTACCTACATCAAGGTAAGTGACAACGCTGCACATCATGAAATCCTGTCTGAATGTTGACACAAACTTTAGGGTAGGTGGGCTATATGTTCGGTTTATAACTTTGTGGTGTTCAGCATTAACTTACGATAACATTATATTATGAAATATATACACGACTGGAGATTAACTTTCATTATTTATAGTGGATAATGATTACGCACGGAGGTAAAGCAATGTTACACTTTCCGTGATGTCGACGAAAAACCAAGTAGCTTTTTCAATTATAGTACAATGTTTTGTGTCGGGTCTCCTCAAAATTTAACACATCCACATGATATTTCTTGTCGCTATTTACACTCATCATTCCGGGTATTTTATAACAAAAGTTTTCGTTTTCATCATCCACAAACTGAAGAAATGTCTTCAAATAAATTAAGACACATTGAAGTTGAAAACTGCAACACATTCACACTTTTGAACATCTTTGTAACGATAACTAAATAAAACCCAATACTAGAAAGGAATATTACGAGAAACTAATTGGCATGAAACCAACCTCATGTTGTAGCTATACGTCATCACATATCTGATGCGGCGGGATCATGCAATATATAGCAAAGAAACAATGAGTTATTAATTTACATAAAAAGCATATATGAGTAAATATACGCCAACTACTATCTGAAATGGTAGGATGGGAGTCGTACATGCAGTTCGGGTGTAACAACCAATACAACAAAGGGACTACGAGCAACCAATTCATGTCGACAAACATATTAGTAAAAATATATAACTCCTATCTGAAGTGACGGGACAAGATTGTCACATGCAGTTCGACAGCTAATTAACATTGAACTCTACAATAGGTACAATTTTTTACAATTTCAATTTTTTTGAAGTTGATCCATAGATTAACTGGACTGATAACCGTAACCTAGGGTATGTAATTGCTGAACTGCTGTTTTGATGCGCCTCAGCGCTTGGTTTCCGAAGACTTGGGCGCAATGCAGAACAATGCGAGACTAAGCAAGATTAGCTCTAGTTTCAGCTCCTGTCACCGCTGCCCATCCCACGTCTTTGCAACTAATAAACGTCTCAATTTACTTTAAAATCGCGACACAAACGGCTCCCGCGACTGATGAATTTGGGCGCGGTTATCTGACGTAAGTGCCGCTTGAGAAGTGTCTGGTCACGTCATTCGTCGCCGTCTCCGGGTCGCTGTGGTTGTTATTGTTCGCTGCTCCGTCTGTTCGAAGCTCTTCGGCCGACACAATCATGCCGCGAATTATTGCGGTTCTCTGTACAGCTGCCTACGTAACCCTCTTGTGCAGTCACTCAATGTAAGTTCTACATAATGGTCTGAACGACGTTGTTGGTTCTTGGGTGAAGGTTGGGACCTATGACAATAGAGGAACTTTAACCTGTGTTAATTCTTATCAGGATTTTAATTTTGTGAGTTCTCTAAAAGCAGGTCATGCAACTTACAATTGCAGGACCATTTGACTAATTACGACAACTAACGGCGCGAAAAATCGATGTTATGTGTTGTACCGTGATTGTATTTCTTTTATCGTGTCTTTGTTTTATACTTCATATATGGACCATATTGTAGTTTTATGCATGACTAAACTAGTTTTGCATCTACATTTATGGTCAGGCACCCACCAGCTAAAAACTGTGAAGTCCGATGGGTCGGTTTTTGGAACCATAAAATGTGTTTGCGGTCGATAAGAGATATGTGTAGCATTCGAATATGGGTATCGTTCGAATATGGATATATTAGATACATTAAAGTTAGCGTTACACAAATTAAACTGTTTCCTGGATGCTACGATATCATTGATCAGTTGCTAATTAAAATATAACTCATAGAACGCGTTTCGGATTCTCAATCGAGAGAACCCTGGTTCAAATCATGATACTGCTGTTTCATTCGGCAAATTCTTTGGCTCTAAGTATTTCCAATTCATTAAGTTATATGAACGAGTACCTAGCTATAGACAGCGGTGGGTATTCGAATAATCTGCGGCGTGGCTGAATATTTTCCGAAGACGTTGAGGTGGTTTTCGATTAAACAGGTCTGCCACGGAGAAACGTGTAAAGCGCTTTGGGTATTCGTGAAGACTGGGTACTCCGTTATATAAGAACATGCGTTAATTTTTTTCCTGTTTTATTTAGTTTTATCTAATTACAAATCATTGAAAACGTTCGTTGAATTTTAATATCCACACGAAGAGAAGAAATGCGTGAAAAACAATTGTTTGCGACATCCGTTATGTGTCAGATTAATCAGTTATTCTAATTAGGGTTTCTAGACCGACTGAAGAGCGATGCCCTACAAAGAGAACAACATTAATTAAACGGTTCCTGTAAATATGGAATGTAAATCAACATAATGTATGAATATGCGTTAAGATAAATAGTATATAATCAGGGGTAACTAACGGTATAAATTAGTATTACGGAACTGATATTTATGCAATAGCTCGTGGATGTATAACTCGTTGCACAGAATGCCAGGTGTGTAGTGTAATAAAAAATCACGTTAAATGCATCGATCTGTTTTATATCTAAAAGTGTTGTTATGGCTCAAAGGACCCCATATGGTGGCTCAAATGATATGAGGTTGGGGTCATTTGAGCCATTTCATGTGTTTTCACATATTTGGAAATTGATATATCCCAGCTTCATAACTGCAACGATCATATTAATGGATATGCATGCAATCATGCATACATAGTTCCCAATCTTTCCCTATAATATTTCTATTTTATGTATGTTTGTACTTATTGCGCCTTTATACCACATTTACAGATTTAGAGCAAAGCTAGCATTATACATTATTGTGTAAATGATGTTGGATTTATATCGTATTATAATACTCATTATATAAGTTACATAAAACCCATAATCATAATTATGTTTTGAAATCGGGATACTTCTGTGCTACAAACAAGATCAAGGTTGTGGAATTGTTTTTAAATGTTGCCCATAATGAACCCATTACGTAATTATTATCTACGAATCATTTAGTTGGTGTATAAAATATTGCTTTATTGCACATCGATTAAGTTCTCTTCGTTGTATATACAGTTACATCAAACAATGCCTGAGCCAGACATTGGTATGCCATGACCCATATGTTATGAGTATATGTTTCAGGTGGGCGTATTCTCTACACAACAAGCCTCGCAACCACCAGCCAGGCCGCTGTAGACAGGTTCCGGGTATCGGTACGTTTTGGTCTGTTTGGCTAACATGATACCCCAATCTGCCTAGTCTGATTGATGGGGCCATTCTGCAGTTACATAACGAATACAATGATAAGGAGACGAAGGTGATATTTAGTTAGTAACTGCGAGTTTAAAATCGAATTATAGTGGGACTCAAATTGAATCGCCGGGGAACACGGGTTCTAATTCCGGGAATGTTGAACACTTCGTACTATTTTTGGTTGCTCGGTGTTTTAATTAGCAAGTGTGTCGATAGAGTCGATGAATACTACTACGGCATGTACGCTTTTCATCTTGTAATTTTTAATAAAGCTTTTCATCAGTAAGATTATCTTACGATGAAGCGTACTACTGTTATTTATTGGTAGATATTGTTTTACTACTAATTCGTAAATCACATTGACTACATCGTGGAAAGTGGAAATTAAGTACTTCATGAAATCCTATTGCCGTCGTTCGATGATGACACAAATATTAGAGCGTGAGTGATATATGTTTGGTTCGTGAGGTGTGTTGTTTAGCTTTATTTTACAATGTTGTTGTAGTGTGCGACAGATAGATGCAGATTGATGTTGTAGATGTATTATCCATGGATATTGAATATATAAATGTTATGTGATGTCGGCAGTGAAACCGAAGTGGCATTTGCATAATAAAAATGACTGTTCAGTGGTTTTTACTTAGAGATACAGAGTAGGTTGTTTTATGACCTGTCGAGGCATCGTCATTCGAAATATGATACGACGCAATTCAATTTTATATGATATGGCGTCATCTAGAGAACCACCGTAAGGCACAGTGTAGCCTTGGGAAGTTTTGACGATGTGTGGGCCTGATGTCATCGTTTTTGTAAGCAAGCTTGTTTACCATGGATACGTTTGTGCAGTTGGAGAAGAGCTAGCTCTTGTTTCACGTCAATCATTCGTCAATCGTGATTATGAAAAGTGATTATTCTGTTCAAAAGGGCAATACAATGTTTTTTTTATTATTCGTAGGTATTTAGTTAAAAACAACATTTGAAACAAGTTGCATGGACCTTGAATTAATGATGTAAACTGATTTCGAATATCGATTCCATGCGGTAAATTATCATTAGATGTTCGTGAAAACGGCATGTTCGATTTACGCTCGGCAGAAATCGGCCCAATAACGAGGTTCCAAGTGTTCCGAGTGTGTGTGTGTGTGTGTGTGTGTGTGTGTGCGTGTGTGTGCGTGTGTGTGTGTGCGTGTGTGTGCGTACAAAAAAAAAATCCACAGGAACTTACTGATGTGATAAAGGCCAGTCTATTCAGTAGCACCTGAATGTCCACAGCGCCGTCATCTAGAGGATATCACACAACGGTGAAACAATGAATGTAAATATGCCTAAATAAGTACGAGTTATTTCAATGCTACGAAACAATAACAGACAAACACTCAAAAACGGTCAAAACAATGTTTGAATTAAACCGATATAATAAAACAATAATTTGCAATAATAGTATTATGGAAACACGAGCCAGACCATCACGTGGTAACTATGTTCACTAGCAAAAATGACCGTCCGCGCTACAGCCGACACACAACATCATATTATATATATATATATATATATATATATATATATATATATATATATATATCTTCTCCAACTGCACAAATGTATCCATGGTAAACAAGCTTGTTTACAAAAACGTTGACATCAGGCCCATACATCGCCAAAACGTCCTATGGGGCGTTACGGTGGTTCTCTAATGCTAGGCACACACCAACTGACTAAGGCCGACTTGAGTTGCCATTCGGCGCAAAAAGCAGTCGGTGCTAAACGCCAATTAGTTCCGCCGACTAGCGCCGACTTCTGCCCGCACACACCAGCCCGCACACACCAACCGATTCGATCGCGCCGACCGTCGGCGCTCGGCGTGATCTTTGTGGAAAACAAATCCACAATAAATACACGTGTTTACCCCTTTGGTGTTTACTCGAGATGGCGCCGTTGTCCGATAAAGATTTGATAATGTTAGTGTTGGCTGTAGCAGCAGTTGCCGTAGCACGATGTCGTCGCCGCCGCCATCGTCGTCGACTACGAACAAAAACAAGGAATGCGTGGATGCGTCTACACATAGCGGCGCGAGAGGAGCAAGGGGCCTACATTAATTTAGTAGAAGAACTGCGCCAAAACGAACACGATTCGTACACAAATTTCCTCAGGATGCCACCTCGCTTATTCGATTCGCTGTTGGCCATGGTAACGCCAATAATACAATGGGAAAATGGCTTGATCATATCCTCCAGCAAAGGAACGCATAGCGTCGAGCTATGTTTTATATCACTACGCAGAACGTTATATTTAGCCATTTCAGTTAACAGTTATGTTGAAGTGTAATCAGTCGCACCCAACGAATTCTTCAAAAACGTTTCCCACAGCTAGCGCCGCTTTGCAGATTTTTAAGGCTTAATATATTATATGCGCCCGGCAGCGGCGCCACCAGAAGTAGCGTTTTTCACAAGACAAAATGGCGAGTCAGGTCAGGTGCAAATTAGGTTTATTTGTCGCGCCTGTTTTAAGAACAAGTGATAAAAAACGATGATGATCAATGACCATAGGATAAAAAGTTATGCACCACTTTCTGAAACCTTGGTTACCCGCCAGCCCAGGTCAGTAAAATATGAAAGTAAAAAATGAAACCTTGTGGCCCGAATTGGCTTGAAAACTCAAAAAAGACGCCGGGCTTAGCGTTATAATATATCGAGGCCTATCACATGATCGCGCTATGATTTCTTATTGGCCAAGTTACCGCCGACCGTCATGTTATGAAAAAAACCTGCACACACCAGCCGACTCGTCATCGGATATGCGCCGACTAGTCGGTTGGTGTGTGCCGAAAATCGGCTGGTGTGTGCCTAGCATAAGTGACGCCATATCATGTAAAATCGAATTCCGTCGTATCATATTTCAAGTTACGATGCCTCGACAAGTCAAATACTGGAGAGTCATTTTGATGTTGCGAACGCCACTTCGGTTTCGTTGCGGACATCACATAACATTTAACACGGTTACGTCCATGCATATTCAATATCCATGGATAATACATCAACAACATCCATCTGCATTTATCTATTGTACAGTACAAAAATATTGTAAAATAAAGCTGAATATCACACCTCACGAACCAAACATATATAGCTCAAACTATAATATTTGTATGGCCATGGTACGACGCCAATAGGATTTCATGAAGTATTTATTTGGAACTTTCCACGATGTAGCCAATGTGATTATCTAATGAGTACTCAAACAACATGTACCAATAAATAACAGTAGTATGCTTCATCGTAAGATAATCTAACTGGTGAAAAGCATTATACAAAATTATAAGATGACAAGCGTACATACCTTTGTTGGAATCATCGACCCCATCGAAATATTTGCTAAGTAAAACACAGAGCAACCAAAATTAGTACGAGGTGTTCAAACATTCCGGAATTAGAACCCGTGCTCCCTGGCCATTCAATTTGAGTCCCACTGTAATTTGATTTTAAAGTTTTCAAACCCATAGTAACAAACTAAGTATCACCTTCGTTTCCTTACTATTAAATTCGTTGTGTAACTATAGTAGAGTGGCCCCAATAATCAGAGTAGGCAGATGTAGGTATCAAGTTAACCGCAACAGACCAAAATTTACCGAAACCCGGAAACTGTCTACAGCGGCCTGGCTGGTGGTTGCGAGACTTGTTGTGAAGAGAAAACGCCCATCTGAAACATATACTCATAACATATGGGTTACGGCATACCAATGTCTGGCTCATGCATTGTTTGGTGTAACTGTACATACAACGAACATAACTTAATCGATGTGCAATACAGCAATACTTGATACACCAACTAAATGATGCGTAGATAATAATTACGTAATAGATAACAATTCCACTACCTAGATCTTGTTTGTACCACATCTCGCGGTCTGCTCAGTTCGGTTGTTTGAGAGAATCACTACAAATCCATACCTATAAAAGGTGTAATGCTGTTTTAATAGCCGATACTATGTAACAGCATGCGGCTTTACCAGCCAGTGCCAGGATTCTGCCCAGGTTGACACCTCAATCCCTTGATGGCTAATGTGTCAAGTATACCCTTTTACTAAATACCTAAATAACAGTGTGGCAGCTCTATGGTACTATAGTGTTTAACTATAGTGTTTAACTATAGTACCTGCTACACACAGAAATATCCCGAATACTTCTACGATTTCAAAACTTATGATTATGGGTTTTATTTAACTTACATAATGACAATTACAATATGAAATATATCGAACACTAATTCCACAATAATGTATGATACTAGCTTTGCTCTAATTGTGGCATAATGCGCGAGAAGTACAAACATACATAGAGTAGAAGTATTATAGGGGAAGATTGGGTACTATGAGCCACTTTTTGTATCATCAACGATAAACCTTGAAAACAATACAACTGTTAACGTTAAAATTGTACTATCATCATGTAAGGCTGTGGTGTCGGGCGTTTGAGTAAATGTAGATGTTTGTTAGGTGCACAGACGTGGGGTGGGCAGAGGTGACAGGAGCTGAGGCTAGAGCTAGTTTTATTTAGTCTCGCATTGTACCGTATTGTTCTGCTTTTGAATATGCGTTAATATCCCAAACACCAAATTTTGCTTCATTGTTATATTAAATATATGGCGTTAGTGTCAAAACAAAGATTACTAATACTAGAAGTCTGTGTGTGTACATGTGCATGTGTGTATGTTTGTGTGTGTGTGTGTGTGTGTGTGTGTGTGTGTGTGTGTGTGTGTGTGTGTGTGTGTGTGTGTGTGTGTGTGTGTGTGTGTGTGTGTGTGTGTGTGTGTGTGTGTGTGTGTGTGTGTGTGTGTGTGTGTGTGTGTGTGTGTGTGTGTGTGTGTGTGTGTTGTGTGTGTGGGGGGAAGCCAACGTAATAATAAAACCAGTAATAAGGTAACGTCTTTTGCGCCTAAGTCCTCGGAAACCAAGCGGGGAGGCGCATCAAAACAAGAGGGTTAGTTAATCTCAAAGTCTATAAGCAATGTTCAACTTGTCAACAGATGGGTGGATACGCTGATTTGATATAAGAAGCAATTAGTATCAGGAATATATCAAGAAAGGTAAATTGTGTATCACCTGCTTAATGGTGTTGAGTCAACTTATTACTCAACGTCATTGAGCGCATTTGCCCAATGGTGTTGATTAGAAAGTGAAACAAAATGGTCTAAGGACATACCCCAAAGGAAGAACACATGAACATACGAGTGCTCATGAAACACAATCCACAATCTTCAACGCTCTTGTGTTTACATACTGGATATGATAAAAACCATCTAATAAATTGCATAATCAGTTGTACCAAAGGCAACAGATAGATCAAGTAAGTGCAACGACTTTACCTTTATCCATATTTAGAGATACATCAATTTCATACATTTTTACCACAACACACTATATGTGACATTATACTCATTCGTGAATTCAATATGGCTGCCATAAATGCAAGATGGCTATCAAAAACTACAATGATGGTTTGTGCATTAACTTAAAGGAAATAAAAACAAGGCATTAACTAAAATCCATTTTCGATGTGTACACAAACTTTAACATTGCAGGTAACATTCGAGAACATTAAAAAAATATAGAAAAATACTTTTGTAGCATAAATTCGATTTTAGACCCGTCTGTGTAGCGATTCCCGCGGAAATTATAAATTTAATGAGCTAGGCGATCACGTGGTATCTTAACGTCACATGTGACTCACACTCGCAGCAGGCCGACCCTTTCTATGCATTCAGCGGATGTTTACATGGATAGTGTTGGGGTCGAAACGAGCATCAGAATGAGTTATTGTGCAATACTCCGATGTAATACAAACACTAGTCATCATAGAGGAACAAGCAGTTATCTTACGGTTCCACATGAATTCAAGTTTATTCAAAACAATGAATGCGAATGAGCCTACAAGTCGACTAGGTATCGTCGAGCTTGGGCTCGTTTTCACAATAATTATATCGAATGCAACCAACAGGAGATAATGTACACCAATGTACATACATAGCAAACATATATCGTATCCAGCTACAGAAAGTAACGTGTATAATCTCATAATACCACTAGAATATCGATGTATGAAGGAGTTGTACAATTGATCATAAAAACTTTAATCAGTCAGTGAATTTCTGTCGGTCCTGCTAGCTGATTTGGTCAAGGCGTTGGTTCCTTGGCATTTATTTTGTAATCGGGCAACGCCGGTTCAATCCCAACACCAAACCAATGATTTTATTTTAAACTTTTGTTGTTGATGTTTTCACCAAGTAATATAATCAACTAATTTTTTTACTATGATGCACTGTGTGTAAATATTTTTGTAGTAATTATTTATTTCCTAAAAAAGTAAAATATGGTAATTATATATAACGATGTTTAGAAATTTTATTTATCCAGACAGATCACCATTTGTTTTCACATATATAATTACAATATATTACCGTACAATATATATATATATATATATATATATATATATATACAGTTAATACATTCTATAATTACATTATATTTGTTTGGATAAATAAAATTTAGAAACATCGTTATATAATTCCCATATTTAAATTTTTGTGGCGAATAAATCATTACTACCAAATTTTTTATAAATATTTACAAACAGTGCGTCATAGTATAAAAATGATTTGGTTTATAATACTTGGTGAAAACATAAACCAAAAAAGTTTTTTAAAAATGGTTTGGTGTCGGGATTGAACCGGCGTCGCCCGATTACTAAATAAATGCTGAGGAACCAACGCCTTTACCAAATGAGCTAGCAGGACCGACAGAAATTCGCCGACTGATTTAAGTTGTTATGATCAATTGTATAACTCCTCCTTCATACATCGATATTCTAGTGATATTATAAGATTATACACTTATACACGTTACTTTATATGCAGCTGGATACAATATATGTTTGCTATGTATGTTTATTGGTGTATATTATCTCCCGTTGATTGCATCCGATTGAATTATTCTAAAAACGAGCCCAAGCTCGGCGAAACCTAGTCGACGTGTAGGTCCATTCGCATTCATTGTTTTGAATAAAATTGGACTCATGTGGAACCGTAAGATGACTGCTTATTCCTCTATGATGACTAATGTTTGTATTACACCGGAATATCGCATAATAACTCATTTTAACGTTCGTTTCGATCCGAAAGCTATCCTTGTAAACATGCTCTGAATGCATGGAAAGGGTCGGCCTGATTCGACTAGGTGTCACGTGTGACGTCACATCTCAGCATCCCGAAAAGCGCGCCAAATATATGCATATTCGAAAATGTCCGGATGCACAGCATAAAATGTGGAATTTCTAATTCATTGAATTATTTTTTTTTGGCTTGGTGGACATGGAAATAGATAGCAGGATGTAATAAAATATGAATTCAAGCCATAGCTGTTTTTATTCCCTTTAACCTAACACCATCCCAAAAAATACATTTGCAAAATTCCCTGTGAAATTGTACACGAAATGACATGGAGACAAACACTAAGCAGGATCATGAAATCTATTCACAAGGGTATGAATCATACGTCATCGGCAATAATCACCTTTGCTAAATGGCGTATTGAGGATGGAGGATCTGGAAGAAATGGAGGATCTGGAAGAGTTGATTGAAGCATTCATGCATGCATTGTAAAACGTGCGTATCATATTTCAATATCAGTTTGATAAATAACTCGTAGTACTGATCATTGAAGTAGACATAAAGTACTAAACGTACTGATCTACTTTAAATGTGAAAGTGTTGTTATAACTCAATGGACCCCACATGATGGCAAGGGACCCCATGGTTGAGCCCCTACAGCCGCTTCATATGCTTCCATTAATTTTCGTATAATTGTAAATTGGCATATCCCAGACTCACCATTTTCAAGGCGACCCTCTTGGATGACATGTAGAGGCATATGCAATTATAATGCTAATAACTGTAGTAATGTTGGGTGTATTGTTCAAAACATGAAAATGGCTCATAGGTGCCAACATTCCTCAAAACACTTCTAGATATATTTGTTCTTGCATCTGAGGCAAATTTAGTATAAAACTAACATTATACATTACAATATAATTAGTGTTGGATTTATTTCGTATGTCGATCATCAAGTAAGTTTAGTCAAATAACTAGTAATAATTATGTCATGATAGCGTGGAAGAATTCAAAATTGAAATTAAACGTTTTATCGAAAATTATTGATTTAAGAAATGGTTTTAAAACATGTTGTATGTACGACTCTCATCCTACCATTTCAGATAATAGTTGACGTATAGATACTCGTATTGTTTTTGATGTAAATTAATAGCTCTTTGTTCCTTTGCTGTATTGTTTTATTAGCATCATCCCGCCGCATCAGATATCAGTTGGCGTATAGCTACAACACAAGGTTGGTTTCATATCAGTTATTTGCTTATAATATTCCTTTCTAGTATTGGCTTTTATTTACTTATCGTTACAAAGATGTTCAAAAGCATGAAAGCGTTGCAATTATTAACGTTAATGTATCTTAATTTATTTCAATAATTTTGTTCAGTTTATGGCTGATAACAAAGAAATATTTGGTTACAAAATATCCGGAATGATGAGTAGAAGTAACGACAACAAATATCCTACGGACGTGTTTAATTTTGAGGAGACCCGGCACAAAACATTGTAATATAATGTTGAAAAAGCTACTTGGTTTTTCATCGACATCACGAAAAGTGTAACATAGCTTTACCTCCTTGCATAATCAATATCCACGATCAATAATCAAAAGTTAATCTCCATTCGTATATATATTTTATAATATAATGTTATTGCAAGTTAATGCTGAACACCACAAAGTTATGAAACGAACATATATACCATCCACACCACTAATGTTTGTGTCAACTTTCGGAAAACATTTCATTATGTGCAGCATTACCACTTTCTTTGATGTAGGTAATAAACACGATTGAAGAATAACTACTGATACAATATCTACCAATAAAATATGGTGATATGTTTCATAAGATAATTCAAGATAATAATAATAACACGCACATTTCCCAAAAGATCGAGATGACAAGCATTACTTGCGACAGGTAAGCAAACATGCAACTTAATCTAGAATCGTATGAGTGCCATCAGTTGTCTACGTCACTTTCAACACAGCTGTTTTTCAGCAAGAATAATAAAGGGGACTATTCGCCCATATTATAATAACATCGTTACTTCGCACATTAAAACTGGCAAAAGGACTGTCTTAAAAATACAGTTATTCCAGTAATGAAACTGGTAATGTCGTCTCGATAAAAAACATTATACGTTTTAAAAAACGTTTTGGTGGATAAAAACATTCCCGTGTGATAATGTTTTGTTGGTCCCGCCTACCAGCCACACCCAGCGTTTACAATTACCAAACACGTCACAGTAAGTATTATACAGTATTCATAGATTGTATATTATGTTACTGCTAACATCCTTATACCAAACATATCATATTGCTTGTTTTACAACAATTCCTGATGGATGAAACGTTCACTTGTGATATTGTTTTGTTGGTCACGCCTCCCAGCCACACGCGGTTAATATCCCTACTAGACACTACATAATAAGTATTATATTCACATAATATAGAGTGTTAATTTCCACAACTATTCGAAGATGGACAGACAACATATAATGTTGAAAAACTACTTATCAATGGTGACTAGTTGTTCATAGCTTTATGAATTGTGTTCTTGAAATTTTGATTTAGGTTAGTCAATAATGGTAAATTATCTAATGACATTGTGATCACATCAAAGTGCGTAAGAAGTGCTACCCTCACAAATTTCCAAGAGCAATACGCTTACTATGTACATAGTGCCAACATTCTTACCCTGAAGATCCCGCAGAGCATTGTTTGAATAACGTGCAAGTAGTATATTGGTCCAACTCGATACGTAAATCAGGGCATTCATGAAATCAGGGAGTGAAAATGCTTATTCATTTCCGGTTAGTGAGCGCCCCCAGCCACTCTTGTCTCACTCCCGGTGATATCACATAATAATAATAATATTTATTTTTTATAGAGCGCAATTTCCAATAAAATGCTCAGAGCGCTGTACAAAAAGCTAATATTATAAAACATAAAAATTTAGCAAAGGTATGTGCACAATAGATATAAAATACAAATTTGATATAATAATTATAAAACAGAACAATTTTATTTAATTCACTAAAAATAGATAAATAAAAATACATATATATATATATAAAGCTGTTATTTAAACATTATTAAGATATATTTTACTTTATGTATATATAGAATAAATAATAGATATAATATTTACATATATGCAATCATGGGTAGATAAATAAAATATAAGTTTAGGAGTAAAATGTCAAAGAAAGTAAAATGTCAACAGTATTCCGCTTTGAACATGTGCGTTTTCAGAGTCCGTTTGAACAATGTTAGGTTTCCACTACATTTTATGTGAAACGGCAGAAGATTCCATAATCGAGGTCCAATCACTTCGAATGCACGATCACCAAAACTAACAAGCTTCGTTCGCGGCACGTGTAGCAGATATTGTTGGGACGAACGTGTGCGCCCTGCAGAGCACTGTCTCTTCAGCATGTTCTCCAGGTGCAATGGTCCGGTGCCGTTCAGACATCGATACACATGCATAAGAATCTTGAATTCGATTCGACATTTCACAGGTAACCAGTGCAGTTCTTTCAGGATTGGGGTAATGTGATCTCGGCGAGGTGTAAGAGTAATGATTCTTGCTGCCATGTTTTGAATGCGTTGGAGTTTATTCAAATGTTCAAGTGGTAGTCCAGCAAGCAGCGCATTCCCATAATCTGACAATGACATCCTTATATATCGCCCACCCTAGTGAAAAATTGTTTTTCACATTAAAATGCAAGGACGCCACTACGCGTCAATAACTTAAGGGTGCTGATTAATTAATTAATTTATAAAACAAAGTCTACGAATCTTTACAGTACGCTATAACTGGGTGTGAATCATTAATTAACTACTTAGGTAATTAACTAAATGCAAACCCTTCAAAACAAACGTAGAAAATCATATACTGCCGCTGTAGCTAAGAACTCCACTATGGGTTGTGGGTGATACATTTTCATCTCCCTATTCGCGACCGTCGCTTATCTAAATAGGTTTCCATTAGCGTGATTGCCCCTGGCGTATTTCAGCGATGGCCATTGTTTCAATAATTTCCTAACGGAACTGTGTTAATTCGGTATCCAACCGATGCAGAAAAGCCAGGCGATAGTATTCATTTTAGCAACTGGCGCTGTGCGTACAATATGTACAGGCACAAATCAGCCAGGCGATAGTAAGCCATTTGTTTG
This sequence comes from Escarpia spicata, assembly GCA_963995525.1. NCBI lineage: Eukaryota > Metazoa > Annelida > Polychaeta > Sabellida > Siboglinidae > Escarpia > Escarpia spicata. The sequence continues at coordinate 18,118,941 of OZ023213.1, forward strand.
TGTGGATTTGTTTTTCTAACAACAGAGCTGTTACACAACTGTCTTCTGTGGGTTTAAACGTCTGCTGAAAGTGAGTTATTAAACTTTGTTACTTAGAGTTTCTTTAATTTGCAACAATTACGGAAGTCATAGCCAGGCGTCTATGTTCACTAACAGTGCCACTTAGTATAGAGGGAGCAGTATCCCTTCACACCAACAATGACTCTTACACAGTGAACAGATTCCTCGTATACCAACAATGACACTTACACAGTGAACTATATCCCCGTACACCAACAATGACACTTACACAGCGAACTTTATCCCTGTACACCAACAATGACACTTACATAGTGAACAATATCCACGTACACCTACAATGACACACAGTGAACAGTATCTCCGTACACCAACAATGACACTTACACAGTGAAGAATATCCCTGTAAACGAAAAATTTCACTTACAAAATGAACGGTGTCCGCCTACACCACCAATGACATTTAAAAAGTGAACACTATCTCCGTGCACCAACAATAAGATAAAATAAGCTAAGGCTTTATTATTTCAACTATGAAGCTGAGAAATTTGTCTTGGATAAGGACAGACATGACTGCAATATGTACATAAAACCATTCAATAAAAAATAAATAATAATAAACAAATAAAATAAAATAAATAAAACATTATATACATTGCATACACATAACATATTCTAAAACGATAAGTGACACTGTGACAGCAGGCATCATGAAATAAATTGTTTAATGGACAGTGGTACTAATTAGTGTTTGTATCCTTTAAGCCTGCACCGAGGAGTTCTAAAACGTTTACCAGATGGCATGAGCTGAAATTCATTATGCAAAACATGTTTAGTGTCATAAATAATCTAGACTGACTGTCTTCTTAATGTCTGTTCAAAAATTTCCTGAAAGGAGATCATGGGAGATGTTGAACCTGTTATTTTTATGGCAGTTCTCATCAATCGAGAAAGCTGTGATTTTAACTGAACAGACAGCTTGCCAAACCAAGCAGTAATCCCATCGCGCAGTATGCTTTCAATAATGGAGCGATAAAAAGAACAAGTATTTTCTCATCGACACCAAAAGCTCTTAGTCTGCGAAGAAAATACAACGGCTGGTGGATTTTGGAGCACCCACTGTGAACATGGTCAGCTAAGTTTGTTATATCAAGATGGACACCTACGTATTTATACTGACTGACCTGGGCAATTCCTTCACCATGGCTAACAACTGGCAAGTGATCGGCAACAATACATTTAGCATCAAAAACCGTCTCTTGAGTCTTGTTGACATTACGTTTGAGGTGGTTAATATCACACCAATGTACAAAGCATTCAATTTCAGACATGTATGTACTGATGTCAAAATCAACATGTAACAGACCAAGAATAGCCGAGTCATCAGAGAATTTGATTATGTAGTTGTTAGTACTGTTGCTGGTACAGTCATTTGTATACAGAGTGTGCAAAATCGGCGAACTGACACAACGTTGTGGGGCACCAGTATTTGTTACCACAGTTTGGGAAAGATTCTGATTTACGTTAATAAGCTGCACTCTGTATGTTAGAAAAGAATGATATCACTTGATGACATATATATTGACATTCATTTGATTCAGCTTAGTGAGCGGGATGTGACGTGGGATAAGGTTGAACGCCAAAGTAAAGTCTGTGAATAATAGTCTAGCATATGCCTTGGGGTTGTCTAAGTGTTTCAACATTAATTGACAGCGTCATCTGTTCTGCTGCCATGCCTGTGGGCAAAGTGGAATGGGTCTAGATAGTCCTGGACGTCTAACTTCAGTTTATAAACCACTATGCGTTCCAAATCTTTCATGACAATTGGTGTAAGTGCAACCGGTCTGTAATGATTGTTTTTTGGGACCAGTTTAATTTGGTACAGGAGTAATATATGTGAGGTTTTCCAGAGTATTGGTACCATGTGGCTATCGACATTTACACAGTGAACAGTATCTGCGTACACCAACGATGATACTTACGTAGTGAACAGTATCCTTGTAAACTGACAATGACACACAGTGAACGGTATCTCCTACGCCAACAACACTTACACATTGAACAGTATCCCTATACACCAAAAATAACATTTATACAATGAAAAGTATCCCTCTACAACACGAATTACACTTTCACATTGAACAGTATCCCTGTATACCACAATAAAACTTGCACAATGAAGAGTATCCCTGTTTACCAAGAATTACACTTACACGGGAAGAGCAACGCCGCACACCAACACGGTGTATCTTTGTTTTCAAATGTTATTGTTATATCAGGCACCAACTAACTGCCCAGTTATTTATTGTCCTCTACCCGGTCGCACTGCGGACTCTTGGAACTGACCTCAAGCGGATCCAGACGTGACGCCGATATATCGCGAATAATACGCCATATGTCCTTTCTACATGGCGTCCACCAAAACGCATTATATCGATGACACATAGAGCTAATAGCCAAGATTTACACAAATTATAGGGACGCTGCATCAGCAGCTGTCAACATACTTCCTCTGGCATTGAAAGCGCATTGTCTCACCGACGCCATATCACGATATATCACAGGCACATAACTGTATGCAGCATCCCAGTGTATAAGAGACGCTGACTGTTTCCATAAATGCAACTGTTCGGGAAACAATGCCTCCTGCGAGAGGACAATGGGCTACTTCGGTGCCAATTGTAGTACGGACTACATAATTATTATGAGCACTGTATAGCTTTGTAATATTTAATTTATTATCTACAGTAAATGTGCTTAATTGCTTAACCATTCAATCACCAAAATGGCTACTACTACAACAGTCAACATGTTAGGACAAGTTATTGATCTTCGCAAACTAATTCCCTAAACGTTTCTGACAGGTTGTCAACAATTATGTAGCGTATATTTTATATATTAAATGATTAGTTCTGTATAGGCCTACGCATGGATACGAAGAGGTAGGACTCGCATTACGTCAGAGGTTTTCTTTATATTTGTCGTTTGTCTGTTGAACCTTGTTAAATGAAAAATACAAATATTGTTTGAATCTAAAATGCAACAAAACAATTATATTGGATAGAAACAACATTTGACATATCTCTATTTGATTTGGAAAATATAACATAAGTTACACTTAGAGCATGTGCATTAAGTACGGAGCTTTCACTTATAACTGAAACTGTATATTGTGCACATTGTTTTCGCCGGAAATGATTGCCATTTATCAAAATACGAAATACTAAACAAAAATACAGAAACGTTCAGGTTTTTATCGCGAACCTTTCTAGTGTCAAGAGTATGTTTTCATCAAACATTATACGCCTGTCATGCATTCAAGTGCACACTTTCCTAATACAAGAACATGCCTGCTTTATCGCGTTTATTTCTCCCTTTGATGTACATCCGTATTTAATCCGGAGACGGTTTTATCTTCAGCCACCTATGATTTATTATCTAACAATTGCTTCTAGTTGCTAGGTGGCAGCTTTACTCGCGATCATGACTGCGACAGTTTTGTGGTGACTATCGGTATAGAAAAATCATTCCGATGCACTGTTCATCGGTTGTTGATGTGAGCAGGATGTGTTAACCGTTTATAAATATTTTGTGTGCATTTAAGGAGCCGGTATCACCATAAAGACAATAAAAACAACGTTTGAAATTACTTTGATCATGGTCTCACATTTGGGAATATCTGGCGGTCACTAGGTGTGGTGAAAATGGCGGACATGAATGTCGGAGAAGGTTAATAGCAACACGTTTGAAATTGTCGCACTTGAAAACATACAGCTTAACATCAGCATCATTACGATAGTAGGTAAAGTTACAAAGAACAATAATATGCTACCCAACATGGTTGATGAAATGGCAGGAGACGAAAATATTTCTAAACACTTTGCTACTAAGTATGAGGACTTATATAATTCAGTAGCCTATAATGATGCAGATATGACGTCATTGCTACAAAACATACATAGTAACGTAGATGCACATTGTAACGAAGGTGAAAACACTATTACGGTGGATGATATTTTGAATGGCATTAATCATTTTTGTTAAGAGTAACAAATGTGATGGATATGGCGTTATATGTACCGACCACTTTATTCACGCACCTAAAAATTACATGTTTTTCTTTCTTTGCTATTCACAGCAGTGGTATATCATGGGAATACCCCGGATGGTTTTAATATATCAACAATTCAACCTCTGGTAAAAAAAAGAGGAAATCAGCAAATAATTCTGATAACTATCGGGCTACTGCTCTTAGCAGCTCTTTGTCGAAAATATTTGATTGGATTATAATTATAAAAAAGTTCTGATGCTCTTAAAACAAGTGATCTACAGTTTGGTTTCAAACCTCAAAGCTCTACAGCTATATGTACATTTGCGTTAATGGAGGCTGTGAACTATTTCCAGCAGAATAAATCGGATGTTTACGTGTTATTATTAGATGCGACTAAAGCATTCGATAAAGAAAATTATGTTAAACTGTTTAACTTATTGATGGAAAGAGGAATGAATCCCCTTTTAATCAGATGTGTACTTTATATGTACACTAATCAACATTTAATGTATCATGGAACAGTTCCATTTCATTGGATTTCTCCACAACCAATGGTGTGAAGCAGGGTGGGGTGTTGTCCCCCATTTTATTTTTTATCTACATTGATGAAATGTTAACAAGACTCTGCATGTCTGGTTTTGGCTGTATGATTAGTCATAAATACTATGGTGCTATTTGTTATGCTGATGATAGATCTTTGGTAGCTCCATCGATATATGCATTGAACAAAATGTGTGATATATGTCTAAAATTTGCATATGAATATGATTTACAATTCAATCCGACAAAATGTCAACTTATTAAATATGTCAGTGGCTCATTTTACGTTGATGGTTTAAAAGTGAAACATATTTTTAAAAGGGTTGCATTTAGGCCACATTATTGGTCCTGGCACTCACCAGGCTATGGTAAAAGATATGTGTCATGATTTTTTATGGCGTGTAAATGCATTACCTGCTAATTTTGGGTTTTGTAATATAAACATAAAACGTCAATTATATATGTTGTACTGTACATCTTTCTATGGCGTATGTCTGTGGAACTTACAAAACAAACAAAGGTATCAGAAAACTGTGTAATCTACCAGTTTGCACGCATTGTAATATGGTGCCACTTTTAGCAGACTGTTTACCGATTCAAATTCAAATTATGAATCGAATGGTACGATTTATGCAGAGTTGCTTGAAATGCAGTAACTCCAGTTTGAAAATGCTCTCTCATCTAGCCCGTCAAGGTAGTGGGTCATACATGTCTAAACGTTTTAACTATATCATGTCCAAATTCAAACTTGATGCCATGACATTCTTTCGAATGAAGTCTAATAATTGTTATGGTATGATTCAAGACCACTACCTGGAGGGGCTGGATGATGAACTAGTATGTAGAGTCTCATTTGCAAAAGATGTATTGCAAATGGTGCATGTTTTAATATCGGCGAAGGTAAAAAGAAACATATTTCAAATATCGTCACACCTGAAAACATATATTTTATATCAACTTCAAGGCTCTAGGTGATGAACAATATTCAAGCAATGGTGTAAGTAGACCAATATACATCTTTATTTGCAAACGAAAACACCCAAATAAGCGAAAACAATCAGAAGTGGATATATAAAAACTCATGATGACCAATTAAGTACTAGTTTACATCAACCGAATGGGCAACAAACCACGGACAGCTGTTTTCACCATTACATTCTATTGCCGATGACCATTTAATATTTGCTATCACCACGGCATGACATGCAGCCGATAATAATGTTCGGCTAAGAGAGAAGCCAAACCCTAAATAAGCCTAACCCTAATCATAGCTAACCCTAACTATGCCTAGCCTTATCCCTAACGACAATTTAATCCAACCATAATTAATAATAATTATAATTAATATTAAACTTACATACAAACAATTGATCCACGTCGTTTATTTGGTTCCAATTACTCGGCCCTAGTGTAGCCCTGGCGCCACAGGTAACTTACTACTCGATTAGTTTAGTGAAAAAGTAAATAACTAACTTAATCTTAATGCTTAACAATCCATCACCAATGGGTAGGTTGGAGGCCAATGGTTGAAGGGAACGAATGGACGTAGAGAAAAACAAGTGGACTTAAGCATATGAGAGGAGACACACTTATAATTCTCCATTGTTGCAATATTCAATAAAGGTTTATGTCTTTATGGCGAACTTCGCAAAGAAGCATCTTGGTGAAGATGCTGCCAGTGAGCATGTGCCGGCCATAGTGAACAGCCACGCCTGAACCAGAGGCTAATTGTCCATCGTTGTAGTACACCTCTTCAACGTGCCGCACCGTGGAGCCACCGTTGGACACCTTCAGTCGAAATACCTAAGTTGAGGAACAGCATGTGGACTTGTAATAAGACAGCAAACAAATAAATAGCCGCATTCCCACACCCACACACACACATACACACACACATACCAACATACACACACGCACACACACACACACACACACACACACACACTCACACACACACATACACCCACAAACACATACACGCACACACACTCACACACACACACACACACACACACACACACACACACACACACACACACACACACACACACACACACACACACACACACACACACACACACACACACACACACATAAACACACACATACCAACATACACACACACATACCAACATACACACACACACACACTCACACACATACATACACACACAAACACATACACGCACACACACTCACACACACACATATACCAACATACACACACACACACACACACACACACACACACACACACACACACACACACATGCACTCACACACTCACGCACACATTCAAACATACACACACACTCTCACACACACATACACACACATACACACACAAACACATACACGCACACACACACACACACACACATACACACACACACAAACAAACACAACAAACGCATACACGCACGCGTACGAGCACTCTCACAATTCCGTGTATATTTCTGCACGTGGGAATTTTGATGAAGTATATAGTGAGACACACAATATGCACCAAAAGATCTTAGTCATGATTATATTACATTCACTTATGTATCCACGCGCCTATACGACTATCGAAAGATATTAGGACAAAACGTCCATCCTAGTACATGCTGTTTTGCATTATGCATTGTGTAAAATGTCATCACGTGTTATGTCCTTCCAATATCCCATTTACAAAGTCTTTGTAGATTGGATATTGTATTAGCATTCACACTATATTTCTATCATCCTGTTTATATTGGTATATTGCCGCTGTGTGTGAATGTGTTTGTAGACAACGGCAAGCTGTCAACTGCAGCATACCATCATTGTAGTTCTCAGAAGCTATTATGACAGTTGCCTGATACCATATGACATTTGCCATGTAGCATAACTTAATATAAGTGTGAAAGAAGGTTACCCAAATATCATCTGCTGAAACTAATTTGTTCAAATAAACAATGGTTATATTTGATTACTGAACATTCTTCAAGTCCAGATCACCTGATTTAAACATTATCTTTTTGACATATTCAAGATGTATGACGTGTAATGACGTCATCGTACACCTGAGATATATCGTAGTTGCCTCGTCTCGATTGATTTTTCTTTGGTCTTTCTTATATAGATGGCTCGTTTTATGTGTAAGAATCGCCACACTGTCTACAAGTTTCGCTCCCTCTTAATCTGTAGTGTGGTTTTCTGTTGCTGTGTGGTCCGTGAGTACGGATTTCTTTGTAAAATAGCATGTGGTATGAGGGAATGTTTGGTATAATGGCATTCCCTATGTCACAGGACGTAATACACAGTAAGAAGGTAACTTACGTTTATTGCGACTTACATATATAGGCCAATAACAATTATAATGGTGACTTCGCCATACACGGAACACCCTGAATTAGCTGTGTTGTTCCATTGAAGTCACATTGCGGCGTCAAGCTAAACGCATGTGCACGGGCTTATACAGAGTTGTTATTACGCAAACATCAACGGACTGCGGCGTAGCGTGTCACCTTGCATTAACTAGGACCAGGCCTCGCGACTGGGCCCCACCACACTCTTCCTTTTAAGTCGTTTGGAGATGCCTAACGAGGCCAGTGAGGACCGGGCCCCATGTATACGACTAAGCAGATCGTGTTGGGGTGTTGATACGGACACACCAAACTGTTAGTTTTTATATTTGCTTTATGCAGACTCACGCACACTCGTACCGATGCACGCTAACAGTATTTACCCGCGACGGCGAAATAGAGGTGTGAGGTGGCGTAAAGTATTTCAATGTCAGGTAGGCGTTTGCGTGCCCTCCCACCCACAAGTCTCCCGTCGCCACGTCAACGTTGATCATGTCTGCCAGCGAGCACAACGGAACCACCTGAAAGACGCGAACAACTGTGTGTGTGTGTGTGTGCGTGTGCGTGTGCGTGTGCGTGTGCGTGTGCGTGTGCGAGTGCGTGTGCGAGTGCGTGTGTGTGTGCGTGTGACTGTGCGTGTGCGTGTGTGTGGGTTCGAACTATGTTTGCTTAGTTCAGCTCAACTGAAGAGAAATGCATTATTATCGCAAAAAATAAACAAACCAATAAGCGGGAGTAGTTTTTTTGTGGTTGTTTTCTTCCTCGTCCGATGCATAACCACAAACATCCTGACTCGATCACTTTGTTCCTATGGAATATAATAACCACCAAGAAATTAGTCAATTTAGTAAAATATCATACTTGCATTTCCTCTTGATAATAACTCATAATCACCTGTGGGATCATGCGATTCTTATTTGTTACATACTTTATCTTACCTGCCTCAACCTCAAAGAGTTGTCCGACCTCCGGCTGTAGACTGTCACGCTTCTCCCACCAAACTCCGCCAAATATACGTATCTGTTATATTATCAAAGCAATTGTTAGTCGGACACATACATTTCAATTATTTAATGGTCAATATAATAGATTAGTCAGCATATTTGTTTGTGCCATTTCTACTTCCGTAAGACCGTTACATAAACAAGAAGAATTCACGGACAGGATACTATTGAATCGTCCGTTTTAATATGTTGGCATTTAGTGACCACCTATCCCTTATCTACGACCGTTGTGTTATGACAATAATATCCACCGACCTGTATTATTGGATATGTTATTGGGTCACAAAGCGGCATATCCAGATCATGTAATGATTATATATAAACTGACTAAAGTATGTTGTAAAACTCGGCATTTCAAAGAGATATACGGGGTGGTGGGAGGAGGATGGTGGGATGCAGAGATTGATACAATAATGGGAGGACTGTGCCCCACCATACGATATATTTGATAGATGTGACATTTTGTAGACATTTTATTTTAGCAAACGTTTCGATGTCATTCATTGTAATTTACAAACATTACTGACGTCGTTTCGTTTAGAGAAAGAGATAAGCTTCCTGAACAAGAATGTCTTTACCATCAGGTTTATCATCAAGACATCGCATAAATAACAGTACAAGGGACACCTACTTGCCATTTGGTGACGCGTTTATGCCAATCGGAGTGGCAAGTTTCGTTAGAACAATGCGTCCGCTTGTGCCATCGTAGAAACCGACATTGCCAGAGCGAATTGAAAAGAGAAATTCCAACATCCAGTTAAACTCGTAGAAGTTGACGAAGTAGAAAGTGTCTTCTCCTATCGCCACGATGTCGACGGGGCTAATGGGGCACAGCAAAAAGTGATCACATCATTAATTTTGATTTATATATTTCATTATCGAAGACACGCCGCATTTATTATCAATATTTGTCTGCGCTGTTCAAGAAAGAGATCGATTCACATCAACAGTATAGTTTCCTAATCGGAAATTGCCTCAGAATAGTAGAAGTATGAAATACGAAGTGAACCTGAATCTGAAAGGCCATTCCAGGGTCACCAATATAAAACCAGTTCACGGGTAAAAATATTTAGTATTGTCTACATTTCTACATAGCTGTATTTAGTAACGATGACGTGGTTTAGCAACACTGACTGAGTGATTGTTGGGTCTTTGTACGTTCGAACGTGGTATAACTTTCGTCTCTTCTCGTCGAAACGAAACTTCTCCACTCTCCGTGTATTGTTTTCAGGAGTATTGACAACGAATATGTAGACTAAGTCTGAAAACAAGAAATATGATAAGACATCACGAATAATTTAAAGTATACATTATAACGACGAACATTCTGACTCACTTTATTACTTAAATACGAGTACTCTATGTGAGCGAACATAGATTCTAAATGATAAACAAGTACGACTATGCGCATTACACAAATACTGATTTCGAGTAAGTGTTGCTAACGGTTACATGTTTTATCACCACAAACAATAAAAGAAAACATATTATATTGGAAAAAGCCTTACTGCGATTAGTGTCACTCCAGATGCTTAGACCGCGAGGAATGAAACCGGCTCTGTCGAGGTCCCCTACTATGTCAAGCGCCTGTGCCCCATCTATGCGCTTCTTGAAGTCGAACAGAAATATATTGCCACGAGCGTTTGCGACCAAGCCCTGTCCAAAAACAAGGATGTTATTATTGTTTTTTTTATTGTTTTTGGTCAAACAAATGTGAGTATCGTTGTATTTCGACTACTTCTACAACAATTCCCCCAAATAATGTCATTTTCGTTACGATATTGACTATAAAGGAATTGCCGTTGCTGCAGCTTTGATCAAAGTTATGTTAAACGGAGAGAAGAAACAATTGTGGGGCCTATGATCCAAGTAAAGGTGTGTGTTAATATTTAACAGCTACAATACAAATATTATGTCAGCAGTTTAATAGATTAACTTTGTTCACGACACATAATCAAAATCGCACGGACATCACTATTGTTGTAGAACGCTTGAAGGCACCAATTCCTACTCTTCCCAGTTCGCCAGTCGTCTAACTTTAGCTCACAAACACATATATTTCGGCTAACCGTTCGTTTGCGTGTTTGGTGATACGTTTCAGCTGATTATGCCACTTTCAGTTACGTATAGTGTTTTTGTATTAGTATGACACGTTTATTTCGACATCTGGTAGGCCTACAACAGATCCAGTCAATAACTGTGGGACATGTCACTATGTCACTAACAGTTTGTATGTCCTTGCTTTGTTTAGTACAGTAAAGTAGTCAGCGAAATTCATCGAACAAAACATAACGGAATATCCATTTCTTCCCGAAAACATGTTTCAGTATTCGTTCATGATCAGCTTGATTAATAATGATTCGTAATATTTTAAAGTCAACAAATGTCGTCAAGTGTCTTCACTTGTGTGAAAAGTGGCTAATGTTAGTCAATTTTGGGAAAGGTAAATGCATCAACGCAGGACATGGGACCGAATATGTAGAATATACAATGGGTGATACTGTACTAAGTAGTACTGTAAAAAAAAGGACGTATGGTTAGCCATTAGTGCCTATATAAAGATTTTAGAGTAGTGCGGAATTGCAGCTTCAAACGGAAAACAAATCCTTAGATTAATTAGGCGAAATGTACCATATAAGAAAAAAGAACTAATAATACAGCTGTACAAAATAATAGTTAGGCCTCATTTAGAATATTGTATACAAGCGTGGAAGCCCTACCGCAAGAAGGACATATATATCTACAAAGAGTACAGAGGAAAGCGACTAAAATGATATTAAAACTGAGGGATCTTAGTTATGAAAAACGCCTAAAATAATGTGATTTAAAAACACTAGAGACCAGAACATTGAGAGGAGATCAGATAGAAGTGTTCAAAATATTGAATGGTTATGAAAATATTTATAGAAATATTTTTTTTTCAGTTAAGAAAGATGGAAAGACTATAGGACATGAAGTTACATAAGTAAAGGAACAGTGTAAATTAGATATAAGAAAGTTCTCATTTTCACAAAGGACTCTAAATCTGCTGATTGTGTTGGTGCTAGTAGTGTGATTATGTTTACAAATAAAATCGACACATACCTTAGAAGGGCGGGATACATGTAGATAAAAGGGTTGGACTCTCGATAAGCCAAAGGGCTTCCTTGTCCACCTGCCATCTTGAGTTAATTCTCTGGGTGGCAATCTTATTAAATCTTGCTAAATCTAGTTAAAGTGTTGATATACCAAACCGTAAAACTCTCAAGTTACTTGTGATGCTATGGTGTACTTGATAGACAACTAATCATGATGCAATGACAAATCTGGCCGATATAAGCAGACATCTCCTGGATACGCCAAGGGTAGAAGTAATAAGAACAAACAAAAACAGCCATAGGAACTTACTGATGTGATAAAGGCCAGTCCATTCGGTAGCACCTGAATGTCCACAGCGCCGTCATCTAGAGGATGTTACACAACGATGAAACAGTGAATGTAAACATACCTAAATAAATACGAGTTGATACAGGGAATAGCGACGAAACAATAACAGGCAAACAATCACAAACGGTCAAAACAAAGTTTGGATTAAACCATGATTACAACGATGAAATAAAATAATTACTTCCAATAATATTATTATGGAAACACGAGCCCGACCATCGCGTGATAAGTATGTTTACTAGCAACAAAGACCGTCCTTCGGATGGCGCTACAGCCGACACACACACACACACACACACACACACACACACACACACACACACACACACACACACACACACACACACACACATACACACACACAAACACTTACTTCCAAACACATACACACACACACACACACACACACACACACACACACACACACACACACACACACACACTCACAACTCACATGTATATATATATATATATATATATATATATATATATATATATATATATTGGAACCTCGGTATTAGAGTCACCCACAGGGCTGAACACCAGTTACCCTAATAGCGAGGTGACCGTAACACTGAATATGGCGACTGAAGCATCATAGAAATTGAGAAAATTGCTCAGATACATGTGATTTTAATAACAATGCATATTAAGCAAGTGCATTGTTGATATCAAGTACAGTGTATTGTCTGGATGATTTCTAGATACAGTTCCAGGGTGTACTTGCTTTTCTAAAATGTTAAGTACAGCGTGCATGTACAGGATTATATACAGAGAACATGATATAACGGGATTTAAGCTCTTTCCTGCCACGCCTCTTTATCATTCGCTTCCGTTTCGGATACACTGGTCAAAATCTAACAATCTGTAAATTATACTGAACCTGCGGCTCCAGTTGAGCTCAGTTTTGTTACATAAACAAGTAACCTAATTAATGACAACTTATTGTTACCATCAAGACCAACCGTGCGATGGTATTTATCTGGGAAATCTACTCATCCAATCAGGATTTGAATTTACAGTGTTACCTAAGATGATGAAGAATTTAAATGTCGTGTCTGTTATCGTTTTTTGACGTTTACTGGCCTCTGTGTAAACATGCCAGGACCGTGGCTTCTAATTACAATTGACATTGTTGGCGGTTCTTTTGAATCTGACAAAGGGGCCACCGGTAGGTGTTCCGAAACTGATGGGTAGCCGTGACTGACCCTAATTGCGGGGTTCGTCTGTGGGTAATCTGATCATTTTGCACCACGTTGCTGACCCTATCAGCGAATAGCGAGGTTACCCTATTGTCGGGACGAATGACCTATTCTTTACTATGGAAATTATTTGGTAGTAGGTGGTATTCAGCGTGAGGTTACTCTTCAAGACGTAGAATCACGAATGATGATAAGCGAACCATTACCATCGGTCAATATGTTTCTGAGAATCACGAGCGTTCAAAAATGTCACGTGGGCGTGCAGAATAAGCACAGACCTCAGAGTTGAAATGAGTTTGCCGAATAAGCACGAACGTCAGAGTAGAAATGAGGGTGACAAATAATCACGGACCTCAGAGAAGAAACTACATGCACACTGCAGATTAGACATTACCACCTTTCGGCACGCACACTCGTTTTTCGTTTTTGCATTTAGAAAGCTTCGGCTGCCATACCGCTTCGGCTAGGCGGCAAAGTTGGTGGCTTCGACTGGACAATTCGTTCGCACTGGCGACATTTAAACACATTCGCTGAAATTGCATCGTACAGGCGAATATTGGTCGTTTCGGCGCGTTTGATTTTTGAAAAGTATCGACTATTAAACTAATTATACTCAAATTTACTTTATTAATTATTATGTTCAGTAGAAATACATAACATAAAACATAAAATTAGTATTTGGGATTGCACTATTATGTGAAAGTGCATGAAAATCAAAATAATCGTAAAGCATATTTGAATGCAAAGATTAGTATTTTGGAAAACATACTCGAATTAAACGTTGCATTCTGAGATCGCCCATATTTTAAATTTAAAAACTGTTCAGTGAATCATCATACCCCATATAATACATATATACATATATATATATATATATACACAAATATATATATATATACTCTATACCACTTTCCTCAACTCCATATAGCCTTGTTCACGAACTACGCGATTTTAAGGTAAAATGGCGTCAAATATATCCGCGTGCCATATTCCGCTGAAAATACGTGGCCACCGGTAATTTTAGCAAAAACACAATTTATCAAACACCATATCAAATGCCATCTGATGCATATAGCAGCAAATAGGTCATTCTGCAAGGCAACTTTAAAATCACAAAATCTTATTCTAGTGCAAGATGTAATCAGTACCTTTCATTATTTGGATAGTATTATTATAAACAATCATGTACAATGTCGCAAGTAATAGGTTACCCCTAATTTTTAGCATTGTCTGTACAAATATCAGCTTCATTTTTTTTTAAATCACGCCACTAGCATCTAACTATAATCCAGATATGTGTGTGTGTGTGTGTGTGTGTGTGTGTGTGTGTGTGTGTGTGTGTGTGTGTGTGTGTGTGTGTGTGTGTGTGTGTGTGTGTGTGTGTGTGTGTGTGTGTGTGTGTGTGTGTGTGTGTGTGTGTGTGTGTGTGTGTGTGTGTGTGTGTGTGTGTGTGTGTGTGTGTGTGTGTGTGTGTGTGTGTGTGTGTGTGTGTGTGTGTGTGTGTGTGTGTTCCTTGTCTCACTTCCACACCATCAAAACTTAGATGAAAACTCGGTTTGTAAGTTCGTTTTATTTCTGTATCATTCCATATTACCGTAGCCCCACCAGCTGGGTGGCCATGGACTATTCCATCCGAGTAGTCAAATAAGATATAAAACCGATTATGTTGTAACATTTTACAATATATTGTACACACAAATAAAAATCACATACACGCGTGCACGCGCGCACACACGCACGCACGTACCACACACACAATAATATTTATTTTTTGAAGAAAAAAAAGTTACATTTGTAGAGAATATTATGTTTATTAACAAAATGCAACAGCCTGGTTATTATACTTTAGTCTTTCTAATATTTGAGAGAAAAAAGTACTTTCGAATATAGCCAATAGTTAGAACGTTTCCTTAGTTTTGTAGAGAGGCATTACGTTTGCTATTTTTAGGATTCGAATATGAACGGGTAGACCATCAACAGAAAACGTTAACAAATTAGAAGTAACCTATTACCTGCAAAACGGTAAATAACTTTTTAAATAATACTATCTGTCATTGTGGAATATTTTATTTAGATTTTCAAACACTTTCACACAATAGTGCTCCTCAAATACAGGTTTTATATTATGTATTTCTCCTAAACATAATAACTAATAAAGGAGTTTATTATGGGAATTTGTCTATAATTAATTTAAAAGTCGAAACCTTTCATAAAATAACGGCGCCGAAACAACCAATATTCGCCCGTACTTGTACCACTTCTTCAGCGATGCAATTTCAGCAAATTGTTTTTCAAAACGCCGCCAGTGCGACCGAATTGTCCCGCCGAAGCCACCAACTTTTACCGCCTAGCCGATCCGGTAAGGCAGCCGAAGCTTCCTAAGTGCAAAAACGAGTGGCGCTGCAGTCGTATTCCTTGTTGGGCGATCTCAGAATGCAATGTTTAATTCGAGTATGTTTTCCAAAATACTAATCTTTGCATTCAAATATGCTTTACGATTATTTTGATTTTCATGCACTTTCACATAATAGTGCAATCCCAAATACTAATTTTATGTTTTATGTTATGTATTTCTACTGAACATAATAATTAATAAAGTAGTTTACCACGGAAATTTGAGTATAATTAGTTTAATAGTCGAAACTTTTCAAAAACCAACGGCGCCGAAACGACCAATATTCGCCAGTTCTTGTCCTGGTCAGCAACGATGCAATTTCGGCGACGATGCAATTTCGGCGAATGTGTTTAAATGTCGCCAATGCGACCGAATTGTTCCGCCGAAACCACCACCTTTTACCGCCTAGCCGAACCGGTAAGGCAGCCGAAGCTTTTTTAGTGCAAAAACGAAAAACGAGTGGCGCTGCAGTCGTATTCCTTGTTCTGTTTTACGTTCTGATGCAGTGAAAACGAAAAACGGTTTGACTTATCGTTATTTTTTCTAACGTATTAGAAATATCGCGAATAGTAGATTGTGTTCGTTTTTTTGTTTTTCGTACTTCAAATATGAAAACGAAAAACAAACATTGTTTGCTTTTTTCCTTTTTCGTTCGCCAATTTCAAAACACAAAAGGAAACGACGGTATATACACGGACCGTTCATGCATATTCGATATCATTGGATACTACATCACAAATTCCGGAAATTAGAACCTGTCCTCCCCGGTTATTCAATCGGAGTCTCACTGTAATAAGATTTTAAAACAGTAGTCACAACCTAAGTATCACGTTCGTGTCATTATTATTATATTCGTTATGTAACTGCAGAACGACCCCGACAATCAGACTAGGCAGATGGAGGTATCAAGCTAGCCGTAACATACAAAAACTTACCGATACCCGGAACCTGTCTACAGCGGCCTGCCTGGTGGTTGCGAGGCTTGTTGTGTAGAGAAAACGCCCATCTGAAACATATACTCATAACATATGTGTTATGGCATACCAATGTCTGGCTCATGCATTGTTTGGTGTAACTGTATACACAACGATTAGCACTTAGTCGATGTGCAATAAAGCAAAACATTATACACTAACTAAATGAAGCGTAAATCTAAATTACGTAATAGGTGCAGTTATAGCAACGTTATGAAACAACTACACAATCTAGATCTTGTTTGTAACACAGAAGTATCCCGAATTCTTCTATGATTTCAAAACATATGATTATGGGTTTTATGTAACTTACATAATCACTAATTAATACGAACAAAATCGAACGTACACCAATTACGCAATAATGTGCAATGCTAGCTTTGCTGTAATTGTGGCATCAAGGGCGAGAAGTGCACACATACATAGAATAGAAATAGTGTAGGGGAAGATTGGGACATATGAGCCACTTTTCATGTCATCAACGATAAACCTTGAAAACAATACAGTTTATAACATTAACATTACACTATCGTCATATAAACAACGTATGTATGTCCTTTAATATGATCGTTGCATTTATGAAGCTGAGATATATAAATTTCCAAATATGTGAACATTAGTGGAAGCGTGTGAAGTGGCTCAAGGATCCGCAGCCGCATATCGTTTGAGCCACCGTATGGGGCCCTTTGAAGCATAACAACACTTTCACATATTAAACAGATTGATGCATTTAACGTGATTATTTTATTACACTAGACATCTGGCATTGTATGCAACGAATTATACATCCACGAACGTTAGAATAAATATCAATTCCGTAATACTAATTTATATTGTTAGTTACCCCTCGGAATATTTACTACATGTATTTATTGTAATACATATTCATACACGATGTTGATTTGCAATCCATATTTACAGGAACCGTTTCATTAATGTTGTTCTGATTGTTCGACAACGCTATCCAGTCGGTCTGGAAACCCTAATTACAATAACTTATTATACTGACACATAACGGTTGTTGCAAGCAATCGATTGTTCACACATTCCTTCTCTTCGTGAGGACATTAAAATTCAACGAACGTTTTCAATGATTAGTACTTATGTCAAACTAAGTAAAACAGGTAAAAATTAAAGGTAAGTTCTACCTGTTCAATCGAAAATCATCTCAACGTCTATGGAAAATATTCAGCCACGCCGCAGACTATTCAAATACCCACCGCTGTCTGTTGCTAGGTATTCGTTCACATAACTGAATGAACTGGAACTACGTAGAGGCAAAGATATATCCGAATGTTCGAAACAGCAGTATTAGGATTCGAACCAGGGTTCTCTCGATTGAGAGTCCGAAACGCTAAAGGCTTCGCCACTGAGTTCCACAGGTGATATTTTAATTAGCAACTGATCATTTACATCGTAGCATCCAGAAATTGTTTTAATTTAAGTCACGCTAACCTTAATGTATCGTAATATACCCATGTTCGAACGCTACCCGTTTTCGAACGCTACAGACATGCCATATAAAACGCAAACACATGTGATGAGTGTTAGATGCAAAACGAGTTTTATTATACATAAGACTAGAACTTTCCAAGAATTATGTCATTGTTATTGACAGATCATGCATTCCTTAATGTCAATATACTATTATCGACAACCTGCCAGTATGTATGATCCATGTATAACGAATACAACAAGCACACGATAAAAACGCATACAATCATGGTACAACACAAAACACCAATTGCGATTTTACGCGCCGTTAGTTGTCGTAATTAATCAAATGGTCCTGGATTTGTAAGTTGCATGACCTGCTTCTAGAGAACGGATAAAATTAAACTTCTGATAAGTATTAACACAGCTTAAAGTTCCTTTATTGTTATAGTTCCCAACCTTCCCATAACAACCAACAACGTCGTTCAGACCGTTATGTATAACTTACATTGAGTGACTGCACAAGAGTGTTACGTAGGCAGCTGTACAGACAACGACAATAAGAGGCGGCATGGTTGTGTCGGCCGAAGAGCTTTGAACAGATGGAGCAGCGAACAATAGCAACCACAGCGACACGGAGACGACGACGAATGACTTGACCAGACACTTCTCAAGCGGCGCTTACGTCAGATAACCGCGCCCCAATTCATCAGTCGCAGGAGGCTTTTGTGTCGCGCGTTTTGAGTAAATTAAGATGTTTATTAGGTGCAAAGACGTGGGATGGGCTGCGATGACAGGAGCTGATACTAGAGCTGTATGTGTGTTGTTGGGTGGGGAAGCCAATGTAATAATAATAATAACACAAATAATAAGGTAACGTCTTTTGCGCCTAAGTTCTCGGAAACCAAGCGCAGAGGTGCATAAAAACAAAAGAGTTAGTCAGTCTCAAAATTGATAAGCAGTATTCACGTTGTCAATAGATGGGTGGATACGCTGAGCTGATTTAAGAAGCAATTAGTATTTGGAGTAGATGAAGAAACTTAAATTGTTGTATCATCTGCATAATGGTGGTAATTCAAATTATGATTCAACGTCACTGTGCGCAGTTGCTTAATGGTGTTGAGTAGAAAGTGAAACAAATTAGTCTAAGGACAGAACTCTGAGGAAGAACATTAAAAAGAGGGCACATGAAGCACACTACACAAACTTCAACGTTCTGGTGTCTACATGCTAGATTTAATAAAAAACCAACTGATAGCTGGCCTAATCAATTATAACAAAGGCAACAGATATATCAAGTAAAGTAAGTGCAACGACTTTACCTTTGTAAATATTTAGAGTTGCATAAATTTGATACATTTTTGCCATTACACACTATATGTGAGCCTATACTGATCTGTGAATTCAATATGGCTCACATTAATGCAAGATGGCTGCCAAAAATTTACAACCATGATTTGTTCATTTATTTACCTAACACTATCCCAAAAATGCATTTGCAAAATTCCATATGGAATTTACACGAAATGACACAGAGGCATAGACTAAGCAGGATCGTGACATATATTCATAAGGGCATGAACCATAATTCATCGGTAACAAGCAGCGTTACTAAATTTCGTATTGAGGATGTAGGATCTGGAAGAAATGGGTGATCTGGAAGAAATGATTCAAGCATTCATGCATGTATTGTAAAGCGTGCGTATCATATGTTACTATCAGTTTGATGAATAACTCTTAACACATATTCCAGATGGTCATTGAAGTAGAAATCACATGCTAAACGCATTGATCTTTTTAAATGTAAAAGGGTTGTTCTAACTCAACATGGTGGTTCAAGGGACCCATTGGTTTAGTCCCTTGAGCCACTTCACATGCGTCCAATAATGTTCATATATTTATAAATTGGCATATCCTAGCCTCACACATTTCACGACGACCCTCTTGGATGACATGTAGATGTATTTGATAGTGCAATTATAATGTATTGATGTTGGGTGTATTGTTGAAAACATTGAAATGACTCATATGTGCCAACCTTCCTTAAAACACCTCTAGATATATTTTTACTTGCATCTGAGTCAAATTTAGTGCAAAACTGGCATTATATATTATTATATAAATTGTGTTCGATCATGATGTAAGTTTAGCGAAACCAACAGTCATATGTTTTGATAGCGTGGAAGAATGCGAAATTGAAATTGAAAGATTTATCGTAATATTTGAAATGATGATCTGCCACAATAATATGGACACAAATCTAGTTTACAATTGCCAATTTTAATATACGGAAATAAATATTGTATTATATTGTTTTATTACCTATCAATTAAATGCATCGCATATATGTGTATGTACAATTACAACAAATAACGTATGAGCCGGACATTGGTATGCCATAGGTCTATATGTTATATACGTTTACGTTTTCAGATGGACGTATTCTCTACGCAACAAGTCTCGCAACCACAACCACCAGCCAGGCCGTCTGTAGACAGGTGCGAGGCATCGGTAAGTGTTGAACTTTTGTTGCGTTTAGCACGATACCTGCATCTGTCTAGTCTGATTCTGGACGCCGTTTAGCAAATACATATGGTTCAACTTCGAAAAATTTAAATTGTAAAAAGTCTACCTATTGTAGTACTCAATGTTAATCAGCTGTCGCACTGCATGTGGCAATCTTGTCCCACAACTGTCGCACTGCATGTGGCAATCTTGTCCCACAACTGTCGCACTGCATGTGGCAATCTTGTCCCACAACTGTCGCACTGCATGTGGCAATCTTGTCCCACAACTGTCGCACTGCATGTGGCAATCTTGTCCCACAACTGTCGCACTGCATGTGGCAATCTTGTCCCACAACTGTCGCACTGCATGTGGCAATCTTGTCCCACAACTGTCGCACTGCATGTGGCAATCTTGTCCCACAACTGTCGCACTGCATGTGGCAATCTTGTCCCACAACTGTCGCACTGCATGTGGCAATCTTGTCCCACAACTGTCGCACTGCATGTGGCAATCTTGTCCCACAACTGTCGCACTGCATGTGGCAATCTTGTCCCACAACTGTCGCACTGCATGTGGCAATCTTGTCCCACAACTGTCGCACTGCATGTGGCAATCTTGTCCCACAACTGTCGCACTGCATGTGGCAATCTTGTCCCACAACTTCAGATTAAGGAGTTATATATTTTCAATGTATTTTTCCTTGTCAGTTGGTTGCTCGTAGTCCCTTTGTTTTATTGGGTGTTACATTTGCACTGCATTTACCACTCTCATCCTACCATTTTTGACAGTAGTTGGCGTATAGTTAATCGTAATGTGTTTAATGTAAATTAATGGCTCACTGTTCCTTTGCTGTATTCGTTATTGTTGTATTCGCATCATCCCGCTGCATCAGATATGAGTTGGCGTATTGTTACAACACTAGGTTGGTTTTATTCCCATTACTTGCTCGTTATATTCCTTTCTTGTACTGGGTTTCGTTTACTTATCGTTACAAAGATGTTCAAAAGTATGAATGTGTTGCAGTTTTGAACGTTAATGTATCTTAATTTATATCAAGTCATTTTGTTCAGTTTGTGGCTGATTAAAACGAAAAGTTTGGTTACGAAATATCCGGAATGGTGAGTGCAAATGTCGACAAGAAATATCCTGTGGATGTGTTTAATTTTTAGGAGACCCCAGACAAAACATTGTATTATAATGTTAAAAAACCTAATTGGTTTTTCGTCGACATCACGTAAAGTGTAACATAGCTTTACCTCTGTGCGTAATCAGCATAGCCACTTTCCTTGATGTAGGTAATAAATACGATTTAAGAATATCTACTGACACAACATCTACCAATGAATGATGGTGATATGTTTCACGAGATAATTCAAGATAATAATAATAATACGCACATTTCCCAAAAGAACGAAATGATAAGCGTAATTTGCAATAAATAAGCAAACATGCAAGTTAATCTAAAATCGTAATCAGTTGTCTACGTCATTTTCAACATAGCCATTTTTCAGCAAGAACCTTTAAAATACAGTTATTTCAGTAATGAAACTGCTAACATCGCCTCTGTATAAACATTACATGTTTTAAAATATTTGTTGGTGGATAAAAACACTCACGTGTGATAATGTTGTTTGGTCTCGCCTGCCAGCCACACCCAGCTATTATAATTACCAGACATGTCATAATAAGTATCATATTCTTAGAGTATAATTATTATGTTACTCTTGACATCGTGTGGCATAAGTATCCTATTGCACGTTTAATGACAATTTCTGATGGATAAAACATTCACTTGTGATATTGTTTTGTTGGTTAAGACTGCCAGCCACACGCGGCTAATATCATTACCAGACACGACATAATAGGTATTATATTCACATAATAAGATGTTCATTTCCTCAACAATTCGACGATGGATAGACAATATACATATTTGAAACACTGCTTGTCAATGACGTTGTTCATAGCTTTATGAATAATGTTCTTGAACTTGTGCTTTATATTAGCCAATAATGGTAAATTACCTAATGACATTGAAAACATCACCGTGCGTAAGAGGTGCCACCCCCACAACGTTCCAAGTGCATTAAGCCATGCTATGTACGTAGTGCCAACACTTTTACCCTGAAGCTCCCGCAGTGGCGCACCATAGAAAGAGCGGCAATATTTGTTTAATAATGTCCACATTTCCGTCGTCTTTACATTATCAAAATCTACCAGGAACATATCACAACCTTCCTAGAATTTATCGCCAACTAAGGTTTCTTTATTAACAGTCGATATATGATAAGGATGGCCTAACTCTATACCTTCCTGAATAATCTGTAACTCGATATCGCTAAAACCTACTGTTTTGTTGTCAGTGTTGCAACTACGACTTCCAAAACAAGACACCTACTCTTTGCACCGTTAAAGTTTACATAGTATTTGTTTGCACATTTTTCACGAGATCTCTATTAATACTCTCGAGTCCAGACCTTGTAAGTGTTAGCAAAGTAATGTCTTCGGCGTATCAGTGGTTGCCGATGTGGCTGAAGAACCTGGTCATCAGCACGATCACTGCCCTGCCTGGTAGCGCTGTGCGTGAAAACCTCTTTAGTGCTGCTGGGCGCACATTCACAACTTCGAGAGCACGCATTTTGAGGGCCACTCTTGCTGAACCTAAAGAAGTCGTTTGTTTTGTGAACTTGTGTGAACTTTGCTAGTCCGAATACCCTAAGAAAATTATCTTCTTTGCTCAAAGTTATTTACTTGCTTTTTATACCACTATCTAGCAGCACATGTAAACATAGAAGCACTACGATTACGTCAGTTCACAATGCTACTGGTGTTTTTTAAGGATGTGGCAGCTCTTGTATATCAAATATTAAAACTTTATTTACTTGTTATCTCTTAGATGGTAGTACTTGTGCATAGAAGGTATAGTCTTTGGTTTTCTATATTTTAATAAAACACCTTATGAACGTTTAATGACTCCGGCATATTCAGCATCGTCATAAACTAGGCAAATAATGAACTGACCCGTTACTTTCGGGGACAAATTGATATTCCGTTATTTTTCGTCGTCTCGTTTTTGCGCTTTGAACCGATATTTTAAAGAAGTATCTGCCATTTAATTAATGTCAGACAATACGAACAATGATATCATCCTTCTTGTTGGGCAAGGTCGGGAGGCACAAGTTCGTGGCAATATATTTCTGTTTGACTTCAAAATGCGCACACATGGGGTACATAAATTTGACATGGTAGGCGACTTCGACAGAGCCGCATTCTCTCCTTCCTCCCTCAACGTATGGAAATACCCCAATCCAATAAAGTTTCTTGAAATATAAGACGTTTTCATTTATTATCTGTGATCATAAAATTTTCACCTTTAGCATCACGTACACGAAATCAATATTTGTATAAAGCGTATAATAGTTGTTTCTAACTTTCTGTCTTTCCCAGACAGTGTATTATAAATAAGAGTATTCGTGTATATATCGTATAGTCTAAATTGGTCTTGTGGTATGCCTTTTATCAGATTTAACTACATATTTGTTGCCAACCATCCTGGAAACAATACAGAGACAGCCGAGAAATTTAGTTTCCACGAGAAGAGACGAAAACGGTGCCACGTTCGAACCTACAAGGACCAAATATTAACTCAGCCGGTGTTGCTACACCATGTTATCGTTACAAAATATTACCACATAGAAATGTAGGCAATGTTTAATCGTGTCGTTCTTCAACCGGTTTGATACGCAGTCATAAGCATTACGATGACTGCTATTGTAATGCTTATGACGTATCGAATAATTTTCGATGGACGACTAGTTTGTTTTTCTACCTCTTAACATTGGAAGATTAAAATTAAAAGCGACATGTTTATGTGGAATAATTACCAATCTTCCCATCTTTTCACATTGTATATTTCACTACCGCCCATATCCAACTGTCGAAGAGTTTGACACAAGTCACAATAACATTGTTTTCTTATCTTTTAACATTGTATATATTTTACTGATAATTGTATTGACAATATGTAGTGCCACATGGCCGAGGTTGGTAGGAAACGAGCGATGGTCTACAGCCGGACGACGGACAATACTTTGGGGTTTGAGACAGGTAAGTAAAAAAGTAAGAAAGTAATTAAGTGAGTAATAAGTAAGTAAGTAAAAGTTTATTTCATGATGGCGACCATGTTATTTCCTCGTGATTTTCAAAGGACGACCACTTACATATACACACGCTGTTGCATCCACTATTTATACAGCCATTGATACAATATACAATTCACAGCAATAATATATAAATAATAATAAATATATAAATGTCATTACAATTAAAAACAAGATCATTAAACATCTGACTAATTCTAGACAAAAAGAAAGAAAACAATGATAAGATAAGATCTATTAAATTAAATAACAATTAGGCCTAATTATTTAAAACAACCATTAAATGTAAAGATTAATTAAATCATATCAGTTGGACAATGGTCATAGTTGAATACACACACACACACACACACACACACACACACACACACACACACACACACACACACACACACACACACACACACACACACACACACACACACACACACACACACACACACACACACACAAACACACACACACACACACATATATATATATATATATATATGTATTTATACCTGTATATATATGTATATAGATTATATATATATATATATATATATGTATATATATATATATATATTTATATATATGTATATACAGTTGGCATGTTTCAGGTGGTTCCGGTGTGCTCAACTGTCGACCGAATCGACGTTGACGTGGCGACGGGAGATTTGTGGATGGCTGAACACTCCGACAACTGTCTGGCATTGAAATATGTTATGTCACCTCACACCTCTATATTGTCATCGCGGGTAAATAGTGCTATATTGAGACTATTCACCGTCAGATTGCAAGTGCGAGAGAGAGAATGTGTGTGTGTGTGTGTGTGTGCGTGCGTGCGTGCGTGCGTGCGTGCGTGTGTGTGTGTTTACTGATTACAAATCCACATCATGTTGCTCGGCGTAGGTGTTTCGACTGAAGTGTGCGACGGTATAAAACAGCTGCCCTTGATCTTGAAATTAATAACACGTCATGTTGGGCCATTGCTACGTCGCGTCGACGTGACATGTCTGGGAATATCCACTTCCCACATGACTGTGACGTCACAACATCATGTAACTGACGGAACAGATAACGTTTCCTGCGAAGTAAATGTGACGTCACATTTTAGTGGGTGCAGCACAAACAATATCCCTCATCTATAAAGGTCACGCATCCTACGTTTCATACATATCTAACCAGTGCGCTCGTACATATCATTCATACACACATAATATACGTACCATAGGCTATACAAGTACATACAGAAAGCATGGGCCTCTTAGTGCAGTGGGAACGCCTAGTCCGGGGGTCAGCTCTATTAAACTGGTCCGAATCTTCTTTTTAATATATAAAGTAATACATTTTCTTACGGCATTCTAACAGTATTTTGTGTGCTGATTTCAAATATACCTGCATCAATACACGAAAACGTGAACATTTGTTAAAATTTGCATTGTAAATATATTAAATACAAATATGTAACGGTGCCAAGCAGTATGTCATCGCTATGAGGTCATCGGCACAGTCGAAAGTACGAAGTGAGAATAGTTTTTGAAACACAGTTGATTTACTATAGCTGGATACAACTACGAGCGACAAAATATACTCCTACGCAAATATATTCGTGCACGTCTGAGGACATAGAAGAAAATAAATCTTAGAATAATGGATAGCTAACGTCTGCATAAAACTGACTTCCCTTTGAACAAAATACAAAAGTAATGCAGAAGACAGGGAGCAATCATTGGTACACGAGTCTGGAGCTCTACAAAGAGTTTCAGATCGGGATATGACATTTCTTAGGTCTTAGATTGTGTACTCGTAACAGTCCAACCTTGGGCTAACGCTAAATTAATCATTTATTTTAATTTTTTGGTTATTGCGGGGTGGACACATTTAGAAATGTCAAATTCCATTTGCCATTTGTCTGACCGTGTTTGGGGTTGGAACAGGTCAATTTGAAATGTCAAGGTAGGGTCCGGTGATTTGGCGATATATAATGCTGTCGTCTGCAAAGAGGCGTATGGAGATAGGATGTTTTCATTTATGTAATTTATGCAGAGTAGAGGACTGGCCATAGGACTGATCCTTGTGGAACTCCCGATGTAACCTCTGTTGTGTCCGACAGAACTTCATTTACTGACATTCCATAGGAGTCTAGTTTGGATGGAAGGCGTTTGTGGGGTACTTAGTGAAATTATATTGCAAAATCAAACAGGATTGCACCTATGTGTGTCTTGTTGTCCATAGTTGTCCACCAGTCATGGACTGTATTGATGAGTTGGGATTCACAAGACAGTCCTGAATGGAATCCATGTTGAAAGTGGATATTTAACCGGTCCAAACCTGGTTTTGCTTTACAAAGTCGTTTTGTTCCTGCATTCTAACAGTATTTTACCAACTTATTCCAAATCCAGCTGCAACCTGACTCAACACGGTGAGCATTTTGTAAAATAATAAATAATTTAAGTGTGCCGCTTCTAAATCCTGCCATTGTTTACGACAACAATTGGTTCAATTAAAAATACGAGGTGAATATAGCTTTGATGGCAAGGAATTTTTTTTACCCTAGATGCACACTACGTATTGCGTGTGACAACATTTATTCAAACAAGATTGTGTAACTTTGTACTGTTTTGAGAAACCAAAACAAAATTCTTAGTATTCAAATTAACAACACAACTGAAATCAACAGAAAGACACCCCCCCTCCCATGAAAAATGACACATCCGAGCGGCGTGGGAATATCGAATAAGTTTACCTAAATATAGACCTCGAGATAACCTTGACATAATCAAGTAAATTAGTTTAGAACTCATAACAGACCTCAAATAACCATATTAAAAGTATATAAAATGGAAATGGAAAAGGGTGAAATACAAAACAAACTGAGAAATTGTTGAAGAAAGCCAGACTCAGTACAAATGGCGGCCTCCAGTGGTTGCATTTAATGCACGAGCGCCGGTACTTCAATAACTCAACAAAATGATTAAACTAGACAGTTTGTTGTGTTTAAGCTACTACATAATTGAACTTATATTTACATTTTTTACACTAACATCATGGCTAATTTAAATAATGTCTGACTGCTTATACGTGGCTTTACGACAACATATTCAAAGGGAGCATTTCGTGTTTTATTGATCATTTTATATTTTTCAATTTAAAACAAATGCTCAAGGTGTATCGTCTGATTGCCACCAGATTTGGACTCATCGCCTACAATTCATTCATCAGTTAAAACCAAACTTTCTATCACAAAAGCAAGCTATACCTCTGTGACTCCCTGACTATATGGGAACATATGACTTTAAACTAGACTTAAACTCAGCCAGAGTAGGGATACTCCGTACACTGACAGCTAATGAATTCCAACATGTGCGTGCGATGAAGCTGAAAATGCGCTCACCGACAGATGTAAGGTTACGTTTAGGGATTTTCGACAACCAGCTTCTCGATGGAGGGCCGGAGGGTCCGTGAGGTTTTATGTGTGCAGAACAAGGCCGAAAGGTAAGGTGGGAATGAACCGTCAAAATGACGGTACGCAAAATTGCCATCTTGTACTGGCAACGGAACTTTACCGGCAGCCAAGGGAAATCCTGCAACATTGGCTTCACATGGTCTCGTTTTTGTTTCTTCAGAAAGAGCCCTGCTGCACTGCTCTGTACCCTCTTAATCGACTTATCCGTTCATCATGCAGATCAGAAAAACCGAAATGAAATAATCAATCATTGTATCGCATTATTTCTGGTTCGTTTGTGGTACTTGGTATGTGTTTTCATCGATTGCTCTTCTGACCAAAGGTGTGCCTATTTTGTGAAACAAGCACCCATTAAGATATCAATATAACAAGGCTTTTACGACATATTGCTAAATGTTTTGTCTTGGGCCTCCTCAAAATTAAACACATTGATATATATTTCTTTTAGTCATTTGTACTCATCATTCCAGCAATTTTGATTTCATTTCATTGTAGTTCCATTTCTATTGTTCAAGTATATATATAACAAAATAATTACGACATTGCGGTCTGTCCGGGTAACCATAGGTTTGAATGAATTTCAAATTAATGCCAACTCGTTTAATTAAGAGGGGTGCCTTGCGGAAAATTTTTCAGGAAGAATTTAAGTTAACAAACGGACAGAGCAACCAAAAATGGCACGAGTTGTTTAACAAGAAATTAAGACCAGTGGTAACCGATTGCGTAACTGTAGTTATGTTGCTGCAATAACGAATGGTAACTAATGCGTAAGTGGATGACGCTTGTATTAATTTGTAATGGAGTATGTCACAATGAGACGCCCAAGTTGTTGAGTGACTACGATTAAGTGTCTCTTACATAAATGGGTAATCGAGTGTGTCACAAGGAGACGCCCAAGTTGTTTTATGACTACGCTTAAGTGTCTCTTACATACTTGGGCCCCATAACAATGCTTACCATATGTGACCAAACAACATGTATCTTGTAAGAGGCAAAATATAACACCGCATTTGTTATGTGAGCTGGGATCATCAGTCGATCTAGTCAAAACTAACTCCAGTCTGAGCTCAAGTCACAGCCAACGACGCGCAACCTAAAGATGTCTCGCGACTAACCAGTTAGATGTCCTGTCCTCTTACTTCACTGGCGCTTGTGAGGTGTCTGATCACGTAATTCATCGCCGTCTCCGTGTCGCTGTGGTTGTTATTGGTCGCGGCTCCGTGTGTTCAAAGCTCTTCTGCCGACACAACCACGCCGCGACTTATTGTCGTTGTCTGTACAGCTGCCTAAATAACACTCTTGTGCAGTCACCCAACGAAAGTTCTACATAACGATTTGAACAACGTTGTGTTGGCAGTTATAAGAAGATTGGAATGTTTGAGCCACCCATGTAACTTTCATAATAATGTCCAGACGTTTAACTTGTTGAGTTCACCAGAAGCAGGTAACGGTACTTACAACTTCACAACCATTAATTTTCGTTAATTACTTACTTACTTACGGCTCCCGTAACACGCCTGTGTCATAGGGGCGCTGCAGTATTGAATGTTTCGCCAGTCTTCGCGGTTGTGTGCTAATGTCTGAGTTTCTGCGAAGGTCTTCCCAGTCCATTCTGCAATATTGTCTGACCATCTCTTCCTCTGTCTTCCCTGTCTTCTTTTCCCCGGCACTGTTCGTTGTAGTATTGTTTTTGTGAGCCCGGTTGATCGTGTTACGTGACCATACCATCTCAGTTTCTTCTTTTTTACTCTATTCAAATTAACAAAACAACTCAATATTTTTTAACTATTTAAACTAAAAATATTGAGTTATTACTATCCATTTAGGTTACATAAATTAAACGGTTTCCTGTTAACTCGTGAAGCTAACATATCGTTGATCGAGCTGTAATGAACATATCACTTAATTTTTTATAACTGCACAACTGCACACGTTCGTTGAGCTAGATTATCCCCACGAAGATGGCCAACGCGTGAAATGCCGGTTGCTTGGGACAGCCATTATGAGTCAGAATAATCATGTGAACCAAGTAGTTGTACCAGACTGACTAGAGAGATTTAACAAGATTTAACAAGATTGCCATCCAGAAAATTACTCTGGATGGCAGTTGGACAAGGAAGCCTTTTGGCTTATCGAGAGTCCAATACTTTTTATCTACATGTATCCCGCCTTTTTAAGGTGTGTGTCGATTTTATTTTTTAACATATTCACGCTACTAGCACCAACACAATCAGGAGATAATCTGTTCCATTCATTTACAGTCCTTTGTGAGAATGAGAACTTTCTTATATCTAATCTACACTGCTCCTTTACTAATGTAGCTTCATGTCCTCTGGTCCTTCTATCTTTCTTAACTGAGAAAAAAATGTTTCTATCAATATTTTCATAACCATTCAATATTTTAAACACTTCTATGTGATCTCCTCTCAATCTCCTGGTCTCTAGTGTTGTTAAACCACATTCTTTTAGGCGTATTTCGTAACTAAGATCCCTCAGATTTGGTATCATTTTAGTCGCTCTCCTCTGTACTCTTTCTAGCATATCTATGTCCTTCTTGCGATATGGCTTCCATGCTTGTATACAATATTCTAAATGAGGCCCCACTATTGTTTTGTACAGCGGTACTATTAATTCTTTTTTCTTATACGCTATATTTCGCCTAATTAATCCAAGGATTTGATTTCCCTTTGACGCTGCAATTCCGCACTGCTCTGAAACCTTCATATCAGCACTAATGGTTAACCATAAGTCCTTTTCTTTTACAGTAATACTTAGAACAGTACCCCCCATTTTATATTTTACCTCTTCATTCCCATGACCTGTGTGGAGGCATTTACATTTCCCAAAATTGAACAGCATTTGCCACTTTTCAGACCATTTGATCAACCTATCAAGATCATCTTGTAAATGCTGTCTGTCTCCATCACTTTTAATCCTTCTAAACACTTTTGTATCATCCGCAAATTTTAACACCTTGCTTGTTATATCATCGTCCAAATCGTTGATATATATTAAGAATAATATAGGTCCTAGTACTGATCCCTGTGGTACCCCACTCAATACCGATTTCCAGTTTGAAGCCTCCCCATCAACTACTACACGTTGTCTTCTGTCATTCAGCCATTTTTCTATCCAGTTTATTATACCATTTCCTATGCCATGGGCCTTTAGCTTAAGGAGTAATCTTTGATGTGGTACTTTGTCGAAAGCTTTTTGAAAATCTAAATAGATGATATCTACTGGTGATCCCTCATCTACCCACCTAGTGATGTCTTCCAAAAAACATAACATATTTGTTAAGCATGACCTCGCTTTTAAAAACCCATGTTGAGATGGGTTTATCAAGTTATGTTTAACAAGAAAATCCACCATGTGATCTTTAATTAGTCTTTCTAATAATTTGCAAATCACTGATGTTAAACTCACTGGTCTATAGTTCTCTGACTTGTTTCTCGAACCTTTTTTAAATAACGGTATAATATTTGCCTCTTTCCATTCTAAAGGAACCACTCCCTCTTCTAATGACAAATTGAAAACTGTTGCAAGCGGTGCGCTAATTTGTTCTACAATTTCCAATAGTAGTTTGGGCGAAATCCCGTCCACTCCAGGTGATTTATTATCCTTCATAGCCCTTATTTTCTTAGAAACGTGCTACCAAGATAACAACATTAATAAAAGCTCCCTGTGAACATGCAACGCACTAACACCATATACAATATATAAATAACAATAAGCATTAAATAGATTATGGGGTAATTAACACTATAAATTAGTACTAGGTACCTGATATTTATGCAAATGTTCGTCGAGGTATAAATTTGTTATTTCCTAAGTGTCACAAAGTGGTTTGAGTAGAATTAGTATGGCTCAAAATAAAAGGGTTAATAAAACTAGGCGGGAATTGTATTGCATGGTGCTGTCATTCCTCGGGTGCTTGAATGGAAGATATTACACTAGGGCCATCTTGCGATCAAAGCGCAAATCATATAATCGGCTGGCTAATAAATTCTATTTGATTAGTTATTATACTAATTTTATGACTAAGAACGTCCAATGTAGTATGAGAAGAACGGGTTTAACGTAACTCATTATGTGGTGTTATTGTAAGTCACTCTTAGTAACGTTAGAAGAAGTTAGTATCGTGGATTAGGAAGGTTGTTTTTTATGCCCGGCAGGTGCGAATTAATGTTTCACACCTCATGCCTGAATACAATTTTGTTTAATTAAAGTAATGATTTAAATTTTGACCGTTAAGATGTGCTAGTAATATCGTTATTACCGTCTCGATTCAGGGGTTCTGGTGATATTAAATTTATATATAATTGAGGTAATTTGAGGATTTTCAATAGTTGAGGATTGTGTGTCTATTATGCAATAATGTTTATTTTAAACCCAATGAGTTGAATATAGCCTGGCCGATGGTCCACATAATTCGAGAGCGCAGTTTCTGGGATGGTTTATGTTGTGTTAAGTATTGTTATTGGCTAGCAGACTTCCTGCGCTTTGTTGTCATTAGAGAATTTATGAGAATTACGGCCATTTTCAAGTCAGACGACCGTAGATGCGTTGCTGTGAGTGTGTATTATAATATTGTCTCCAAGACATGGGACTTGTTTTGTCTTCTGAGTTTTGAAATTGTAAATTTACCTTTTATTTAAATTCAGACAACCTTGTATTATGGTGGCGTTTGGCTACTTGGAAGAATTGCAAGTGCCCAACGTCATGGCACAACAAGATTGAATGCGAGAGCACCGGTTCTTCAATTATCATTCGACAAGATTGGTTGTGACGACTATCGACGCTCACCGTGTACCCCTGCATTGCCGTATACGTTCTCTCATTGCGACAGTGTAGCACATTTGAGCAATTTCTGTCCCCTCTTGGCTAATCCCAAATCTTCCAACCAACAACTCCCCAGAACTAACAGCTCAGGTAGGCAATCAGACATACAAGGCAGGCCCAGGGTTAGCATAGGACATCGAGCAATATGCAACAATTTCAACTCAGAGCGCGGCTGATCGAGGCCGAATTGTAGATTCCTGCACTCCTGTCTGATTTGCAAAGCACCACATGCTAGTATATCCTGCACAGCTAGACCCGACTTTAGAAGCAGGTCAGAGGGACAGCGGGCCAAAACACCAAATCACAACCCGCCAAGGCCCACTCAGTGACTAGGGGTGACAGACACTACTGGACGCACTATGACACAACCACATGTAGCAGCAACTAACACACTTGGCGGACAGACTGTGACATCAACTCCCATCGATATTGACAGACTGGAGAAAGAGCTACTTGGACACCCAAATAGACCTTTTGTGACCTTTGATTACAGGTTTAAGGGAGGGATTCTATACAGGAATAGGTAATCCGCCAGTGGCCAGTTTAGAATGCCCAAAATAAACTATCGGCAAAAGCTCAGCCCGAAATAGTCAGCCAATTAATCAATACAGAAGTGAAGAAAGGATTTTTGGTAGGCCCATTCCAAACATCCCCCTTCCCCCTATACAGAGTGAGTCCCCTGGGTTTAACCGAGGGAACCTATTCTGGGAAGATGCGTCTCATTGTTGACTTGTCAGCCCCACATAACAGTGACGAACATACTAGTTTA
This sequence comes from Escarpia spicata, assembly GCA_963995525.1. Lineage (NCBI taxonomy): Eukaryota > Metazoa > Annelida > Polychaeta > Sabellida > Siboglinidae > Escarpia > Escarpia spicata. The sequence continues at coordinate 18,153,041 of OZ023213.1, forward strand.
AATCAGTTGATTAACAAGGAAGATTACTCCTTGTCCTATGTCAAATTAGATGATGCTATACAGGGGATCCGTGATAGGGGTCAAGGATCCTGGTTATGTAAGACGGACATAGTGGATGCATTTAAGCAGATTCCAATCCATCCATCACTGTGGCATTTATATGGAGTTAAGTGGAACGGAGAATATTTTTTCTATACTAGGCTAGTCTTTGGAAGCCGTTCAAGTCCCAAAATTGTTGACTGGCTATCGCAAGCGATATGTTGGATAGCACACAATAATTATGGAATTGATTGTATTCTGCATGTGTTAGATGATTTTCTGACAATCGATTTGCCTAATGCTACAGCGGATAGAACAATGGCCGTGCTTAGTCTGATTTTTAATAGGCTACGTATCCCGATAGCCCCACATAAGACGGTCGGAACGACGATAGAGTTGCAGTATTTAGGAATAATTTTAAATACTAGCACAATGCAAGCAAAACTTCCTAAAGACAAAATTACCAGGATTATCAGTATACTGGACAGGTTCGAAAGTAAACACAGCATTTCAAAGAGGGAGATGTAGAGTTTACTGGGTCATCTCCAATTCGCGTCACGAGTTGTACACCCTGGTAGAACTTTCGTAGGCTATCTCCTATCTTTGGCAGCCTCTGTGAAGGAATTGCATCACCATGTCAGACTCAACAAAGTATGTCGGTTAGATATGGCTATGTGGCGTAGATTTCTTGCACAATGAAATGGGGTGGCCCTATTTCTTGATTAGAGAGGTGACGAATGCAGCTGACTTTACATTATATACTGATGCAGCTGCCACAGTCGGTTATGGTTGCTTCTTTCGCAACAGATGGTTTCAGGGTAGATGGCCTCCGGAATTAATGCTTAAAGATAATGAACAGCTGTCCATGGCATTTTTGGAGCTGTACCCGATTGTTGTTTCCGCTATGCTATGGGGATCCGAGTGGAATGGCAAACAGATTATCTTTTATTGTGACAATGAAGCTACCGTCCATATTATTAACAAAGGTAGGTCAAAAATTCAATGCATTATGAGATTAATGAGACGTCTGACATGGTGTGCAGCATCGGGAAATGTTATCATTAATGCAAAACACATCCCTGGTGTTCATAATGATATTGCCGATGCATTGTCTCGGTTCCAGATCAGCAGATTCCGACAGCTAGCACCTGGGGCAGCACTCAATCCTTGCCAGTGTCCAACGCCTTCAGACGTAATGTGGTACTAGATAATGTAGTCAGTGAGTTATGGGACTTGTCATTGAATGAGTCTACCAGAGCTGTATATGAAGCAGGCTTTAGAACATTTAGAAGATTTTCAGATATGTATCTGGGTGGGAGTATGGCTATGGGCCACACATATCCACTTATATCAGAAGAAATACTCATCTACTTTGTAGCACACTGCTTCAGTTCCTTACAGATAACGTATTCTACCATTAAGACCTATCTGGCAGGTATTAGGTTTGCTTATATCAAAGCAGGTTTTCAGGACCCATGCTGTTTCCAAAATGGCCAGCCTTTTCAACGTCTGAAAACTATCCTAAAAGCAGTTAAGAAGTCACAGGACAATGTAGTTAAACCCAGGTTGCCCATTGCAGCAAACATTCTAAACAAACTATGTAATGCTCTACGATCAGGGGTTTTTGGCCCGTGTGAAGACTTAGTCCTGGAGACTGCATTCTGTCTGGCGTTTTTGGGGTTTTTAAGATTTTGAGAATTTACAAGTCAGTCCAACACGTTTGACCCTGCAGCAGATTTGACTGTAGGAGACATTTAGATGCATGTGAAGGACACATTTTTCACACTTCTTTTAAAAAGATCAAAGACCGATCCATTTCGTAAAGGGGTAACACTCAAATATTTCGCAACAGATAAGAATATTTGTGCTTTTAAAGTTATGCAGTCCATGTTGCATACAAGGAGTGAGATGCTAGCACAGTTACATGACCCCTTGTTTACCACTTTGGCAGGGGATCCATTAACACGCTCTTTTGTAATTAGTAAATTAAAGATGCTTCTGTCCAGTCTTGGATACAATCCTGCTTTGTACAGTGGTCACTCATTCCGGATAGGAGCTGCCACTACAGCAGCTGATTCACACATTCCAGATAGGAGCTGCCACTACAGCAGCTGATTCACACATTCCAGATAGGAGCTGCCACTACAGCAGCTGATTCACACATTCCAGATCACATGATAAGAACCATGGGGAGATGGAATTCAGATTGTTATTGCAGTTACATTCAGACATCTCGCAAATCATTACAAGAAGCCCAACAAGCCATGTCTAGTAACTTGTGACATATGTTGCTAACCAAGTGGACCCAAGGTAGTTGCCTACAACTTGTGGGACAGGGACCAATTAATGTTACATTTTTTGTCCATGTAGTGTTGTGAACGGCAGGGTGTTTAGTGGCATGCAGATCATATGAAAAATGTATATATTTGTTCCCACAGAGGATGTAGTCGTATGTCGAGTAATAATACTATGTGAAAGTATATGGACATGGTGTAGGCATTTGTTGTAGTCGTTGAATACACAATTATAATGTTCACTAGTTTGACTTGTTGACAGTATGGCAGTGCTATCACATGCAATGTGAATGTCTGATGATGTACTTAGGACACACTGCAATACAATGTGCATGGTTGAACTTCATTTAGTTGTATGTCACCTACATTGGGGTACTGCCAGTGTCAGAAGAAGCTGTTTCGTGAGCTGTATATATATATATATATATATATGTTTATACATTCATAAGTATGATATATGCGTCAATCACATTGGTACAAGTCTGACTGCATATCCTGTTTATAACACATACTCAAATGTTTCATAGGTCACGATTTGGAATAATTACCATTATTATAATGCAACATATTGGTCGTCGGTATATAGCCTGCTACAATTAAATTTCCACCCCGTCCTTATATCTTGGGGCATTCGGTGTCAACACCTCTTGGGACATTCGGTCTCAACACCTCTTTTTGGCTCGGCTTGACACCCAGAGGGATGCAGACCCAGGATTCTGGTCATGTGGCCGCAGTCACATAATCAAGTAACTGACCCAGGATCACGTCCGGTCATGTGAAATATCCTGGTCTTGCATCCTGTTCTCAGGCTGTCACAGCTGGCCCCAAAGATATCTGGCCGGACTGTCCCATTTTGCCATAATAAAAATTTGATGCATTTATCAAATGAGTTGTTGTGTTGTTCTGTCATAAATCGAGGCATAGTGTTTATCACTGTGCAGGGTTTATGCCAGAATAGCAACAACAAGCCACTACAGGGTCAAGAGGCCACCTAATGGGCATTCACCAACAACAAGTCACAGCAGGGTCAGAAGGCCGTATTACAGCATTCCTCTCCGCAGGGGGTAGCTAACCAATCACAACATGGGCACCCTCTGAAACTTACTCTACCTCCTCTATGCAGGGGGTAGCTGCCCAATCATAACAGATTCCCTGGGGCATGGGAAGTCAAGCTACCCAATCATCTACATTTGCCCAGGGTTATAGGAAGAACAACTTCCACGCTCAATGCCATCTTTGTCTCTAGCACGAACAAAGTAGCACGTCACCCACCAACCAGCCCCATTTCTCCACCTTTGTAAAATGATAGGAGGGTCAGCATCTCTAAAGGGTTGGCTTGACACCCAGATGGGTTCAGAACCAGGATTCTGGTCATGTGGCCGCAGTCACATGATCAAGTAACTGACCCAGGATCACGTCCGGTCATGTGAAATATCCTGGTCGTGCATCCTGTTCTCAGGCTGTCACAGCTGGCCCCAAAGATATCTGGCCGGACTGTCCCATTTTGCCATAATAAAAATGTGATGCATTTATCAGATGAGTTGTTGTGTTGTTCTGTCATAAACGTTCTCTCATTGCGAGACGCTAATCGACGCCCACCAACTACCGTAGTACAGCCGTGTACGTTTCGTTCATCACGTGGCGCCTTTCACGCCCACATAGCCGAGATACGGCTCTATTGTCCTCGTGTGTTCACAGTAGGCAGTTACGCCTCGTAATTTGTATTCGTCGGAAATACCGGGGTTGAATGTTACATCCCCCGGCATACCCTTGCAATCGGCGTGCATAAATGTTCGAGATCCCGATAACTACTTATACCGGACTTCACGACTCTCATTATGAGTGAGCAATAACACTTTGTTATTTTCTTCTTTTAACATATGTTAATATATGTATGCACCTGTACATGTGATACATTACTGTGACAAGGAAATCCTTTAATAGTTGGCCAATAATAATAATAGTTTTTAGGGTTCTGTTCTTGGGCCTTTGCTTTTTACTCTTTACACCACGCCACTAAGCTCTGTTATACAAAAACATAACTTAGATCATCATCTTTATGCTGATGACACTCAGATTTACATTTCGTTGGCTACCCCGGATACAAATCGCTCCCTTAACCAACTTAGTGATTGCCTTCAAGATATCTTCCATTGGATGACTGACAGCAAGTTGAAATTAAATGCAAATAAAACTGAATTGATCATTATTGGTACTCGAATGCAGCGTTGTAAACTGGATGGTTTTTTCCCTACGCGTATTTTGAATCAGTACATCACGCCAGCAACCTCGGTGCGTAATCTAGGAGTAATCTTTGATAGAAACTTCAATTTCCGACAACATATATCTCAAACATGTCGCTGCTGTTTTTATCATATTCGTGATCTTCGCCGTATTCGCCGGTATATGTCATTTTCTGTTGCTAAGACTATTGCAACAGCGCTTGTTAGCAGCAGAATTGACTATTGCAATTCCCTCCTTTATAATATCGCTAGCAAGGATATCACAAAACTTCAGCGTGTCCAAAATTGTCTAGCAAGAGTAGTTACAAAATCTCCTCGTTTTTCTCGCTCTGTGCCACTTTTGAAGTCTTTACATTGGCTTCCTGTACGATATCGTATAATTTTTAAGATCTGTACCATTACATATCAGGCACTGTCCAATAAGCAACCATCTTATTTGCATTTATTGCTTACTCCTGTAAGAAAATCTATCCAGCTTCGATCATCTAGTTCTGACCTACTTTTTGTTCCTAGAGCCAACACTAACATTGGAACTAGGGCTTTTTCTGTTGCTGCACCAACTCTTTGGAATATGCTTCCTCTTAGTGTTAGATCAGTTGAAAATATTACAAAATTCCGTCGTCATTTAAAAACGTATCTTTACAACCTTGCTTATCCACCTTAGCTCCCTAGCGCCTTGACCCATCTGTTGACAACTGGAAAACTACTTATGGACTTTGAGATTGACCAACCCTTTTGTTTTGATGCGCCTCTGAGCTTGGTTTCCAAGGATTTAGGCGCAATAGAAGTTATCTTATTATTATTATTATTATTAACTGTATATTTGTATCGTTTAGTTGGTTTATTATAGTTATTAAATTGGTATTTCACTTGCACTCCCACGATAAACCCCCTGTGTTGTGTCATATTCCTGTTCTACCCATTGTTGTCGCACCTGGACCATTGTCACGAGTCCGTCCCATTTGGTGCCGCCAGTCCATGATCCAAATTTGTGACACTAAGAACAATTAGTAATGCGCGACATGCATGTATTGAAAAGCATAGGTACATCGGTATGCCATAGGCCCTAATGTTATATGAGCTTAAGATTTCAGAAGGGCGTTGTTTCTACACAACAAGCCTCGCAACCACAGCAAGCCAGGCCGCTGTAGACAGGTGCGGCGCATCGGTAAGTGTTGAACTGTTGCGATTAGCGTGATACCTTCAAATAATATATAATATCTAGTCTGGTTGTTCGGACGTACAACAAATATATAACCTCAAACGGTTATACATTTAATTGCATAAGGCTGCAAGGAGAAGAAGGGGGTGATTATGCGTTTGTGACTACGGGTATTAAAATCGAATTATTTCTGTTTACTTAGGTTGTTCCTGACCGTAGGCGTTGGCCTTGGTGGTTAAGTTTCTAGATTTCCGTCTGAATGCTCTACGTTTACAAATTCTTGACAAAGCGGTATTTAAGAAGAAGAAGAAGAATGTGTTTATTTAACCCAAACATTTGATTATACATACAATACATCCATATCAAAAATAAAATTAAAATAATACAAATATAAACCTTATGGTAAACATGGTATAATGCATGGTAAATAACAAAACAGTAGGGTCAGGAGACTCCTCTAAGACTCTTGTACTGTATAAAGCTGACAGACTCTTGTACTGTATAAAGCTGATAGGTGCAATTTTGTCAGTTACCTGATCATTTTATATATAAAAAAATTTAACATACTTGGTAAATCATTGTGAACAATGTGTACTAAGCTTTTCTTTGACTATATCGGGAATGTTATTTAGTAAAAGTGGCAAATCATGCCTAAGACATTTATTTGTAAATTCATGTTTAGTTTTATAAGTGTATATTTTATTCTTGACTCTTATATCATGATTATGTACCTCATAGTTAAACATTATTCTCCAGTTTTGTAAATAAACTGCTAAGTCATTGTGTAGATATTTATTGTAAAAATTTAATTGTTGTAATTTAAGGATGTCATCTATTTTTAACAATTTTTGTGTGAAGTTGTTCTGTATGGGAAATATGGTTACTTAAGGTAATAATTCTCAGGGCTTTTTATAACTTTTATTATTCTGTGTATATATGATGAATAGCAGGGGTCCTAAGATTGAACCTTGTGGTACATCTGTTGTTATTGATAACATATTTTATATTGTTAATTTTCGTATATTGTCAATTTCCGTATATTGTCTATGATTTGTTAGGTAACTGCTGAATAAGTTCAAATTTGTTTCATGTGTGCCATAATATTTCAATTTGTCAATTAAAATTAAATGGTCAATGGTATCAAAGGCTTTTGAAAGATCTAGGTAAATATTTATATGTATTTCATCCTTATCAAGTTGGGTTATTTTTATATCTATTAATTCTAGAGCCGCATATACAGTTGAATGATTAGGTCGGAATCCATACTGATGGTCCAAAAAAAGTCTTTTAAGTAAGATGATGATATATAGGCATATAATTATTTAATACTGTTGGCTCACCTTTTTTTATAAATTGGAATTACCTGAGCAAGTCTTAGTTTACCAGGGAATATTCCTGTGGTTAATACTGGATTTGTTAATAAAGTTAAATATTTGGTTAATGCACGTTCAAGCATGTTTAGCAGTTTGATGGAGAGACCATGACATCCACAACTACTTCTGTTGGGTAGATTAATTATAGTTCTCTTTATGGTATCTTTTTCAGCGTAACTAAATGTTCAATTACACTTTACTATTTCATATAAATAATATGAATGATCATGAATGCCTTAGTATTTCATATAATTTGCTAGATTACAACCTATATTGGTAAATAATGTATTGAATTTATTTGCAATTTCTAATTTGTCTGCCACAATAGAATCGGATTCTTTGAAATATTTTGGAAATTATTTATTAATTTTATCTTTAGACAGGATTTCATTTATAGTTTTCCAAGTGTTTTTATATCAAATTTTAATTGATTAAAACATTTGTCAAAATATAATTGCTTTGCTTTGCGGAAACTTCTTTTCAAAATACTATTGTATGTTTTGAGATTAATCAATAATAAGCCATATTCGGACGATTCGGGGTTTGTTATTTGTAAAGTTTGTCTCTGTATGTTATTGAGGTTACAAGCCTCGAGTTATCCATGTAGACTTTTTATGCTTATATTTATTAAATTTCACTAATTTGCTAGTCATATATTTATTTTTAGCTTGATTTATTTCATTAATGATAATGTTATAATTATAGTTTGTGTCAGCATTTGGATTTGTAATAATTTTTTGTCTATTTGAGAAGAGATTATATATAGTTTTTTAATTTTAACATAGCCTCTTTATTTTGTACATTAACTAGTATACATTTTGTGGGATGTTCCTCTTTTAGAGCAGTGTCCATGAACATAAAATATGGTTGATGATCAGAATTTTTTTAAATTAATATTCCTGCTGTACTTTGTAAAATATGTTTAGTTAATTTACAAAACAATTATCAATAAGGTACCAGTACATGTTGTAAACCTTGTAGGAAGAGTGATTTGAGAGAAGATACTGAATGATGTTAACATGTCAAAGAAAGTGCTACAGTGTTCTTGCTCGTTAATTTTTAGCATATTTATATTGTAGTCCCCTGCACGAAATTAGTTGTTTTGATGATGTTGAGTAGATGATATGACCATTGTAGATTCATTGATGAATTCGTTATAATTTTAATTTAAAGGCTTTGGAGGTCGGTATATATTTCCTATTGTGACTGTCTGTGATAAGCCTCTTCCATTTACTTGTATTATTTTCCCCTCCTATTGTCCATACATATTTAATTTCATATTTACTTCATAACCAAAGTGTTTATCTATATATATTAATAATCCCCCTTTAGTGCTGCAACTGTTTCCTTGGAATATAAAGTCTTATCCATTTAATTGAATTAGTGATAAGTCACCATTATTAGAGAGCCAGCTCTTGAAGACACATTATACTACTAATAAGTTATTTACAAATGCCTCGAGTTCACTAAACTGTGCGTTAATGGACAGTATATTTGAGCTTAGTATACTGAAATGTTTATTATTGTTTTGGACTAATAAGTTGTTTTTTTTTAATCATAATATGACGATCGGTGTATTATTGGCAGTTAATTATTTTAATTAATAGTGTTACTGATGCTTAACATATTACTTAGACAATTTTTTGTAATACATACGTATTGCTCTGTAAATTGGAGAAAAGTTGCGTCAGTTATCATTTACCTGTATTTTTTATTTTAATGAGATCAGCATATTGTCAATGTGCAATAATGTTTCAGTGCAGTAATGTTTCAGTAAGAGTGTGTCTTTAGTGTTTCAGTTACAATATTTGTTAATAATATTTGTCTTTTGTTCATGTAAAGCTAAAGCGGTGCATGATAAGTTGCTACTTAAAGTGTGAGAGATAAAAAACTGATTATGTTTAGACAAAATACTAGAAAAAAAACGATGTAATAGAAACAAATCAGGACCATTTGACAAGATGGTCCGAAAAAGAAATTTTATAATAAAACTGTATTTCTAGTGGTAGGAGCTATTGCACTGTAATGCATTTTAACCAAAATTCTAATGCATTTTAAACGAACACATGGTAGGTGTTTGACCAACATAATCATACATTGAAACGAAAGCAGATCAATATTATTAATTAATGCCTGATATAATGTTGCCTTAAGGCTGTTTAGCACAGGAGTAAATAAAATTGGTCAGACAATTTAACCATTTCATAAAAAAGAAAAACTGGACAATACATAGTACACGTAAATAATAACATAAAAATGCATGACAAAAAATATTAACACAATTCATGTGAACTAATGTCATATTGCACAAAATAATGTACTTTTACAACTCAGTGTAAAAATAACATACTATTTTAAATATCCAAGTCGGAGTAAATATATTGGTCTGACAACAGTTATTTATAGTACACGTAAATAAAACATAAAAATGCATGACAAAAAATATTAACACAATTTAAGTGAATTGAAGACATATTGGCATTGCAAAAAGTAATGTACTTTTACAATTCAGTGTAAAAATAATGTAAAAATAATAGTACACGTAAATAATAACATAAGAATGCATAACAAAGAAATATTTACGCAATATATGTGAACATTTTTGTGAGCTAAAGTCATATTGGCACTGCAAACATGTAATGTACTTTTACAACTCTGTGTAAAAATAACTTACTATTTTAAATGTCCAAGTCGGGTGAGTGGCCACGGAGTTAATGATACACATTACTCGTATTTGTGAAGATCAATCATGGCACTCATTACGTGGACAACGTTGTTTTTGTCCTTGATCAGTACCTTTTCATTGAATGTCCAACAGTCACTTATCGTGTTGTCTTGTTCAGTTGTCTCGCTTGATAGGCCATTTTCGAGCGCAGAGATGTTAAGTCGTCATTAATGTAGATCTTTGACATTTGCTTTGATTTTCCGTCGGTCAGCGATTTCAGTGCAGTTCGTTATTTGAAGACTGCGTCGCGCGTTCTCTCGCTGCGGAAACGTACGATGACTTGTCGCGGTCTGGCTTGGTTGTCTAGAGTTCGCCCAATTCTGTGAACTCTTTCTATGTCGCAGACATCAATGGGAGGAGAAATGTTCATGTGTTCATTGAAGAGTGTCATCACGTTTTCCTTCAAGTCTGCCCCTTGATAATTTTCTACTAGACCACTTACTCGTAGATTAGCCCTACGACTGTACTGTTCGTTTGCATCTGTTTGCACTTCCAGATTGGCAATTGTATACTCCAGGCTTTGAATCTTCTTGTCCTTTTTTTCTAGCTGAGTTTGTAGTTTCTTTAATGTAACGTGAAGTTCTCGAATTTGGTCAGATAGTTCGCCCGGGAACAGCACAGATTTCATATTGTCTAAAACCGCGCAGTCATTGAAAAGTTTTAGTATCGTGAGTGCCTGCTGGTCATTGTCACTGGACAACGAACCTGTCTTTCTAGGCCTAGACATGTCTGTTGTCGAGTTTTACGTAAGACAGGGTATTGCGTAAGACATGCAAGGGCTGTTTGTCACTGGCGTGCGTCGAGTCAGCGAAGTCAGCGATACTTAACGAGAATCAATGCGTTTGCGAAACTTTCCGTTGAAGATGTTCAATTTTCACACCGAGTTCCACGTCCACCAAGCCAACAAATATAAAAAAATCAATTAATTAGAAATTCCACATGTTATGCTGTGCATCCGGACATTTTTGAATATGCAGATTTTTGGCGCGCTTTTGGGATGCCGAGATGTGACGTCACTTATGATTCAAACTCGTATCAGGCCGACCCTTTCCATGCATTCAGAGCATGTTTACAAGTATAACTTTTAGGTCGAAACGAGCGTCAGAATGAGTTATTGTGCAATATTCCAACGTAATACAAACATCATAAAGGAAAAAGCAGTTATCTTACGGTTTCACATGAATCGAATTTTATTCAAAACAACGAATGCGAATGGGCTTACAAATCGGCTAGGTTTCGCCGAGCTTGGGCTCGTTTTTAGAATAATTATATCGAATGCAACCAACGGGAGATAATCAGCGCCCTCTAGTAGATAGGCCTGGAGTTTCCCTAGTGATCAAGCTGAGAACAACGCGGAGGAATATGTAAAGGAGTGATAGGGGCTATATAGGCCAGCCACAAAGGAAATTCAGCCTCACTCTCTGGTTTGGTTTGATTCAGTGTATCCTATTGGCTCGCCAATCACAAAAATTCTGTGTTCTGTTTTTATGTCGATTTAGTTATATTTATTATCTCTGTTTTGCCCACCCTCCTCCCTGTATCACTTTACTTGTTGGTTCAGAACCTTTTTTAATTGGCGCTTTCACTATAAGGGCGGAGTGACCCCCACCGTTACTATTACGGTGGTAGTGGTAAATATGGTGCAGTCATGTAGTTAGTCATGTTAGTAAGTAGATGTCTCGGAAGTTATATGCTTAGAAATTGTAGGTATTGCTTAACAATGCTGTTGGGGCCGGCATGCTTGCTGTGTATTGATGTATGTATATATGGTGTGGTTTTATGTATATATATGGTGTTGTTTAATATGCGTTAGTGAATAAATGTCATTAAGTTGGCCTGTTTCAGTCAACATTGGTTTTGTAACGTTGCTTTGCACAGAAAGGTGTATGTGACAGGGGCGCATATATACATATATATATATATATATATATATATGTATGTATATGTATATGTATGTATATGTATATATATATAATGAACAGCAGATATATTCAGTTAAATTCAATAACTGTATTCCCGAATATTACATCCACATAAAAGACTAGACTATAATGACTGGAAACTATAAGTATATAGCATTTTTTTCCTGTGATTCATAATACTTATATAAATGTGTATAGCTTTGTGACGTGTATAGCGGGCAATGCAATAGTACAAAGTATTATGGATAGTGATGCATTATATACCTCACCACGGTGTCATCACTGGAGAAATATGCCATACACTTATAGTTTTCAGTCATTATAGTCTAGTCTTTTGTGTGGATGTAATATTCGGGAATAAAGTTATTTAATTGAACTGACTATATCTGCTGTTACCAAAGCGTGCTGGCCTAGCCCAGTGCTCAAAAGATGCAGCAGTGAAGTTGCTAGCGGAACTGATTGAAGAGCTCTAGCCATGTTACAGTGTATACACCTTGAAGCTAAGTCTTTGTGACTCTGATCCAGACTCAGAAACGGAAACAAATTAGCAGTTTCCTCAATAGCGTAAAAGCGTTCACCAACGGGCAGAACAGGTATTAGATCTTTTCTGTCATGACCCTGGCAAGACCATCGGAACATTATTTAAAATGAGATTGTCAAAAAGATATTAACTCAGAGACTGATGAACAGGTAGTGGTTACTTACTCAGACATCCAAGAAGCAAGGTGCTGGGTCATTTTCTGTTTAGCGCATCACTGTGAATGGAAAATATCCAAATAATGAGTATCCGCCATTCACGAACACAGCTACAGAGTCCAGAAACAACGTACCTGCTCTCAAGGTGGCAGTCCTCGAAATCCTTGAGGCAGCAAGACATGTTGAGCCTAAATCCCTTTCTGAGAAAACTGATTTTGTCATAACTGACCAGACAGCTCACGAATTCAATGTGAATGAGATTGTAGCACAAAGTCTAGACTCCGAGCACATCCCTGATTTTTTGCTCCGCATTGTACACCTAACGTTGATGTCTAACAAGGTTGTCACCAAGCCGTGGGCTGAAATAGAGAACATGCTATGTAGAGACAAGTTCTACTCAAAATTTCTGGTTAAAGCAAGAACAACGGTAACACGCGTCAATAAGCAAACCATTGACTGTATACCAAGCCAGTCTGTCAATCTCTAAGATGAGCGGCTAAATCGCATTACGCTGACCAGAGCAATTAATCTCTACCATGGAGATAATGTAGCATCCTTTCTTCAGAAGAACGATCATGTTACGAATCAGTTAACCTGCATCGTCAGATGTTTCTTGGACGTGGACTTCTTGAAGGTCATGTACTGTGCAATGGATCTGATTGGGCTACATTTGGTTAAACCATACCTGTCTCTGAGCACGTCGGCTGACACAACTTACACCAACACCATCCCAGCATCGCTGCAGCTAAGCCGGGTGTTAGATGCAACACATCTGTGGTACTACTGCCATATAGCTCCTGTTATATAGCTCCTGAACATGATTCTCCCCAACTGACTGGTGGCTTCCAGAAGCATATGGTGGACTTATTTATCTTCGGGAACTACGATGATTCCGTAAAGCATTCGGTTTCCCAAATTGACATACAGAAGCTAGAGAAAGCAGCAATCTACAACCAGGCCGCGGAGTGGAGTGTCGGCTTCGTGAACTACGAGCTCTCTATTAGGGGTGCCAAACAGCTTGGCAGTGCATGTGCAGCACTTGCGAAAACAACGGCGACATACCTGATTGAACGATAACAACAAGGTCTTACAGTAACTATGGCAGTGGTGAAGGAAAAGGAGGTAGGATACCAGAAATCATGCTAGAAAGACCTGAAAAAAGGCCTGCAAAACAAGGAAACTGGTAATCTAGTAGTGGACAGGAGGCGAAACAACAACCTAGATGCACTGAAGGCTATGGATGCCATTTCACAATAACAGATGCAGTTGATGAATACATTGCAGCCATTGGCATAGATGAGGGAACCAAAATAGAACGTCCCTACTTGGAGGTTTGCTATGACCGTGACACATAATTTTCCCTACCAAAAGACGTGAGCTGTGCTGCCTCATCAAGGACCATGGGAAGCTCCCTATCAACAGTTACATGTACAATGGTGTATGTGAAACTGTACTTGAACGAAATATCTTCTCACGCAGAGGTCATCCTTCATGGCAGCAACCAGCATTATGGCCTGGTGTCAGTTGTGACTCTCAATTTGAACATTATTAACATAAATTGTGATAGTAATCTATCACTATTGTGTATATAACTACAGTGTTTTCTGTACAACCACATGTCTTTTCAAGAATACAAGTAATCAAATTAGTGTTTATTCACATTTTCTGAGTTATTATCATCATTTTAAAGTTCATTTTCCACGCGAAAATGCCTTTTTCAAGGCCTCAGTTTCAAGCGGTATGTACATTGGGGTTAGAATCGACCAGTTGATCAAACATGGCTATTTTCTCACTCAGATAGACCATATCTATGTTTAGGAGGGGGTACCTTACAATGTTAGTTAGCTTTGAACACATACGTAAGCGTTTTAACTGAGTCAATAGGCAACGCTATGTCTTTGTCTATATATTAATTGGCAATACAATAAGGTAATTATGCCGTTACGAGGACGGGGTGTTTGCAATAGAACTGCAGTAACTTTAGATGTGTATGATCAATCTAGTTTTAGAACTGTCCACTTTCGCTGCAGACACAACTATTTATGACAGTCCGTTCCAGTTCTTTATAGTTCTGTTCAAAAAGCTATTGGCGTAAATCTGAATAAATGGCTCACTGCGGCCACGCGTGCTGATGATTGAGCGAAACATGTGGTGTGGTAATGGAAGAGCTGTCTACGCGAGTAAGAATTTATAGAATCATACTAGGCGGCTGATTTTTTTGCGGCGCTCTACTAGGGACTTCTACTTTATTTGTTTTCATTATTACTGTTACGCTGCTTTTCCGACTGTTTTACTCATTACAAATATCGCCGCTCGGCGCTGTTCTTGCTCTCGTTGTTGTGTTGTGGTGGGGGGGTGCGCGTGCGCGTGCGAGAGAGAGAGAGAGAGAGAGGAGAGAGGAGAGAGAGAGAGAGGAGAGAGAGAGAGAGAGAGAGAGAGAGAGAGAGAGAGAGAGAGAGGGAGAGAGAGGAGAGAGAGAGAGAGAGAGGAGAGAGAGAGAGAGAGAGAGAGAGAGGAGAGAGAGAGAGAGAGAGAGAGAGAGAGAGAGAGAGAGAGAGAGAGAGAGAGAGAGAGAGAGAGAGAGAGAGAGGAGAGAGAGAGTAGAGGAGAGAGAGAGAGAGAGAGAGAGAGAGAGAGGAGAGGAGAGAGGAGAGAGAGAGAGGAGAGAGAGAGAGAGAGAGAGAGAGAGGAGAGAGAAGAGAGAGAGATGAGAGAGAGAGAGGAGAGAAGAGTGAGAGAGGAGAGAGAGCGAGGGAGAGAGAGTGCGCGTGCGTGCGTGCGTGCTGTGCGTGCGTGCGTGCGTGCGTGCGTTCATATTTGTCTTCTTGAAAACAATGTCCTTTTTGTTGTTTCAAATGCCCTATTATGATATTTGTCCCCCCCCCCATGAAAATTACTAACAAGAACATTGAAGGTACTCATCATACACAATATTCTCAACAAAATCCGTCGAAGTTTACCGTTACCGTCGACATGCATGTGAGTAGTAATAGGCGTGGTGTACCACCCTGAGTTTGAGGGGAGGAAGAGGAAAGTACCCGGATGTAGGTCAATGTCAAGTACCCGGATGTAGGTCACGTGGCGATGGTGGCGGTGGTTCATGACCTATCCTACAGGTAGCGCCACCAGCGCCACGTGACCTACATCCGGGACCTTGACATTTGACATTGACCTACATCCGGACATTGACCTACATCCGGGACCTTGACCTTGACCTACATCCGGGTACTTGACCTTGACCTACACCCGGGTATTTTCCTCTTCCTCCCCTCAAACTCAGGGTGGTACACCACGCCTATTACTACTCATGTGTACTAGATCGTTTACACGGAGCGCAACGCCTACCTCGCCACCGAGTGACCCGATGCCAAATATATTCATTGACTTCTGGAGGATGCTTGTTAGCAGACCACAAATGGTGCACGGTCTTTATTAATGATAACTGTGACGTCATTGATGACGTACGGCCTACAGTGAAACTTTAGACGTCGCCCTCCGCAGGAAATATGTATACCACGTAGTGTTGACAGCGCCACACTGCTTAACTTTTGTGCAATATTTCACGGGAAAAGATAGAACCTTTCCAGAATTCATGTTTGGCTATAGAAAAGTTATTATGATAAACGATTACGTGTAGGGCTGCTTTAATTGCCCAGGGCTGCTTTAATTGCAACGATGCGAGATAAGTCATTGCAGTGAATAGACCTGCCTGTGTTCGGTGAAATGTGAAGTGTTCCACGCAGTTGTAGCGACTGGATAACGCGCTGTAAAATAATTCGTCTTGATAAGAATTTACTTTTTATCTGTGACATAATTAATTTACATTGTGCGTTATAAACACATGTTTAATTAGGGGTATATTTTGCGTGCGCAATCTAGCGCCCATGTGGTTCATTTCTAGTATGTATTGAGCATGAATGTGTTAATAAACGAGATTATATCCTGAGCCTGAGGTGTTTTTTGTTTACTCGAGTTGCATTGAAGACATGGCAAGTTTCAAAATGTGAGCAAAGCGTCCCATAATAAATTGCTATTAATAATTAAAAGAAACGCTGTATGGCATTTGTGGCAGAATTAATCAATCATACTTCAAACAACGAATATAATATATGTGTAATTGCCAATTGATCTATATAATAGGTAGGCCCTATAATGTCACCAGGTTATTTTACTATAATTATATATAACAGGTGGCACCACTGGCCCAGACTTATCGAAGTGTTGTGATTTTATTATGTATTATAAGTCACTATTCGTTCAACAGTTTGTTTAACATTAATAATTACTATTGATAATTATATATGAAATATTAAATTATAGTCATGTATGATGTTGACACTTCTACAAATGTTTGTGACGTGGCAAGCCCCTGTTTGGAGACGGGTAGCCCCATGCAGCGGAGGTGACCGAGGCCATTTTCTCGACGCTTCAAGAATATTCTGCCGTCATTGTGGAAACGCCCTAGGCTAAAGTTGGTAAGATGTCGATATATGTTTGTCCATGACATTATGTCATGCGAATTGCAGTCGTGATGCTGTAGTTCACGTTTTCTGAAACTGTGCCATGTCCGTTTGATTTATGCTAATTCGAGCTATGCGCCAACAAACATGACACATTTAAGTTTTTTAACAATGTCAACATCCTGAACGTCTTAGTCTTAGTCTTAGACTTACACGATGTTACACACCAGCATGTTCTGTACTACTAGTCTAATACTTAGTTGGGCCATTTATAAGGTAGCAAATAGTAACGTTAATACGTTCGCATTGTGCTAAATTATATATATGTATATATGGAGTATTGAAAATCCATGTCTGTTGTGGAAGAGACAAGTCAAGTGTCAAGAGTAACTTATTATCCGTCAGACTCCAAGACAAGAGGCGTCTTCTTGATCTCGGGAGATTTAGCCGCTAGAGTCGGTGCCATCTCTGTATGACTTACGAGAATTGAGATTTGCTTCCCAGGGCGATTATGTCAATATATGTTTGTCATTGGTGATAACCGCCCTCACGCTGAGAACGGTGTTTATGCGGAGAGGTGTCGCTGTCGGTGATGTTTCGTACAAAAACGTTTAGTATTTTACTGAAGCCAGCTTGTCTAACAATTTGTTTGCATAACATGAAGTAGATAGCTGATAGAAAGTTACAATTATAGATGTATTTTTTTCCAAATATTGTTCAGAGTTTTTAAAAAACGGCATGCTTATGTTAAAGGGAACGCTCGTCGACAAGCCTAATATAATACTCGTGACCGGATCATTCGTGTCGCGCCAGAAATCGTGTCATTGCAATACCGTGTTCTTATGCCTTGGCCTATTTTCATGTACTGCCTGATCTCCCACTCATTCATATGACACAAAATAAAATATGTTAAAACCGAGGAGCCTATCGTTGAGTTCTGGAAAAATATAAAATAAGAATTTCAAATCTATAAGCAGAATGTTTCGGTGCTGCATTGTGCTGTATTTGGACTAAAGTACTCCTAGCAGTTGTTTAGTGCAAAACATGGGAAGGACTGCTATAATATTGTCTGGGCGGCAGTGAAAGGCAATATCAGTGTAGCTATCAAGTAAGACACATATCTCTCCACTTGGAGTGTCGTGGACTTTTTTCTCTAACATTTCAAACTGTAGTGGCCTGCATATGCCGACTATGGAGAAATCGCAAAAAAACCTATTGTAAAATGATGTTGGCACAGTTGAAACAATGAGTTTTTCATATATCTATTAAGACATCCAAAAGGTATATTTACGAAATGTCCGCTGTTTCCACAATTATTCATGGCACTGTATCTGTCTTATATTTTATAATCCATTCAAATGATATAACGAATGATGTTTGGTTTAGTTTGTGTAAAGTGCATGAATGTGTAATGCAGAAAACATGTTTTCATTTGGAGTTAAGTAGTTGTCGTGAAAACAAGAATAACCGCATTCTGTATATTGTTACTAATTAGCCCATGAAAATGAATTGCCGTCGAATATTGAAAGGTTATTTGTTAAACACGTTAACAAGCACTCTACACGAAGACAAAATCAATGTTCACGAACCCGTGCATCAACCACCAGAAGGTGTAGGTCGTTAATTGTCTACGGAACCAAACTGTGGAACTCGTTGAATGTCGGTTTTACCAATATTAGCTTGTTTCACCATTTTAAAGCATACTACACAAACATATATTTAAAGTTATTGTATGCAGATATAATTTCATATAGTTCAGTTTCATAACAAGCGCCCATAAAAAACTATTGATTGTCATGTGTGCATCACTAATTAACTTAACAACTTGTAAAAAGCAGCTAGAAATTGTCGACCAATGAGAAGCATGACTTTAGAAGCATTTTTATTTCTATACTTCTCCTTTTTCACCAATACGCTTTGTGTATTTCAGTTGTACGTATAAACTGTTTGAATTATTTAAATAAATGTTTTTGACTTGACTTTTTACTTTTATTGTTCTTCCAAAGGTAATAGTACTGGACGCATTCAAGTAGCACTAAAACTTTCCTTTTATATACTGTTTTACTCAGGGTTACAAAAGACTCATTTGTTACCAATGATGGCGGATTTCGTAATCAAATCCACAAAAAAACGTGTTAAAAACCTACTTGATTATCAAACGCAAGCCACCTAGCCATAAAAAAAACATATTTCGCCAATCAGAGTGTCAAGGACGTCTTCCTCCAACATAGCAAGCTCTCTAGTGGCGTGCAAATACCTACAAAGGAGAAATCGTAAAGACGTTGTCTTCACATCATTCGTACGCTGAAAATAAAAAAACATTACAATTTACATACCAACGATATGCTATAATACTAATAGCACAAGTAGAGGAAAAGTGGTACTGTAAAACGTGTGTAGTCAGATGTAGGTGGTAAATCGACGGCTATACCACAAAACGCCCAATTTACATTGCCACATATGTGAACTGTTTTCTCTATAGGATTTCAACAACTTCGTAGCCCACGAGTTTACATAAAACTTGAGTCGACGTTGAGAATTGTTGGTGCGGCACAGTCGAGACGCAACACAAACATTCAAGTTCCACACAGATCTACGATTGTCTTCGCAATTACTGACCGAGAAGAATTGTTTGCATGAGAAATGGCCAGTTGGAAGATTTCTCTCCTCGTCTCTCTTGCCGTCTTTGTTGGATTTGCCAGTTCAGGTACGGTTTCGATCGGTACGCGTTCCAGTATTTGCAAATGTAAGTGTTATGTCGGGTACGAATTGGTTGGCTGGCTGCCTAGGTGTGCGTCGTCCTGCATCCGTTCGCACTACGGGCTGTTGGCACTGACCACAAGCTGTGAATATTGTCAGGACGGACTTAGACGTGACTTCAATTTATTGCGAATAATATTCGTCCACCCCACGTAGCCTGTGGGTTACAGTCGCTAAACCGCCATAAGTCCTACGTGGAATCTAGGAAGAGTAACATAAATAACAAAAAAGTAGGTCAAATCGCGTCTGTTCATAAAAGGTATCAGTTGCGCTTTGCCCCACAGTACTCTAGATATAGATTACTTGTGTCGACAGCTACGAAATGCAGTACATCAACTGACTGTCTCAATGGCGGAACCTGCTTCAAGAACGTCTGCTACTGCACAAATCGATACATCGGAGACCACTGCGAAACAGGTAGATAAATATTTGCATGACGCTAGGCATATTTGGTCTGAAATCCACTAAGGTGCAAGATACAATTATGCTTGTTGGAAGACATTGTTCTTTGGTGTCATCTTCATATTATCAGTGAACTTACCGTCCGCCACTTTACTCCGGCCCCGCTCGCCTCTGATGCGTCAAATGCTTAGTGGAAGGATTGTGATATCCATTGAAGACAGTGGTGACTTGATTAAACGTTTGTGTTACGTAGTCATATTACATGGTGAATAACTAACGACATCTGGTCAAGTGATCCAGTGAAGCAATGCCTCACCTTCCGACACACTAACTTCACCGGTTGGCCTTGCAATGTCGGGTGTTAACGTACACCAGCTGACTTCAGCAAGGTTAGCTTTATGCGGTTCTCACAGCATGGGTGAATCGTCAAACAGAGCCGATGAATGGCTGCACAGCTCGAAGCGGAACATAGTCTCCGTGTCATGAGTCGATATCACTGCGATAATTAGACGCTGGAAGACGAGCATTAAGTCCGCAAGAACCTGGTCACGACGCATGAATGAATATTGCATAACGGTTTTATATCTTCGCGTTATCCACATCGACATTGAAGATGGCATGAACCCCAGCCATGATGTTCCGTAGGGATGAACCAGATCCATAATCATGTACATAGCTGGCAAGGATCATACAACCGTCTACCCCATCTCAGCTGGATTGAGGATGTCAATATCAACTTTTATTTGTATAATATTTCCCGGATTTGACCTTTAAATGCATTCCAATCAATGCCAGAAATTAGTTCAGGAACCTCAAATTAGCTGGAAAACATGTATCATAATAGTTTCTATGACATGGGGTTCATGGTCTATAAGTCGACTAGGTTTTCCAAGATGGCCGCCTTCGGTCATCTTGGATTTTACGATACAACTTGTATCTTTGGATGATTTTTGTTGGCCCTAAGTAACGTCCATTCTAAAAAGGACCTTTGCATTATGACTTGAAGGGAAAAGTCACGTAGCATGTCTACTATACATCGGTATGTTCGGTCTGTTAGCTGGGCATGGATTGCAAAAAAAACGTTACTGACTTGGCTCAATACAGAATATAGCCTGATGCAGCCAGATCGGGTTGCATCTCAGACAATGGAGTCCTTTGAGTCTGTCAAGGACATCAGCTTTAGACACTTCGTCAACCAACTTTCTTTTGGCAATCAACTCTCCGTGCAAACGGCGAACTGCATCTAAGTCTGGTTGGACGTCACTAAACCCTATTATGTTGTTCAAGCTATTTCACCTCTTGAATCAACATCTTGCCGTTGTAGGTCATCGGGTGTGTTAGGAAGGGAACATCTCAAATTGAAATATTGACTCATCATGTTGAGACACTTCCCCATGTTTTCATTGCTGTATATCTTTGATGTGTTTTATGTACATTCAATGGAATTAGTTGCAGTTGCAGTTCTTTCTGTTGCAATTTGTTCCGGGTCAAATCATAAACGTCCTGGACTATTTGTAGCGTTCAAGTGTATAAAAGACGCCGATTGCCTCCACCTAGGCAAATGTCTGAGATACAACTCCGTTTGCCTGTGCTCAATGGGCTACAACGGAGCCAACTGCGGTAAGTGTCATATTGTCCCAACATATTTTATTAGTTTTAATATAACAATTACTAATGTATTATTCTTATTTTTTTCTAATTTATATTTTTATGGCTATTGATTACCCTTTTTTACTAATTATAATGCAATATATTTATTTAGTTAGTTATTTAACTACCAGTAGTACTTTATATACTATACAAACTGATATGTGATATAGTCTTATATATTCTTATTTATTGTATTTGTATTAGTATTAGTATTATTAGATATATTTTAGTATATTACTTCATTGTTTGTAAACACTGCCGAACAGAATTTTACTTATTAAGTTATTATTGTTATTAAATAAGTACCTCTTGTAAGCATTGTAATTTAATGCAAGCAAAGTTTGGCCTATTTCTATTTGATTTGGAAAACACATTTAACTACTGTCATGCAGACACTAACATTAATACTTCTGTGCCTTCTTGGTTTTTGCAGCATTGGTGTATAATTGCAAAACACGAAGTCCCTGCTTTGATCATAACTTGAGTGTCTACGGTTTGTTCTTTGAACAACCGGACCCACACAAGATACTCGTATGTAACCGCAGCGGCAGATGCCTTGACCTGGTATGGAGACAGTCTGCTCCGGGGATCATCAAGTCAGCATAACAACGTCCTGTGTACGACAGCCAGCCTGTGATAAGTCGAAAGTTAAAAGAGTTTCACAAACGCATTGTTCGTTCATTGTATTTTTAGTTCCGTAATCTCTATAGGCCGGTCACACGTTTTGTCGTGAAGGTATGCGTAGATGACAGTTTTAACCCATAAGCCCAATTTCATGTTTTCACTGATAAACCAAAAATAATACAGTTTATGACATTAAAATTACTCTATCATACCAATAACAATGTCCTCTAACAGGGTATTCAATATGGGACGGTTGGGATATGTATATACCCAAGTACATGGAAATAAGCGGAAGCAAGAGATCCCAAACGTGACTTCCTTGAGCTCTTTCAGCCATAAAAATACTTTTACATTTAAAACAGATCAAAGCGTTTAACATGTAATTTGTATTAATAAACATGTAGTATATAAGATATGACATTTAAGATTTACAATTATATGAATGTCACGCATTACTACTCTTCATGAAGATATGCCTCGATGAACGTTTCCATAAGTGTTAGTTATGTAAATAAAAAATTTATATTGTTAGTTACCCTACAGTTTGTTTTCTGTTTATTGAAACTTGTCTATATGTGTACATTATATTAGTGCGTTCTATTATTACGAGTACACATCTTAATTAATGTTGTTCTGTTGTTAGGACATCGATCGTTAGCCGTTTATAAATAGATATAGAAGCACTAGTTATATTGATTTACGAATACATGTCATTATCAACTCGCTTTTCACGTATTACTCTTCTTACTGGTGATGATAATTATACTCAACGAACATTTGCAACTAATAAAAATGATGCAAAACTAACTGTTGTGTTAGCCATCAACCAATCAACAAACTTCCCGTTGTTTATTTCACATTTCTCCACTCGTGTTGCTGTAGAGTTCCAAGTTTACAGTAATCCGTTTAGATTAATATGTTATACTAAAGTTAGCAGATCATAATATAATAAATGAATAATAGTACATTCATGTATGTATACATGTGGAGCGCAGTAGCGCAGCAGTAAGAGCTGCGGACTCTCGAACGCAGGTTCGAATCCCGTGCGGCGGGGTCGAACCTTGGGCAAGTTCGTTTACTTTACATTGCTTCAGTTCACTCAGCGGTATGAATGAGTACCTGGCTAAGTGGTGGATATTGTATACGAATAGTCTTCAAACATTAATTGCAGCGTGTCTGAATGCTTCCCAGAGAAGTCGAGATGGTGTTCGATTAAACACGTCTGCCAGGGAGTAAAATGTAAAGCGCTTTGAACAGTCCTGAGGACTGGATACTGTACTATATAAGAACTTACCCTTTTTACTTTTTTATATAGCGCCATATCTCCGCATATAAAAACCTGTTCAAATGTGCGTAAAATACGACAATATTAAAACTTGATCGCTACAATATAATGATTATTTTACATATAACAAATGAAAAGAAGAACATAATGCAAAATTAAAATAATAAATAACTGATATAACATAAAATATCGGCTAAATTGACTAGACTTAGCTATCTAAAAATTTTACTATTTGCTGTTTTAGAATAAATCAAGTAATTAAATTAAATAAATACTGCAGTATAAAATAAACCATGTAGTGACGTTAGAATGGAAATATTTTATATAAAATCTTGAAATGCATTCTTAAAAAGATGTGCCTTTAGTTGGATTTAAAAGTGTATATATATATATACGCACACTTACATATATGTGTATACACACACACACACACACATACATATATACTTTTAAATCTCAGCTAAAGACACATCTTTTTAAGAATGCATTTCAACATATTTTATAAAATATTTCGATTCTAGCGTATATATATATATATACAAATATTCGAACGCTACCAATAAGCGCTATTGAACACAAACAAATGTGGGGGTTGCACCATTCAACACTGGGACCCATGAACCGGGTCACCAGATCCTCCAGTTTTCGGCTGATGTGTGCCTGCAAACCGAGTTTTATCGAAAAAAACTGACATCATCCAAAAACTGTGTTCTTTGTTGTCAATATGCCATTATCAATAATGTTACATTACATATGATAGGTGTATAAAGAAAACAGCGAAACACTCAAAAGATATGTTATCGATTAAAACATACAATCGCGCGCCATTAGTTTAAAGGCCGTGCAGTTGTACGTAGAGTGACATGCTAGATCTCTCGAAAATTTAAATGTGTGAAAATTATTAACAAAGTTACGGCGGTAGCTCAGTGCTCCCGTGTGGCCATGGTCCCAACCTTAATTCCCATATGTGTTTCTATATAAGTAAATAGAATAGCATCCATTGGCGAATTGAATGCTTTTTGATTTCATACATTATTTTTTTAAATGACGTCCATACGTTTTACGCGCGATATACTAGATATGTTAGAACAGTATTAACGCTAGTAATTTCACAGTAATTATACATATAGGAATGAATCAACACACCCGCTGGTAGACAATCACTCAGACACGAAATGGTTGAAGGCAAAGAAATACGCTTCATTTAAATAAATAATTTATCACCGCTTAGTCCTTCAGACGAAACTGTAGTGTGGCTGTGTATATGTTAAAACGTATATAACAGAGACGCTAAGTACTGCTACACGTCGAAGCTTTGACTTATGGTGTAAACTGTGTCTTGTGTCGCCAACTGCAGTTGGGCTACATTTGTTTGGTTGAAATCAGTATTTATGACTTGCCTAAGGGAAATCCGTACCACGTGACATCTCTAAATAACATCGTATGTGACTTAAAATATCCAACAGTTCGTTGTGATTAAAAGTTGTATTTCGTTGTTTCTACGCTACTGGTCTTGTCGTCATAGAATCATATCCGCCTATGCTCATCATCCATCACTAACGCCTATCACGGCATCTAAATAGCACAGCATTCAACGCCATCCACACCAGCAAGAAATGTTACAAATGTTCTTATTTCCCCCGAACAATAAAATATTGGATTTCCCTACCAGATGCAGTAGTCAACATTACAGAACCACAGAAATTCAAACAAGCTCAAATACACGACTAATAATCCAATTAGCAAGCGCACGCAACCCTGACCGTATACTCCACAGGAGTGTTGGCCAGTACTCAATCAAGATCAAGAAGAAGATCGTTGTTCTTATTCTACTGATCTAGCCTTCATTTTACCATATCTATCTATGTCCGTCGTCGTTGTTCTTGCGCTATTGGTCTATCCGTCACATTCATACTTTTATAGTAAACACACACACACACACACACACACACACACACACACACACACACACACACACACACACACACACACACACACACACACACACACACACACACACACACACACACACACACACACACACACACACACACACAAATATATGTACATATCTTGAAGATGAGTCATATTTAGAGGCGGTGCAGGGGGTATTTTCGTGATCCGTGATTAGCAAAATTATTTCCTCTTGAAACATGAAAGCTCTTTTTTATCCCTGTGATTCGTGATCAGGTGCAACAACGTGAAGCGTGATTTCAAATATATTTTCCTTGTGAACCGCGATTGAGGTATAACTTTCTTCGTGAAATTGACGACAGGTGACTAAAAATTTCGATTTCTTCGCCGATTTCTGTTGACAAAATATATCTTCGTGAAACAAGAAATTGTATTTTTCAGTGTGAAATGTGAAAATCCAAGATAAAAACTCGTATGAGTTCACCAGTTCAAAATTTCCCTAGGTGCCGCCATTGCATAGGTATGTGACAGAAAAACAAATCACTCTAAATATAGTAGTTTGAACTCACAACACACTAGACCCCGCAAGCATCTTGTATTCAATCGAGATGGCCAGCTATAATGACGACCATCTATCTCTGGGCAGAGCTTCGGGCGTTTTATATCAATCAGTTTCTCGGTTGTCAACGTGTTTGCGAAGGGAAGAAACTGCATTTCGCACATGTGCTGTTAAATAAGACACCGCAGCCGCCCCCTAGACGTGAAACAGAAAACCAACGTCGTCACGAGATCATACACTGCATGTGTCGCATAAAGTAACATGCATGCATTGATAGAAACAATGAATTATTATTGCTAGCAAAATTGTTCATCCTCTTATATATATAATAACAATTACTATATTTACGGGGTGTTTCAGAACAGCATCCAATATTTGACTTGCTAAAAAGGGGCACCCAAAACGGGAACACTCGGACGCTGAGAAATCATGGTGTGCCCACGCTTCACATTAGTCACATTTTATCCTTTTTCCCCTTCGTTACTGTCCGAAAACAGTTGATGAATTATTGATTCTGCACCCAGTTATATCGCTTGTTTTCGAAGCTACGAGACATCGCAGTGACATGGCAAACGATCTCTTCCTTCTCCGTGTAGTTTCATTCTTCCTGGGTTGTGGCTCCTTCCGCCTTGTAGGTTTTTTGTAAGATTTTGTTCTCAATCGAAGTTGACGTTTTTATATGGACCCAGTATTGTAATGCATGTTTTTTCTCTATTACTCGACTTTCGCTGTGTTGATTGATCTCCTTTCAGTATAGGTGAGACATTCGCTACGGGATTTATTATCATGGGTTGGTGATACATGCAACTTGACAATATACTTATATATTACACAACTTGATAAAATAATAAGTATCCATGCAGCTCATAATGACACTATATAAAATATATAAGTAATACTATTGTTTTGCTTAAGAATTTTAGTGTGATTATTATTGTATAAATGGGTAATATTTCATACCCTATATATGTAAAACAATGTAGTGTCATTATACATTTCAAATGCCGGTATGTGTATTGTACCAATAGCATATCGACGACAACGAACTCCTGTTACCATTGCGGAACACCCCGGGGCACGTTTTGAGCGCACTTCATGGCCTCGGTTGATTATCAACTCGAATACAAGCTCTCCGTGCTTTTAAATTATAACCTGTACATATTAGAGCATACGCATTTATTTGGTGCGTACCACAGTTTCCGTTGTTTTCAAAGCGCATAAACGGAAATATGATATCTTGAAAATTGTGCTCACTTTTTAAGGTAAGTGTGAATAAAAATCTGTTTCAGCTCACATCTTTGAATGTGCGTTTCACGCTTCCGACCAATGTTCACTAGTGGTAATTTAGGAGTGCCACCACAATTGTGGCCGTACATAGTACAACAACGCAAAACGACTGGGTCCCCTTGGGCAGGGTGCCCGTTTTGCGCGTCGTTCCCCTACGTGATACGTCTACAACTGATCGATGTCACCACAGTTACCTTTTTTATACAATATCCATTCCTTATGATTTCTCAAAACGCTTTACGCTTTACTCCCTGGCAGACATGTTCAAACAAAACAACGTTGCATAACAACAAGTCATTGGGCGTCAAATAGAATGTGTTGACATGCACGCAAACTCGCCCGCACGCAAACACACACACAATCGTTGACAGAATAGATGGGTTTGCTACGTAAATAAATTGGATATACCCCGGTATATACATTAAATAGTCCTAATAGTTATATGGCTCAAAATATGGAAGAACATCGTCAACCCATGTACAATAGTGTGTGTGTGTGTGTGTGTGTGTGTGTGTGTGTGTGTGTGTGTGTGTGTGTGTGTGTGTGTGTGTGTGTGTGTGTGTGTGTGTGTGTGTGTGTGTGTGTGTGTGTGTGTGTGTGTGTGTGGCACTAGCGGCGGCAGCAGCGACAGCGACAACAGTGGCATCATCAGTGGCACCAGCGACGGCTGAAGTGGCAGCAGTGGCACCAGCCGCGGCGGCAGCAGTGACAGAAGCGGCACCAGCGGCACCAGCGGCACCAGACACACATCGACACAAAAACAGAACTGCCGTAAATACGACTCCTACCCTGCCAACGTAGCATCCACGTATGTTGTTAATGAATGCGCAGTGTCAGAATCAAAACACTTAATAAACGAATGTGTTCTTGACGACGAAATCGATAGTTTAACTCCAGTAGCCGCAGCAGTCCCGGATTTGCGGAGTGATCTACTTGTTTCCAATGCATGTAATAAACAGTGAGACAACTTTTAAGAGCACTTTAAAACACTCTCTTTTAAATAATATCTTTACTGCTATAATGACTTAGATTTTGCATTAAGCATTTGTTAATTACTGTTTGTTTACATGACATTATAATACTAATTTTAAACATAATTTTGTATATTGTATTTTTAATGCGTTACTATATGCAAAGCGCTTGAATAGTTTCGAACTAGAGTTGGCGCTATGTAAATATATTTATTATTTATCTTCAGTGAATGCGAACGTAGGCCGTACGACGGAACGAGTTGAATTCTGGGGCTAAGTCGGAGCTTCGGCAAGCTGCTGCTGTCGGACGTCTTTCGAAGAAGGGGGAGTATTGTTGGAGGTTTTTTGCCGTGTCCATATTTGCCACTGACTAAATATTGGGGGCTCACCATAACCTGCACCGTTCTGACTCAGTGACTAATTCTACTCGATCCAGCGTATAATAAATCATGTGAGTACGTGTGTCCGCACGTGCGGTTATATGTATGTAAGTAGACTTGTTATCTTAAGTTTTTCCTCTTAAACGCTCTCAATTTCGGGCACCAAACTTTCAGGGTTGATCTACGACCCCTCGTAAGTTCTCGGAATTCCCCTCTGGTTAAGGGTTTTTATCGGTTTTAGGTTCGTATCGGACTTTAGACTTGCGATACACGTCTGTTCAAAGCGTTACGCGTATTTTCTGCAAATTGTTCTGAGCTAAACCGTCCACCCTTCATTTGAGAACGTTTTACGTAACTTGCAACAATCGTACAAAACACAATCCGAGTTGCGAAAAACAGCTCAAATGTATGTCGTATTAAATAACCGGTACCAAAACTTCCGGAAATCGTCGTCTGTGTGCATTTTGCTTGTACACACAATTAATATAGAATATAACTTTATTTCGGTCACAATACACATTTCTTAATATATTTGCAATGGATTACAAAAAAACAATACTGCAACCGAGGAGATCCTCTGGAAACCCCCAAGAGGCTTACGTCGAGGACCACCTGGACAATCACCAGTACATCAATCAGGTTCCTTATACCATAAAATTACAACGTAACATTAAAACAGTACATTCAACTGGAACAAGGTGAATAGTATATACCTGAATAGGTGTTATTTAATAAATGGAATTGGTTGTCTGCTAAAGAAATAAAGTTACAGATTGGGACATGGTATAGTTTTTTACTAGATTAAAGGTTAAACATCAGTAATAGATTGAATAAAACAAACAACAACAAAAAACTTAATCACTTATAATACCATGAAATATTACGGTAGGTTATGAGTAGAATATAAAATATATATTATATATATAAAGAAACACATGTTCAGTTTTCATCACTACAAATAATAGAAACTTAAACTATATTGTTCTGTATGTAATAATGTTATATGTATAGGAACATGATTAAATAGTTTTCGAATAATAAATATTATGTTAAGGGGCCAAAATCTACCTTGGTTGCGCTTACATCTGTTAACTAGCACAGGTAGTATACAGGATTCTGTAATTATTATTATTCACTAATTAATAATTTTGCGGAAAACAACAACTATATAGTTCCATCAACATCACGACCATTTTACGCTTCACAGACCGAAATAGAAATACGTACAGTATGCTGTTCATGAAGGTATTACACTCAAACACTGCCAGAGCGATGAAGCTGAACCATCCCGAAACCCAATAGCTGTTGGACACGCTGCGTATTGCGCTGAAGAAAAACAGTGGTGACGTCAAAATCATCGTAGTCACGCCTATGATGAAGATATTTCGCGCGGAATGCACAGTCTGTTTCCTCGCGTTAATCACGCTTCCGTGTACGCCTCCCACCGACTGCGCGAGCGCGGCGATCTGATTATGCGCGCGGACGACGACGATGAAGATTCGTACAGACGAATAAGCGAGTATTGCAAACATCGATACCATGCCACCAACTACGAGAGTAGCATAGAAAGCTGAGTAGTTCTTATTGATGGGAAGCCGGTATGAACACATCTCACTGTTCCATGTCACGTTACCGCTGAACGCAGTGCTGCACACAGCGTTAAATAGGCAGATCACCCAACCACAAACTATTGCAGCGTAACACCGGTTCTCGGTCAGAAGTTGGCTGTATTGCAGCGGTTTCAATACGGCGACGGTTTTCGATATTGTTACTGCACACACACCGAACCACGACGTCATCGCGAACCAAGTCATGAAAAAGAAGTGCACTTTTGGAAGGTACTCAAGTATGCTCCCGTCCGCTAATGTTGCATGCTGGCACAAGGCGGCGCTGATCGGCATAAATGTACAACCGGAAGCGAGATCGGACAGCGAGAGCGAGAACAAAAACAGAGTTATGCGATCTTCGCGTAGCTGTGGGTATCGTGCGATTACGGCAATCACGAGAGTGTTTGTGATAATGTTCATTATCGTCAGGCCGGTGAGAATCGCAGATTTTAAAACAGTGACATAAAATATGGACATTGCAGTGGATGTCACTGGTTCATTCACGTATGCGATAAAAGTTTAAGCAGGATCATATAAACCGGCCGTTTATTCTTTCCTAGGTCACTTTTGGAAAATTTACCGTTGTTATTACGTCGTGTTTTTATTTATCAGAAAGGCAGGCCTGTTTTTTTTAGATTTTCGGCATTCAAACTCAATGTTGTCAGTTCAACTACAAGACCGAATCGGTTTCACTAGGCATAGAGTTGAAGTCCGAAGAAGATGGTCGATAAAAAACGGTGCATCAGCGGTCTTTAGCAATCAGATGTGTAGCATTCAACAACCAACTTGCACCTTGTCTAGATTGAGGCTTCTTCGCACGGATGAATAGTCTGAAATGTCAGGAGAAGACAAGTGATTTCGCATAATGATCTACTTACGACATGTGTGTGGTAAATCCTTTGAAGACAATGTTATGTGAAGAGACCATTAAATGTTACGTTTATAGTCTTCACTGAATATGAATACTAACGCACTACTATAATTTTCCTACCTAAATTCTCGGCGTTCCCTTGCTCTGGTGATGCCTTTTCAGCTCGGGTTACTGATGATTTAAGTACTTTAGAAGTTATATTATTGTATTAAAAATAAATAGAATCTATATTATTCCTTTACTGCAACGATGTTGTACATTCAACTTATTCGATGTTAATCACTTCAAAACGTGTTGTATGTACCTTCACAGCTATTCAATATTTAAAACTTAGGCCTACTCTGTTTGCTTTCCGCTAGATAGTCCCTGTTGTCCTAAGCTGTTTGCCAATTAATTAGTATCGTCCTTTTTAGTATTTGCTGCTCTAAAAATGTCTTAATTGCTTTTCTTCTATCAACAATACACCGCGCCATGTTATTTAGAAAAAATATTTGGGAGAAATTGTTTAAACTGCTAACTGTAATAATACTGTGTTGTATAATTTTAGGTTCAAAAAACATTTTAAATTCCGATTCCGAAACACGGTAGTTTTGTAGACATCCAGCTTGAAAACGCGATCTTTTCAGACTAGGGGAGATGAGATAGAAACTTTCAAAGATATTGAATGGATAAAAGTACTTGTTCTGACATAAGAAAGATAGAACTAAGAGATTCGAAGTAACTGTTAATTACTTATGTGAAACATGCATTTAAATAAAGATAAATTAATGAAACAAATTATTTACTTAAATACAGCACGGTTCATTTATATGGTGGAATGATAGATGAACTTATTCTCTGTAAACAATGTTTCTTCCTATCCATCAAACTGCCATCATTTTTGCTGAAGTGATTTGAAACTATAAAACATTCTGATTCACTGTGTCCCAGCACAGGGGCAGAGTGGATCACTATCACGGGCACAGTGAATCAAACACTAGATTCTAATAAATTATTCACGAATATTGTATATATTTGACTGAAATAAGCTAAATCGCTAACTGTTACATTAAATATTATTAAACACATTGCTCTGGATTATAATAAAACAATATTAGGCTTACTTTACAGAAGTAGCCTGTACCAAATGGCTGTAGACAAACATCGAAAAACAAATAATTCAGTTCAAGAGTTTTAGGTAAACATGCAAATTACAGCTAAATATAATGCTGTAAGATTGGTATTTTCTGGATTATAAAGATTGAAAGGTTACAAAGGTAACCTAATCACCATGCCTCACATATTGAGCCACTGTAACCCGATTCACTGTACCCCGAATGCAATCAATACACATATATGAAATTGTTCTACAAATGACCCTTTGCAGCGGACTGAGAGCACATATTCGTTAACTACCTGATACATCCCTTTAATCTGTAACAAGTTCTTGGTTTTGTATTCCTGGATGGTGCACACTAAATCACAAAAACGATAGTTATGAAATTTTACTTTTGATAGTGAAATACATACTCTAGCTACCTCGCCATTCTCTGCCAGTGAGATCTGTCTCGAATAGAAACATTAATTTATATGAGGATTGCCTAGCGGTATAAACAGGTGACAGCATCTTGTGATTCCCGTATGTCAGTTTCTATAAATAGACACCGATTCACTGTTCCATTGTCTCCTATATGTTATTACACAAAATTGACAAATACCAAAGGGTGTATGCACAGATACGAATTATGATTTTCGATAAACCAAAGTCTTCCTTGTCCGCATGCAACCTGGAGTTATGCAATGCCAATGGATGCCAGTCTTGTTAAAAAAAATAGAATTGCTATTTTTGTCTTCAAATAAGTCATCACGATACCATGGAGAAATACACACTCACCTTAGTTTTGAGAAGGCCTATAGACGAACTCCGCAGCTAAAACGTGAGGAGCATTCTCCGCTGAAAGAAATATGAAGTGTCCAAGCCTTAATCCAATCAGCGTGTTTCATGCTTCCTCGTAAATGGCTGCCTCTGACGGACGAGTCTAGCAATCACTATCACTCATTCAGTAGGGGTGCTCTAGTTAGATCGACGACTTATTAATTATAATATATATGTATATTATATATATGTATATATATATATATATAAATGAGGTACACTGCATCTTCTCAGCTCAAGAAATTACTGTGCGCAATTGTTAGACCAAATGCACTCTGCTGCAATAGTGTTGCCGGCGGGGTGTGTTGTCCAAGACCATTGTGAGGAAGGACGTTACATATCCATGGGATATTTCATATGTATTAACCACATATATAAATTTTTTTACTAAAAAAAGTTCCAGTTTTCAACTCATGGTGACATTTGAAAAAATGTGTTTGGTATATACATTAGCTTGGAATGGCTGATGAGGCTCGACTTCTCTGGGAAGCATTCGTTGTACTGAAGGACGCACCTACCAGACACGCATTAACAATGTGAGTGAAGGCCTATATCTGGCTATATCAGCTTTCAAGCTATGTCAACTGTCAAAGTGTGAAATGGCTGCAGGATGTCATTGTTTCAAAGTGATGGGTTAGACGATTGTTGCGAAACAACGTTGCATGACAACAAGTCATTGGGCGTCAAATAGAATGTCTATGTCTTGACATGCACGCAAACTCGCCCTCACGCAAACACACACAATCGTTGACAGAATAGATGGGTCTGCTACGCAAATAAATTGGATATACCCCGGTATATACTAAATAGTCCTAATAGCTATATGGCTCAAAATGTGGAAGAACATCGTCAACTCATGTACAATAGTGTGTGTCAGCCCGCAGCCCGCCCTGCAGCCCATAACAGATGGCATGGAATCGTTTAAAATATAAATATATAATCTTTATTAAGCATTGTTGTTTACAATATTAAAGGGAATAAAAACACATGTGGCTTGAATTCATGTTATATTACATCCTGCTATCTATTTCCATGCCCACCAAGCCAAAAACAATCAACAAAATCAATCAACTAGAAATTCCACATTTAATGCTGTGCATCCGGACATTTTAGAATATGCATATTTTTGGCGCGCTTTTTGGGATGCCGAGATGTGACGTCACTTATGACCCACACTTGCATCAGGCCGACCCTTTCCATGCATTCAGAGCATGTTTACAAGTATAGCTTTTGGGTCGAAACGAGCGTCAGAATGAGTTATTGTGCAATATTCCGATGAAATACAAATACTAGTCATCATAGAGGAACAAACAGTTATTGTACGGTTCCACATGAATTCAATTTTATTCAAAACAATGAATGCGAATGGGCCTCCAAGTCGACTAGGTATCGCCGAGCTTGGGCTCGTTTTCAGAATAATTATATCGAATGCAATCAACGGGAGATAATGTACACCAATATACATACATAGCAAACATATATCGTATCCAGCTACAAAAAATAACGTGTATAATCTCATAATATCACTAGAATATCGATGTATGAAGGAGAAGTTGTACAATTTATCATAACAACTTAAATCAGTCAGTGAATTTATGTCGGTACTGCTAGCTCAATTAGTAAAGGTGTTGGTTCCTTGGCATGTATTTTGCAATCGGGTGACGTCGGTTCAAACCCCACACCAAACCACTGACTTTTTGTGGTTTATGTTTTTCACGAAGTAATATAAACCAAATCATGTTTATACTATGATGCACTGTTTGTAAATATTTTGGTAGTAATTATTTATTCGTCACAAAAATGAAAATATGGTAATTATATATAACGCGATGTTTCTCAATTTTATTTATCCAGACAAATCACCATTTGTTTTCACATATATGCTTACAATATAGTACCGTACAATATATATATATATATATACAATTAATAAATTATATATCCATTACATTATATTTGTTTGGAAACATCGTTATATAATTACCATATTTTTGTGGCGAATAAATAAAAAAAATAAAAAATACTTACAAACAGCGCATCATAGTATAAAAATGATTTGGTTTATATTACTTCGTGAAAACATAAACCAAAAAAAGTGTGAACAAATCTATGGTTTGGTGTGGGGATTGAACCGGCGTTGCCCGATTGCAAAATAAATACTAAAGAACCAACGCCTTTAACAAATGAGCTAACAAGACCGATAGAAATTCAGTGACTGATTTAAGGTGTTATGATAAATTGTACAACTCCTCCTTCATACATCGATATTCTAGTGATATTATGAGATTATACAGTTACTTTCTGTAGCTGTATACGATATATGTTTGCTATGTATGTTTATTGGTGTGTATATATAGATTATCTCTCGTTGGTTACATTCGATATAATTATTCTGAAAACGAGCCCAAGAAGCTCGGCGAAACCTACTACCTAGTCGACTTGTAGGCCCATTCGCAATCATTGTTTTGAATAAAATTGGATTCATGTGGAACGGTAAGATGCTTGTTCCTCTATGATGACTAGTGTTTGCATTACATCGGAATATTGCACAATAACTCATTCTGACGCTCGTTTCGACCCAAAAGCTATACATGTAAACATGCTCTGCATGCATGGAAAGGGGCGGCCTGATGCAAGTGTAGGTCATAAGTGACGTCCCGATACCACGTGATCGCCTAGCTCATTAAATTTTAATTTTCCGCGGGAATCGCAACACAGACGGGCTTAAAGTCGAAATGATGCTACAAATGTATTTTTCTGTATTTTTTAAATGTTGCCAAATGTTACATACAAGGTTAAACTGTGTGTACAAATGGAAAAAATACAAAATATAGCTATTTGATAGGCCTTAACCATATCGTTCACTTAAGGCTGCTGTTGACAAGCAAAATGAGTTACAAAAGTTAGCCCAAAGTAACCCGCATGTAGAAATGACTAGACCGACCTGCCCCGCAACTTAACCCTCACCGCACTGCAACAAATCCAGCCCGCGGAAACCCGCCCCGCACAGAGCTTTGAAGTCTATGAGTATTTCAGGCCCATAGGCTGTGGTAGTGCGGCGGAGGGGGGGGGGGCAGATAGTTCCGCTTGGAAGAACTAGTTCCGTTTGATCGAATTTAGTTGTGTATGGTTTGAAATGGCGACTTAAAAGAAAATTATTTGTGAAACCATTAAAATGTGTGAAAGCTACCGCGAAAAATTCTCCATCAACACCCCCTGCTTCGGACTGCAACAAAATTGCAACACTATTCCTCTCACCCTCGACAAATCGCCAACATTACCTCCCTAGATAGTGCAAAAAAAGTCCGACACTGTGGGAAATGTGTAATCCTGGGTCGAAAAGCTCACCATCATAAAAAAAATCAACCACGCCTGTACATCAGCATCTGGTCTTGACCTTGAACTGAAAAAATAACATCAGAAATGGACTCTACGCACCTCAACACCCCTTAAAAGAGGTATTATACATAATTATAGGACAAGTGGTTCAAACGTCAAATTGTCAAGATATAGACCAGTGGCCATTTTGGATTTATGCAAATTGAGTTGACCAAAGTTGCTGTTTGGGCAACCAAGCTGAATTTGTTCAAGACCCCCATATGAGTACAAATAAAAAAAAAAGTTCTTATCGATCATAAACTTGACTGGCACGAACACATAAATGTCTGCAGAAAAAAATGTCAAAAGCTTTATATTTTATAAATAAAATTAATTGCTTTCTTCCTGTGGAATCCCCAAAAAACAATTTACTGCATTAGGATATCCATATTTGACACATGTAATAATCCTTTGGGATCTATACATAAAAGCAATACAAAGAAATTATTCATTATGCAGACAATTTTTTTTTGTAGTTTTCTTCGAACTGGTTTCCATGAGCATACACATCCCCTGTTCACATGGTTTAATGTACCAAAATGAAAAGATATTTATGAAATAGAAATTGCGAAATTTATATATAATTATTGTCATAACAATCTGCGTTATGTACAGTAATAAATAGTTTTACACTAACCTGTGATATTCACAATCATGACACAAGGCAACTTAGACAAAATTATTCGTCCAATCAGCAGTTCTGTTCTACGATCATAAAAGTGTTTATTGTGCAATGGGCCGATAGTAAGGAATATTTCGCCTGATATTCAAAATAAACCTAATATTACAAGCTTCGCATCTTCTCTAAAGTCATGTGTCTTGAAACACTATGTCTGTGAAGATATTACACCATATTAAATGTGTTATCACATTTGTTTTTTATTATTTGATTAGTTTTAAACGGTTTATGAAAATACTACTACATATTACATTCGTATTACTGGTTTGTTCTTCTGCAATCTAGCATTATTGTACATACGTGAATATTTTTTGGGTCTACCGACCACACCACTACTGCTACTTTAATATTTATGGTAGTGTATTAACTGTCTGGTTAGTTATTAATTGCACGTTGTATCTACAATTCAGATTATCGTTATCAGTAGTTGACAGCGACCAGTGATTCAAGTTATATTGTTTTTACAACATTGCATATTCATTGGTAACAGCCTTGGCTGTGCTGCCAACCAGGACTTGTATAGATTGTATACATACAATTTGTCTTTCATTTATCTTCTGTATTATATAATTCCGAAAAAAATACATTTGACCTTACCTAGTAGGCTTTTGGATAACACGATTATGCATTATACTTGTAGTTACATTACCTAAGCCTTGTAGAGTGTGCGGCTACGGGGACCCTACGGTTACGTCCCGACGTTAGGCCCTAATAATAGTCTGTATCGTGGTAAATATAAATTAAGTATGGGTTCAACTTACCACATCCGTAATAACACAGGTCATTTCATGTTTCTAGAATGTTTCCTGTATTTACTATTGGCAACAGGATATATCCCGGGTTAATCCAAAATTATGTATACTGCAATATGTCCCCTATATATATATACAATTAGTGCGGAAATGGTGCATGGCAAGTTACGTCACATCCGCTGGGTTCCAGCGCATCATTTGTGCATGTTGCCACTCTGCAAACCACGCGCCATTATATAAACCGGAAGGGCAACTTATGAACGCTATATTAAATGTTATTGGTGGGTATTTGTATTTTCTTAAATAATAGGGACGCGAGTAAATGTGTATTGAAAACAGCATATTTTACGCAAACGTGGCCATCCATACAGTATGTTGAGGTTCACTCATGTATAAACTTTTCTATGTTCAGTTAAGTCCTTGCGCCATTGGCCTCTGATCTACTAATTTATGATGTACACTGTATTTAAAAAAAGCATAAAGTTAGCAGGAATATGAAGTTATTTTCTCTTAAAGTGAACAAAATTAGCGATACTTTAGAGTTAAATTGATTTATTGGGTAATTTTCATTAGCTGCATACAATGCAGAAATTGACGTTAGCTCAACTTAACGGTCAGTTGGAACGAGTTGAAGATCATGTACTGTAATGGTAATAATTGCTGCCGTTGGTTTGTTCTTCCATGGATATTTATAAATGCACTGGCTTAATGCTACTACATTCCCCACATATCAGCAGTTTATTTCGGACAACGATAACATCGACAACAAATCTGCAATTAGCAACTTTAATTCATATTTGTCGCCGGGAAGCACAATGCCATGGCTGCGCTGAAGCAGACCATCACGGTGTCCGTTCTCGTGTTTCTGGCATAAGGAACAGCAGCTTTCCTACGTTTCACGACACAGCAGACACAAGCAGTCTCGTCGGTCTGGCCCGGTTGCTGTTGGCGCTCGATTGTGCGACGTGCGTGATCCGAGCGAGAACAGGCGACACCGGAGCAAGCCCTCTGTAGATTCGATTCCGCGACAGCGCAGCAAGCACGCTGCACCATCGAGTCGCTGATGGAGACGGACGCGGTGCAATACAACATTGCCAACGGGAGCAGCGCGTCAGCTTAATTCATCCTATACAAGTTTAAATAGTAACAACAACAATACACGAGTTGTCCACAGGGCAGCTGTCCACTGTCTCCCCCTCCGTCGACGGTGTTCATGCCGCGTTGCCCTGGAGACGCCTAAATGCACGCTTCGTGAACGGCTGCGGGCCGACGAAACGCAAACGCCGTGCTCGCATCGGGAGTGGCGCCTCCTACACAAACTCGCGGCCAAACTCGGCAATATTCCTCCAGAGCAAACCAACCGAGTCAGTGGCACAGCTGCGATATCAATTCCGCCCTGTCGGCCAGAATTTAAGCACATATACACGAGTGTTTTAACTGACGTTTCCGCGCAGAATTCTGACATTCACACTCCCCTCCGCCGGGAGAGCGTCTCTAGCAGAGTGCTTGCCGTGTGGAGAAATGACATGAAACTATTATGGCAAAATAAATTCTTCCATCAGAAACGTTTCTGTTTGTTGACGGTAGAAATGGTTTTGAACTTCGACCTGTGCGTACATCCGTGGGTCACGACGACGTTGGTGTATTCTGCTCGAACTCGCTGCGAAGCTCAACACGGGACACATAAATGGCTATATATACATAATATACGTCGTTACAACTCTAGAGATTACAGCCTATTAGTGACGGCATCGGCGGTGGAGATTATACACAAAACACTGTACATATGAAACAGACAAGCAAGCATTCAGCCGGCAGCGACGCCGTGGTCGCCATGACAACGACGACGCGCTTGAAAGCAGGCAACGTCGAACAATCTACGTGGATAGTAAAGTCGCTCCACACCTGCGCAATCCGCGCACGTTGTGCTCGTGGACACGGCAAGCTGCACATGTTGGACAGGCAACACACGCGTGGTCCGTTCACGAACGACGCGTGTACGTCATACATTGGTCAAGTAGCGTGGCCAACGATCAAAAATGCTTCTCCGCGGGACAAGATCGCCTCTGCTCTGCTCAAAAGGTCTGTAAACGGCCAAGTAGAATGGGCGAAGGCAGATGGTGCGGCAACATTTAAAATACAACGGCCCGATCACCAGCTGAAGACGACAACGTTACAGCGGTAGCACAGCGCGACGATAATGGCGTGTTCCTCTTATCAGTCTCCATTCGTGGTGTCGCCATGCATCTGTGCGCGTGTTGTTACGTGCATCTGCCTCGGCCGGGTGTCGCCAGATGGCGGCACAAAACATCCGTCGAAGAAGCGACTTCGCCCACCAACGAAACGATGCAGCGTCAGCGGACTGGTGACGAACGTAGACATAACAGCAGCGCTGTCGTCGCCGCCGTCGTCGAAGCATACGGACAACAACGACCACATCGACAGACCGCCGCCGACGACGATCATGGCTTGGTTTGAGGCAACGGTGACGCTTCGAAATAAATAACCTAGCGCTTGCAGACCGCTAGCGACACTCCCACACCTTCACCGTCTGGTCGACGCTGCCCGATATCACGTAGGGTGCGTTTCGGTGGAAGTCTGCAACATATGGGTGCAGAGTTGTACAATATGGCATGCAATCATAGTCAATCTCGTCTCACAATCCTAATTGAATCCGTGCCATAGCCATACTTGCAAACAAATACAATTTGTAAGTGTAACTACACATATTCTCAAAGTGCAGACTCATATTATTCCAATGTTAAATATAAAATGCAACGATATAATACAGTAACATAAACAGGCAATGGGTTGGCTAAGTTGTTGTAGTCAAAAAAATTTGTATCAACTGATGATGATGTCGTTTTCTTCATAATGTTAAAGAAAGAACAGTCAGTTTCACTGGAAACTGAGGTCTTTGTAGTTTACATCCCATAGATACCGAGTGTTCTCCACCCCTTTCATTAAGTGAATTACTGAACACTCCGGACTCTCGACTAAGAGAATGCGGGTTCGAATCCTGTGCGGCGATGTCAAACCTTGGGCAAGTTCGTTTATTCTACACTGCTTCAGTTCACTCAGCTGTACGAATGAGTACCTGACTATAGACAGCAGTAGATATTTGTGTACGAATAGTCTTCGCACATTAATTGCAGTGTGGCTGAATGCTTCCCAGAGAAGTTGAGATGGTATTCGATTGAAAGGGTCTGCCAGGGAGTAAAATATAAAGTGTTTTGAGGACTGGATACTGTGCTATATAAGAACATACCTTTACTTTTTTACTTTATAACATGGTGCCAAGTTTACCCCTTGCTTTATTCATCCAGGAATTATGCAACCAACACAAAAACAAAGTTGAAAAAACACCCCAAAATACACGTTTCTAATTATTTGTGCATTCAACTGCAAAAACACCCAAAACTGGTGCCGGTATAAAACGATACACTGGCTTCAAGTATACAGTACAATACACAACCTATCATAATCCGCGAACAAGCACACTCACCGAGTGACGTGACGAAGTGTGCGTGTGCCTCGAGGGTTTTACAGTTGCGCCGATTCTTGATGTCCCACATGCGAATGGTCTTGTCATCTGACGCACTCAGGATGAACTTGCCCCCGGGGTGGAAGAGTAGACCTCTCACCCAGTTGTCATGGCCAACCTGAGGGCAACACAACACGTCATAGCTATATCTAGAGACCCGTCCACCCGTCATTTGGACGGGTAAAGTCCATTTTGGACTACCAGAAATTTTAAGATGGACTGGTAGAAATTTGAGGAGGAAAACAGCTTATTCATTATTGTGTCCATTATGCTTTGAAATGTATACATGTATGGTATTTCTGTAATGTATGCACATTTGGACTGGATTGTATGTGCGCGAGTATCTACCAGGACATTTTTGGACTAGTAAACATTTGATCCTGCATGACATATAATCATGTTTTAATGAAATGTCCTTGATATCGTAACACTTTAAACCCCAACTATCCGTAAATGTCCA
The DNA here is from genome assembly GCA_963995525.1 of Escarpia spicata. Taxonomy (NCBI): domain Eukaryota; kingdom Metazoa; phylum Annelida; class Polychaeta; order Sabellida; family Siboglinidae; genus Escarpia; species Escarpia spicata. The sequence continues at coordinate 18,194,993 of OZ023213.1, forward strand.
ATTCTCCCACCTCCCCATGCAACCATATCCCTCCAACAACTTTGACAACATAAGAGGATACTGTGATCTACTGCATAATTATTTAATATGCGTCACTGAATTCCTTAGTGTATCTGATATGCATTAGAGGTGTCTGCCATTTTTTAATTGGAAGTTTTTCAGTGAGCTGTGTTTGAAAATATCATCTGACAAAGGGTCTGTAGATACACATAGCATTCCATGCAAACACACCCTGACACAGCATGTTATGTGAGTTAAAATTTTAAGGTGATTAGTATATTTAGAACTGTTTTGTGCAGAGTTTGATTACCTTTGCAACAAGCACAACATGCAATCTTAACAAACAAACTACATGACAAAAACTAGGTACGCCCATATCTTGATGATTTTATGTGACTGATGCGGGGATTCGGAGCAAATTTCATGAAAATAATGTGGGGTCTAAATGGTTAATGAACAGCAAGAACTAATAGATTACACATCAAAACTTAGCAGATCAAAGGGATCCAGCTTCAGAGAAAATGAATGACCAAAACTATTTATCAAAAAATGTATTATCAAACAAACATGAGGAAAACGTTGGCTACTTACAAGAGTGAAGAGGCACATGCTGGTGCTGATATCCCATACTTTGATCGTCTTGTCACGCGAGCCAGAGATTAGAAACGGCCCCGGTCGCTGGCCTTTCTTTGCCTGCCAAACAGCCAACAGGTCATCCATGTGTGTGTGTGTGTGTGTGTGTGTGTGTGTGTGTGTGTGTGTGTGTGTGTGTGTGTGTGTGTGTGTGTGTGTGTGTGTGTGTGTGTGTACATGTTGCGTGTATGCATGTATGTGCGTACATTCCTGTTAGCGTACAGCTCATATCATACATCACAGTATTCTAATACTGCACAAAAACAAACTACTTTGACCCGAATGTGAATCTCTTAAAGGTGTAAAGTGTAATAGTTTTTACAAATTGCTACTAGACATTTTATCATAACAATAATAACAATAATTATACATCTATTTCTAAATTAATATGAAGACATTACTGGTAGAGAGTACAAGTATTTATTACACTGTTTTTAATCCTAGAAGTGACCATTGAAAATCTCTGTAGCATATTGTTCATATAAAAATCATAACTGCTAATAGTTGTCATAAAATATAAATGGGATATAATTTTAATGCCAAAGGAATGTTTTTTGTGTACTACTCCACTCGGTACCCCCCTACTCCCCGGTGTATCTGTGTTATGAATATGTTCATGCAGCCCTTTCTCGGTTTGTATTGAATTTACACCAACTATTGGGTAGGTTGGTAATGCGCAATCCAATATATTAACAGAGGGATTGCCACTGTGCACATATAGTATATACAATAGGCACATCTCGTGCTAGTATTTTACAAAAAAAACCTTGATTGCTGTTATATTAAATTACAGCATACCGACTGTCATATGTTCACAGTATATAAAACAAAATGGATAAAGATACCCGGTGTGCAGACTGCACACCTTTCTATAATACTAGCTACAGTAATTACAGCTTGATATATACAAAAGTGGGGGTAAGGACCCCCTGGCCTCGCATGTTCACATGTGGTGGCCACAACCCCTACTAAATTATTATTATAAAATTATAATAACTATATCACATACTAAAATTATGGGGATATTACTATCTGAACATCCAAAAAAATTGAAATTTCATTTTTTTAAACGTTTCATCGTCCTGCCAGGTAATTACTGAGTGGTTGTATGTGCCACATCCCGGGAGACAAATGTAGCCATGTATATTAGCTGCCAAATAACACAAAAATGAAACAAATCCATTGAGAACTTTTACTTTTATGATTTTTTCCGACATAAAATAGGCCGATTCAAGCAGGCCGATCACCGCGCCTGTTACTGTTGCAACCCACGCACTCTCACGGAGAAACATCACGATGCTAATTTGTTGAATTTTCACATCAAAAATCACCTCAAAGTCGTTCTAAGTATCTGAACTAGTGTAATAACCTTATTTATGAATACTGTCAAGCATTTTGTCAAAATATTGATGCAGAAACTTGAGATAATCCGAAATAAAGTTTCAAAGTGGATAAGTTGCCAAACATTGCTCCGCTATTTTGTTTTTGACTTTTGCTTTGGGGGCTGATGACACTACATTTGAAACCGTGTTCTGATTCACTGAATTACATCGGCCCACTGATGTCGTTTTTGGTAGATCGGCCAATGACAGAGCTTTCCATCAATACCACGTGTGCGGGGGTATACACATTATGAATAAATTACCAAATGAGGACGTCAATCATGTCACGTGTTTTGTAAGCTAAATTGTGAGTAGCTGTCATGAATCTGCTCATGAATAAATATACACAATCTCGAAAAATCTTTCAGCTATCCATAGATACCAAATGTTCGCGTGTCAGTTGCGCGTGATGGAAATGAAAATTGTTACAGGCAGGTACGGTTGGGCAGAATTTGGCCCTGGCCACTCCGAGGGTTAATTCAATACAGTCAACATGGCGCAGCTTAAAGCACTAAAACAAGCTTAAATTTCATAACAATGTAAGTAGTATAACTAATGCCAGTGCAGTCATAAACGAGACATACAGAGTTTCCTGCAGCTTCGTTGATGGCGGGGAGGGCAGACTCAGGGGCCCAGGCGAGACACTCAACCACGTGTTCGTGCTCTCTCAACTCCGCCTTGCATTCCTTGGTCGCAACCACCCACACTCGCAGCGTCTGTGCAACACACACACGGCAGTTACATCACAACTGTAACCGATTACGATTACTATTAAAATACATATACCGTAATGACTGTATGTAAAAAAAAAAAAATTCTCAGCTGTCCCCAAAAATACACTACAAAAAAATTATTGGTGTTTGAAAACATAGATGGACTGAATGTATTTGGACACCTTAAAACAAAACAAGTCCAAAAACATACAGTACATAAAACAATAGTCTTGAGTCCCAGGGTGACCCAAACAAATTAAGTGTTTGAACATATACAGTCATTATGGTAACCGATTACAGTTACTATTCAAACATGCGAGTATGATTACTTAGAAAATAAGTGTTACTGGTTACAATAACAGCTTAACCATTGCTTGTATAATGTCTATGCTGTGTTCCAATCACCTCTTGTGTTTACCATGAATACCATGTGATGAACTCAACAGTTGAAAAGCATCAAAAGCATTAATGTCCATTCATGAATAAAGTGGTTCATCAGACTGAGTGGTTCAAATGGCTAATATTTTACTTATTTCAGTCATTTTAACTTTTTTCCTGTGATATTTCAATCGCTATCAGCAATCTTCATCATACAACTTCTGTTTGATGGCGACACAGTAGTCACTCTGCACAGAAACAATCTCCTCAACAGCAACTCGGTGGCGGGGGGAGGGGGGAGAACACTAATGAGTGACACTGCACAGAATGACTACCATGTCACCATCTAGCAGTAGTTATATGAGAAAGATTTGGGATAACAACTGAGATGTAAAAGGAAAAAAGGTTAATTAACTGCATAACAATTAAAAATATTACCATCTGAACCATCAGGCTTGACACTAAAAGGAAAACTCATTACTAGTGTAACGAGGATACATGACACCCAGTCTCACCTGGTCGTTGGAGCAGCTGGCGAGGAGAGAGCCGTCCTGGTTGACTCGCACCATGCGCACCCACTCACGGTGGCCTGTGAAGGTCTTCACACAGTACCTGGCAACACCAACATAGTCACAGTCAGCACGTTACATGATGAAAAGGTACAATCTCACATATAGCACAGTATCCAATCCTTACGACTGCTCAGTGTTTTACACTTTACTCCCTGGCATATCTATTTGCAGGATTCATGCCGCCCTAGTAATGTAAAGTACATGTATGTAAATATCATTGATAAGGAAAAGCTTGACAAAGGAATTATGATTGTGAGCTTAGTTTCTGGATCCGTCAATTGCATGTGCATTTAGACCAGATGCAAACAACTTCTTCAAAATGTGGGTAAAGAGATTGGAACTAGACCCGATTATCCCAGAGACAATACTTTCCAAAATTCGACATACTAGGGTAAGAAACTGACAGAAGTGCATTGTACCATCCTCGCACGCCAGGGGCCCTGCTGATTATATCAGTTTCAGTACCCCCTGGCAGATTGCCTTGCGAAACTCTGAAGATAATAATAATAAAATAACTTCTATTGCGCCTAAATCTTTGGACACCAAGCTCAGAGGCACATCAAAACAAAAGGATTAGTCGATCTCAAAATCCATAAGCAGTATTCCAGTTGTCAACAGATGGGTCAAGACGCAAGGGAGCTATGGTGGATAAGCAAGGTTGTAAATATAAGTTTTTAAATGACGACAGAATTTTGTAATATTTTCAACTGATCTAATACTAAGAGGGACCATATTCCACCGTTGGTGCAGCAACAGAAAAAGCCCTAGTTCCAATGTTAGTGTTGACTCTAGGAACAAAAAGAAGCTAAGTACTAGATGATCGAAGCTGAATACGTTTCTTACAGGAGTAAGCAATGAATGCATATAAGGTGGTTGCTTACTGGACAGTGCCTGGTATGTAACGGTACAGATCTTAAATATTATACGATATCATACAGGAAGCCAATGCAGACTTCAAAAGTGGTACAGACCGAGAAAAACGAGATCTTGTAACTACTCTTGCTAGACAATTTTGGACACGCTGAAGTTTTGTGATATCCTTGCTAGCAATATTATAAAGGAGGCAATTGCAATTGCAATTGTCTGCTAACAAGCGCTGTTGCAATAGCATGGATGAGTGACATTCAGAGATAAAAACGGAAATTTTGCTGTAGCCCACATTTCAGCCCGAGAAGACTGTCTCATCTAATCGGGGGGAGGGGGGACTCCTGAGATATATTTTTTAATTGGTGTATTTTGAGCAATATTAAATAGACAATCTTAACATTCCCAATAGCAAAAAAAGCACACGGACTCACGCACACATTGTCATAGTACTAACTCGCTTGTCAATGATATTTTTTGGGCTGAACCCAAGTTGGCTGGCGGGCAGCTTTCTCCTTGGCCAGCTTTATCAAAACAGCATCGGCAAAATGGGTGGAGTACATTTTGTGTGCCCCCCTCGTGTTGTGAACGAGGCGACCAGTCCAGTTTGTGGAAGTCCTGTATAGCAGTCTTGTTGCTCGCCATGAGTGAGTACTTCACTGTCTGGATAGTGTTGAATGTACTAACATTCTTTGTGGCAGTGGCAGTATTCATGATGTGACATGTGACTAAAACACCTTGAGGACCATGAATGCAACTCATCATTGCAGCCACCAGCTTTGACAAGGCTGGGAACTTGCCAGTAGAGAATATGGCAGCCCACCACGAGTCCAATCTGGAACTTGTGTGTGCTTGTGGAAGTGTGTTGTCTACATGGAATCGGCGAACTTCCATGTGATACGCCCTCTGTTCAGGTTCTAATAGAACAATGGTGACCAGCGTGGGCAGTGCCAGCGTATGTACTTCAATGCCTTCAGTTCCCCTCTGACTGTAGCCTGTAGGATCCAATCCGCATAGTTGACATCGGCCTTGCACCACAAACAGTAGACTTTCCCTGGTGCTGATAATTTACTGATGAATATATCCAACATAGTGTCTCCAGCTGATCTCTCCAGCCACGCCCAATTCCACTTATTCTTGACACTTTTGTCAACATTTGTCTTGTGTCGTCGATTAGACATTGTGTTCGAAAATGATCGACATCTCCACAAAATACATGGTAGTTTCCTATTGGTCCACTGCTTTTCTGCACGCACTTCGAAAGCGCTGAAGCAAAAAGCCGACAGAACTAAGGGTTTTACTTTGCAGATTCACGGGTTCGGTTGGGTCGGTTCTGTCTCTAATCGCCAGGCAGCGTCATTAACACGTGGCGACACCTGGTGGATAGATGGTTAACTCAATCCGCAGATAGATCGTCAGTGAATTGTCCAGGATTTTATATGCCCTACCCCCAACATTCTTTTTTTTTCTCCCCGGATTTACACGATTCACAAAAGTGATCTTTGGAGCAGTAAAAAAAACGGAAATTTCTCATCCCTGCAATAGTTTTAGCAACAGAAAATGACATCTATCGCTTGCCGGGAAGTTCCGGTAGAAAGTTTGGGAAGTAGACGTACGGTAGTTATCTGAATACACAATATCACTCAGCAGCTCATGAGAATGGTCGGGTGGGTAAAAATATTGGGATTTCCGGAAATCAGGGGCTTGGTGTTGGAACTGGAGTATGTGTCGGACAGGTGTCTGCATTCTTCTCACTGGTGGTACAGTCGTAACTGGTGAAACCAATTATGAGTTTGATTCAGCTACTTTCCATATAATGCGTAGGAGATCTGCCAAAGGTAGTGTACATAGTCACCACCCCTGGCTTGTGAGTATGCAGTGTACATGTTGTCATGCTACAGCACTGCTATCGTCCACTGCAGACTGCGGCACTCACCCGGTGGCCACCTCCCACATCTTGATAGTCTTGTCTCGTGACGATGACACGATGAAGTCACCACTCGGCATAAATGACACGCTTGACACGTTGTGGTCGTGACCTGCAGGACGCAAAACAGCAATGTCATTTCATGTCCTGTCAGAAACAATGTATATTACAAAGTTGACAAACAGAATCTACTCTGACATGTCACCATAACAAATACATAACTGATTCCATAATTTGGCATAATTAATATAATTATTCTGAAATATTGGCATAATTAAAACCATTAATAATTTTTTACCGTTCTGTTTAGTCATTGTCAATATTGAATTATACATCAGAAATTGACTGATGGGGTTTCTGACATGCGCTCTTTTACAATAGTGAGTAATGGATTGAAGACAAATGTTACTAATAATGTCGGCAGCATAGCAGCCTCAGCCAATAACATTTTTAACTGATTGAATCATTTTAAGATAATCAAATTTATTTTTCAAAATAAGTGCCTTATCTTTCTGATTCAATTGTCTCGGTCATGTTTAAAACTAAAAGATTTCACCAGTTTAAAAGTTATACGAACAGCACAAACTCTGTCGGCTAGGATTGTGCACATGCACAGACATGTATAGCTTGTATGTAAACATGTGAACATAATAAATCTTAATAAATACATACTTATCATATCAATCAATTCATTATGTCATTACTTGTACCTTGTAAAACCTTTAGTTCAATTCCTTTTGTAAATTTACACATGGTTTACTACCACTAGAAAAGCATCTTAAAGATTTTTGCCCAACTCTACAACAAACGACGTTCACCCACATTACGCATGAAGTGCTACAGTTCATACAAGACTATGCCTACATCGAATAATTAGGCTCTACAGCACCAGTAACATTTACAGCGAAGCACATCAATAATTCCATTTCATCCAGCACTGGAGTCGATGAATAGTTCTTTCTTACTCACCACTATTGATTTTTGATGTTGTTTTATTTAAATTAGTTATCATTTATCATTTATTCGACTGTCTGAAAAGGTCAACGGTGGATGAAGAAACGCTACAGATACGCATCAGGGGAGGTTATACATAGTGGGACTATCGCTACAGCAATCAGCCATTTACTATTTTAGATGTTGCACTTCAAGTGTTTCCAGCTGGTTGTCTTGTGTATAGACAAGTACACTGGTAGATCAATAAAGGCCATCACACTAGGATGACGAGACCTCAACACACACATTGGTTCCCTCAGGAAGATGTTTGTAGCTCGGCTTTGCTACTGGTGGCAAAAACATGACAACAGAAGACGTGTGCATCACAGACAGCTGACTTCGAAATCGATTGAAACAATGTGTGGCCTTGTGGAGCAGTGGTATTTACCCAGACAAGGTCTCATAACACTTACTCCACTATCAGAGCAAGTTGTTTTTAGTAGACGATAGATAATGCAGAAGACCAGCGAGATGGTGGAGAGACAAACTAGATGAATAAGACAGGCAGATCTGGAAACAACGACGACGGGACACAACGGCTACACAACGACGATAACGACGAATGACATAACACAACGCTAGTATGGTATATCAAGACCACTGGCTTTGTGAGTCCACAACAGTCTTTCCATTTCCCTGTGTGACAACTTTCTCCTTGTATACGCCAAGCAGAAGAGAGCTTTTAGTGTACCTTCCAAACGACACAGGTGGGATGAATAAAAATGCCCAAGTATTGATGGCCAGTTGGATATGCTACCGCTGAGCTACCATGTCCTGTGTAAGACATGTGCATATATTTCAAAGTGGCTGAAACATTTTCTCCAAAATAATACATAAATGCAAAGGCACTTGTTAGTTAAATCAGTTGTACATGTTTTTTCCATTTGTTCTAGGAATATCGATGCTGCTGCGTTATATGTGGAAATACGGGCTCTCTACCAGCCTGATGTTCAGGAGACTAGTATGGGCTCAGTCACAGGCCTGGCATTGGGTTGTAGAGTCCACATTTCATTCACTTAAATCGTCAGTGTGCCAAAAAGGGCTTACACACTGGACCCCCCTAATAAATGTCACCCATTTGGCCTTTTCATATCTACATTGGTCTCTGTGTTGTTTCTTGCATAAATGTTAGTACCAAATGTCAGTGTAAAAGGTAAGTTCTTATATAACGAAGAATCATGTCCTAGAACAGCTCAAAACGCTTTACACTTTATTACCTGGCAGACTTGCTCAATCAAACACCATCTCTACTTTACTGTATCAGAAACTGGCCGAGTGCTCATGATAATTGCTATTTTGTTCCACACACTTACCAGCACCAGACATTAGGCCTGCAAAAACTGTCAATATAGTAAACTTACCATGCATTGTCTTCACGCATTCAAATCCTTGGAAATCCCACAGCTTGATACTTAGATCCGCCGAACATGACACTGCCAATAAGAGACATAAGTTCCAGTGAACAGTCAAAAACAGTACTCCTACAGCAGTTTATGCTTTCCATTTACCACAATTTAATATTTCTGCAGGTATATTCTAAGGTATTGCTTAGCATGTTTTTGTCTCCTAAAATATTAATTTTTTATAAGTCCAACATTACATGAAAAGCTCTAACATGGGCTGCCTACCTGACAAAAACAGTTTCTGTAATGACCCCCCTGCCCATCACACACCCCATTGCATCCCGCCTCGCTCCTCGAGGTTGCTAATCAAACCTTTTTCTGAAGTAGATGCAGTGACAAGCCCAGCCTATCACAGTGGCTGGGAATCCAGAAAGTTACTAATTTAATCATCAAAATTAGATATACACCTGTACTTTGTTTCAACATAATTATTGGGTTGCTACACCGTAACTCCTGTCCGCATTTCAGGTTGTTGGTTAGCACTTCAAAGGGATGCTTGTTTAGCAACTTCCAGTAAGTTGTGTTAAGGGGACACATGCTGCAGCAAACTTTTTTCTTTAATTTTAATGGTAGAGAACTGAAACTTAGAGGAAATGATCTTTGTGGGTCAAGATGGATATAACAGGTTGAATTTTTTTTTGGACAGGTGGTTGCCATGGAAATGGCAGCCTTTTTTTAGTGATCCATTCTAAACCAATCCTCAGAAACAATACATTGTGCTACAATATTCAAAACAGGCTGCATGTATAGTAAATACATGTATCTACAAAATGTCAGAAGGAATTTTTATTCTTTTACTTGTTTATATAAAAAATATTTTTTTGGAAAACTAGACATAATTTCCGATTATTTAGGTAGGATGCATTGAATGTGTAGGGAGGTAAATTAAAAACATGGACAGATATACCGAATCCCTCCTGACATTTTGTAGGGCATGTCTTGACGTAGTTGTACTCCAAATTTGGAGTTGATATGTCTTACAGCTTTCTCTCGAGATCCGCGTGAAATTTATGTATTGAATAAAAACAGAATTCTGAGAAAACAGCAGAACAAACTTTTGTGTTTATCTTTACACTTTTTTTTAACTATTCAGGTGGTTTTTGACTATTCAAATGTGTATATACTGTGCACCTGTTCTCACTATTCATATGTGGGAAATGCATCCTCTGGATTAAACATTCAACAACAATATGATGGTGTAGCTAACTCTTCTGTAAGAGTGGAGGGACACCGGACAGCTCGGCACACGCTTCTCTCACGTAAACAGCAGCGGCATCGAGACAAGTGGTCACTGTGTCCATCACTGCTGCGGCTATCTCTTTATGTTGTCTCACATATGACTTCTGATAGATGCAGGGTGAATCCATCCACCAACAAATCCGACGTAGCCCGGAAAATCCAACAGCGCAGTCCATAGTTCCTGCCACCAATCTCCTCGTTGTGGCAAATGGTAACCGACTGCCACGATCACCAATCCTGCTTGAAGACAGTGTCTCATTGCAGACATGTCCACAAGTGGCACACCCAGTGCGGAATGCTACGACTGGGCCCTTCCTTTTGTCGATGACAACAACTGTCAAATCTCCCTGACAAACCAGGCACAGGAGGTTCTCAACGAGTTTCTTCAATGAGGCAACTTGCACAAAGAGACAACTGTCGTCTGTCACAGGACGTTGAGGTTCGCCATCATCGGCGACATAAGGCTCATCTGTCAGTGACGAGGATGCGATCGACGGTTCACGAACAAAATGCTGATCGTCAGCTCCAGCACAAACGTACATTTTGCCAGGCTCCACGACGTCACCTTCCACAGTGACCACGCTGCCACTCGAGGCTGCTGCCACTAGCCACGGCGTTAACGCCGGCGATGTTGGTCGGTTTACTCCATAGTTCTCACGCAGATTTCATCTGTGCTAACCGAGCCCGCTTCTTCGATCCATACGCTCTCGTCGTAGTCTGTTTTATGCCGCGATCCTTCGACATCTTGACTAGAAATCGCGTACTAATAACTGACAAAATCACTGAGCTAAAACAATGGTCGCCATATTGACTCGCTTTGTTGCTATGCTGTAGCTTGCCGGAGAGGTCCGAAGGTCAGCCATTGGTCAATCAGAATCGAGAGAATGCGGATCCGAGGAGCACTGTGCCATATAAGGAAATTTCCATATAGAATCGGCTCATGTTCTAATGCCGATTGGCTGCATACTGTTGCGTGTTTCCCGCTGCGGATAAGCCTGTCTTGCAGCGAGGAGAAAGAGCTAAATTTAGATATCCAATAAGGCAAAGTACCGGTAACTAAAGAGTGAAATACGCCTAATTTCTGTATTTGTTCGCAAGACAAAGGAACTCTCATCAACACTGGTGATCAAATAAAGCATCTATTTCACATACAGGCACATAAATATGAACATTTATGAATTGGAAGTTGAAGTTACGATGTTTTATTAGTGAAATACGCTGAAAACGAAATTTCACAAAAAATCCTCAAAAATCGAAAATCCTGCTGCTCGTGTCCCCTTAATTACAGCTGTCAAAATGCATGCATGGCCAGACATGCCCAAGTGTTTACATCTATAGAGCATCACCGTGAGAAGACAACGCCAGTGAATAGCCAATAATCATACGAGCTTCTAAATTTACAACACACAGCAGGAAACATTATAATTATTACTAACAGTCAATGACAAAGTTAAATTGTTGTATTCAAATAAAAACCTTTAAATAAAAATATGATAGTTTTATATTGCAATTAAAACACTTATAATACTCATTTTATATTTTTCTAAGACATTTTATAATTATAATCATTCAGAAAACCGTAACTATTTAATGTAATTTAATACTTCTACCTAATGTCATCTTAATTTCTTTCATTATAATTCTACACCTGCAAATTGTATTAATGTCTAGACGCGCTTTAATGACACTGATATTTTTTGGTCGCTGTAATTGCTGTTGACTGACAGATGCAGACATAATAATATGCTCAGGTGCAGTGCCATGCCAAGGCAGTCATCAGCAGGCTGCTGGCAGTCAAAGTTGTAACATTGTACACAGGCACAGCATTGGATGATGTCACTGCACTGACTTTGTTGAACTTGTAGTGGACTAAATATTTGTTGATAAATTGTAACAAGTCAATGATGAGTTTCTTCAAGGCATCTTGAGCAGCCTTATTTATAGATTGAGCAACTCTTTAATGTATATCATTTTCTATAGTTGAATATTTGTATTCCCATAATACAGCAGCAGTTTCCGTAATGCTAATCTGAGGTGAATTTCCATAATGATTACGGAAAATCCGTAATGGTAGGCAGCCCTGTACGAATAAAAACCCAGGTCCATTTGGCAATAGCTGGGGATGCTAGGAAGTGCAGTTTATTAACTAGCACACCAAGATGTTGACATTTCTGTTGATTTCTATCACACACATGGCTCTCATCCAAGTATGTCTCAAAATGATTCCGTTCAATAACAATTCCCATCCTGAACACCAGGGGCCAGTTTCATGAAGCAGTTAAGAACGTTCTTAACGCTAAGATGATTGTCTTAGTAAATGACGTGATTTTTTAAATATAAGCGAACATAGGCGTTTACGCAAACACGTGACGCTAAGTAATTGCATAATTTAAGTACGCTTCATGAAACCGGCCCCTGGCTCAGAAAGACCCAGAGAATAATCCATTTCCATGACAGCATGTGACACCCACCTAGCCACTTCCCTGTGTGGTCGAAGGCTACGTCCTGCACAGAGTCCGTATGTCCCTTCAGTGTCCTCTCATAGTCTCCTGTCTCATAGTCCCACACCTACAGACACATCATTAACCATTTACACCCCATAATGCAGTGTGATTATCCCATTCCATCTTAATGAAATGCACTCTGAATCCACAGTGCCCGTACACAACCGGCAAGATGTTTTACAAAAACTCCAAAACTTCCAATGTAAACAAATACCCTTGAAAATAGCACATGGTATAAGCTCTACAATGATTTCTAACATGCAATTATCCAGTACATAATGCCACATGCTGTGTCTCCCCCAATGCTGTAGGCAAAGCATACCCTGGTCTTTTTCACGAAACCAAAACATTTTTGTTGATTCAATAATCATCCACATTTCACTAAAAACAACTTCTGTTATATCAAAATGATCAGCAATCACACAAGATTGTAACTGATCGGATTCTTAAATCAAGCAATCGTCAACAGAATCGATAAAGCGGAACACTACTGACCTTGATAGTCGCGTCCTCGCTGGCTGACACCATCACGGCAAAGGAGGGGTGAAAGACAACGCGTGTGACGGGACTACGGTGCCCCACCAAGGAGTACTTTTCTGGGGGGCGAGGGATCCACTCGCCCGGGCTGCGGCGTTCGCGGTTCGGCCCGCCTGTGTTGAACTCTCGCTCCGTCTCGGCAAGTTTCGCCTCCAGGTCCATGACCTAGAAAACATGTTGTCACAGAAACTGTCAACTTTCACTGTCAAACATGTTGTTATAGAAACTGTCAACTTTCACCGCCAAACAGTTGTTATATATAGCAGCTGTCAATTAGAAAAGTATAAAGTAATGGTTCCTCATTTTATGGTCACCTCATAAATGGTCACCTCAGTAATAAAGCCACCTCACAATTAAGGTTATCCTAAAATAGTCCAACATTATTTTCACATACAATAAAGCATGATATTTTTATTAATAAGATCACCTCACTATTCAGGTCACTTATGTCCAGTCCCAACGGTCACCTTAACAGCGAGGTCCCACACTATCTGTGAAATGACTGGTGTCGACTGACTTAGTCACTGTGTGATGGGTGTTATCTGCACACAGACATTTTACCACATCCATCATGAATTTCAAATTTCTAATAACATTTCTGATAACATAAAATGTTGTGTAACAGTTACCATTTCTCAAACGACATTGTGCACACAAAGCAACACATACGACAGTATCAAACATAAAAAGGAGCTGGTATTTTATTAAGATTTTCATTTTTATATAAGGCACTACACACCTGATACCCGTTCGACTTATCAAGACCGAGTACATACACATGTCAATAATACTAGATGTTGAAGCTGCTTTCAAAGGTCTCTGAAGTAAACAATGCAGCGTTTGGCAGTCTGACAGCACCAAGCGCAATCTGCCGCCAAATAACACGTCCTACCTAAGTCTATGAGTCAGACATAGGCGACATGAATGTTTGTGCCAAGCATGCATCTCTAACAGCAGTTGCAGATATAGCATGTGGAAATGCAAAACAAAAACTACTTTATAGCCGTAATATATCAGAAAGGGGATGTTAGCAATGTTGCAAATCATGCGCTGTTTAACACAGCATGCGCAATGAAGGGAACCCCTTAAAAATAAATTTAGCATTTTCTCATTAGCTTTTGTTGTTAACATCTGGTTATGTACTTCTAATGAAAAATTTTTAATTTTACATTTTTCAAATGATAAATACATTATATCCCCCTAAAAATTCAAGCACTTTATAGCTGCCTTTTACACAAACGTCTATTATACGTAGTATTACATACCCTGCTGCAAACAAGTTTTTGAGTGTAGAGCTCTACATGATATAAACACCGACATTACTAAAGCATACAATGCAGCACTGTTGTAAAGTCGGTGAACCGCAACAGTATTCCATCCACTCAACCAGAAAACGAGGGCAACACAGTAGGACATGGCAAGGTGATACATTAGACTTAACAAACGTCATCTGACAAGACAAACAAAACCAGGACTGCTTCGGAGAAAGTACCTGTTTAGAAGGCACTTATACCTTCTAGGTTAGGGTGATGATCATAGTAGACAGAGGTCATGGTTATTGAGTACACCAAGGTCAACACCCCTCTTGACACAAAGAATGATCTTGGCACCACAGGGAACACAACAAGGGGGATCTGAACACAATACTACCTGCTGGCATAATACTGCAGGTTTAGGATGTTCTATTCAAGCAAGGCAATGCGTGTTCAAGCATTGTATTTCTAGCACCATCATTTGTTTCTAGCACTAAGTTTTTCCCTGGTGCAAGATATCACACAGTTTTATGTTATTCACACATTAACTAAGCTGTCTGAATTTAAGTTACCAACATTTCACGTATTTTAAGCATCAAAATGATTCAAACTGAACCATTTGAAACCTACAATTTTTACATTAAATGCAGCCTGTCACGTATCACATAACGATAGTGACATGCACACAAAACGTAGTCGGATCCATGCGCCATTACATAATCTGTAGACTAGCACAGACACGTATGTTACGTTTCACCGTTCCTAATGGGGCGTGTGTGCAATGATGACACAAACGCAGAGAGAGACGGAGCAGTGCAAGTGCAGACAGAAACTAATCAATAGAAATGTAGCGGTGTGACCCCACAACATACACCGTCATGTGGCTACTTGGGTCGTAACAGCGATCGTGTCCCCGGTGGAGCTTTGTGGGTTTTACACAAATAAGTTTAACCGGTCTTCTTAAATGTAGATCTTTAGAGATTTCCCGATTTATGGAGCAGAAATGTGGACAATCATCAAACGAATTATACAGAACTGATTGGACGGACGCTACACGCGGTTGTTATATAAAACACTCAACATCAAAACACAACACACGACAAATAATGTCCCTTCAGGAAACACCAAAGATCTCAGAGACAATCAGACGGTGGGAGTCCAATTTAAAGGTCAATGTTACAGAAGTAGTGAGAGAACCACTTACTTGGCAACCAAAGCATCGTCAGACAAGACCAGGGAGACCATAACAGACTTACCCAAGAAACGAATAACAGTATTTAAATTTAAAGGGATGTTTATCTGTTCCTTGCTTCCTTTTATATTCATTATTATAATTAGACTAGAATATGCTGACTGTATACTATCCTCCAAATTATATTTACTGAGCCCTAACGACTGTCTGCCAATTCGAACCTTTCTTCCGCAAAATAAAAACAAATTGTTCAGATTATTATAAACAATTCTACTGGCAATATAATGGACACTGGCAGGTGTAACTACAAAGCTCTTCAATGTTTAGCGCGGTCGCAACGTTACCATATATCAAGACAAACTACCTGTTAATAGTTATCGATATGGATGATTTTGAGTTAAAGAACAGAAAACCTCCCTTTGAAAAGCTGTGGAGAACAAACACCAAAGGAGTGATAAATACTCTGAGCAAGTTTCATGGGACCGTTCGTCTGAATGACTAGATGATGACAAAGTTACTCAGACTACTACATACGTTTTGAAATGACAACACTATCTCTCATATTTATTACAGCAACACAGTCAAGATTGAGAATACAGGTGCTGATACACAAGCTGATATATCAGTCCAGTGAAACATGACACCACAGCCTGCCACACATGCTTGATAACAAAAATGCAACGCCCAATACTCTGATGAGATAACGTCAATGGTCTCCTAACAACATACCAATAGAAAGAAACAAGCTTGACAAGAATAGCTGTAGCAGCAGGTCTGCCATGAAGTACGTAACAGTATACCGTACTTGACTAAATAGACATACACCGTGAGAAACTATGAGCCACGGTACTCATTTACCTGGGCTACTGTCAAAATGGAAACTTTGTATTAGTCTTAATTAAACATTATTAATTAATTCCTAATTTTCCAATATTTCCACATAAGAATATTCCAGCCCACATCCAACGTGCTATGATTTTTTTATATTGTTGCTCAAAGTAAAAAAAACTTTTCTACCCGTGCTGCCATGCTGTGATGACTTGTGGTATGATGTGAATAATTGTAAACGCACCTTTTTCTGTAGCCTGATGACAGATGTCCATTTCTTTTCTAGCAGTCCGGCGTATTTCTTCTCTACTTCTCCTTGCTGCAAATAAGAACCAGATATTAATATGCTAACTTTGGATCACTGTAAATGCATCTCCTGTGGAGTGCCGAGTCGACTCACCTCTTTCTGCGTTCACTCGCTTCCTTGGACCATTGGCCTCTCATCCACCAATTGGTGAGCTATTTGGTGATTTATTTCAAAACACAGCAGGTATCTAGTTATTTACAAGTACACATGTTTGCGATATGCCAAGCTTTTCTGGAGATCATTCCTCCTACCCAGGATAACTGAGCGGTGATCGATTCACCAGACTGCACCAGTCTAGAATGGTTTTGTTGTTCCACCAGCAGGTGAAAGTTTTACTAATAAATTTGCCACAGAACACAGAGGAGAGGTCGTTAGCAATCAACTGTTGGCCAGAACTCCAGTGGACAACAGGACATTACAGTCAGTGGCCTGGGGCACACTTAAGCCAACAGAGGACAGAGTGGACAGTCTGCACAATCACAAGGCATCTCTGCAGGGACACCTTTGTCCACTGTTGGAAATTTAATCAGCAATTGATCACCACGAAATCCAGGTTAATGTCTCACAGCAGGAACACTTCATTAGCATGTTGCTTATTACACAGGCCACAAAAGGTGGCATTGTGCAATGGAAAATCATGAAGATGATGTTGCACACAATGCAGAGCACATTTTAATACACATTTCTTTGTAATACAAATTTGCAGGTATTTCATGAAGTCTATATATAATATTATGAAGTATACATATATATCAATATAAAATTAAATAGGAATTGTGCTATGAACAACTGTGTCTAATAAGACTTCATGAAATAAAATGTGTACGTTTCATGAAACTGAACCTTAGCGGAATGTTGAAATCAGAACATAGCGGAAAACATGCCAAACAGCACACGTTTAGTGTGCAATATTAATAAAAAATATTATTATTGCACATTAAACATGTTTAATGTTATCAATTAGCAATATCGAAACTGATGATCTTTCGTTCACAGATTACACATGGACAACCGTTTCTTTGTTCTCTTACTACGCTATTTTTTATCATAGTATCAAAATTAGGAAATTTATTTTTCGACTAGTGTCTGTTCGCACACACTGAACATTACATGCAAATTTTGATATAACATGGCTGGTACTTACCACATCAGCTTCTTTCTGAAACTCACTCAGTGACTTGATGAAACCATTCGAGCTGAGATAGTCAGCTATTGCTCTATTTCTGGAACGAGATCAACGTCGCAGATCAGCAATATATCGTTACAAAGCAAGCGGCTCACAATGTGCTGTATTGTGATACGACTATTTGTTCAACAATAACACAAAGCTGCAGGAATGTTATCAGCCGGCCATATCTACATCTGTACAGATAAAGCGGATATGGAGTACCATTTCTCAGGCCGTAGTTCAAATTTTCAAAGTGAGGTCATGCATACCTGAATGTGATTTGATTAACAAGATGTTCATGCACATGGTGACCATTGTCTGTAGGCCTGGCAAATGTTTTATTTTACATTGTAAGTATTGCAGTTATAAGATATTGTTATGCAACACTTGTTATGCAACAATTCAGTCAATTATGTATGGAAAACAACAAGTCAGCTTGTGTTCCCGAAATGTAACCACGCATGCAACCGGGAATCATGTTTCATCGGGCCTGGTGCATGCCATACATGTATGCTGCATCTGATCCCTCCCTCCCTCCCTCACAGGCTGACCTGCCAATTCACCGGCCCTGCTTCCTAGGACTTCCAGTAGGAGCTCAATCAGTCACTAGTGCTGCTCTGATTAACCTCTGCATTGATGCCACCATCTGTAATGATTTACTGACACTACAGTAGTACACCCACAGCACTGTGGTGATGTACAGACACTAATGTTGAGTACTGTGTGACTCTATACTCTATGATATTGTGGATCCATACAGTGGACTTGTATACCAGGCAATTGAACGACTTCTACGCTTTGCTCATCTGGACATGCTTACTGCTCACGGAAGTGAAAAAATGCACTACAATTTTTACCTGTGCAAGGACGTATGAAATGTGTTCCTTTTTGTTCAAGTTTAGTGACTTTTGCGTGGTTTGTGAAGCTTCAAGTATTGTTAAGTGAAACGTTAGCAAGTACACCATTCACACACCCTGTCAGATTATGTACATGTATGTTTATAGCAACACAGTTAAAGTAAAAAATACTAATTTGCATTCAATCATTATGCTGTTTAGCATACAAGTGAGAGTGTTTAGGGGTGTGCCTACTAGTATTCTGCCTGCTAAAGTCCTGTCATGTGAGTGTGATTAATGACAGACGCAGTGATGTAAAATTCACAGCTATGGGATACTGTCATGGACACATTTTGAAGGCGCTGGAAACACGACCAATTGCACAGAATGATCCAACGACTTGTATTAGCAAACAATGTAACATGACCTACCAAATTGTAAACACAGCAAATATTCTAATTCAATAAATAATCATAATGCTTCAGTCACATCACACAAACACACCTGGGATTTCTCACATTTTCCCCAGTACTGGCAAAAGTGGCCATTTATCATAATGCCCCGGCAACTGGATGTTGACTTCGAAATTAAACAACCGTTTATATATGACCAATCTGACTATATCTTGCAAAGGTGCTCCAAAATTGGAGGACTGTGCTAGTATTAGAGCAATCAATATCTACTTACTTAATTTTATTACAAAACCTGGAATTCTAAACACAATAAACTAATTGGTGTAATAAACTAACTGCCCTAATACTTCTAGACATGTTGTTTCATCCAGACACAGTGCAATTTTGTACCTGCAGGTTATCTGTGAGAAGTATAATTAAGGTGGCATTCTAACTTCTAAGAAGAATCTTGGAATAACACTATCATGCTGTGAACAAAGCAGCCTATGATTGCACTGAGCTGTTCAGCCACTGTCTTATGCATGCAGTCGTGCTGAAGCAATGACTGAGCACCATGTCTGTGATGCCAATTGTTTCCCTGTTGTGCTGCTCTTAATTCTATACTTCTCTGTCTATTCAGGGTGTGTCGCTTCAAGTTCAACAATCAGTCTAGATCAACAGACATTTATCATTAAAAATACACCCCTGAACTACTGGAGTAAGTTATTTTAATTAAGAAACCATGTTCATTAATCCCTAATTAATACATCTATCTTGTGCTCTTATTTTAATTATGAGAAATGTCAACTATATAATTATTCGAGTTGTATTCTTATTGTAATTCCAAGACATTTCTGGCCAATCATATTATTCCATCCTATACACTTAGTGAGCCTTTACAATAATTCCGACCTGTACTCTTATTGTAATTCCAAGAAATTTCTGACCTGCATTATTATTCGACCTTTACTATTATTTGGAATGCAATAGTAACTTGTGTTTCAGTCTGGCAAGTGGATTGTGGCTATCAGACCAATAAGATGGTTTGAAGTAACACAATCCAATCTGGATTAATTAAATGTGCATGCTGACAGCATACAGATCAATGTAGAAAAAAAGCACCAAACCATCCCACAGGCAGTGTAGCTCATGAGGTAAACATAGTTTTATCGATCGTCAAACACATCGATATATCTTAATATTCATTCTCACATCAGAACTTACATAATGTACATTAAATATATGCGGCGACATGCCCACTATATTTTGCTGTTCTTGTCTTGTGAATAGCAGATTGAAACAAAACCAGTTACATCTGTTGTTAGTTGGAATACAGGTGTTAACCATGCGTCTTGATTAACAATTTATATTTAAAGTTGAATTAGATGATGACTTCTTTGATGACTGGACCAGTTGTGAGACAATGTTAAACATTCCAGTTAAGAGACTTCATCTGAATTTTTAACTTTGCAAATTATTTCACTGTAGTCTAATCACAACTGACCTAAAACAACCCGCTGTTGGGTGAGCTTGAGGACTTTGCACACTAAAAGGAAAAGTGAACAAGAACATTAATTTGAAATCGTTAATTCACTGTAACAGAACAAAACAAACTGGGTGTGAGAAATAGCAACTGCAGCAAATATGGGAGAGGTGGATGCCTTGCTTGTCATATATATGATGAGAAACACTGGATATGTCGATGCACAGAAAGACAAATTCTGGTTTCACATTACAGATTTAAACACCAGAAGCCACTTCAGTTAGTCACCCTTTTGGCCTGTTGCCCTGTTCATTCTTTTCTGTTACTCTTAGTGTTATGCATCCTGCTTTCAGTTCAAGGGCTACATTCTTCTCAAAATAAATTCATTAAACCACAACATAAAATCTGAAACACACTAGTGCTAGTTGCCCAGGACACCACAGACAGAACAGTTGACCAGTACTCTGAAGGTCACTTGGTCATTCTCTGTCCAGCCAGCTCATGGTAAACACATGAAGTACAGTTAACTTCCAGTGTACACAACATTTGTATGCAGCTTTGTCAAGAGTGATTAATGTCAGTTTGGACAGATTCACACGTCTGTCTTAGCATCTAATCTTGTGATAATTAATGCAGATTTTGAACCAATCCTGAATACAATTCATGCATTCATTGCCATAGTCAAAATCGTTCTGATAAAACTGTACAGTCTGCTGTATACAATTTAAATACAAATGTTTGATTAAAAGTTAGCATCGAGGTGTGAAATTTGCTGCAGGGCTGGCATTAAACTGGTGTTTACAAAAATAACCACACCAAAGAACCCAATAGAACATTATTTAAATGTGAATGCAAATTAAAATTTCAATAAATACCAAAGCATGACATGTGACTACACACAAAATATACACTTGGAAACTTGTTGACAGTTCCAGACCTACCTACCCCAAAAACTTCCTGTCAGTAATCCGTCTTCCCATTTACACTGATTTTCATGAATATAGGCCTGCTGTCAGTAATAGTTCAGAACCGTGTCAGATGTTGTCAGGATAATACTTTAATACTGTGACTATGATGATAGTTGTACCCAAAACATAATTGTCTCTAATAAACTGTGAGGTGTTTTGAAACGTCCAGTTAACAAGGTAAGGTAGATGTTCATAACCAGCATTGGTGGAAATCAAACGTGAAGAAGCGTAACTGTAATGTTAATAACTATTGTGTGTAGCGCTGTGGTGCAGTGGCTAGAGCTTCGGACTCTCAACCAAGAGAACCCGGGTTCGAATCCTGTGCGGCGTTGTCGAACATTGGGCAAGTTCGTTCACTATACGTTGCTCAAGTTCACTCAGCTATATGAATGAGTACCTGGCTCTAGACAGTGGTGGATATTTGTGTACGAATAGTCTTAGCGCATTAATTGCAGCGTGGCTGGATGCTTCAAAGAAGAAGTCGAGATGGTGTTCGATTGAACAGGTCTGCCAGGGAGTAAAGTGTAAAGCACTTTGAGCAGTCCTGAGGACTGGATACTGCGCTATATAAGAACTTACCTTTACTTTACTGGCATAGCTAATTTATAATGGCTAGAACTGTTTTACTGTGTTTTTAAGTCAAACTTTATGCAACTGAAAGAACCTCAATAATTTTGTGTTTAATACTAACCATTGTAATTCTGATTTTATAACTTTCAAAAACAACATGCTGACTCAAGCAAAATTCCACATTACAGCCAGATTATGTATTAAACGGCAAATAACCAATACCACTCAGAGATTGACATTGTAAACTTTACTATAGAGAAACACACGATCATCAGAGTACACAATACATGGTAGTCTCCAAATTCTAAGTTCAGAATCAACAGGTGCAAGTTGAATGCATGTCAAACTTTACACTGCACACTGTTGCGACTATGGCACTTGTGTAGTTTCTTCATTCAACATCATCCCAGGTATATTTATATTATGAGAATATTGTGTCTCAGCACACTTTTGAAGCCCAAATAGCGACCCAGTTTGCACTAGTCTGCACCGCTGTGTTCGCGCTCGTAAAATGGGCGATATAGAGGCGTATGTTGGTGCAAACTGGGGCGCTACACCTCAAAAGTACTCTAAGACGCAATATTCTTGAAAGTAAATATGCCTGGGATAATGTTGAATAACAGAACTAACGCAATGAGTCTGAGGTTATAGTTAGGCAAAACTCAAGTCATAACAGTGAATTCGATGTAGGTCCAGATTCTACACAAGTACCGCGACTAGTTGTGTCCACTGTCCACACAAGACATATCTGGTTAGACTCAGAGTGCCGTCAGTATGCTGCTGTTATAAACTTTCGCAGCACACGTTTCTTCTTGGCTGGTGGTGTTGTGCCATTTCGATCTCCGCCATCATTTCGTGCCGCGTGACTTCTTTTTGTTAGAGTGCGGAAATGTGAATTTATCATAACGCTGTTTCCTATTGGTCAGACCAGAAGCAGCGAATGAAAAACTATGTCACAACAAACTGCGTATATATATGCTGCCACCTGTTGAATATAGTGGAAGCTAAATTTGAGGAGCATGGAAGTGATTGACGATCATTGTGATAAAGAAAGAATCCGTAATATTTTCATCCCTCGCCGTAATACCGTAATTTGAGGTGTGTTTCCGGAATTATTCCGGACAATCCAGAATGGTAGGCAGGTCTGCAGTTCACTTCGTCGATAACATTACAACTTCACTGTGTACTAAAGAAAGTAGCTACCGAGGGCATAATTACTGGAAATGGGCACCCTGGATACCAAACAAAGCACGGAAAACAGAACAAGAAATGCCTCCTAAATCATCCAAAGATGATTAATTAGCACAAAGTGAATTCCAGAACAATAAGTAGAAGTAAAACTGCCCATCCTCCTAGAAAATCCCTATCCTTCAAATGTCACAACATACATATAGATACAGGAGACAGTTTCCTTGAGTATTCCTAGCAGCTTTTGCAAAGCATGTTACATAGAACATTGACACCAAGTGATCAACAGATGTCAGCACAATCATAGAAAACATGCGTAGTGTGATATTGTGAACAATCGATTATCATCCTTTTAATGTCCAGTATAGACCATAAAAACCCTTCTCCGATGGGGTATATAAAACAAAGGTGTTTCTTTTTCCCAAGAGGTGGTACATGAATCCCGGGAGTGAAAACATCTCCACAAAGTGTATTTAAAAAAAACTGACATAAAAAGAATAAAATATTTGCTTTAGGTACATGAAGGTAAACATCAACAAATCATGGCGTATAGTTTATAACTCATAACTTTGCATCCACATTATGTCCAGCCAAAGCAACATCAATCCAATCATACAGGTTGTATCAAGTGGGAACATCCACACATAAAGTCAATATCAGTGCAATTTGATCTATCACTTATTATCATACAGTCAAAGTGTCCAAACAATCACACTGGTCAAAGTAGGTGAACAAGGGTCATGTACTAAAACTGGTCAGATAAATGGTGCATTTGTCAGCATTGGCATTCTGATAAGACCAAATACAAAATATGTATATATTTCTATTTATTTTTAAGACCATCCATTCAGAAAATTGTACTAACCCAACTATAAACAAAATATATAAACAATTAAACAAAACTTAATCTTTAGAATCCCCAAAGACCAAAACAAACCTAGATTTTTAACAAGAATTTACCAACGTCTATATTCAAGATGCTGGATCTTGGTAGGTTTTTCTAAAAGATCAAAATATTACTACTTTATCAAACCTACAACTCAATGAAAAACTACTGGCGTTCTTTAGGTTTGGACACACAAGTATTTAAAATTTATGATTACATATTTGCAGATGAAAAAACATGACTGTTTATACCAGGGGAGGGGTGAGCTAAAGCACCCACAGAAATTACAATCATGCTAGCTGTCAAGATATATGCACACAAGGTGCAAACTATAGACAAAACTATGTTGACTGGTTAAATTCACCACAATGCATTGCCCATCCCTAGTTCTGGTCTAGGATCAATTTAGATACAAACTATCTCCTGGAGCCTGTAATGGGGGCCAATGCCTCAGGCCTTCTATGACAAAATACCAACAAGTTCATAATTCTAACACAGGTGACAAAAATTATGGTCACTTTAGATTTGATCACCAGTGCCAGATGCTTGAGATATGGCCACAAATCAGTGCAGAACTAACACATGCCTACCCAATAAATCACTGCACACATGGGTCACATCTACGGAGGACGAAATGTTACCTTAAAGAAGGTCACACATGAACATAAACCATTGGAATGGGGCCAAAAGCCACACAGACTAGTGTAGGTGCATACAAGCATTGGGGATTTGTAACACAAGAAACAGCAAACAGGAGATACCCGAAATAAATATGTTCAATTTGCTGAAATACCGAGAATACCACAGGTAAACAAAATGAGGAATTTTCTCTATAGGAAAGTACACTTTCTGGTCAAATTACCTCCAATTGTTCAGAAACAAAACTGAGGCTGATACTCAAGTATGCAAGTTACCTTTATTACATCGCAGGTAATGGGGGACATTATTAACAAACAAAAAAGAGTCAGGAGATGTGTTTAGGATATTCCGAGATCAAGCGCTTTACAACATCTTGGAACTCTCTATGAATCTGCAGCATATATATGCCAACTTTATGTAACGTCATATATCATAAAGATATAATTATATACAGGTATGTAAACTGCTTGTTACAAAAGATTGTCTTTGCATTTTTTTAAACTATTTTAACCCTGCTCAAGAACTAAACATATAATTGCAATGTTGTTTAGTAAACAATAACTAAACATCTGATGAAACCTGATGCTGCAGCTCAACCAAATGGTTCAACAACAATGGCATACCAACCCACACTGGTCAAATATTTCCTCAGTGGCCTGAATCAAGGATAAATCATGTGAACACTTTCCCAGTCAAAATCACCACACACGTGTCAGCTATTTAAGACAATAAAATGTCAGGCAGAAATATACCGGAAGTTCTCCTGTTCAACTTGTCACAACTGTTTTACAGGTTTATAACACTACTTAAGGTTCTAGCAAACACCAATTTGCCTAGGTACAAAAAAGGCAAAATTTACATATTTCAGTTTATTTTATTACGTACATATGACGTTGTATGTACGAGGAGACAAATAATATACCTCTATACTTACAGTTCTTCCTTCTGTCTGTGTGATAACACCATGTTTGCTCGCCGCATCAATATTCACTGCAGTAACAATACAACGCACGACTTCTTCCAACACTTTCACAGGCGCCAATTCCGTAGGTGCCAGAAACGTATTATAAGCTATCACAGGGGATCCTCTTATGAAATTTTCCCAGTTACGATGTTCAAGGATTGAACACTCCTTGAAGGATTTCACTTCTTGACAACGGTTGTATTTCCATGAAATATTGAAGGTGGGGGAGATTCTAGCTCGAGGCAGGGGACTCACAGCTGAGTGCAGCTGAAGCCATACCTGAAAACAAAAACAACTATAGTGAGTTCAGTTTGAGCAAGCATAATTAATCAGATATAACACCTGGTTAATATAGCAGTGAAATCACAAATTCTGATTTGTGTATAAAATCATGATACAAATATAATTTAGCTACACCTGTCGATTGGTTGTTGATCTAACAGCATGACTTCCAAAACATATATTTTAGATACAATAGAATTCCAATACCCATTTCCAATACATATAGTTTATTGGACTCAGCTGTTCACATGATGGGAAACATCATTAACAATTGTTAAATTAATATTCTAGTGACTTATAAAGTCTTTCACCTGGGTAAATTGCGAGATTTCCGTTTCTAAAAATATAACAACTAGTTTGAACTCTCATAGAGTGACGGCTATAAACGTCCAACCTTGTATTTAACGTAAGACGTAAAGCAGCGGCCTGCCAACTGTTCTTCAATGCTCTCATTTGGCTGGTTATAACACAACCCATTTCAAATTTAGATAATGCTTTATTGTCTCAACCATGGAGTTGAGAAATTTGACCGACTGTATTCTTAGTGTCTGTTCAAAAATCTCCTGAAGGGAGATCATGGGAGATGTGGAACCTGTGATTTTCATGGCAGTTCTCATCAATCGAGAAAGCTGTGATTTTAACTGAATAGACATATTGCCAAACCAAGCAGTAATCTCATAGCGCAGTATGCTTTCAATAATGGAGCAATAAAAAAGAACAAGTATTTTCTCATCGACACCAAAAGCTCTCAATCTGCAGAGAAAGTACAACAGCTGGACTTTGGAGCACACTGTGAACATGGACATTCCAGCTAAGTTTGTTATCAAGATGGACACCTAGGTATTTGTACTGACTGACCTGAGCAATTTCTTCACCATGGATAACAACAGGCAAGTGATCGGCTTTAGCATTTAGCATAACAAAATTTATCTTGAGTCTTGTTGACATTGAGGTGGTTATTGTCACACAAATATACAAAGCCTTCAATTTCAGACATGTATGTACTGAATTTTATTAAGTAGTTGTTAGTACTAATGCTGGTACAATCATTTGTATACAGAATGTACAAAGTCAGCGAACTGACACAACCTTGGGTGCACCCGACATTCATTTGTTTCAGCTTAGTGAGCAGAATGTGAGGTTGGATAAGATTGGATGCCGATATGATAACAAGGACACTGTGTACACTTCCCATTTTGGCAAAATAATGTTTACAATTATATCTCATGGAAGGACAGGTTTTGTGCAGAATGCTCTTGGGTCATTTTCCAACAATTTCTCATTGGATATCGACTTCAACAGTGTCAGTACTGTAGTCCCGATAGCAAATGTTATCGTCCAACAGTGTGATACTTAGATTCAAGAGATTGGAAGACATACAGCCACCAATATCCTATTGCAGATTGCACAGAGCCCTGTTGTTAACCATGGCACTGTTCTTTGACTGTCTTTTGGATGTTGATTTTATCATTTTGGATTGAAACAAAACATAATTGGTAGCCATCTGAAAAATTACTTCTGTTGTGTTGTTCATGGGAACCACAGTACTTCCCGAATCTAATGAATTAAAAGTAAACATTCAAACTCAAGTTCTACACATTCATTTGGAAGTACTGCTTTTGAATTATCTTATTATATTATCTTTCAAGAATACATCCGGCTATAATGGGCCTAGAGGAATATCACAGGTGCAGAAAAGGTACTTTGTACTGTGACTGTACGTGCAGCGAACAATTTGATCTGCCCTTTGACAGTCATATTGCTGCTATGCCAAGTGTGTTTTTCAAGTAATTCATTTTATGTTTATACATATATTACGATAATCTGTCACTTAAAGGGGCACTGTAGATTGCGCTATTCCACAGCAGAAGTATTTTGTCGGCCGACGCTTGGCGTATGCGGCTATTTATAAAATAGTGTGGTGCATGCGGTATGTTTGCCGCCGTTAGTTCTCGGGAACACAAGACAAGCAAGGACTGCATCTAGTGATTGTATTGTTTGTTTTCAACAGTATATGTCATAAATAAATCCTTATCAACAACACAATCACTAGATTCAGTGCATGATTGTTTTGTGTCCCCGAAAACTAACGACGACAAATATATCGCCTGCATAAGACTGTTCTATCAATAGCCGCAGACACCAAGCGCGGCCGACAAAATACTTCTGCCGTGGAATAGCGCAATCTATACAGGGCCCCTTTAACTAAATTATTAGCAGTGTCCGCCAACTGCCTGGTAATGGTATTCCACTGGGTCTGGGGTGAGGGATAAGGTTAGGGTACAAATCACCTTAGAAGTAACACACATTTCTGGGCGGACCTGGTAGACGCTTACTTTCGGCATTGGATTATTCTCGGCCCGTGGGACCGGGTCGGGTCAATCCCACCCTGCCCAGTCCCAGCAATTAGGATTTAGGTTGAATAAGGTTAAACTTAAGTTGCGGCATAAACATTATCTTATCACTTGGTACGCATTTTTAACACACTAAACGTGAAATACAGATAATACATGTAAATCGAATAAACAGAGGTCGAATGCGAACCAATGAGGTTTCTTATTCATTGGTGTTAACTGCTACACGACCTTATTAAATCCTGTCAAATATTCTCTGAAGACTGAAGTCAAACATGGCTGCCCCATTTCTCCAAACGACAGCCCTACAAACATATATCACAAATAACGAATTCGACGACCGGGAAACTGATTATAAACTATGCAATATCGTAACTCACAAAACCGACTTACCTACGCGGCCTATAATCATGTGATAGTGGAATTACAAAATGGATATTGTCCAAATAATTTCAGGATGCCCTCCCTACACGTTGAAAATTTACCCACAATCCTACCGACGCGATATGCGCGCATGACACATCCAAATCTCGCGCAACGAGAAACCGATCGAGAACCGGGTTTTCCGTTTTGTACGTTTTGACTGCGTTTATCTCGCAAAGCTGTTTTCTCAACTGTGTAACTAGTATAGGTAATTTCAAATATAAGAATATCTTCGAAAATGTTGCTCCCATATTTCACGTTAAAACGCTTACAGGTTGCCACAGTTTATCTGGTCATTTGCCGCGCTTTTCTTGTATGGTCTGTTGTCTATCCAAAAAGGGTGAAAGACAAAACTTTGCAGTGGCCAAGGCACGGGGGCGATGCTGTGCGCGTGTTCGTGTGTGCTCGTGTTGGAGGAGGGCACAACAACTTTTCAAGTAACATCAGGCTTCAGCAGCTCTTCAGTTCAGGTTCTCAACTGGCTCGTGGCTAGCTCGACTGTGACATCGGGAGACCGGGGAGCCGGGGCTGTTGAAAATGTGTGCTACATCGCACTAACTTCAGGCGTATTTATTAATTATAACCTTATCGTAACATGAACGGGGGCACAAAAGGACATTTCCAAGGGTTTAGGGGACCACAGTCACGTGGACCTATTTAAAAAGGTCTACAGGCACACCAAATTCCAATGGTCTAGTAATCCTGGATCCACCTATGCCATGGTGTGTGCGTGTGTTCCCATGTGTGCGTGTCTATAGTGCATTAAATTCACAAAACAGGCCTTGTATACATCAAAGATTTTTATAAAATACATCTGCGTTTACTAAACACATTGTTTTTGTGACAACATCATTCATGTTAGACCTGGGCCAGGGTTGATTCCAACTCATTAATCGTGTCCGTGAGAAGGAACCAGCTATATAGACAGCTGGTTCCAGAGCAACCCCACTATAACATAAACGAAGACTACACTACTGAAAACAATAAGAAAACCAGGGTAGTGGGTGAAAGATCGGCATGTATTTTATTGCACAATGCCCAGAATAAAAACGTGATTTAATGCACATAATATGTATAAGTCACACATAAAAATACATATCCTGATCATGTTGGTACTACACTAGCTAACTACAAAATACAAAAGTCCCATAAAGCAGGGATGGTGGGTGGGAGTTGAAAATTCCTTCACAAAGCCTGCTGATTGGCTGACCAAATATACAGAGCTAGTACCAACCACATCAACAATTCTGGTTGGGTTTCCAATTAACTTTTCTGATTTCACCCACACTATAAAAATTTTGATTCCATTTATAGGCATTTTAATTCTTGGGAAATCTATGACGTTGACTAGTTGGATCTGATCCTGCATACTGAAGCTGTGGATTACTATATCTGGGTTAATGCTACGGCTATAAAGTGAGACACCAATTCTGGTTTTTTTCAACATTTCTCTACACATTTCTACAGTCAGTCGCCCTCTCCTCTGACCAGCTTTGTACGACATGGCCAGGCCAGCTCATGCTTTTTTGTTGCTGAGGCTAGATGTTCGGATTGTACCCTGATTTCTTTATTAGGCATATTTACTTCAGAGTAGATATTGAGGTAAACCACCTGGTCTTTTGATAACAATTTGATACAATGTGTGGATTTAGCATATGGGGAGTATGTAGGAAATGGCTCTTTTTGATAAGACAGTAACAGCTGTAGTTCCCTTCTATTTGATGTCTACACCAGAGGACATAACAGATTTTGAAAAATGTGGAAATGTAATTTGATGTCAAAAAATGTTTGATCGTGAGATATGCACACCGAAAAGAGTAGCGGGGTAATTATCACGCTAACTGCAACTGATCGTCAAACTTATCATAAAAGTTGTCCATTGTAGCATCCATCTTCTGTACAGGTTTGCTGTAAATGAGTAACCCTTGGTTAAGGACACGTCTGTTTTCAAAGTAGACAATGAAGTTTTGTGTCCTGGCAGATTAAAATGGCACTGAACAAGTTGATGCACCCACGCAATCCGTACAAAGATAAGAAACCAGATTTCAAGGCTCTGGCATCGAAATACGAAGAGTTTCGCAAGCACACCACGCAAGATTCTAAAGAACATGTGCACATTGACTTTAAGAAGCCCGAAAGTATGCGTGCTCTCAGCTGGGCATTGCTAAAAGAAGACTTCGGGCTTGACATCGAAATGCCACTGAATCGACTCATTCCTACAGTACCGTTGCGCTTGAATTATATATTGTGGATAGAAGACTTGCTGGCAGAAAAGCATGATGGCATTAAGGGCATTGACATCGGTAATTACCATTGTACACACAAAGAACAATTTACTTATTATTGTGAGACTTCACAGTTTCAGTAATTATCCTGTGTTCCACAATCACATGTCCACAGATTTTACCTGAAACCAGAGCAAGCCAAAATTGAACTGCACCCATTTTTAGAAAACATTCATCATAATATATTATATACTAAAAGAGTGAGTTCTGTGGTAATCATTTGATGATCAAATTGTTGGTGCAGTTTTTGTTACCCTCCAGTCTAATTGTTCGTAATCATTAATTATACAATAACAGGTAATTCACTGTGATTATACATTTGCTTTGACCATAAATGAAAGCAAACATGATCTGGCAAAGTAACCGGTAAAATCTGTGTGTGTGCGTTTGGTGAACTAGAAATTGATACATTCTATCATGTTTTTGACTACTGACTGCAGCATGTAATAATATTTTGTACACTGAATTCATCCACTGCATTTTTCTTTTGAGATTTCTGCCATGTTCCAGGACTTCCTCAGTTATTATAATTTCTCTGCTGTTCTATTTTTCTAAATGAAAAGCCTCAAATACTGCAACTAGTGGTACAGCTTTTTACACTGTTATACATTGTTGCACCACTTGTGAATGCCTTCTCTGTTACCAGTGGACTCAACTATAATTTAGTGTATTTGATTAATTAATATTATAATTAATCTTTTATTCAAGTAGACTAGAATAAGTTGTTTATTCGCTGTTTTATCAGGCTTGTGACCCATTGCATAATATTATTTTAAAGATATATCGGCTCGTTAAGGCATTACGTGAAATTTAAATTGGTGTATGTCTTGCCAGGAACTGGGGCATCTTGTGTGTATCCTCTGCTAGCTGCCAAGAAGAACTCCTGGACATTCCTGGCAACTGAAACTGATGACTTCAACACAGAATACGCAAAGCGCAACGTGGCAACGAACGGAATGCAAGACATTATTCAAGGTACACCCTCTGGCCTTTTTATGGTATCTCTTATTGTATCATATATATTTATATATATGACAGGTCGCCATAGTTCAGATCACAACTTTACGCATGCTTGGCTGGTCTGAGAAAAAATTCATTCATGAGGTGAAAGCATCAATTTTCGTTTTTGCATATTTGGAAACAAAAAACAATGTACTACCAGTTTGTGTAATGCAGTTTTGAAAATGTTTTTATTGCATGTGTTGGATTGAATGGCATGTGATTTAAATCTTACTCTGATATCAATGACAATTGTGTCAGAAAGAATAAAAATGTTCTAACCCACTGTACATTCAAGGTTTAATTTCAGAGTATGTATAGTTCTTATAAAGTACTACACTAGCATGCAACATTTCATTGGGTTATCAATACATTATTTTTTGCAGTGGTAGAATTGTGGACAGCATTGTTTTCTCAAAAGATGAATTCTGCTGGTGGGTCAATTCAGCCACCCATGTCTTTGCAACCCATTGACTTGCACCATTATAAAACTGAAATGTTTCCCTTTAACATGAAACTCCCAACTCCATATTACCCAAACCTACCCGTCACATCTTACCATCGTCGCAAGCCAGGGTTGTTTGCCATGCAAAACTAGCCCTGGCAGATCTCCTATGCGAAGTGCGGAAGTTAGCTGAGTCAAACTAGTAATTGACTTCGCCAGTTGCGACTGCATCACCTGTGAGAACAGTGCAAATACCCGCACCGATTTGAAGGCGGATAAGCGACTTCTGGGATTCCAAATATATAATGACCCGTTTGCCCATTAGCACGAGCAGTATTGTGTATTAGAATAATTGCTTCTACTTCCTAAACATTGCATGTAACACGAGCCATGGTTGGTTGAAATTAGTTTTATTGTGACCGCCTGACCTGCTGCCAACCACTGATCTTGTGAGCGATTTCATAGGCTGAGCTTAAATTCAGAGTTTCACAAAGCGATCAGCCAGGGGGTACCGCTGGCTGGCACAGATGTAATCAGCCGCAGCAACCCCTGGCGCGCGAGGATGCATCTTACAGAAAAAACTAACTAAGTCCTAACTGTTAATAGTGTTACAGGTATCTCCCAGCACCAAGTTGTGTGGTGCTGTGGGAAATGTGGACACGTATGACTTCTGCATGTGCAATCCACCGTTCTTTGGAAGCAATCTGGAGGCATGGGGCATGTTGACCAGTCGCTCGGATGATCGCCCCGAGCCCAAGTCAGTGAGCACAGCCTCCCCCCAGGAGAGCATTGTAGTGGGTGGAGAAGTGGAGTTCGTCAAGCAGATCATTCTCGACAGTCTGAAACTGAAAAATAGAATCAGGTAAGTGGATGGCAGCTATATTGTTTAAAGAGTTATTTGTTAAAAGTGCTGCTTGAATATTTGTAGAGATTCATCAGTTTGGTGGTTCAAATTGATATAGTGTATACTTATTTTGTAGCCAATTTACCTTGTCTTTACAAATAAGATGCTGAGAAAGCATCAACAATTACATTCATAAATCAGCCATCAATCACATGACTTAGCAGAATTATATACTAGGGGGGGCCTAGTTTGTAGACAGGGAGTCGGACTGGAGAAGAGAAAAAAGAAGCAATCTGGATAAGGAAAACCAAAGACAATGTGAATCGAGGTGATGCCCAACTCTCACATGTCTACAACGACCTCCTAACCACTGATTTTATATGGTAAATTGGGTTAATATAAACATTACAGCTTTTTTTTATTATGTGAAGTGATAATTTACAACTTGTTTGGTAGTATTTCTCAAATTTTACTCTACCTTTATTAAAAATGTTAATATTACCACAGTTTTAATGTGATTTATACAGTTTCGTAATAAGAATGCCAATAAAATGTTATGCAATTCTTCTTAATTTTCTTCAGGATCTACACAACTATGTTGGGAAAGAAATCTAGCTTGGCGCCACTGAAAGCGGAACTTCACAAACACGGGGTTAGTATTTTGTAGATTTGAATTATCCTTAGAAACTGAGTTGTTATGAGCAATGCAACCGCAAGATTTTCATTCTTTTAAGACATGTTATTTAGCAAGGTTGTATGGAGATGACGGAAACAAGAAGGTACTTTGTGTATCATTGTTTCTTTTGTTAGCACTGCAGTTATAAAGTATGAAGTACTGGGACCCATGCATTATACAGCTTCAACAATTTGCAAAATTATGTTGTAATGTTTGTTTGGTATTTTAGAATAATATTTGACTTTCTCATTCTTTGATTGATCCTGTTATCCTGTCAGACGAAACCAACCCCAGATGTTTTTCAAAATCAAATGAAATTTTTTATTTTGCAGCAACAAGCATGTAACGATATAAACAAAACAACCGTAACAAAAGAATAAAGTTGTGTTGCATGGTGGTCACATGGCATATCATATGCCGTCTTACTGAAACCCCATAATTATAAACAAAAACTTTGAAATGTATAATTATACATGTATGATTGTATGGAACAGACTGAGGGTCCAATGAAGAAAAAATTGAATTATAGAAAATTACTGTTAATAAACAATTATAAAAGATTTGTCCGAATCCAAACAGATATAAAAAACAAATATCTAATTGCACTCGACACATCTGGGATTAAGGCAATGCACGTGGTTAGGATAGCTGTCTACATATTGTTTGCATAATAAGAATTTGAATTTTTGTCTGGATTTGATGTTTCGTATCTTATAATCAAGATTATTCCATAGTTTTATAAAATTATATTAAGGTAACCTAGATGAAAAATGTGTTCTGGGCTTCTCTGTACATAAGAGGTTATGTTGTCTAATCATTCTGGTGTTAATGCTAAATTCTTTTTGGTATATAATGTTTAAAGGATTTAAGCAATGGATTATGGTGACAGTCATACATGAATAATGAGACATGCAACTTGTATATATCAGTGATTTTAAGTATATTTTCAGGTGTAAAAATAGGATCTGTGTGACTTTAATCTTTTTTTGTTAATTATTCGTATAGCACATTTCAGATTGTATTTCCATTGCCCCATACTTGAACGCCATAAGTTAAATTACTTTGAATTAAGGTATAATAGAGTCTTTAAAGCACTGTGTGGCAAAAAAAAATTTATTCTATTAATTGCAAAAATTGCTCTAGATATTTTAGAACTAATTATGTTGATATGTTTATTCCAATTTAAATGTTTATCAATATGTATTCCTAAAAAATTGACCGATTCTTCTTTGTTATCCTTTCCAACATGATTAATAATTTCACTGTTTATTTTAATACAATTATTTACCAGGTATTTGCTTTTTGGTGGACTAAATATACACAAGTTTGTCTTTTTAATATTTAATGTCAATTTATTGACACACAGCCAGTTTTACACATGTATTAATTCTTTGTTTATGGTGTCAATTAAAGTGTCAACATGAGGACCTGATTGGTGTACAGTTGTGTCATCCGCAAAAGATAATAATATCAAAGACTGCGTTAATTATGTCATTGATATAAATTAGAAATAAGACTGGTCCAAGTATGGATCCTTGGGGTACTCCACTTATTATAATTTTTGGAGAAGATTTACATTTATGTGTCTCAGTATATTGTTTTTGATTTGATTAATAACTGGCAAACCATTTATTACTTATTCCCCAAATTCCATAAAAGTTGATCTTGTTCAATAAAATATCATGGTCAATTGTATGAAGTGCCTTTGAAAGATCCAGAAACACAGATAATGTAGGGTCTTTTGTTATTTTATCGTTTGCATCTGCATTATCCTTGAGCAGATGCAGTATTGGGTGATTAGTAGAATGTTTTGCACGAAACCCATACTAATGTTTATATAAAATGTTATATTTTTCTAAAAATATTATTTCTATTATTAGTATATTGCATACAATTTGTTCCGTTGTTTTACAAATCGCAGGTAGCATACTTATAGGTCAATAATTATCAAACATTTTGTTGTTACCTGATTTGAAGATGAGAATTACTTTAGCAGTTTTTAAGGTTTCAGGAACAGTGTCCTTAACAAAGAATTTATGAAAAATCCATTTTTAACCTAAATTATCCCCCTCCGCAGAAGAATAATAAAAGAAAAAATCCGTCCTACCTACCCTAAAATAAACATTTAAACATTACGGGAAGTTCCCTGTGGTCATCATAGACAACACATTAACCATGTTTGAATCAACTGCCACCGACGGGTGGCTCTAGTACTGCCACCTATTGACCACATTTGTCTTAGAATGGCTGTCCACAAACCAAATTATACTACTGCGTGATCATCGATCGGTTTGGCCAAATCGATGATCGATTATGAAAATCATACCAAACACTAGTTTGTTCTGTTGCAGATCAACAAGTTTGGTACGACGGAACTGTGTCAAGGCAGAACGATGCGCTGGGCCTTGGGCTGGACATTTGAAGAAGATGTAGTATTTAAGGTTGGCATTGTAATCATTTTTTACCAAACAAAATAATGGATTTAACTTATTGCTTATTCTTTGAATTTTTTTTACAAAACATTAGCTTGTGTGAACTGTTGAATGTTATCTTCAGATTTATAATATTGACTATTCTGCAAAGGTACAAACATGCTTGTTCATGCAGGCGCGCACACACACACACACATACACACACACATTCATACATCCACAATATTACACATACACACTCGCATACACGCACAAAGCACATGCACATACACAAACACCTTGGATTATGTTAACAGGTTTGTGAATCAAATTACAGTCGCCCCCTCGTTATAACGCGCCTTGTTATAACGCAGGTTCAGTTATTGCGCGGTCAGTCGTGGACCCCAAATTTCTGTCGCCAGGGGGAGATGAGCGCTATGGCAAACTATATTAACGAATTAATTACTGTCACTTGGTTTGTGTGAAGTTATCATCGTCTTTGTTCACTACGTGTGCATTTTGAAAGACTAGTTAGCGGACTATCAATTTAACGTTGGCGTAACCCATAGAGCCTAGAATTGTGCAACGAATCTGGTGCGAGGCGCGTTGCTACGTTGGCTTGCTGTTGTTTGTTCTGCTCTGCCAATGCTATCAAAGGCGTCAATTTCTTTGACTGTAGTCAATTAATTTTAGGCACAGTGAATGTGGAGCGAGGCATTGTTTGTTTTGCCCCGACATCAAGCGAATCGTTTCCCTTCTGCAAGCCATGGCTTCCGCATATCTGCACCTTCACCTTCCGTGGGTTCGCCTGGCTTCGGTGCCGGGTGGCTTACAAAGTGCAATTGAAATTCACAAATACGCCTTGCTTAGGAATGGGGCAAGAATGAAATAAAGCGTTTTAATACAGCCTAGTAGGGAAGATCAGTATGCTAACATTGCGTCACAAATATTAGCTTTTTTGCTGCGATGAACGCAAAGCTGCTGGTGCACCAAAATATGAATTCAACAACCGCATATGAAATGGTGAATCGCAATATTGTTCGGCATGGTAAATGTGCGTTCTAAATTGGTATTTTGATATTGCTTTATAGACAAGAAGTTAAGCCAATTGTGAGTGTATTTATTACAGTTTTACATATATTTTTATAAATCTTTAGTCAACTCTAGCACAGCGTTTGTGAACTCATTTGCTGATTTGCATATTCAGCTGTTGAATGCCAGGTTATTACTTTAGATCTTACGTCATTGGTACCATATTATTATCGTTCAGTTGACCATGACCTGTTGGTCTGTAGTTTATTTTAAAACTGTATACCATTCGTGAATTTTATTCAGTTCAACATTCAACAGTGTATGACATTCAAGCATAATACACATTGACAATGCCTGACATTTTAATAAGCTTCATAAACCGCATATAGACCACGCGGCCAATACACCGATTGTGTGTGTGGCTTCGATGGCGTTCCTGGTGCAGCGGCCATGACGATCATCGAAGTGCCCCTGGTGGTAGATATGGGAACCCATTATCGTGCCTCGCTTATACCGCGGGTTCATCTCATGGACCTCGACTACCGGGTTATAACGAGGGGCGACTAATAGCACATTGTTCTATTTCCATCACCTTGTCTCACAAAATCTCTGCTCATTTCAGCCACCAATCAGTAAGTTGAGTCGCCAGAAGCCGAGACCACCGCTGCTCATCAAGTTGCCATGTCACTGTGGAACAGCTGACAATAAGGGACAGCCAAAGACAGAAGACATCAGTAACAAGGTCGTCCAGCTGCTCAGTCAACTGCAGGTACTGAACAGTCTCGGTTTCATTTTTGTTGATCTTCCTTATTACCTTTAGGGATCATCTCAGAATGTGGATGTCCGATATCAAACAAAATTATTTTCATCTGGACTCGGCCCCCCTCTTTTGTTATGTTTCTCCTATTTAACACAATAATTTGTTTTCCATTTGAAGCTGCAATCCCATGCTGCTCTGAATCGTTCATATCACCAGTACGTGTGACTCCTAAGTCCTTTACTTCTAAATGCTACTATAACACAGTCTTTGAACTTCAGTAATATTAGTGAATGAGCAATGTAGATTAGATGTCAGAAAGTATTCATTCTCGCAGGGGATTGTAAATAAATTGAACACATTAGCAGTTGATTGTGTAGGTGCCAACAGTGTTAATTTTTTTTATAACAAAGTTGATATATGCCTCAGATGGGTGGGATAAACATACCTTGCCCACTTCCCATCTGGAGTTGTTTTTCTGGATGGCAATCTTGTTAAATTGTGTTGTCCTTGTTCTCTTCTCTCTCAAGCCTTTTAATCTCTTCACACATACCGCCATCTTAGTTTTGATAAACACAAGTAAAGGTAAGTTCTTACATAGCACAGTATCCTGTCCGTAGGACTGCTCAAAGCTCCTTACACTTTACTCCCTGACAGACCGGTTCTATCGATCATCATCTTCACTTCTCTGGAAAGTATTCAGCCATGTTGCAATTAATGCACGAAGACTATTCGTAAACAAATATCCACCACTATCTATAGCCAGCTGCTCATTCATACAGCTGAGTGATCTGGAGAGTGAACAAACTTGCCCAAGGGTTGATATGGCATCACAGGATTCGCTCCACATCATTGATTATTCTCTTCTACCATTTTCTACTATCTATTCTCTTCTGCCTTCTAATCATCTACAGAAAGAACTCCCCACTCTCTTTGTCAGTCACAAATCACACATTCTGATTTCTCATGGGTTTAGAAAATTGGAAATCCTATAAAAGTGTGTGTTTTATAAGTAATGTTTTGTGACTTGGATTTTTTTTTAACTTGTTTATGTGAATAGGGGTGTTTCATTTTAACTAATGGTTGTCTATATTTTGGTGAATGGTAAACGTCCACCCAACATGTAAATGTTATCATTAATATAAAAGTTATGTTATTTATATAACAGTAATGTTAGCAAGATGAACTTGCATGCATGTGGGTATAGTTGAGCATACATGTGTTCTTACAATACACAGGTCTGCGATATGCACCCACCCACACACAAACACTCACATGCACGCACGAATGCGTAACACATAATGTATGCATAATATTTACTGTCATTATACACCCTTTTACCTAATTTGGATTGTAATCAATATTGGTAGTTATTATAATAACATGTACTGTCCCTGCAGATGGCATACAAGGTGAGCGACCCAATGGCGACTTCGAGAAAGTGGCAGGTGTCAGCCAAACACAACACATGGTCACACCAGCGACGCAAGCGCAGGCAGATGGCACAGCTAACAAGCAAGCAGAAACTTAGCAAACCCGACAGTGAACTTCACAGTGTCGCCAACTGTGATGACAGGCTCGGACAGGAAGCGATAGTTACTAACGGTATTGGAACACATGGTGGACAGGTCGATGTGAAGACATCTAATCCCAACATGTGCAGATCAGATGACCATGTCATGACAGCATTAACTGGCAATGGTGACATTTCTACAGGCAAAGGAGTGAATGGTTGTGCTGCTATGCATAAAGGCGGGACAGATGATGTCAGAGGAACGGAGAAGGGTGGGGAAAGTAAGGGCTTGGGACAGAAGGAAGTGGGTGGGGAGAGCGAACAATTGCTAAGGTTCACGCTGACCATCACACAAGAACAGGACAGTGTGGTGTTACAGTTTACGTGGGTGGACGGTCACAATTATGATCTGTTGTACCAGGTAGTGCAGTTCTTTAAAAATAGACTCCAGTGATTTAACTGGGTGCGTTGTATCCTTAGTATGATTGATTCCATAAATCCCAGCTGTCCTAACTGGGTTATTCTATCTTTTATAAATTGTTCTTGTGTTGATGAATCTGATTTTATTTGTTGACCATGCAGTTGTCTTTGAGTTCACTTTTAATATACTGTTTATATCATATTTGGTACTCTTGGTATTGACATAATGCAAAAAAAACACTTAGTAAATCAGAAGTTCCCAGTGTTTTTCAGCTCCAGGTGCCAGAATGTCTTCTTTTTGGCCGAGGCACACTAGCTTTGTGTTTCTTGGGTAATACTTAATTAATTATGCATGTTTGCTGAGGAACCCGAAGCATGTTTTGTGCTACTCCTCCGGGCACAAATGCATGATACCTGGTTTCATTCTTGTCAAAAATGCCTTCAACCCTAACCTCTTTCTGTTTAGAGCCACACTGTTTATCAGTTTACGTGACAATAGTCTCTCTGGCTGCACATCAGACCAACCATTTGTACATGGAGGGGACCCTGAGGGGTAGCATACAGCTGCCTCTGGGCAATCCCTAGACTTACCTGGCAGACCAATATCGGAATCCCTGAAGTAGATTATTTTAAATTATAATCTACTTTTGTACAAATCAGGCATTTATTTCCAACAATCATTACAAAATTCCGTAATCAGAAATACCACACAATTCTCAATGAGATTTCTTTATAATTAAACAATATGTGTATGTGAAAATGGTGAACAAGTCTATTGCTTAACGATTGCTTCACTCAAATCAATTGTGATACGAAGCAAAAAACAAGTATGTAAATTGCCCATAATGTATGGTGTTTGATTAAATATCAGTGTTGCAGCAATGATAACAAAACATTTTCGTCGGATTGACGAAATACGAACATCCCAAGTTGGATAAGTCGGGTTTCCCAAGTATTTGTCCGTGACGTATGCTATGACGTAAACGTGGGCAGTTAAGCTACGTAAAACGTCCCCAACTGATCGTTGGACATTGGAACAGTACAGAAACCATGCGTAAAATTGTGGACAACGTCACTCTAACTTACGATGCGAACGTAAATCGACATTGAGCAAAATCAATCCATGCATTACATTTCGGTGCCTTTCTTCCTATGCACAGTTTCTTTTTGTGGCTAGTATATAATAATCTTATCTACAAGTTTGTCGCTGGATATACACAGGATTTTTTTTGTCATTGCCTTTTGAACATCGCGAATGCTTAATCATGCAATATATACGCGGCGCATTCGCTATGTTCAAACGGCAATAACTCAAAAAGTTAACACAATTGCTTGGTACGTCAGGCGACAAACTTGTAAATAAGAATATTATTTTTACGGTGATATAAAAATATTAAATTCCGCGATTGCAATTTCATGTACAATCGGAAACAACGGGCCGTGCGAAAGGATAGGGCGCGCTCGGCAGTATTGTTTGTGGTCACGCCAACAACATCTAATGACCATGTTTGTGCCGTCTTATAGTGACATTGCGTTCGCAATGAACAGGCTTCATATTTTGCACATTACTTGACAAGAGTATTAAGCTTATGTATACAAAGTCTCAAAGACATTTCACTTAGTTTTTAAGGGGGGATTTAGAAAGAAAAGGCGACGAGTCGAAATTATCGACATATCAATACCACTGCGATATGTGACGAAATCCGATCGTTGCTACTGTCAAATCATCTGTCCGGTGACATGAACCATGCTGTTGACATGTACAATGAAACCATTGCGGCTATCATTGACAAGCCATTGCGGCTATCATTGACAAGCAAGCGCCGTTAAAGACCCGGACAGTGACTGTACGACCACACACGCCGTGGTATAATGATGGCATACGATCACAAAAGTGTGTTAGACGACAGCTGGAAAGAACATGGAGAAAATCTGGACTGGAGTCTGACAGGCTTGCCTACTGCCTCCAGCACCAGCTCGTCATTTCGTCTTTGCACCGTGCAAATCTTGAATACCATACGAATCAAATTGCTGATGCATCTGGTGACCAGAAGCAGCTGTTCAAGATTGTTGCCAAGCTCCTACACACTGATAATGACACACCACTACCGCCATGTGACTCGTCGGACACACTGGCAGTGCGGTTATCGGATGTTTTATCGGAAAAGATCTCAAAAATTCGGTCTGGACTTAATCAGAATGGCATCAATGTAAATGCCTCTGCTGAGGATGCACCGCAGACGTGGCTGCTGACTGCATTTGAGCCAGCCACTGAGGTTGGAATGTTGTTGAAGTCATCGCCAGTGAAATCTTGTGAACTTGATCCCATTCCGACATGGTTTCTTAGAGAATGTGCGCGTAATGTTGTACCTTTGCTCATGACAATTGATAGCCTGTCTCTGAGAACGGGGATAATGCCTTCTCACTTGAAGGAAGAGCACACCAAGCCAGTACTCAAGAAACCGAGTCTAGACAAAACCGCCTTGAATAACTACAGACCCGTGTCAAATCTACCCTATCTATCGAAGATAATAGAACGTGTCGTTGCCTCGAGATTGTCTGCTCACATGTCGGAGCACTATTCCTGTGAGACCTATCAGTCAGCGTGCAACCCGAATCACAGCGTTGTGACGGCCCTTGTCTGTGTGCAGACTCACATCCTGCACGCAATGGGCAATCAGAATGTTGTCATCGTGGTTCTTCTTGATCTATCGGCTGCGTTTGACACCGTCGACCATGAAGTGATGTTGCACAGATTCGCACATGATATCGTAGTGGTCCAAGATGCACTGTACTGCTTTAAGTCATACCTGAGAGACAAAATCCAGTCTGTCCACATTCATGGTGCTACATCACCTGCTCGTCCTCTGTCATACGGGGTACCACAAGGCTCCGTGCTGGGTCCTCAGCTGTTCTCCGTCTATGTAGCACCAGTTGCTAAGCTTATACGCAAATACTATTTGATGTGTCATTTCTACGCGGATGATACTCAAATCTACATTCCACTGAAACTCCACCAAGAGGACATTGCTGCGGCTGTCGTGCATATTGAAGAATGTGTAGGGGAGATCAGGACGTGGATGATGACAAACCTTTAACAGTTTAATGACTCAAAGACCGAAGTCATCATGTTGGGATCTGCGCAACAGTTAAACAATTGAGCTGCACACACTACGCATTGGTGACTGTTTGGTCACCGTAACTCAGAATGTACGAAATCTTGATGTACAGTTCGATACCGAGATGATGATGGAGATGCATGTGACTGATGTCTGTAGGTCTGCAATTTTCCATCTCCGCAATATTGCAAGAATAAGACGTTATCTAACACCTGCAGCGACAGAACAAGGCATACCTGCGTTTGTAACCAGCAGACTGGACGCTGACAATACATTACTCCACCTGTGAAACAACTAGAACGGCTGCAGCGACTACACAACTGGGAGGCCCGCCTTGTCGACGGCGCCAAGAAGTTCTGTCATGTCACACCTCTATCGATGAAGCTGCACTGGCTGTCAATAGCAGTTAGAGTAGAGTATGAGATTATTGTACTCACGCACCGAGCACTGACTGGCTGTGCACCACAGTATATCACCAAATGTGTGACCCGACGTCAGCCGACTCGATTGCTGCGCTCCAGTGAATACAGTAATTTATGTGTACCACGTGCAGTGCGTCGCTGGGGTGACAGATCATTTTGCGTCGCAGCCCCAACATGGAACTTGCTACCGCAAAAGCTGACAACAACAACAATGACAAACACTGATTTTAAATCAAACCTTAAGACCTATCTGTTTTCCCGAACATTCTGTATGGCGCCGTGAGCAACGATTGTTGGAACGGCGCATTATAAATGTTATGATTTGATTTGAAGGCGCTACTTTTCTTTCTGGAAAG
Organism: Escarpia spicata; assembly: GCA_963995525.1. Classification (NCBI taxonomy): domain Eukaryota; kingdom Metazoa; phylum Annelida; class Polychaeta; order Sabellida; family Siboglinidae; genus Escarpia; species Escarpia spicata. The sequence goes on from OZ023213.1 coordinate 18,239,150, forward strand.
TTGGTACCCGATATGCAAGCGTACATACGCTAGCTCGATTGCAAAGGACGGAACAACGGTCCACGGTTTAAACATGTCTGAAGAATGTACTCGTAGAAATAATACAACAGAAATATGCTATTCACTCGGTGTGATAACATTGTGGAATAAGCTACCAGAAAACGTTGTTACAGAACTTAGCATTAGCCCATTAAAACAAAGATAGACACTGGAGTACTAATGATTCTGCAACTATAAAGCCGCCTTTATAGTTGTAGATAAAGTCGTAGAACATTGCAAGGGAGAGCTGTAGATCTGACCACCGGGTCAACACAATTGGGAAGAGCTAACGTAAGTAATAACATGAAATGCCCAGTTGGGGGTCATCTACTAATGACGCGTTCAAGAGGAGAAGGATAACGGTGATTGCGTACGTCGCGTATTCACGGGGGAGGTGGGTTAGTGTGTATCCTTCTGTACATACGGTTTGGATACCACCTGCGTACTAGTGCGGGAACAGAAACAGGACATGACCAGGTCAAGAAGCAATGCTTGGAAATACGTGAAGAAAGCTAGTATAGACTGTTACCAGTCCCCAGGTGAAATATGTTCTGGAAAACATATGGCAGAATAGAGTACTCGTCAGTTTGCAAAAGTCCAAATAACCAATTAGTTTAGCATTGGTTCACCCCCGGCCCTCCATCAATACGTTAATATTGTTAAATCACTAGGTGGCATCACTGTAACAATTTATTTTTCCAATGAAACGTGGTGACGATTAAGCAATCGCCATTCTGTTGCATGTGGAGATATTCGAGGCTGCGACACACTGCAACTATTGGCGAAGGCAATCCGTTATTGTCATTGAGGGGAGAAGTAAACTGGACGGAGAAGAGATCGTGCGTTTGAGAAGAAAGCTTTTGACTACCATAACGTGTAATCGTGGATGCGCATGCCTCTACGGCAACCTGTGTATATCAGTAATGTGTAAGATATGTTGCATCTCAAATACCGGACTTTCAAAGCGACAGCAGATGTCACTGTACGGAACACTGTTTGTAATCCAAGACCCTGTTCATTAGCTTTCGAGATAAGTAGAAGGACGCCAAACATTTTAACAAATAATTGTTAAGGGATCCACAAGAGGCGCCACGGGTAACTTTGAACAGTCTCTTTTATAAGCCGCAGTTTTTTTACACACTGTGTATAAGGTCGCTGCTGTGTGAACCGGTTAAATCTGGATTTATAGTCTGATTAATTTTTCTTCTGATTAGATTTAAGACAATTACTATACCCCGCATATTACAACATATTACACTGATAAAGCTGCATCGTTTAAAAGTGTATCCACGTAATATAATTATGCTTGATGCTTGATGCTTGATGCTTGATGTAGTAATCCCTTTACAGCTGTTCACAGCTGAACTGGGATTTGTGCAGTGCGTAACGTCAGGGCAGTCGAACAAAAAAATTATCGAATAAGTCACAAAATAATGATGTTATTATAATACGCTCTTACTTACAACGGGCTCTATGTTTACACTTATATACGGTATATTTAATATGTGCATTGATAAATAAAATTATGGGGGGACATATGTTTCTGTTCGATTTTATGGATAGTATTGATCATTCGATTTGTTACCCCTTTTGCAAACTTGTCTGTGCGTCCCTTGGATGGTTAAGGCGCATGCGCTATTTTGAAGGTGAAGCTCAGTCGCAAGAATGGCTTTCAGGCTCTGGGGTAATTTCACAAAAAGGCTGCCCGCTTTACGGCAGTTTTCCAGCGTAGCTGGTCCGTCTGCAACTGCAGGAGATCATGGAGGTTTGTATGTGGTTGATATGTAGCTATTGTACTGTTGCAGGTAACTGTGGCGTGGCATTGCCTGCTTCGCTCATGCGAGATACGGTCCAAACGTTACTCTCGTCGAATGATGTGCGTTTCCTCTAAACATAAATAAATTGTTTATTAACGAATAAACTATTTATAAACACCAAATTAAAAATGTTCAGCTGTACTGCGAATTATTTTAATAACGTGGTAGCCTGTGATCCAACCTTGACAGTCATTGGCAACTTAGACTGTACAAGGGGTGGGCTACTGCCAAAAGGTCAAACACTACATGTCTATACACTTGGAGTTGATTGATATCGTCACGCACGCCACGGCGTCGTCAGCAAGTTACATTTCGTTTGAATTAATGCCTTTTTGAAGAGGTTTACATTCACCATAATAATGTTTGCATATCTCGGATAATTGCAACTATGATTCTTCGAAAACATCTGTGTTTTCCAATTACCAAGTGTACACTCATTGTCACATGTTTTAAGTGGCAAACTATCTTATATATTTGAAATAAATGGTTAATCAAAAGTTGTGTTTGCGTTTTCTTTATTTGCAAACTAAAGTAACATTTAGTTTTTTCAGTACAGCAGTAAAAATGTTATGCTTGTTAGAAGGTTTTGCAATACTATTATGTCACTGCATTGCTTTGAATTGACTTATGAATGTTCGTAGTAAAACTTGGTCCAAGACTGGTACATTGAGTTTGACAGGTTCATCATAGATAAGTAACTTATGTTGGTTAAAACTGAGTTAACTAACGTTTGTCGGCTGTTCAGTAGTGAGGCAGAGTTGTGCAATTGTCAGGTGGTACCTGGATCTGCAACTTATCAGTTCAATGGTGTAACCATGTGGTTATCTAAATGTGATAATGTGAGTACTGTAACCATTAAGAAAGTTATACTTGAAGTTACAAGTTTTTTAAATTTTGGTTGCTAAGAAAAACGCATATAATTAAGCGTTATCATTCATGTTGTGACTCTGCCCTATGCTTTGCACAAGACATGTTTATACTTGTTGAAACAATGCCAATAAGTCATGGAAACCCACACATTTCCCCTGACAGGATGCCTCCTGTAGTCCAGGCGAAACACCCAAGAGCAATTTTAATAAAGTCTATTTTTGTCTACAAATTTCAAATTGTTGAGCTGTTTTTACCAAGACTTCACTAAACATATAAATGTGTTTAAAATTTCACTAATTGTGATAACATGTTTATTTCTAGTGGTGAACTACATACATGTGTATGGTTGTTTTGTGATGCATGTATCTTCATTACCTCCATACAAATAATTATAAGGTTTCCTCTATTAAGATGACAAGGCAAAGCTAAAACATGATATTGATATCTATTAGAATTTTGACAGTTCATCACTAGTCATGAGATACAACTTGCCAATCTTCCTGTCTTGTAGAATATTGTTGTATATTGCATTGAGCCACATGTTTAAGAATTGGTGAGACTTTAATTAGTTTAACAACCACATATACACAGTTGATGACAGATAGCTACGATCTTGTGACTGAGCACTGCTAACTATGTGCAATGATTATTGCGTCATCAAGTTATTTTCAGTGGAAGATAATGCCTAGCCAGGCCTTGACATTAAGGTTTTGTATCCACTGGCCCAGGGGGCCAGTAGATTAAAAAAAATATTTGTCCGCCCAGTTACTGGCCCAAATTTTGTTTTTAAAAATATGTTGATACTGAAGTGACCGTCACTTCACAAGAAGTCCACAAAGGTTCGCTTGGAGCATCGTCATGCTGACTTCTCCGAAGTTCTGATTTGTGCACATTGTTTACAAAATTAAAATAGCAGCTATAAAAACTGAGAATGCAAAGTTAAATGAAGTTTTTTAATCGTGGTTTCACTCTGCAGTCTGCTATTAAATTAATGCAAAATCTGAAACGTCACCAACCTATATTGGCTATATGCTATTATCAGCTTGGGGCTTGAAACTAGCTAGCTGTCCTCAGCACATTAAAAACATTTCTTGGTTTTGGCATTGTCTGAGGCTGAATGCTAAGGCTGGTATTGCCAGGATCAGGCATACATGACACCATAATAACTGTGCATCTGAACGCCCATACCATGAGTATGACGACACGCTATCATTATAACCAAAGTTAGTTTACCGAAGACATGATGGTGGTCAATTGGATTGTAACCAGTGGCCCGTCGGCCACCTTGTGATTGGTTTTTTGTTCTGTAGTTTTGTATAATTAACCATAGTAATTAATCTGTTATAATTTGCTTATTATATTTGCAGTAATAAATGTGCAAGCAACTAGAGTTTCATAACAAAATAATATTTTAGTACAAACGTTCTTATAATTGTGTTGTCAGTTATCAGCCTTGCATCCGAAGCTGTAATTGTTGTTGTAATTCATGTCTGTGTTGTTTACAGCCGGCGTGAAGCTGTGGAAGATCCTGAGCTTCACTGTCGCCATACCATCGGTGATTGTGTGCTACGTGAACGCCGAGATGAAGGAGAAGGAAGAACATGAGAGGATAAAGATGGAGGGCAGAGAGGAGTTTGTGGCTTACCCACACCTTCGCATCAGGACAAAGGCAAGCAGAACTTATTATCCTTTATGTGGTGAAGCCATTGTCAATTCAGCTTAACTTGAATAACGTTTTACATTGATTATATATAATACCTGTGGGTGATTTGAGTTGTCATAATAGTGTTATTATGTGCAACAAGTAATAATTAGGTACAACACATGTCATAATAAGAATACTACATATGTGACAAGTAATTATTAATGAATTATGTAAAGTATATATATAAAAACAGAATGTTGTCTGTGTTTTTGTGTAATTGTAAATAGTTCTTTTCCAAAGCACTGAAATAAAACAAAATGCAGGCTGTATGCAGCACCTATATATGTCTGCTTTTTGTTATGTGCTATTTTGAGATCTAGGTGAATCCTCATTTCTTGCAAAAAATGTTATGATGACAGGTCCTCTTAAACTTGGTAGCTAATTGGAAGTAATATTACATTTTTACTGTTGCCACGTGTACATTGTAAACACTTTCTTAACTACAGTAGTTACAGCACTATTACTAAACAAGTACTTTGCCCATTTATATATAACTTATTTATTTATTAACTTTTTTTAACTTAATACTTTATTTAATTTTCATTGTATCTATATTTCTAACTTATTTACTTTTAAAAGCTATGCATTTATATTTACCTATTTATATATATCGATTGTTTATGCGTTTTACCTGAACTAAATGTATTCATAATATCGGTTTCTTGTAGAGTTATGTATTGCTGAATCTGTGTTGATTTGCGTTGTAGAAATGGCCGTGGGGAGATGGAAACCATTCCCTCTTCCACAACCCACACACAAACCCGCTTCCCGAGGGCTTCGAGGAGGAGTGAAGATTTGTGTAAGGAAGACACTAAAACGCTGGCACTCCTGCACTTGTGCTATGACGTCCCATCGAATGACCAAGCGGACGACGGATCTAGTGCTTAACTATATGACGGATTGGATGTACAGTTATAGCAGAGACAGTTACAGATGAAAATGTTCGATTACCCTGAAATAAAAATGGTGAATAGTTTGTAATTTGTTTTCTGTGTTGTTTGTAAGTTCCTATTTGTCTGTTGAATGAGGGTTAGTTGCTACTGATGTTGATTGTGTAAAGCAATTGAATTACCTTTTTGCTAACAAAGATATTGATGGGATGAAAGCTGTTGAAATATATGTGATGGTAGTTATGAAAAATCATGTTGAGGAAAGTGTAGGGAAGTAATATTTTTGTGTTGGTGAAATAAAATGGTTCGGTGGAATATTCTGAACAAAATTGGATTAAGTATCTATAAATAAATTTTAAAACGGGGAAAATGTACATCAAAGTATGTGCCCCCATGCTTTGGAGACTAAAGAATTCTTGATAAGGTGTTCGCCAGATGGCAAACTATTCATATGGGTTGGCGTTCTGACCACTGCGTGGCGCCACTGGCAAATTAACCAGTTTTGTCCGAGTGATTAACCGTACTCCGTAAGGTGGCGCTACCGTTTTTGGTCCCATAAACGCCTATGCCCGTTGTCGCGCTTACACTTATCCGGGTGATGTTTATATGCACATGTTAGGCATAATATTTGACACCAGTAGATCACGTAGTGATAAATAATATCCAGTAGTTAAATATGTTTCATTTGTTGTAATACGAGCGTTATAGTTAGAGTACATAATTATAATTTGCTGTTTCAGATTTGTGTCCAAGTATAAGAGTAAGTGACGTGTGCGTGGATAGGACACCGTTTTACGTCATAAATTGTTTATGTCTGCGGGAAGCAGACATTTTATAATTTATATATATATACATATATAAACATACATAACGCCCGGATAAATGAAAACGCAACAGTCGTATCTGGTGCTAAATACATTACCCTAGATAAGCGCTCGCGCAAAAACGTCACCAGGATATTATTTAACGCCCAGATAAATGTAAGCGTAATACCGTGATTAGTTGGCCGCCGTCATGCCCGGGGAGGAGGCACTACCCTTACATGTGGATAGGAGTGTGCAGCCGAAGGTCACATACCCTTGATAAGGGCATAAAATGTCAAAAAATATACCCTTGTTCTAGGAAGATAATGTGAAAACAGACTTTAAAGATCAATTAACTTAAAATTACCGTACGTTACATATATATGAAAATAACGCGTCATTTGTTCCATGAAAAGGATTCAAAATATGTTGCACTGTTCGAATAGTTCAGCCTGTAATATTCGTTATAGTAAATTGATATGTGAAAGCTAGCGACTGTTCACTGCTATCGTTTTGGTTGCATAGTGCATGTCCTAAAAAATGTTATTGCCACGTGTATATTCACAGGTAAGTTTTTATGGATAGGTTATAATTTTACGTGCAAAGATTTCCAGTTCGTTTTTCGTTACGTAACGCTAGTCCGTAGACGCTACACCCCTAAGCGTGATATACTGTAGTTTACGGATGGTCCTTACGCAGACAAGAAACTTCTTGAAAAACATAACTTTAATTTCACTTTTAATGTCCGTTATATGCCACTAAACTTTATAGTGCATGGATAGGTATTTACCCACGTTAATTGACTATTCAAATGTAAAATAGTATACATTTAAAAATTATTCCAGTAGGCAAAGCCCTAACAAGCAGAAGGACAACGTACCAACATTCGGTCCGTTGTTGTACTGAGATTAGGCTAACTTTGCTTCTTATGCGTTGCAACTGCCTTTGAGTTTGGTCGCTGTCGATGATATGTCTATAACAGTCGACCTGTTATTTCTACAGGTTGGCGCAATTAAACAATTTATTGTCGCTAGTCATTTTATTAGTAATTTACTATTTCATCGTGTGTATTTATATGTATTTGAATGCTTTTTCTTCGTTAACTGTTTGTCATACTCGTTGCTCCTGTAACACCCATACATTTACCTACTTTGTGAGAGGTTTGTGGTCTAGTTCCGATGTTCTGTATGTCAACTAATTGATTCCAAGGATATCACGTTGCTTAATTCCTAGAATCAGCAGAATATATAGTAATCTAACAAGCTTTGAAAACCGGTGAAATGTACTTATCTAGGTGATAACGTACAGAAGACAGGACAATACATTAATGAAACACATTGTCAACTGATTGTACCGTGTAAATGCTGGCAGCGAGAATCTATTTATGAATACGCTAACTTTTGATAATCGTAAGTGCATCTCGTCCGAGGCACCGAAGTTCACCCACCTCTTTCTACGTTTATTCGTTTCCTTCGATTCTAATTATTGGCCTCTGATCCAATCTACCAATAATTGGCGATGAATTTAAGAAAACAACGTTATTCATTTAGAGTTGTTTACTTGCGTGCTTTCCCAGCTAACGAAATAACGTTGCAGCAACGTTGCCACAACGTTACACTTTGGTTGTGGAAACGTTTTGACAAAACGTTGCAGCAACGTTCAAACGGATGATCCCAGTTACGTTGCCACAACGTTTTATCAAAACGTTATGCATAAGATTCCCATATGCCTTCCTACAACATTCCCACAACTTTCCAGCAACATTCCCACAACCTTCCTACAACCTTCCAGCAACATTCCCACAACCTTCCTACAACATTCCCACTACCTTCCTACAACATTCCCACTACCTTCCTACAACATTCCCACAACCTTCCACCAACATTCCCACAACCTTCCTACAACATTCCCACAACCTTCCCACAATATGAAGGGGTCATAATATGATGTCGATAAGAACAGAATATAAAGCTTTTTTATAACATTTATTCTGTTTTTATTACACAGGTATCAATTAAAATGTCATCTTCATCAGAAGTCAAGTCCATCGAAGGCATCTGACTTGGCTCTGTTGCGCTAGCATTCCCTGCAGCTGCCTTCTGAAACAAGATCACAAAGTTTCCATAGATTAGAGGGAGTTAGTTAATACTCATTTTCAAAAATGTTCAACTTTAGTAGCTCAAAAACATTAATAATTGATCATCTCTGTTAGGGCCTGTTCAGAATTTCTGAGAGGGGTAATACTTGTTTACAAGGGGTATTAACTTTCGACAAAAATTCAAGGGGGTAATATTTAATTTTTGATGGGTTCTCCATATCAAATCTCCCACCCCATCCCCAAATCAGAAATTCTGGAACAGCCCCTAATGCTGTAATATTATTAATGCACCTGTCCAACGTGACGCCCCAGGGAGCACCACAAGCGTAGGTGGGTTCTGATAAATAACACGTCGTAATTTTGGGGTTGTACTTTCCAACACATAATGTGACCTTTAAATTTGACTATGTAAAATCAAAGACAGTGGGGATGTTTATACTAAGGGGGCCATCATTATTTCCGGAAGGGGGAGATGAAAGAAATCATGCAACCTCTGATGGGTGGAAGGGGGTGATAACAATCAACTTGTCGGTAGTGGATAAAAATAAACTTGTTATTAGTGGTCAAAAACAGCATTATATACCATAAATAAGACAATTTTTACTAAAATGTTTGGCGCTACACACCATCTTTCTCAGCTTAACAAAGCATTCATACTTCCACAACCATTAAATCAACATTTATACCAAATTTATAAGTTTAGGTATATTTTCTGATCCTATTAACTAATAAATACGTCAAAAGTAGTTTTATAAATCCAAATATCAATGCTATTAAAACAGTGATTTGGTCAATATGATGCAAATCAGTAAATCAAGCTCGCATGTCTGACAGGACGGGGGATGTGATGTGTAAAAGATATTGTGTGTGTTCAATGGGGGGGGGGGTGAAAGATACCCAGGGCATCCGATGGGGAGGGGGGTGATAAAATTCACATTATCTTATTTCCCTAAATCGTCTCCCCCCATTCCGTAAATAATGATGATGACCCCATAAATGGAGGTGTTTTCTAAAGTGTCACACCTTAAAACATGCTTTTCACCATGTAACATACACCAACACTTGTGTTTGTATCTAAGTTTCTCTCACCTTGTTCTTTCCACCCACTTTGTTGGGTGCGTGCTTTAACGTCTTCCCAATCTCCAACTCTACATCCCCAATCTTCGCCCTGGGATGGTTCTTCAGACATGCCCCTAAAATAAAAGATAACAACATTTTATTTAATATATGAAATATTGTTGGGTAGTCTACATAATAGATGCATATCATTTGTTATAAAATAGTATAATCTACAAACTTATTCAAATCCTGTCCTTAGATTTATATCTTTAACCTGTCAACATCCCCTGCTTTAAAGTTGAGAAACATTTGCTCCAATGCCAAAACATATTTATATTGAATTTTTTCAGCTGCTGAGTATTTCCCCGATTTATGTTGCTGTATAATACTTACTAATCACAAGATTGCAGATAGACATATCAGCAAACTTCTTCTTGCCCTTCCTCCCCTTAAGGGAATAGAGGGACCAAAGTGAGTTTGTCCCCACCTTCCTTAGCATAGTCCGAACACTGGTCCCGAAGTTTAGTGCTCCCAGGGATGTGAGGTAGGCAAGCTGAGGAAGAACAAATATAAATATACTGGTAAATGTAACTGTCAGCAACTTTTGTAATGTTTTTCAAAGATTCAATTAAATATTTAAAGAAAGCAATCTAGCCAAGTTTAATATTCAAATATAAAAATGTGTAAATCAAGCAGATGTTTGTTTAATATGTAATACTACCAGTATTTGTAATTCTGTTTAGATGATGATACTTTATATATGTAACTATTTTTATATATTTTATTTAGTAGGTGGCACTAGACCGAGCTAACCCTTTTGGGTTCCTATAAATATAATATACAGTAATAGTATTTTCTTCACTAAAATGTGAACATTCAATCAGATTTAGGGGACGCAAATAAAGGCAAAGAGGATTGTGAACGATCGAATGCCAAACCCGAGGCGAAACAACTGAGAATGAGACCGGGCAGACCACTATTAATTAATAGAAGATTTCACAGATTATAATTATATACAAATTATGTGTATAACAATGTAATTATAGGCGCGCCTAATTATGTTATGATAAATTAATTACTGGCAACAAATATAAATATTGTTGGTCGAGGTACAGTAGATCGAGACTGTCTATAGTGCATGAAAACGCTCCATCATCCATGTCCCCATGTCCATGACGCGTAAACAATGTTACGATGCTAGCCGGGAATTGGCAGTAAATAATCGAAATGTGTGCTTACGGAAACATGCCAGAATTACTATATTTCATATGTACCAAATATTCATAATTTAATTTCTAAAGATGTACCTTGTCTTGTGGATAGTTAGTTGCGCACGTAGACTCGCAGTAAAAATAATAATATTGTATTAATAATAATATTTACAATTGTTATGCTTTTATATAAATTCAACATGCCTAGTTTACAATAAAATGTATTATATATTGTGGAGCTCTGTTTGTAAATGTAAGAACACAAGTAGAACGAATTTTAGTTTCGTTTAGATTACACTTCCCGCGCGGTGCGTTACTGCGCGGGAAACATTATCTTGCTTGTGAAACGTGATGCACGTAATAGATGTAAGGAACATCACATGTTAGTGCTCCGGCCTCCCTCGGTCCGAGGACTGATAAATCACCTCCCGCTAACGGGATCGCCTCATGCGCGGCTGGCATCAAGCGGGCTATTATCGGCAAACGTCCGGCGCATTCCTCCGCCTGCCAACCGCTCAGATCCGCCCGCGGGCCGAGGGTGGCGTGCTGGTTGCGGTGGGAGGGGGTGTTAAACATTCATTTTTGGACCAGAGGGGTTTAAATTTCAAGAAGGGGTCAAACTTGTTTGGACCAGTCTTTGTGGGGTCAGAATTTATTTTAAAAGCATTTTGCAAAGTACTTTATAACTGAAACATAAAAAAAGTTTTTAAACGTTTTTGCAACGTTATAATTGATATTTAAAAAAATGTTTTTGCAACATTGTACGTAAATATGTTTATATTAATGAGGAAGATGGGCCATAAAAAAATTTGCATTAAATTAACTATTTATTTTTTGATTTTTCATTAAACTTGTGGATTAAAAAAAATTAACAAGTTTAAACCTTTTAAAAACGTTTTCCCTGAGACGTTTTTGAAGAACATTCCCACAACATATGGATAACGTTTCATCACAACGTTTAGAAAACGTTAGACTGAAACGTTTTAATAAAACGTTTTTAAAACGTTTTTGCAACGTTATACAGAACTATTCTGATAAATGTGGAAGATGGACCATAACAAAAACGTTGCCACAACGTTGCCACAACGTTGCCACAACGTTATTTCTGACATAACCTTAATACGACATTCCAGCAACGTTGTGAAAACGTTATGTGTTAGCTGGGTTGCTATGCTTTCCTCGATGGCCTTTCTTCCACGTGAGACAATTGAATGGTGATTAATTCACCAGAAAACACCAATGTCAGTAAGTTGCTCCATAGATAAGCTAGTTCAGAAACAATATTGAAAACTATCTCACAAAGGCAGTTATATGTTTACGTATTGATGAATAGATCGTTTGACTCTCGATAGACAAATAATTACGGCTTCCTTGTCCATTTTTCATGTATGCTTTTTCTGCTTTCGGTGGAAAATACTACTTTTTATTGAGAACCACACGAACTATGCATATGAATGAAGTAATCCAAACTTACGACGAACTGTTCTGTTCTTCGCCATGCAACTGTTGATTCGGTCGATTCACTTTCTTGAGGTCTTATGTGTGGGTTCTACGTCGCCGTCTGTTAAGGTGCGCCACAGAGGCAATCTTGCTCATATCGTATTTATGTTGGAGCATCGCCAAGTGCTACTGTATTCGCAGCACATATAAACTCGTAACAACAATATATATATATAAATTGTGCGATATTCCGGCAGAGAAACCCTTATATTTGATGAATTTCAATACAAACAGAATTAAAATAAAAGCCAAAAGATGGAAATTGCTCAACCGCATCGAGCTGTTCTGAAACAAAAAGTAAAAAAGGTAAGTTCTTGTATAGCGCAGTATCCAGTCCTCAGGACTGCTCAAAACGCTTTACATTTTATTCCCTGGCCGATCTGTCCAATCGAACACCATATCGAGTTCTCTGGGAAGCATTCAGCCATGCTGCAATTAATGCTGGAAGACTATTCCTACACAAATATCCACCAATGTCTACAGCCAGGTACTCATTCATACAGCTGAGGGAACTGAAGCAATGTAGAGTAAACGAACTTGCCCAAGGTTCGACACCGCCGCACAGTATTCGAACCCTGGTTCTCTCAGTCGAAAGTCCGAAGCTCTTACCGCTGCGCTACTGCACAAAAACGAAAGGTGACTTGATGTGACAACATCACGTATGGCAGATACGGCAGGTGGAACCAGAACGATGATGCCTAAAAAACTGGTCCAAAAATAGTAAACATAAATCATGTAGGGTGTAAATTAGGCTTAATCAGGCAACAGAATGGGAACAATCTCTTAGAACCACATATGAGTGACAAAATGCACCCCAAAACGACCTCGTTATGGGCCTGCTGGGGATGCTAATGTGGTGTTTATATATAAGATGACAGAATATAAGACGAAACCATTATGTTCCACCAATCTTACACCCACTTCATTGTTCCTCCAGTTAGAAATGTAACCATCTGCATTATGAGCCCCCACGTGAACATGTGGGGCCCTCTGTATTGTGAAAAAATATAACCCCACATGAACTTGTGGCACCTCCTGGAGTGAATGGGTAAAATGTGAACCCCCCATTGTGAAAAGCTGGCCACGGGCCTGCTACAACTACAACAACAACTACTACTACTACTACTACTACAGTTACTACTGCTATTGCTACTACTACTACCACCACTACCACTACTACTACTACTACTACTACTACTACTACTACTACTACTACTACTACTACTACTACTACTATTACTACTACTACTACAGCTGTACAACTACTAATACTACAGCTACTACTGCTACTACTACTGCTACTACTACCACTACCACTACTACTACTACTACTACTACTACTACTATTACTACTACTACTACATATGTACAACTACTACTGCTACTACTACTATTACTACTACTAGTAGTAGTAGTAGTACTATGTACTAATTACATATAATAATAATAAATTATTTAATAGTAATTTTAAGCATTTATTATGCGCCGTGTATCCGGGTAAAATACTTTAAGTTAAGTTACAAACAATTTAATAGGTTAAATACAATAGGAAATAAAGCAAATTAAGAAGTTAATAATAAATAATCATTAAATTTCATTCAGCAGCATCAGCTATCAAAATAAATGAAATATGTATATAGTTTGAGTTAAAACGAATTACACGCGTTTCGCACTGCAGTGGACAGGGCGTTCCACAATACTGGGCCAGCCAATATTGTGGAACAACAACATACAGTAATAATACTAAATATAGAGCGCCTTGTATCCCAATAAAAATCTGCTCAAATGCGCTTTTAGCTGCTTAACTATAGCTGATGCCGTTATTGTAAACGTAACCTAGCTACATGCACAAGCCGGTCAAGTCATTCCATTAACTATAGAATGTGTCGCAAGACGTAACCAGTGGTTTCTTTGCAGCCGGTATGAAAATGTGGAAGCTAGTGACGTTCGTGGTCGCTCTGCCCGCCGTCGCCGTCACCTACATAAGCGCCAACATCAAAAAAAAGGAGCACAATGAACAACTCAAGACTGAGGGTCGTCCCAAGTTTATTCCATATCCGCATCTCCGCAGGCGAACAAAGGTATATGCACACAACACAGTTGTATGCATGCATTCAATATAATGCATAATATATTCCTATTAAAATGTATGATTAAAGCTGCCATAGAAGTTTGCAAAAATCTTTTTAATATTTGGCTGAATATGGCGTTGATTCAAACAAAATATAATTAAAATATTATTATATGACATAAAATAATAATACCGTCCACAACATTTGGCACATTACATGCATGCATGATGTATAACAGTTTGTCAGATCTCTACATGTTTGTATATAACTTGCTTTTGTAATCGGACCGCTTTCTCTCAGTCACTTATTGGATACTTTTAAAGCGGATCTACTGTATATACTTTGCAGTCACCACTGCCTGTTCTACCATGCAATCAAACAGAGAAAGCACCCTTTCTTCGACAGAAATATACTAAATATGATGTAACTTAACGGGTTACAGAATTGAACGGCGCACGTCGTGAAGTCATTGCCGAATTTGCTTAACAGTTTTCGGAAATGAGATACGATGTAGCTGCATTAAAAAGGTTCGAGAAACAAGTCAGAGAATTATAGACTAGTGAGTTTAACATCAGTGATTTGCAAATTATTAGAAAGACTAATTAAAGATCACATGGTGGATTTTCTTGTTAAACAAAACTTGATAATCCCATCTCAACATGGTTTTTTTAAAGAGAGGTCATGCTTAACAAATATGTTATATTTTTTGGAAGACATCACTAAGTGGGTAGATGAGGGATCACCAGTAGGTATCGTCTACTTAGATTTTCAAAAAGATTTCGACAAAGTACCACATCAAAGATTACTGCTTAAACTAAAGGCCCATGGCATAGGAAATGGTATAATAAACTGGATAGAACAATGGCTGATTGACAGAAGACAACGTGTAGTAGTTGATGGGGAGGCTTCAAACTGGAAATCGGTATTGAGTGGGGTACCACAGGGATCAGTATTAGGACCTATATTATTCTTAATATATATCAACGATTTCGATGATGAAATAACAAGCAAGGTGTTGAAATTTGCGGATGATACAAAAGTGTTTAGAAGGATTAAAAGTGATGGAGATAGACAGCATTTACAAGCTGATCTTGACAGGTTGATCAAATGGTCTAAAAAGTGACAAATGCTGTTAAATTTTGGGAAATGTAAATGCCTCCACACAGGACACGGGAACGAAGAGGTAGAATATACAGTGGGGGGTACTGTACTAAGTACTACTGTAAAAGAAAAGGACTTAAAGGGTTAACCATTAGTGCTGGTATGAAGGTTTCAGAGCAGTGGGAATTGCAGCTTCAAAGGGAAATGAAATCCTTGGATTAATTAGGCGAAACATAACGTATAAGGAAAAAGAGCTAATAATACCGCTGTACAAAACAATAGTTAGGCCTCATTTAGAATATTGTATTCAAGCGTGGAGGCCATATCGCAGGAATGACACACACATATATATATATATATATATATATATATATATATATATATATATATATATATGCTAGAAAGAGTGCAGAGGAGAGCAATTAAAATGATACCAAAACGAGAGTTACGAAATACGCCTAAAAATGCGGTTAACAACACTATAGACCAGGGGATTGAGAGGAGATCAGATAGAAGTGTTTAAAATATTGAATGGTTATGAAAATATTGTTTTCTCAGTTAAGAAAGACATAAGGACGAGAGGACATGAAGTTACATTAGCAAAGGAGTAGAGTAGATTAGATATAAGAAAGTTTTCATTTTCACAAAGGACTGTAAATGAATGGAACAGATTAACTACTGATCGTGTGGGTGCTAGTAGCGTGAATATGTTTAAAAATAAAATCGACACATACCTCAGACGGGCGGGATACACATAGATAAAAGTGTCGGACTCTCGATGAGCCAAAGGGCTTCCTTGTCCACCTGCCACCTAGAGTTAATTCTCTGGGTGGCAATCTTGTTAAATCTTTTTAAATCTTGTTAATTTGTTTAATTGTCTTTTTAGATGCTATTGTTTGATTGTGATTTGTACAATCCACGATAGACGTCCACGTCGATGTGTTGTAGAAGTACCCGTGGGGAGATGGCATGCACACGCTGTTTCACAACCCAGAAACGAATCCAATGCCGAACGGCTACGAGAAGTGAAGCATGTTGGAAGGGAAGCCTCACTCATTGATGGTCCACAGTGAGCGCTACAGGGTCACATCCATCAAACTTGTTGTATTGACATGACGGACTAAATGACATTGGAACGAATGTCTTGCAGCTAAGATGATGATGCTACTAACAATATATCGGTCTACTCAGTCCGACTTTTCGAATTAGGACCTACACGGCAGTTTCAGGAAACACAGCTGCTGATTAATTTGTTTCGTTTTCTTTTGAATAAAGACAATTATCCATCGTTACGTTTCTCAGTAGCACGTTTGCCATTGGAAAGTTGCGAATAAAGTAATTGCTTTGGGACTCTGGTATCTGGCATGCGCTTGACATGCCCAGCCCATCACAACTGAGTTTTAATCAGGCAAGTCTCAATGCTGGTAGTGCATGCCTGTTCAAGATTGCTAACATTGGTCATTCGGTCTTGCCAGCAGACTCAGGATAGCTCTGAGTGTGCGTGTTGAAACTGTTCAAGAGCTCGGATGTGGCGACGATACACAACCATGTTTCACTGCCATACAACAGTGTGGGCAGCACAACAGCTTTGTACATCAGGGGCCGGTTTCATGAAGCGTACTTAAAGTTACGCAATTACTTAGCGTCACGTGTCTGCGTAAACTCCTATGTTCGCTTATATTTAAAAAATCACGTAATTTACTAAGGCAATCATCTTAGCGTTAAAAACGTTCTTAGCCGCTTCATGAAACCGGCCCCTGGTTCTTAGTGGATGTCCTAAGTCCATGTTCTGAGAAGACTCTGTGTTTTAGTCTTCCATAAGCAGCACAGGCACACTTTATGATGTACTGAATTTCCGCATCGATGTTTCCTGGACTGGACAGGTTGCTTCACAGGGACGCGAAATGGTCAATATTATCAAGAGCATGCCTTCTATGATAACGTTTGGTGGCGGTGTTGTGGCTGATGATTGAGCCGGTTGAAGTAGAATTGTTGTCTTTGTGCATTGACCGAGAGTCTGAAAAGCTTATATGCGACTACAAGGGCATCAATAGTGTTATGGAGATCTTGTGCTGAGTGAGCGACAACTGCACAGTCACCCGTGTACCGAAGATCAACAATGGTTACTGTTTTCACTTTCGATCTAGCTCTGAGGCGGCTTAGCTTAAACATGCCACCATCGGTACGATATGTGATGTCCACTCCCTTGACTACACCGATCTTTGCTTGTGATAGAAAGGCAGCCAGAAATGTAGAAAAGCGTGTGGTTGCTATCACGCAGCCCTGTTTCACACCATGTCTTGATGTCTAAAGATTCCGATTTATCACCATCGTGGAAGACACATCCTTTCATATTTTCGTGTAGTTGTCGCGTAACAGAGACATTATTTAGGAGGACATCCAAAACGGGCAAGGCAGCCCCATAAAGCATCTCTGTTCACAGAGTCAAATGCCTTAGTTAGACCAATAAAAGTTTACCAGGATGTAGAAAAATACACTAAACATAGACCTATGCACCAGCGTATCAGGCCATAGTGGAGATCATACATGTTCGATGCCTAGACATCTTCCTGGTCCACCGGGGTGATCTTACATTGAAAGTTTGTGTCCATATGTGGATGACGTCAAGAGAAGCCAACCCATATTTAGTTTATATAACAATGACTTGTGTATTCATGGGCAAACAAAACCATAGACACATGTAACTATAGGTTAAATGTTCATCAAGTTGGAAGAATACATGAAATCAAATTATATTAAGATCACATCTATAATGTTTAACTTCAATGTTTCGACTACCACAAGTAGCTATTGTCGGGAACTGAATTGTGAAATGTCTAAAATCCCACAATTCAATTCCTGGCGAAGGCTACTGATGGCAGTCAAAACGTTAAGTCAGTTAGTTTACAGTTGTGATCTAAAACGTTCGAATACAATGGTAGCTATGATTGATATAAGATAGTATATGAACTTATGTATTACTACTTTTTATTACACCTGTCTACAACCATTCTCTACCTCGCTGATATGTTTAGCTCAAGAAGTATACGTCCTGTTGTAAACATCATACATGAAACATAACAACCATCTATGGTTGCTTGCCTACGACTATTGATGTATGCATGTGCAGAACAACGACCCAGATCGATCAATCGGTATAACCCAATAATCAAACCGCTTCAAAGTATTCACCGTTCGAAATGTTCTGTGAAATTGGATGGACTTAGTCCAATGGAACTTTCAGTATCTCGAAAGTTGACGACAAAATGGAAATCAAGCATAGCCACCTTAATTACCCATTCTAAATTGCAGAGGTGCAGCATAGGGGAGTCATCACCCAACGCTCCTTTCGATACGTTTCCAGTGACGGATCCAGATAGAGTAGTCTCTGTGTGCGTGTGTACGTTACGGTCTTCCATAAGGGAGACCTTTATCCCGTAGTGTTCCAATGGTATTGTCCAGAGTAAGTTTCTTTCAAAATTATGCAACACTGACCACGTTTTTCATAATGATCACCATAATCATGGTTGAAGAACCTCTCGGATGTTACATTTTCTGATGTAATATTTCACTCCCCATCAGGTTCGCTGTTGCTTCAATTTGTAGAGTGCAAAAGGTTTAGTAACACGCACAAGCGGTTTAATAAAAGAATGAGCCCGTCATACTTTTGCTAAAAATCATCGATAGAATATATTTACTTTGATAGTTTGATCGGCAAATATATATATATATATATATACAAACACACACACACACACACACACATATATATATATATATATATATATACACATATATTATAGTATCACCCAAGGCTATTCGCCTTCGGTGATTGTTTGATCGGCGAATAGCCTTGGGTGATACTATAGTATATAATATATATATACGGTGTATATGTATATATATATATATATATGTATGTATGTATGTATGTATGTATGTATGGAGCCGGGCCACTTAGCAATCTAAGGTCGATTTGTGACTGACATAATTTAAAAGTTTGTTTGATAATTTCATCAAAACATTTTAAATTGTTTTCTTGAGTAAAATTTAAAATGTTATAAAAATTAACTAGCATGTCGTAATTGAATTGAGAATGTGGGTTGGTGGGTCGGTGTGTGGGAGGGACGGAGGGACGGAGGGACGGAGGGACGGAGGAACGGAGGGACGGAGGGACGGAGGGACGGAGGGACGGAGGGACGGAGGGACGGAGGGACGAAGGGACGGAGGGACGGAGGGACGGAGGGATGGAGGGAAGGACGGAGGGACGGAGGGACGGAGGGATGGAGGGAAGGACGGACGGACGGGCGGACGGACGGACGGACGGAGGGACGGAAAGACGGAGGGACGGAAGGACGGACGGACGGACGGACGGACGGACTGAGGGACGGAGGGACGGACGGAGGGAAGGACGGAGAGACGGTGGGACGGACGGAGGGAGGGAAGGACGGAGGGACGGAGGGACGGAGGGACGGAGGGACGGAGGGACGGAGGGACGGAGTGGCCGGGAGAAAAAAGGGACACAAAGAGAGGAAGAAGGAGCAAGGGAGCGGGAGAGCGAGAAGTAAAAAAGAAAGACAAACTGACCAACATATCTACACAGGCAGACAAAAGAGTGCTAAGCATTATTAATAAAATAAAGAATGTCTCAATATGATGTACCTCTGATTGTACGACAATGGCCAAAAGGTAGATGAAAATCAGGCTCACATTGTTTTGAAGACGCATATTCGTTCCTCTGAATTCTCTGAAATTTGACTGGAAAAGAGGCAGAGAAAGACCAAGAAGTCATGGGTGGAAACCTAAAATACGGAGATCAAGTCGGAACGGCGCATCACAGTGAGGAGTGACGATCCAGGGGGCCGACATTACGAGGGATCATAATTGTATTATGTGACGATGAATGGCAACCGAATATTAATACGCAAATTTGTTGACTGCAGCATAACTGACATGGTCAGCGGGTGACCAAAATATGTAATGATGATAGCTGCTCCGCGCCTGGTTTGTTGGACCATGGCTGGGAGTTAGTACAATTAAGCCAAGACATTTGAATCAGGTTAATTGCAGAGTCACTCGGCGATAGGCCATATTGAAATTGAACGGGTAACGCCATCTGTTGTTCTGGGCCGGTATTGTTATTCTGTGCTTTGGATGAGAATTCCCATTTTGGAAGCAATAATCACCGCTAAAAAACCACCTGAAAAAATAAATTGACTATGTAACGTGATAGTATTGTGCATCTGAATGGTAACGATAGTTAGTTAAATTAACAAAAACACAGCGCCAGTATGTGTATGACCATAGATAGATGCGCCGCCTGACGGACTGTGTGTCAGGCCCTGGCGCCTCGTGTTGAATCATCGGCCATGTTTGATTTACTGTTTGTTGTGTTCGCGTAGGCCTCGATAAATATCCTTAATAAATCGTTCTACTCTTTGCATTGGTGGTGTCTAATTGCTCGGAGCTTCACCATAGTGGCGTGGTTGCAGCGGTCCAAAAGACCCACGCGCAACCAGTGGCGTAGCCAGAGGGTGGGGGGCCAAGGGGGCCATGACCCCAATCCCGGAAAATTAGGAGTGTATAGGAGACTGAAGACATATAACTGGTTGCCTGATTTATAGAGTGACAAGGTACAGAGGTTATAGGGGTGCCTGTGTAGGACTTCCAAGTCTTTGGCAAAGACATTTGTCATCATTCAAATGGGATTGAGTTAACAAAAGTAGAGGAATCCCGCTGCTTCTGCCGTAGGCGATAAGCATCCAGCAGGTTGCCGTCCAAGAGGTTACAGGGCAACGAATATGTCATCATTCACAATGTTTTTGATGGCTAATGCCTATTAATATATCAACACAAGGATGCAAAATAATTAGTTACTAGACTAAGATCAAGTTGCAACCTGCCAAAACGGCCAAAGCAATTTATCTAGTCGATTTTCCACTGGGTAGTCGGAACTTCCTATTGTGAATTAATTAATTTTAATAAGCAACAACGTTACACATGACAGGGACATTTTTGTGAAGCTCACTCGACGCCGCCACCGCCACCGCGGTATGGATTTATTGTGAAATACTGGTTGAACGCCAGCGACTCATCACACGCACGCACGCACACAAGCACACGCATACATATATATACATACATACGCGTGTGTCATATACCGCTACTCATTGCTTGCTTGAATGCCAGATGGCCCCCTCCAATACAAAACCTGCCTACGCCACTGCGCGCAACTAAAAACTTAAAACTTTGGTCACTCGCACTAACAGCTTCGAACCACAATTAGTCAGCAGAGTTCCCGCTGGGTAACGCCACCAGAAAGCTAAGAGATGACAAGTCCACGAGCACCGAAGCAGTGGTGTTTAACGAAACAAGAGACTGTCAACACGTTCGAAAACTGGCGGCAGAACATACTCTATGTCCTGTCGCTGGACAACAATTTAACCGGATTCTTAGCAGACGACGCGAGGTGGGAGAAGAAGACAGCGGCCCATCCAAACCGTGGACTAACTAATAACGCAGGCGACGTGCCAGGCGGAACCCCCCGTACGGCTCAGCAAAAAACGTACATGTTAGAACTTATGCTTGGTCAAATCGCAAATTACTGCCCGATCATTGCACGGAACACCATAGTCAAAAACTCCACTTCACTCTCAACCATCTGGCAAGTCATTAGACTACACAACGGGTTCCAGTCCACAGGCGCACACTTCATTGACTTCACTGACATACGCCTCGAGCATGACGAGAGACCAGAGGACTTATACCAACGTTTGGTCGCCTTCATCGAAGACAATATGCTCAGATCCGAAGGAAACATCTCACACCATGATCAAAACATCACAGTAGACGAAGAAATAACCCCTACATTAGACAACTTTGTAGTCCTCACTTGGTTGCAGCTCATTCACACAGATTTGCCCAAACTAGTTAAACAGAGATATGGTACAGAACTACGTACGCGCACTTTAGCGTCGATCAAGCCATAAATCTCACAGGCTCTAACATCTCTACTTGAAGAAATCCGATCGTCCGAAGACGCGAGGGTCATGCAAGCTGCAACCATTCGTCCACAAGTCAGACCCTCAATACCAAGACGTACACCAGGCCCACATGCCTATCCCCGACGTTCAACAAGCACCATAGTGTGCCCACTATGTAAACAAGCTGGACGTAGCAAATTTCATCATTTTCTGAGTCAATGCACACACTTACTGGAAGAAGGCCGACGCTACATAGCCAAAGCACGACAGATTATCAACATACTTGACGATGAAGACAAACACAACTCCACAGAACCTGACGAGACCAATACCGAAATCATCGATTATGAAATCCCAACAGTGCAAAAAGTCGAGGTTCGACAGTCACCTTATTTAAAAGTGTTTTACGGTCACCACACAGCCCATTGACAGCGTAGCTACTGGGAACATGATTCGCCATGCCACAGCACATAAATTGGGTTGCGTGATACGGAAATCATCACAGTCAGCTCACCAAGCCGATGGATCGTCACCGTTAACCATCGTTGGCGAAACGGCTATCGAACTAACACGCGACAACAGCACATTCACGTTTAACGGCTTAGTCGTTGAGAACCTCGACGTCGAAATCCTTGCTGGCACCCCCTTCATGGAGGCGAATGACGTAACGATATGCCCCGCCAAACACATAATCACATGCACCACCTACACATACGGATCAACGCACCCAACGCTGAACAGACACGCCGTCAGGCGCGCTCATGTGTTACGAGCCCCGCCCACCAACACGACAGTCTGGCCGGGCAAGTTTGTTGAGGTGACTACCTAAAGACGTTTGTTGCTCCGATGCTACATTCGCACTCGAACCACGCACTGATGCGCCAGTCATTAAATACGCATGTGACTCTGACGTATGGCCACAACAAGCAATCGTCGCCAGCATTGCGGGTAAGATCCGCATCGCCAACCTCACAAATACTGTACGCATCCTCAGACGAAACGAACATTTCTGCCAAATTCGTGAAGTATTCGTGCCAGACGTCGACACAGACACACTTCCCACCAAACCTATAGTATTCGTGAACGTACGTTCTCGCAGCATCGATACCAATTCGACCAAGCACTCCGCCACGATCCAAATCGACCCAGACAAAATGCTTTCAGCCAATGAGAGATCTGCATTTTGCACCATCGTGGAAGAATACGACGATGTGTTCGACCCGAACTACTTCGGCTACAACGGAAATGTTGGGCCATTCGAAGCCGTCGTGAACATTGCCACCGCAACGCAAAGGACGCATACCGCAGTATGCGCGGGAACAACTCGTTGAACTCCAACACAAGTTTGATGAACTAGAATCTATGGGCGTGTTCGTCCGTCCCGAAGACGTCCCCATCACAGTCGAATATCTCAATCCATCGTTCTTAATCAAGAAACGTAACGGAGGCTACAGACTGGTAACGGCATTCATAGGCGTTGGTCGCTACAGCAAGCCACAGCCTGCTCTCATGCCAGACGTAGACGGCACCCTACGTAAAATCGCGCAGTGGAAATACATAGCGACCACTGACCTATCCAACGCATTCTACCAAATCCCACTGTCACATGAAGTATTGCGGCGTCGTCACCCCATTCCGTGGCGTACGCGTGTACGCTCGTTCCGCAATGGGAATGCCTGGCTCCGAAACCGCGCTAGAGGAACTCCTGTGTCAAGTATTAGGAGATCTTCTCGAGGAAGGCGTAACTGCGAAGCTTGCAGACGACATTTACTGCGGGTGAAATACCATCACAGAACTTTAACAAAACTTCAGAAGACCACTACAATGCCTGGCCAATAGCGGCCTCCGATTATCCGCCGCAAAAACGACCATCTGCCCGACAAGCACTGTCATACTCATTTGGGTGTGGCACCTAGGCACCATCCAGGCTAGTCCACACCGCATCGCCACATTGGCCAGTTGCGACGCACCCGTGACAGTAAAAGCAATGCGCTCATTCGTCGTAGCATACAAGATGTTAGCGCGAGTCGTCCCCGGATGTTCGACACTTCTTGCTCCACTCGATGGAGTGACAGCCGGACGCCAGTCGAACGACCGCATAGAGTGGACCGACACGCTACATGAAGCGTTCAAACGCGCACAGGACAAGCTACACACGAACAAAACGATAGCTCTACCACGACCGGAAGATGAGCTGTGGATCGTAACCGACGGATCAGTGAAACAGTGCGGCATAGGAGCCACAATGTATGTCATGCAGAAAGGCAAGCTGAAACTTGCCGGCTTCTTCAGCGCCAAATTACGCGGTCGACAGGTCACATGGTTACCATGGTTACATTCTTGTCAGTCGTCAGCAGATACCACGCATCAGTCCGACACTTAGCTGGATCAACTAACATTCCATCTGACTTCGCGAGTCGTAACGCACCCACGTGCACTGACCAACACTGTCAAATATGCACGTTCATCAAACGAATGGAAGACTCCGTCGTTCAGCGTATAACCTCTCAAGATATAGCATCCGGAAAAGCTGCACTTCCATTCACTGGCAGATCTGCGTGGTATTCAAAGTGAATGTCCAGACATGCGTCGTACGCATGCACATCTCACGCAAGGGACGCGACCATCAAAAAAGATAACAAACGCTAAAGACGTTAAACGCTATCTCAATGTTGCAACTGTTGCTCGAGATGGCCTCTTGGTAGTACGCCGTAACGATCCATTCAGCCAAGCACGTGACTGTATCATCGTTCCAGGATCAGTTCTCGACGGCTTGATAACTGCGTTACACATCCAGTTAGATCACCCTTCCTCCTACCAACTGAAACAAGTGATGCACCGATACCTATATGCACTCGACCTTGACAAGGCTATCGAAACAGTCACGCACAGTTGTCACCACTGCGCATCACTGCGTAATGTCCCTCACACAACGATACCTCAGTCGACGAATGACCCCCCAGAAGTCGTAGGAATTGCCTACGCTGCTGATGTTATCAAGCGGGAGCGACAGTTGATCTTGGTAGTCCGAGAATGCATAACGTCGTACGCCGTGACGTGCATTGTCGAAAATGAACGCCGCGAAACTCTACGAGACGCATTGATAACGCTCTGCGTAGGAATGAGACCACTCGATGGCCCTCCCACAGTCATACGAACCGATCCAGCTCCAGGATTCGCCTCACTCGTCAACGACGAACTTCTCTCCAGATATCGCATGACAATCGAGCTGGGACGCGTGAAGAACCCGAATAAAAACCCAGTGGCAGAGAAGGTCGTTCGAGAACACGAAGGCGAAATTCTCCACCAACAGCCTAGAGGCGGAGCCGTTACACACGTGACACTGGCCGTCGCAACTGCAATACTCAATTCCCGCGTACACAACCGAGGTTTGTCTGCTCGTGAGATGTGGACTCAGCGCGACCAGTACACCAGCGAACAGATGCCAGTGTCTGATCACAATCTCATTCTGGAACAACAGAAACTACGCAACGCCAATCACAAGCACAGCGAGCTATCAAAGACACCGAGTGGTACAATGATCCCCGAACCACCCATTGGTATCGGAGATCTAGTATACATTCACGCCGACCGAAACAAATCTCGCGCACGGAACAGATATTTGGTTGTGAGCATAGACGGTGTTTGGATTAATATCCGCAAATTCATCGGGAATCAACTAAGAGCTACGTCATACAGAGTGAAACGGACGGAGTGCTACCGCGTCCCTGCCGAAAAAACACACGAGCTGCAGGTGACCGACAGACATGATTCGTTTCAAGACCGGACCTGATGTCGGACCGGAAGCCGTCGCCACCCGTACCATTAAAGTTGACCGAACCCGCGATACAGCCACACGTCAATGAACCCCCCGATCTGGTCGAATCCCCCGATTTGGACGAACCCCCGGAGACACCTGACGTACAAGAGAACAGTGTTGTTAAACCCCGACGGTCTACTAGAGATCGCCGGCCTCCAAAATATTTAAGCGACTACACCACATAGAAAAGGAACAAACGGACATGGAGAAAATAAACCACGCCAGTATGTGTATGACCATAGATAGATGCGCCGCCTGACGAACTGTGTGTCAGGCCCTGGCGCCTCGTGTTGAATCATCGGCCATGCTTGATTTGCTGTTTGTTGTGTTCGCGTAGGCCTCGATAAGTATCCTTAATAAATCGTCTAATTGCTCGGAGCTTCAGTGTAACTTATTGACCATGCATAGTGGCGCAGAGTATATAATAACACTATTCCAGTTCAACAGATGGCGCCGCCAGAGTGTCTGCTTCCTGATTCAAATGCGTTGGATAGCGCATTTCAAAGACAAAGTGAAAGGCGTTGTTATACCAACAAACAAGATATACTGGTTTATTTAATGAAACAGACAAAATAGTCTTTCAGTGTTTATAAAATAATATTTGTAAAACGTACAAATATAAATAGTTCCAACACATTGATCTATGTATTGAAAATACAACGTGTAACTATTATTAAATGAAAGTGTCACTCGAGTTCCACACGTTTTGTCAACATATATAACATTTTGCTAACAATTATATTATACAATACGGAACTACACACCAAGCTATTCTTATGGTCAATCATGCGACACGAGTGGTGTCATCTGGTGAGTGTGTTTTCTACTGGCTGGAACAAAACGTTGGCAGTGTTACGCAGTGCGAAGTCAGCACCCCGTTGGAAACGGGCTTTCCCTTAAGCGGACTTTAACTGTTCGTAATTTTTAATATCATGCTCGTAATACTAGTTAATATGTTGACGGAAAACTGCAATTAATAAGCCAGATGCATTGTTCGCAGTTTGAATGTTGAGCCGACAAAACTTTCAACTTGAAGACAATGAAAACACTCCAATACTAAACACCCTCGAATGGCAGAATAACAGTGGCAGTTGGTGCTAACAACATGTTCATGGAATTTTCCATTGATATTCGGTGCATTCGCATGGTTTCCTCGGAAATACCGCAAATTGGACCAAGTACAACTATAACAATAACCACCCATGACTTGACAGTGTGATTCCGGTTAATCAATGGAACTAACAAAAGTCTTGTTAATATCCACCGCCATAAATCGGAGTCTGACGAATCTGCTCCTTACAGCAACGGCATACCCCCGCCCCTCTTCCGATGTCACGATCCGACAGCGCGAAGGTGGAGCGGTGCTGAAGCTGTGGCGAAAATTCTTCAAGAGCACACTACCTCCCCCGCTTTCCGATGAGAAGATACGTTAGCGCAGTCGTGCCAAAGCTCCTGCTCAGCTCACCCGATATCAATTTGGATCAGCCACCAGTGGTTTTTGCGAGCATCGGGGGAGGGCATATTGTCCCATCTGAATTTCGCCCATGTGTTGCACAACTACATCTTATTCAAACAAACATGGTCGCTGTCCATGTGATGTCGTTTATATGTCACATCAGCCCGTTGTCGCAGCACTATCGTCGGTCCGTAGGCCTATAGACAACAGGGAACGTTCATTTTCTGGAGGAGCCGTCACTTCTCGCCGAGTCTCGTTTGTTCGACCGCGCCGCCTTCGTCATGTGACTGCTAAACTTCGTGACGGTCTTCAGCATGCCCCATTTGCTGCGTCGTTTTTCGGGCCGAGTCTGGTTGGTTGCCCGTAGTTTATCTGCAACAGACAATGGCACTGGTAAGTTGGTAGCTGCACGAT
Organism: Escarpia spicata; assembly: GCA_963995525.1. Classification (NCBI taxonomy): domain Eukaryota; kingdom Metazoa; phylum Annelida; class Polychaeta; order Sabellida; family Siboglinidae; genus Escarpia; species Escarpia spicata. Next base: position 18,266,988 of record OZ023213.1, read on the forward strand.
TGTGTTAGTTGTTGTTGGGTCCTTTCGAAAATAGAGATTTGAGTTACGTTTGTGTCCTAGTTTAAAGACTGTTCATTTACCCGGAATTAGCTAATGTAGTAATTTGATACAAGAAGAATGCTTGTTGAACGTGGGAAATCGTTGAATATCAAAGGATACTGCAGTTAACTCTCGCCTCGCCATTACTGCCTATAAAGCTAGTTTTGAAATGTGACGTTTTATTTACTATTTGAACATGCTTCGGGGTCGTACCTTCCAACTCACGAACGTTGTTACTGGCTTACTGACCATAATTTGGCGGGCCTTCAACATGATTATTATGGTTGAAGGACATTATATGAATTAATGAAATGAAAAACTAGGAACAGAGTTCCTCCTTTTAACTTAATTTTGCAGTTAGATGATGGTTATTGACAAAACCACCAAATGCCGTTATCGGTGATCTGTGGCTAGGGAACATGGCGCCATCTATAGGAAAATTATACATTTGCTAATAGCCCCACACAATTCATAATTATTAATGACATAATATGTACACAGTTCCAGGTTGGGAACGAATGAAGATACGCATATTATCACATAGGCAAATGAATACCATTGTGTGTGTGTGCATGGGTGCGTGCGTGAATATGTGAGAGATATACAAAGAGTGAAACATACAGATAATCAGAGACAGACAGTAAGGTAGTCAGAAAGTGAGAGAGTAAGAGAAAAAGGCAGAAATGTGGAGCAGTGGAGAGTGCTTGAGAAGCAAACAAATAAAGATGGAAATAGAGTAGGTAGGAAGGAGAGAGAGCCAGAGTAGTGTTTTCCCACAAGTACAATCTACATAGCAACACTGGCCACGCGAACAGAAAATACAAACCTGCAAGTTCGGGGTGGTACATGTCGATATCATTCAGCAGAGAAAAATACATGTTCGTATCTGTTCCGTTTTGCTCTGCAAACAATACAACAATGAGGTATTACCCACAATGCAGCTGATAACGGTAATGTTGTTTCAATAGAAAAACCAAGTCTAGTGTTGTGTATAATTGTTATTTTCGACATCGGACGGAACACAGTCACCTTTTATTACAGTGAACGTGTTAATTGATACCGATACGTATACATCCCACAAGATCAAATATGACACTGTATACAGTTAGCTTAGCGGAGCACGAGTTTTGTGGATCAAATACAGTTCGATGCATGCTTAGTACAGGCATTACAAGTCATTATCATGTGGAAATTATGTGAGAGGATATATATGAAACAAGAAATTGTTTTCGGATGAAAGTAAATGTTACTGTTTCTTGTAGTAATTAACTTAGGTTAGTTAGTTCCGCATAAGTGGAAGTTTAACGAAGCTAGATGATGCGGACAGATCACTTGATGAGAAATGAGGCGGAGATAGTAAACGAGAGCAAGAGAAGAATCATCCAGGCAGCAATAACAAGGTACACAATAGCTGAGATGGGAGGAGCGCGGGAAGAGGGGTTTCAGGATGGACGGAAGAGAGAATAAGAGGCTCCTCATAGGGAGCAGTGGGTAGCAACGACAATGAAAACCAGTAGAATAGCTAGACTGCACATCTAACAGGGGAACCACGATATCGAATATAATGGTTATTTATTGTTCTATTATAGACCCACACCTAAATATGTAAATCATAAAATAGTTGTAAGTAGGCTGTGTGTACTCACTTTCCACCCTGACAAGAATGTATGTAGATCTACTGCCGACGTATGGGTAAGCGTATTCCGTCGAGTGTTCCGACAGATTCGTTACATGGCCGTCCAAGTTAATTAAGTCCACGTGGGCTGGAAGCACAATTCAACGTATTTATCCTGATCACATTATGACATTTACTTGGTACCTAAAACATTACATGTTGGCTCTTTTTATTAATAGTAATTACTCTAAAATCCAACTGATCCCGAGATAAGATAACAACGCGGCAACGGACGTATACACGCGCTGGTTGACCCGACGACACAAGTATAGACATACACGTGTCAATACTGCGGATGAGCCGAACGTAGTTAGTACAACACGAACGAGCCTGTACGCGATCACTCATAAGCACGCAAAGGAACTAACCGTATGATGCGTCATTCTCAAAAAACAAGGTAGATCGCCGAAGATAGAATAATATCGAGAAAATTGACGTATATTCATTATATCAGTATGACCAAATTATAAATAAATAGCCCCGTTGTCGCCCAGTGTGTGGTATACATGTGCCAAGTCCAATTAATAGTAATCCATCTATGTTGTGTGTTGTCAAGCCGTGAATAATTGTTATGCTCTGTTGTAGACATAAATAGCCACTGTCTGTGGTAAATGATAATGTAAAATCAGACAGCATGTTTAGCATATTTTATATAATAAAACACACAATTCACTAATACTTTATTAGGTTCTTAAACAGTTGGGAACAACATTTGGTGTGCCAAAGTGTCAGAAGAAAAGCCTGCTGTTAGATTAGACAATAATTATGCTGCACAAAAATCACAATAGCCGACACATTTGTATAACAGGTTCTCTATTTTCGCTTACAATGTAAAAACTATATATATATGAGAGAGAGAGAGAGAGAGAGAGAGAGAGAGTGTGTGTGTGTGTGTGTGTGTGTGTGTGTGTGTGTGTGTGTGTGTGTGTGTGTGTGTGTGTGTGTGTGTGTGTGTGTGTGTGTGTGTGTGTGTGTGTGTGTGTGTGTGTGTGTGTGTGTGTGTGTGTGTGTTCGTGTGGGAGGGCGTGTGTGTGCGTGCGCTCGCGAGTGCGTGTGTGCGATATGAATGCTACGCTGTACGTTGTTAGACTAGATTTGACGGGAAACGTATCGTATACAACTATTGGTTCGTGACAAACCATACAAAGAGCTTGTTTGGTCGTTGTCGGCGACTAAATGACTGATCTCTTTGCACAACGGAAATCACGCATTACGCCGGCAGTTCGCCTTATTCGACGTCATTGATACGGTAGCCGTCCCAGTCAATGTGCCAAAAATAAAGACGCATGCACAACGACTTTGTGTGCACGTTGTTTGTATAGTGCATTAGGCGTGGTATCTGCGGCCATCTAATGCCACTATCGTTCGTTCCGCCCACAGTCGTATTGTGTCTATAACGTATTGTCGCTTGTTAATACCGAATGGTTTACTTGTTGTCAGTCCGCGAAGTTAACTATGAATGTAGGGTTAACCATTCCCATTCTACAAGTGACAGTTTTTGATAATAATAATTATTTGTTGTGGGTTGGTCTCCGCACTTGCAAGTTTGGACGCACTTGAAGTGCACGATAAATATTCATTTGTTATTCTGACACATCTATACAACTGTACTGATCCTATATAGTGTCCAGTATTTTACAGCTTAAGTGGACCACCGCCCAGTCAGCCGAGAGAACCTGGGTTCGATGTCATATTCTGCCGAAATAAGGCAATTTTGTTCATCCCACTTTGCATAGTTCGGAAGAGACATTGAAAGCCTTACGTCTTTCTCACCTGCTAGGGGATGTATAGTATTCGACACGGAGTTAAATATTTGTCACAACAAATAATTATTGTACATCTGTCATTTAAAGCACGTTATTTCTGGCATTAATGACAGTGAATATGTAGTTATATTTAACTGACTTTGTATTTCGCGATGTCGTGTTTTTACTTTAAATAGAAACGAATTTCGCTTTTTTGCCTATTTAATTAACAGACACGGATTCCCTTTCCACCAGTGATACAACAACTACAGGTACTTTAGAACACTATCGAAATAGACAATACAAACATAGTTTCCGTGGCTGGAAACATATCATTTCCTTTGTTTTGTGTTCCACCGTAAGTAGATCAATATGAATATCTGAACCACATTTTTTTATTCTCTGACCTTGCGGTATCCTGGAGTTCACGCAGTGTATTGCTGTCACATCCATACTATGCATTTACAAAATCAATTTGGTAATTTTGTGTGATATTAGTTCGCATTATTGATCGTGAAGAGGAGAGCGACGGCTTGCCAGTAAGGAATTGATTTCCGCGAAGCGGTCAAATAAGTGCGCTCTTATTTTTGTCAAATAACTTAAATAACTAATCCTTATTTCTGAATCATGACCGCCAATAAATGTTAGAGAAATTAACATAGTACAAAGAAAGATTAGATATGTCAAAAAGGTCAATACTGCTGCTAAAAAAAACATAAAAACAACGCAGTCGATCCCTCATATGTTTCAATCTATGTATATAATTGATATAAAAATCAACGTAATCATGATACCTAGGCGTGTCATATTGTGTCCTTTGAAGAGACGGCAATGGTTTGCCAATTATATATCGATTTCGGAAAAGTATCAAATACGTGCGGTGCTATTTCGTCAAATACAATGTCTTTATTTCTTTGTTATACCCTCCCCCGATATTTGTTATTCCCGCTTGTTACGAGTGCATTGTAAGGTTTGCTGTTTTTGAAGAAAAAAATAATGTCATTTCTTTTGGTAATCTACAATAATAAGGACAAAGCATTGACTCATACACGTCGTGTGCGAACTTTACACATGTCTATAATTGTAATGGAATCCACCTAATCATATTAGTTGGTCTCATGTATGTGTATTTTGATGTTTGTAAAGTTTATCATAACAGAGGACGAAAGTTTGTCAATCAGGTATTGATTTCCTGGAAGTAGTCAAAGAGGCGCGTTGCTGTTTCGTCAAATAAACAGTCTTAATTTCTTAATTATACATAATCCGATACGTGTTACTGTTGTCGCATTGGCGGGGTGTGTTGTAAGGATTGCTGTTTTTAAAACGTGTTTTTATGGCGTCATTGTTGGAACGAGGAACCGTCAAAAGAAAGCAGTGACTCATGCACATACCGTGTGTTCAAACTGTGTCTAATTATAATTGAATACACGTAATCATAATAGTGGGCGTCAAGTATAAGTCTTTTGATGTTTGCAAAGTTTACCTTCCGAGAGGACACGGTTTGTCAGTTGGGTATTGATTTCCCAGTCAAACAGGTGCGTTGCTGTTTGATCAAATAAATAATCCTAAGGTATTATCCCCGGATAATTGCTGCTACTGGTGCGTTGGCGGAGTGTATTGTAAGGGTTGCGGTTTGTTAAATGTTTTTTCTGATGTCATTGCTGTTGGTAAGGGTAACCACGGGCCACAGCCGTGAGTAATATATGTCAAACTATGCATATAATGGTATGCTATTAGTGGAGATCCCACGTAATGGTGGTGAACACTCTAGGTCGGCTATCAGTCCTTTAACAAGTAGAGACAACAGCGTAGTGCACCACGTAATTACTAACATATTTCCTTTGGTCGAAGACATAATAACGTATTGTGTTTTTTTAATATCCTAACACACTTACATAAATACCATACTGTAACTGATTGTCAATGTGGTTTCTGTGTCCGCAGCTGTTACAATATTACAACTAAATGTCATAAAGCGACGTGGCAACATGCATGCAAACACATATCTTTATTATCACTACTGCAGAAGTTAGGGTGACTCACAGAACAGCTTGGAAACATCCCTTTGGCAACCCGTAATGATGCACAAAACAGTTCACGGATTCCGTCTCAATAAGCTGTGTTGGGTCAATAATATAAACTTATATAGCATGCCTTCAAAATAATATCACGGCCACATTTGAGGATTGTGTGATTTGTATTACAATCGTTTATGACAGTGCTATGTTGTAAGCAATGGATATGACGTATTGTGTTCTTGGAAGCAATCTAAGAATGACGCTGGGGAACATAAAATGTTTAATATTATTGCTGTAAATGTCCGCTCAGTGTTATATAGTCTAAGACACACACTGATGTATTAACACTTACCAATGTTGGCGCAATCGCATTTCTTCTTCAAGTAGTCAAGCAGACTCGTACAGCTGCACCATGGGTTGAATATGGCCTGCTTGTTGTCTGTAATTAAATTAAGTATAGCGTTTTAATATTATACATGTTTTTTTATTATATATTGAATATTCGTCATTGCGTTGGATTTGCCCACACGTAAGTTGTCATCATAACGATGTATACATTAATTTATAATCGATAATATACTTATTGCCGTTGGCTATATACTATGTTTGTTATGTTTGTGTAGCCAACGAACTATTCCATCATGATATACTATTTTTTGTAGATATGATTCTGTTCTATCGTGTCATTCCACCCTTTTGGAAAGTAATTAAAAAGCATAGGTCATTTTCCCAAATTTTAAGACGGTTCTCACATTCAATCCGCGTGGTAATAATGCTCACCAATTGCATGTACTGACACTTTCGGCCCATGAAAACGCCTCAGAAAAGAAGATAGCATTAGCTGGAGTATTGCACCGGCAACAGAAAGACTGGAACCGCGACAAGTTAAGACAAGTACAAGCACCAATACATATTACTGAACACTTTTTTTAGAGTAGTTTTTGAGGAGTTTTAGAGTAGTCATATTTAAAATATTGTCCTGTTTACATATCAAACAAAAAAGGTACCTGTAGCAGACCCTATGGACTTCTGTCGCTTAGCGAGATGGCTTTATGAGTATGACGATCACGTCATCCGGCCACGACTCACGTTGAAGCCATCTTGCTAAGAGGCGATAGTCCGTAGAGTCTATTAAAGGTAAATTATTTGTGGGGTTTGCAAAAAAAGAAGAAAATATATTCAAAAAGGTGGCATATACCGTGTAGAAACTTGAGAAATAATCGGTGGTAATATGATGTTAATTTCTATGGCCGATCCATGAAAGTAAATGTTGCCTGGAACATGTTCACGGTTGCGGCATTAACGTCACCAAAAAAGCTTTGATAATATTCGGACAAGACCAGGTTTAGGGTCGACCTGCAGCCGTTTCGAAACCTGAACAATTTTTTTTCGGCCACATTGCCTGTATCTTTCAGTAGATACACCTCCGTTTTTCCTTTTACTAAATGTCTACGCGAAGGGAACTAAAATATGCCACTCTGGGGAAATTTTGTAACCTGTCGTAGAGCTGTAACAAAGTGAAGGTAAGTTCTTATATAGCACAGTATCCAGTGCTCAAATCGCATTACACTTTATTCCCTGGCAGACCTGTCCGTTAGAACGCCATCACCACTTCTCTGGAAAGAATTAGGCCACACTGCAATTATTACGCGAATACTATTCGTACACACATATCCACCACTGTCTAAAGCCACGTATTCATCCATACAGCTTAGTGAACTGAAACAACGTAGAGTGAACGAATTTGCCCAAGGTACGAAACGACAGCACATGATTCAAAGCCGGGTTCTCACGATTGTTAGCCCAATGCTCTAACCACTGTGCCATCATTACAAAACAAATATCAGATATAAGGCAGTTTAACAAAGTCCCGATATGTTCTTTATATCGAGCGTCAACTGCATCCATACAAAATCACCACAAGGCTGTAGTGCTGTGGTACACGCTCGCAATAGCTGTTTATTTGAACGGAAAAGCACACGAGACACTTACCTCCGTATCTGACGGTGAAAAACGTCGGTCCCTCCATAGCTTCCATTTGTTATGTTATATTCGGATGTTTTCTCAGCACACGGTTGAAGCACCACTGTTCCTTCACTCCGGCGTCTTGCTGGCGTCCCGTTTATATACTCCAACCCACCCACAACGACCCGACTTATTGGTGACCGATTAAAGAACTGACCGCGAGAGAAACCCATAAAGCGGTCGGTCACCGTCACTGACCTCGTATTGTGAATTACGTACGTGTACGCAGTGAGCTTTTCATCGCAAAATTCCGGTCATCGCTCAGAACTGATCCGTGACTAGACCAGTTTGAGAAACGTCGTTCCACGTATAGCAACTTAGCCTATAATCGCTGGTCTCAACGGTGAGCAGCCGCCAGAAGTACTAATAATAGGCTTACCGATCGATGTGTTGTGTTGATAGGTGACAATACGAGCGGTGCGATTCAATGGCTGCTGCGGCGAGGCGTGACGGGCGATAATACGGGCTGACATCAACCATTACGCATGGCTAACTCGCCGTTCTTTAACTGTGTTGTTTACTTAGAAAATGTAACACGGCTTAACAAACTTATGTTTGGTACTCTAAATGAGATACGTTTCACTAGAAAAGCTACTGACGTTGATTAATTAATTACTCGCACTATAATGCCATTTATGCCAAATGCCTCTAGGCTGTTAACCACTATAATTATATATTTAACAAGATTTAACAAGATTGCCACCCAGAGAATTAACTCTAGGTAGCAGGTAGACAAGGAAGCCCTTGGCTTATCGAGAGTCCGACCTTTTTATCTATGTGTATCCCGCCCGTCTGAGGTATGTGTCGATTTTATTTTTAAACATATTCACGCTACTAGCACCCACACAATCAGCAGGTAATCTGTTCCATTCATTTACAGTCCTTTGTGAAAATGAAAACTTTCTTATATCCAATCTACTCTGCTCCTTTGCTAATGCAAGATCATGTCCTCTAGTCCTTCTATCTTTCTTAACTGAGAAAAACATATTTCTATCAATATTTTCATAACCCTTCAATATTTTAAACACTTCTATCTGATCTCCTCTCAATCTCCTGGTCTCTAGTGTTGTTAAACCGCATTTTTTTAGGCGTATTTCATAACTAAGATCCCTCAGATTTGGTATCATTTTAGTTGCTCTCCTCTGCACTCTTTCTAGCATATCTATGTCCTTCCTGCGATATGGCCTCCACGCTTGAATACAATATTCTAAATGAGGCCTAACTATTGTTTTATACAGCGGTATTATTAGCTCTTTTTCCTTATACGTTATGTTTCGCCTAATTAATCCAAGGATTTGATTTCCCTTTGAAGCTGCAATTCCGCACTGCTCTGAAATCTTCATATCAGCACTAACGGTTAACCCTAAGTCCTTTTCTTTTACAGTAGTACTTAGTACAGTACCCCCCATTGTATATTCTACCTCTTCGTTCCCATGTCCTATGTGGAGGCATTTACATTTCCCAAAATTGAACATCATTTGCCACTTTTCAGACCATTTGATCAACCTGTCAAGATCATCTTGTAAATGCTGTCTATCTCCATCACTTTTAATCCTTCTAAACACTTTTGTATCATCCGCAAATTTCAACACCTTGCTTGTTATTTCATCATCCAAATCGTTGATGTATATTAAGAATAATATAGGACCTAATACTGATCCCTGTGGTACCCCACTCAATACCGATTTCCAGTTTGAAGCCTTCCCATCAACTACTACACGTTGTCTTCTGTCAATCAGCCATTGTTCTATCCAGTTTATTATACCATTTCCTATGCCATGGGCCTTTAGTTTAAGCAGTAATCTCTGATGTGGTACTTTGTCAAAAGCTTTTTGAAAATCTAAGTAGACGATATCTACTGGTGATCCCTCATCTACCCACTTAGTAATGTCTTCCAAAAAACATAACATATTTGTTAAGCATGACCTCGCTTTAAAAAAAACATGTTGAGATGGGTTTATCAAGTTTTGTTTAACAAGAAAATCCACCATGTGATCTTTAATTAGTCTTTCTAATAATTTACAAATCACTGATGTTAAACTCACTGGTCTATAGTTCTCTGACTTGTTTCTCGAACCTTTTTGGAATAACGGTATAATGTTTGCTTCTTTCCATTCTAAAGGAACCACTCCCTCTTCTAATGACAAGTTGAAAACTGTTGCAAGTGGTATGCTAATTTGTTTGGGTGGAATACCATCCACTCCAGGTGATTTATTCTCCTTCATAGCCCTTATTTTCTTAGCTACCATTTCCGGGGTTACAATTAATTGTTCTAAATAGTCTGAATCTGCCCCCTTGAACTTAGCCTCTGGTATTGGCAGTGAACTAATATCTTCCCTGGTAAACACTGAACTAAAGTACTCATTCAGGTCTTCTGCCATTATGAATCCCTCTGATATTATATTTCCAGCACTATCTTCTATAGGACCGACCTTATCTTGAACTTTCTGTTTGCTTCGAACATACGCATAAAAACTCTTGCTGTCATGTTTTATATTACTAGCTAATTGTTGTTCATAGCTTCTCTTTGAATTTCTAATTTCAGCTGTAGCTTGGTTAAGTGCTTCTTTATAATTGTTGTAGTCTTCATCATTTCCAGTACATCTATATGACTTCCACATCATTTGTTTATACTTAATTTTTCTAATGGCTTCTTTCGATAAGTGTTTCTTTTTGGACCGTTTTCCTTGTTTTTTGAAGGGTACAAATTTATCGATTATGCACTTAATTTCACTCTTTAATATATTCCAGCATTATGTTGCCGTCTTATTTTTCAGTGTCTTATTCCAGTCTATCTTTGCTAAATATTTCCTCATGTCCTTATACCTTCCTTTGTGGACATTTCTCCTATACTGCTTTTTGCTATTCCTTTCTGATTTTACTTTGATGGTAAAATGTATCTGGTTGTGATCGCTACTCCCCAGTGGCTCACATATCTTGACATTGTCAACTAATTCATTCTATGAGGACAAAACTATGTCTAACACATTCTCACCCCTGGTTGGTTCTAGCACATGTTGAGAAAGGAATGTATCTTGAACTAAAACTAAAAACTTGTGGTCCTCTCTCCCCATACTCTGTAGAGATTTCCATTGTATATGCCCATGGTTAAAATCCCCCATAATAATACAGTCCCGTTTGCTTACTTCCCTTATAGCTTTTTGTATTTTTTCATTCTCTTCTATGCTTATGTTTGGACTTCGATAAACTAACCCAACTGTTAACGTTGAGTTTCCTGTAACGATGTTACACCAAACAGCTTCTTCGCAATCTGCTTCTCTTTCTAATTTTATTTCATAAGCCTGAATAGATTCTTTAATATATAAAATAACTCCACCTCCCTTTCTTCCTATTCTATATTTTCTAAACATTACATATCCTGTCAGTCCCAATTCAGCATCTGATATATCGGTGGTGGTCCAGGATTCGGTTATACCTATTATATGAGGGTCAATATCTTCTACCATAATGTTTAGTTCATTTCTTTTGTTTACTATACTCCTTGCATTTAAACAAACACATTTATATCCAGCTTCAGAAGAGTTTTCCAGACTGTTATTTGTTGATTTATTTGTGCTGTCTTTATCTATGCCTCCATTTTCAGGCTTTTCTGTGAGTCCCCCCTGCGAATCTAGTTTAAACAGATGCAACCTGTCCCACTGTCAACAGATTGCAGCAGATTCTCTGAGAAAACTTCCCCAACGTTCGAACTGGCAGCAAGAGGACTCGAATCCAGAATCTTTCGATTTCTTTCGAGAGTACAATGCATTAAATTTTACACCACCGCCCCCTCCCCACATTAACTGCACCAAAAGGCATCAGGGGTGTAGAGATCCCAGTTAACATCGGTTTGTTGATTCGGACACAGTATTGATTTCCGAATTGAATCCGAATCCAACGTGTACACAACGTCGAATCTCCCTACTGTGTGAAGTAAACAGAGTCGATGTTAGATTTAAATCCTTTGTTGAAACATCCTTTGTTGGCGTGGGACATATACACAGTATATAAACGAGTGGCTTCTTGTACGCCGGCTTATCAGATACCTGTCGAGCAAGAACAATATGAAAGAATACAGTCAAACTACAACTATTAAACGAATCAATGCACGCGAATTTCTTGAATAGTCCGGGACAGTCATGATGCATACAGTTCTATGTAGGGTGGAGTGGGATAAGAAGCGTTTTAATGAAGACGGATACCGAAAATAGTAAATTATGTTTAAAAAAAAAATGTTTAGAAGGCCCCCTTGCCACAAATTGGCAACGGTGTTAATAACAGCCTGTGACACAATAACAAGTAGGTAACTCAACTCTAAGGTATAATACAAAAGCAATTAATGCGATTATGCGAATAACACACGTTGATTTGTATTTGTTACAATTTCGAAACAAATTATTAGCGTTACTTTTCTTCCGAGGAGTCATAGATGAATCTCTGTGTTTGGCGCCCGAGATGCAAACCGTCCGTGAGGAAATCGTTAGTAGTCGAGGAATTTTAGTGTCAAACCTTAAAGACGATAATACTAATAAGCTGATTTTTGCACCACATATCCCTGGAACTGTCGGAAGTAACATATTAAAAGTCCCCAGGAATCCTCCTTGAGGTAATCGCAGAATTCATGATAGCGTCCGAAATTGCAGCAACTCAATAAGCCTACTGTATTTTGTCAATTTTGACATCATCTATACGGCTCTAGGTTACATGTTTCTTAAGATACGGGAAAAATATGCTTTGACGGGAGCCATCTTTAAAAATGACGGATATTGGAAAGTCAGCGAAGGTCAAAAATAATGTATTTGACATCGCCGTACCTAAAACTATACTAAAAAATTGTGAATATATCAATGTCAACGAAGGTTAAAGTTAACTTTTTGGAAATCGGTGTCCACAAATCTATACATACACACACAAATTACTTCTCTTCATGACGTATTTACCAAAAGATTTCGAAGAATACAGGATCATTTATTGAGTTGCCGCAGTTTTGGACGTCATCTTGAATTCTGCGATTAGCTCAAGGAGAATTCTTGGGGATTTTTAGTGTGTTATTTCCGACACTTCCGGGGGCGCGCGATAGTGTAGTGGTTAGCACATCTGCCTGACATGCCGGCGCCCCGAGTTCGAAACCCGGACCGGGCAGGTATGGTATATTTGGTGTAAAAACCTGGCTCTCAACATTGGGGACTGTGTATCCCTCGTGACTCGGAGATCACGTTAATGTCGGTCCCGTCTCAATTTGGGACGTAAAAGAACCACTGAGGACGACAAGCACCCTGGCAGTGACCACCCTCAGTGCCAGCATAGAAAGGTCGGCTTGGCGATAATGTTCTGAAAAAGGCTGACTAGTTGAATGAGACCTCATAAGATCACTGTAACCACAATATATACAGACTAGTCAGTTAATAGAACGTTGCCGAGTGCTGGAAACAACTAGAACTAGAACTAGAACTGTGGTACAAAAATCAGCTTATTATTGTCGACTTTTAGGTTTCCATGATATTTTGGCCTAACACTCCTGGACTATAGCAGGTACGCGCTGGTTCGAAATACGCTGTAGAGATTAAATAGAAGTGTGCATGCAGTCAGACTGTCTAATCCGCTTATATCTAATCCGTGTGGCAAAGCCTTATTAAGTGCAACAATAGTGAATGTTGTGTCGACAATATAGGCCACTGTATTTGGGGACACTTTAGTTGCTTGTCCCATTTATTACTGTTTGTGTGTGTGCGTGTGTGCATGCGCGCGTGCGTGCGTGTGTGCGCTTGTTGATGTCAGTTAACATTAAACTGACTCAGTTATAAGCGGTAGTTTTAATACAGATGCAATTGGAAATTGATGTGGAGTACATAGGTGGGTTCAAGCAGGAGCGACAGCATGGTGTTGGGTGTAAGGTATTATGCTGGAGAATAAGTTGAAGAAACAGCTCTCGTAAAATGTTGGAAGTGTGTCATACCGCGCATTACGGGTGGAGAAAATTTGCACTGACGTAGAGACGTGATGAGAACAACTGGGTCCGAAGTATAGATACTGACAAATGACGTTACAACGAAGATAGGGAAATTGGCAGAAGAGAAGAAACAATTAAAATAAAGGTAACAAATAAAGGTTAGCAGGTAAAGAAAGGGTAAATTCTTATATAGCGCGGTATCTAGTCCTTAGGACTGCTCTGAGCGCTTTACCCTGGCAGACCTGTTCAACCGAACACCATCTCGACTTCTTTGGGAAGCATTCGGGGCAAGTGTAAGTATTCAGCCATCGTGCAATTACTGCGCGAAGCAACTACTGCGTATCGCCGGGTACTCATTTATACAGCTTAGTGAACTGAGGTAACGTGTAGTGAACGAACTTGCCCAAGGTTGAAAACGGCAGCAGGAGGATTCCCGCCTGGAATCTCTCGTTTGAGAGTGCGACGCTCTAAAAACTGCGCCACCGCGCTCCATAGTTGGAAACAGGCGGAGAACAACAAATCTGAGTAATTCTTAAAAGAAGCAAGCCAACAGCAGATTATATTATCAAACACGAACATGCCTGACGTGTATTGCTTTTCCTCAAAACATAAAATTTGTAATATGAAATATGATTTACCTGTAACAAGTATAAACATAAATAACACAACTGTATGTCTTGCTGTGCTAGAGCGACACCTCGAAACAGTGAACCGACGTATCTACGGAGTTACGTCATAATGCACTCTTTCGCCGAATAAACGGACCTGTTCTGCGCCTGCGTGACGCCCAACCGGAACTGCGGGTAGGTGCCGGGTAATCGATGACGTTGTGCGTTTTCTTGTGGTCCCCTTCGGTTGGCGCGCTGTATCGAACTTCTAATTTCTGTTCGCGTTTTGACGATCTGCACAAGAAACACGTCCGAACAACGTTCGCGTGTCGGGGCTTTACCGCGGACAGTTCCGGGTTCCGACACACTCTCCTAGGGATAGAGTCGATCCTGTTGCTGGCTGGTTGCCGAAAGACTGGACACACGGCGTCTGATGTGGACGTACCAGAAATTGCCGACCTCTGGCCGATATCACGTGATATCTTCAGCGCCACCGGCGTCGTTTTGGTAGGCGTGCATCTTGTCACTCGAGATTTCGCCTTCCTTGCCATGGCCACCTTCGTGAGGCTGTCCGATCTAGCGACGGATGAGTTCGATCGCGGATGGATCAGCGATGCCAGTAAGACTGGAATAGTGACGTCGGCCGACAAAGCTTTCTGGGCAGTCCCTGAACCGTCCGGTGTAGATTTGATGATCACTGCAGAGGCGGTCTGAGTGGCTTCTCTGGCGTCACCTTCTGCTGTAGTTGTGGCTAGGGTCACTGTTGACGCCGGTGACGTCACTGTCACCTTTGACGGTGACGTCAGTGTCGCGTTTGACGACGGTGACGTCAGTGTTACCTTTGACGCCGGTGATGTCTGTGTAACCTTTGATGCCGGTGATACAAGTTTCATCTTTGTTGTCGGTGACGTCAGTGTGATCTTTGACGCCGATGACGTATGTGTCACCTTTGCTGCGGGTGACGTCAGTGTCACTTTTGTCGCTGGTGACGTAAGTGTCACCTTTGACGCTGGTGTCACCTTTGTTGCGGGTGACGTAAGTGTCACCTTTGACGCTGGTGACGCCGAAGTCACCTCTGTCGCCGGTGACGATGGTGTCATCTTTGTCACCAGTAATACAATTGGCACGTTTGTCGGTGATGTCGGTGTCACTTTAGGTGCCGGTGACAACAGTGTCACCTTTCCCGCCTGTGATGCAAGTGTCGCCGGTGATGCCGATGTCACCTTTGCCGCCGGTGATACAAATGTCACCTCCGGCGATGCCGGTGTAATTTTTGGTACCGGTGTCGTCGATGTCGCTGGTTTCACTGGTGACGCCGACGTCATCTTTGTCGCCTGTAACGCCGATGATGCCGGTGACGTCAACGTAACCTTCGTTGGCACTGATGTCTGCATCATCTGTTTCGTCGGTGTCCCGTGAGCCGCCGTAGTGCTGTTGAGGAAGTCGTCAATGCGCTTGATCAATTCCTCCGTGTCATCAGTCGGCACATAGAGGGCGCTCGAGTCATCGTCCGAAGTGGTAGGGTCGCCGGAAGGTGGCGCAACCTTTGAGGCAAGATCGCTGAAGTAACCGGCGATGACGTCAGGGTGAAGTGGTTTTCTCGAGACTGTCACTTTGTCGCGCCCAGACGCTATTCCACTGTCGCCCGACACCACAACGATCGCGTCGTCCTGGGTCGGCGATCCGGGACGCTTGGTGTCGCCACTGCCGTCATGTAGGTCTGACGTCACGGCTAGCTGCGCGACCGCTGACGGCGCCACTAGTTGCGCCGTGCTGCCAACGTGGAAGCTCGCGTCCATGGCAACCGACACGAGCGCACGCGAGCTCGCGCTGACGTTGTGCATCACGACGTCTCGGTAGGGGACACTGTTGGCAGTAGACGCCGGGCAGTAGTAGACGCGCCAGTTGTTGGTGGTCTGGTCGCTGTCCGCGCAGTACACCTCGCATCCTGTCGCCGACGGCGTCTGAAAAACGTGTATTAGGATCAATCCATATATTATGTCAAGCTAACTGTATATCTTTTAGACCCCCACACGCCCGTGTCACGCTTCGCAACCCTTAACATTACGTTCGCAAAATTACCTTTAAAAATAAATTACATTCATAAAGCTTTATGCAGACTTGGTCGTAATGTTCCTAACACTAGAATAAATAGCTAAAGGTATGCGCTCATCAAGTTGCGTTTAATAAGCTTCAAGTTCTCTCCATATTTTAAATTTTCGCCCACAAAACGCAAAATTTGTGTATGAAACATTCCAATAGTAAATATCAGCTGTTGCGTGGGCACACGGGACTAATTGCAAGCTGATGGAAGTGTTGTTGCGTGAGCGCTTGTTTCCTGCAATCAAGACAGCTAGTTGGACGAAGTACCGAAGGTGAACTTCCTGCTAATACTATTAACTTATATATACTACTCCTACCTTGAGAGAATGATTCCGGTCAACGGAGCAGAAATGGTGGCTTTCAGGTTTCGCATGTCTATCTGTCTCCAAGATAACTCTTTCGCCAACGCATACAGTAGACCCAACTTTATATTTAAAAAGAGGGGACCTACATAGAGAAATAATACATTGGTCTTTAATTATATTAATGTGTACCTTGTTTAAATAAATGTTGCCACTAAACAACGGCGTTCTTTAGTATGCCATATCCCTTAGATTTTTTTCTGATTCCAAGATGGCCGCCATTGCTTAAAGCAAGTCGTTTCGGGGAGAGCAATAGTCATTTGTTTGTTGATAGTGGGTTTTCTACAGGAGGCGTAAGCCGAGCTGTACCGCTGAAAAGAGCGAGGAGCCACTGAGTTCAGATGAAATAGCTTTGAAACTCGTGGAACTTCTGACCGACGAGACAGTCATTGGTAAGCTAAGATCTGCCTTGTACCCCCAGGTGCTGGCAGATAAGATTGACACTCTAGCAGCCAAGATATCTAGTCTACACGAGCGGTTAGAAAAGAAGGACCAGTACATAGAGACTCTAGAGAAAAGACTTGCGGCGGTTGAGGCAAATAACGATCGCCTAGAACAATATTCTAGACGTTGTAATGTAAGAATTCAGGGAATTGAAGAAATTGACAGTGAAGACATCACTGCGAAAGTAATGACTATTGTCACCTCCTGTGACGAACAATGACATTGTCACCAGCCACAGAGTTGGGCCTAAACACGCCGCTGTTATTGTGCAATTCACCTGTGCATGCTTGCGCGACGCGGTACTACGGTCCAGGCAGAAATTACGAAGCCACGGTTCAGTAGTCTTTGTCAATGAGGACTTGACAAAACATCGAGCACAGCTCGCAAGCAAGACACGGAGGCTGAAGAAGGAACATAAAATATCAGACTGCTGAACCTACAATGGACGAGTTATGGTAAAGTCGGTGTCAAATGACGTGCGTGAGGTGCACACAGATGCTGAACTGAGCAAGTACTGATTTTACCGTGTACGCTCACGCCACTTTGCTGAGGTCTGGCACGCGTTGACTGTGGTCGTCTATGACTTTGTAAGCCAACTTGTTAGCTTGTCGATCATTTTGTTGCATCATAGCTTGAACTTGTTAGGCTGCTTGTGTATTTTTTTTTTTTTTTTTTTCAAAGCTTTATTTTTTATTTGTGGAGAACAAGGTTTGTTCAAATGGTACTGAGGTAAACTTGTAATTGTAACTCTTAACGATTGTGTGTATTCAGTCACGATCATGCTCACTGGTAATTGTTCTTGCAACAAGATGCAGTTTCTGATGAGTATGACCAGTGTTAATTGTTCATGCAAGCAGCTGTAGTCACTGTTTATTATGATTATTGGTAATTACTCGTGCAGTGAGCTAGCTTTTTTAACATTGATTAGTAAAATAGTACTCTCTCTTTGATGATACAAGTTCTGTTTGCTTAATTACTTGCAGTAAGGTGGAGTTACAGGTGATTATGATCAGTGTTAATTTGTCTTGCAAGCAGCTGAAGTCTCTACTGATTCTGATTATTGGTAACCACTCGTGTAGTGAGGTAGTTATTTACTGATACACTAGTAATAACTTGCAAGTAGCTGAAGTCACTAGTGACTCTGACTATTGGTAACTACTCGTGTAGTGAGGTAGTTATTTATTGATACACTAGTAATAACTTGCTTACGAGCAGTCTTTTTGATGATACAAGTTCTACTTTTTATTTTTGTTTATTTTTTATTAGCATTAACCTAATCGATATTGCAATGTAGGTGTTACAGTTGTTTGCTGTTAAAACTATTGTACAGCCTACAGAGTAAAACTATTTCATATCGTAATGATCTATTACCTCTTCTCGGAACGAGCCATTTTGATACTAACAATGGATACATTATTATTTTGGTTAATCATAAATGTCAAACTAATTATCATTATTTATAAGTATTCAAATGTTCAATTGATATGTGGTTACAGACATATGATGATTTATTTTACAAAATGTATAATGCCAAATGTGTATGTGCTTTTTTCTTTCTTCATTGGCAGCCGTTGTTGCGCAACGTCTTCCATTAATGTAATTAGTAGGTCTAACAGTGTTTTTTTTGCGTCTTTCTCAACTTATCCACCTATTTACATTATGTGTATCATTGTTCTGGTGTACGCATGGAACAACACTAGCAATCGATCTATTCATTTGTATCACTCCATAATTGTATATACATATTGTTATATTAATATTATTAAGCACACGTATGACCATTCCTACAAACGCAGGCTGAGTTACGTTTAATGAGGATTTCCTCTCCTACCTAGGAGGTACACAAAACAACCTGTGTAATGTTTTAGATACAAATGATGATAATAACGAACCACAAGTAATACACTGCTCTTCTTATTATGACATTGATAAATTCGCCAACCTGGCAAATAAAACCACTAGCAGTTTTACTATTCTAAGCTCAAACATTCAGTATATAAATGCAAAATTTAATGAACTTGAAATATTCATAGAGGACCTACGTATTAATAATTTTAAATTTAGTGTAATATGTTTGCAAGAGACGTGGAAAACTGATAATGATGATTCTTCTCAATTTTATTTAGATGGATATGATTGTATAACACAGGGGGAAAATGTAGTGACAAAGGAGGGTTATTAATATATGTAGATGATGAATATAGATCTGAAATAAAAATAAATCTAAATATGTACGACAATTGGGAAGGGTTAATAATGCAAGTAACTGGAAATGGTTTATCAAAGACAATGACCATTGGAAATATATATAGACCCCCAAGGTCATGTAACGAAAATATTACACAATTTACTTATGAATTTTCATCAGTTTTATCATCTCTGGAAAACAGCAATAATAATAATAATCTCATTATAGCAGGGGATTTTAATATAAATTTACTTAAAATAAATGAAAACTGAATATACAGTGATTTTTTTATACTTTAACATCTCAAAGTCTTTACCCCCAAATTACGTTCCCAACTCGTTTCACTACACTAATAGATAACTTTTTTGCTTACTAAATCAATTTATATTAGAAAGTACTGCTGGGATTTTCACAAACACTTTCTCGGACCATCAACCTTATTTTCTAATTATAGACACTATTCCTAACGTTGAACTCCCTCCTAAATTAAAAAAAATTAATATACAAAGTGTTGAAGCTATGCAGAAAGTTAATATTGAAATTGGTTCTTATAAATTATACAACAAATTACATAAAAAACTAAATGAAGATCCCAACCTAAATTACAATATAATGCATGAAGAAATCATGCGCGCTAAAAGTAAGTACATGCCTATTAAAATAATGAAATTTAATAAATACAAACACAAAAAATCGACATGGATTACCCAAGGTTTACTCAAATCTATTAGATATCGGGACACACTTTATAAACAATTGAAAATGACTGACTCTAACTCACCAGACTATGATATTACTAATATTAATCTAAAACTTACAATACTATATTAAAAAGAAATATCCGTGTAGCTAAGCAAATCTACTTTGAATCACGATTTAACCAATATATAAAATATATCAGAAATACATGGAAAACTATAAACGAAATTCTCTTAAAAAGTAAAACAAAGAAGACATCTTCATCAACTTTTAAAGTGAATGGTAACAGATAAATCAGAAATAACAAACAAATTCAATAACTATTTTACAAACATAGCTCAAACTATTGTAGAAGACATTAAATATACAGGAAGCCAAAAATATGATTACTACTTAAATACAGATGTTAGATCTACTCTTAAATTTAAGAATGTGGATGAAGAAACAGTAAGGAAAACAATAAATGATCTCCCAACTAAAAACAGCAGTGGATTTGATGGAATTACATCAAAACTGCTAAAAAATTATTGAACCAACAATAATTAAATCATTAACCCTAGTAATTAACCAAGTTATTAATACTGGCATATTTCCTGATAAACTAAAAATTGCAAAAGTAGTTCCAATTTTCAAAAAGGATGACCCAACTCTAATAACAAATTACAGGCCGATTTCTCTCCTTCCAACTATTTCTAAAGTACTAGAGAAAATAATCCATAATCAGATATCCACTTATTTTATTGATTCCAAGCTATTTTTTTAGACCTAACCATTCAACAGATTATGCATCACTCGAACTAGTAGATAGAATAATTACTCAAATGGACAAAACACAAATACCAATCAGTATTTTTCTTGACCTTTCCAAGGCTTTTGACACTATTGACCATTCGATATTATTAAACAAGTTAAGATATTATGGCATAGGTGACAATACTCTTCTTTTATTCGAAAGCTATTTAAGCAACCGGAAACAGTATACCGAATTTGAAGATACCACATCTGATACTTTACCTATAAAAGTAGGTGTGCCGCAAGGGTCCATCCTTGGACCACTGTTATTTACTATATATATATAAATGATTTTTCGCAAGCAAGCCAAATGTTTAAATTTATAATGTATGCTGATGATGCCACTTTATTTAGCACAATTGAAACTTTTAGTGATAAAGCACACAATAGAAATATAGAATCTGTAATAAATGAAGAACTCCTCAAAATAATTGAGTGGCTTAATATAAATAAGTTGTCACTAAATAAACGTAAAACTAAATGTATGACCTTCCAAATGCCAATGAAATCTACGCAGAGCCGATTTCTCAAAATTGATAATATAAATATTGAGAGAGTGGAAGAATGTTACTTCTTAGGTTTAACTCTAGATACTAACTTAAATTGGAAAAAACACACTGAAAAAATATCAAATAAATGTTCCAAAACTATTGGAATATTAAATAGATTAAAACATGTGTTACCTTTAGAAATAAAAATTATTTTATATAATGCACTGCTACTATCTCATATTAATTATTGTATTATGACATGGGGATACCAAGGAAACAGATTAACAAAAATTCAAAAGAAAGCGGTGCGAATAATAACATTAAGTAAATACAATTCACATACAGAACCACTTTTCAAACAACTCAACATACTAAAAGTAGAAGACTTGCTAAATTTACAAGAACTAAAATTTTATTACAAATACAAACATCAAAATTTACCCGTTTACTTATTAAATTGGCAGTTAACCCCAAATACCAGCACACACAAATATGACACTCGAAGAGCAACTGAACTACACACCTTCAGAACTAAACATGAATTTGCAAAAAAGTGTCTTAAATATAACTTACCAAATGTTATAAATAATATCCCTGATTTTGTGAAAGATAAGATAGTGACCCATAGTTTGAAAGGATTCTCAAGTTATGCTAAAAACCACATGCTACAAAAATACAACGTCACGTGCAATATACTAAATTGCTATGTATGCCAATTAAATTAATAAATGAGAAACACAGTTAATAAAAATGTATCTTTTAAATTTGTATAGTCGCATACATGCGTACATGCGTACATGCGAACTCAACACATTACGAAGCACATTACATCAACAAAACAACCATCATACATATTATGTAAGAGAAGATAATTACATTTCTTTTTTAATGTTTGACATAATCATTATATTTTGTTATATAAATCCTAGGATTTGATACAATAATAATTTTTTTTTGTGGGTGGCTCCTATGATAGCGATAAGTTTTGATCTTAATAGGAGTCTCTCTTTTTCATTTTTTTGCAAAATTTATACTATATTCTGTTGATTGCATATTTTCAGTTGTATTATATATTTCACATTTCAATATTACTGTATATGCCGGTATGTGTGTATACATGTATGTATGTATGTTTGTAATACGTGTATGTGTGTATATAATTATACATAATTTGTATTTTTGTAATGCTGTTGGGAAAATAAAATCATCCTTATCCTTATCCTTATTCCAGATGCAACAACCACTTTAATACCAGTACCATTCGATTTCGGAATTCCCTCCGTCAACCTTATCATTAGCCTTAACAGCTTGGAAGCAATCAAGAACAACATCCAGACATCGAATATCCAAGATTCAAAACACCAAGCTCTTACGCACGTATTTATGTTATTTACATGTTATTTGTGTTTTTTAAATGCACTCTTTACATACAAGCATAGTTCCTGTTCGCCTGCCAGCCACTGGCTGTATTCTCAACATGTTGATGCTCTATACCGGAAGAAGAAGAAATTACTAACCGGCAGCGGTCGAATAACAGCGGTTAAGACGTGACCCTTCTTCCGTCGAATGCGAGTGATGATGAACTGCTCCCGAACACAATCTCCACTGTCTGTATTGCCGACATCCGGGGCGACCGAGTCCGGCATTGTCTCCAGCTTCGGGTTGTCTGGGCGATTTGGCTGCGCAATGTCTGCCATTTTGAATATTTGCAACTCGTAGCAAACGTTTCGTTCCGTTAGAAGCGCAAGAAGTTGTATATAAAATGACGTAACGCGACTTTTGCGCGAATATGCAGCTGGTCAAACGAGTTGCGCCAGGCTGTTTAGCTGCATATTGCTCTCTTCCTTGTTCCCTGCTCTACAGGGGTGGGGGTCGGGTAGGCAGTGGCGTAGGCTGGATTTTGTTTTGGAGGGGGCCATCCGGCATCCAAGCAAGCAATGAGTAGCAGGAAATGACACACACATATATATATATTATGTGTGTGTATGTATATATATATATATATATATATATATATATTTGTGTTTGTGTAGTGTACAATAAACTAGTGTCCAATATTCGTGTATCGCATGATTCCGTGATTTCCGTCGCCATGCTGCATTGTATCGGTTTCTCAAACCCAACACACACACACACACACACACACACACACACACACACACACACACACACACACACACACACACACACACACACACACACACACACACACACACACACACACACACACACACACACATATATATATGTAGTGTACAATAAACTAGAGTGTCCAATATTCGTGTATCGCATGATTCCGTGATTTCCGTCGCAATGCTGCATTGTATCGGTTTCTCAAACCCAACTCGTTTAAAGTAAATTAAACTGAATGACGACATGACAACCAAGTTTACTCACCATTGTAGCTGCCAGTTCAACAAAAATGTTCTTCGAAGCCGTCAAACTAAGAGAAAAACAACACAATACCAGAGAGACACGAACCCATAAAGCCCCTACATAACATCCGCCTAAAGCCGCCATATTTCTCATGCTACATCTCCCAAACGTACAGACAAGCAACATGACAAATACCAACACTTAGTCACTTACTCCGATGAAACAATAAACATTCGTACCTTAACATGGATGATGAGGCGCTGGCGTTCAACCAATAACTTCACAACAAATCCGTGCCGCGGCGGCGGCGTCGAGTGAGCTTCACAAATGTCATGTGTAACGTTATCGCTTATAATAACTAATAAATTCACGATACGAAGTTCCGACTACCCAGTGGAAAATCGACTACAAAAATTGCTTTGGCCGCAACGTGCAACTTCATCTTAGACCAGTAACTAATCAACTTGTCGGGCAACTATCATTTTGCATCCGTGTGTTGATATATTAATAGGCATTAGCCATCAAGCACATTGTGAATGATGACATGTTCGTTACCATGTCACCTCTTGGCCTTGGGCTGCAGCCTGCTGGATGTTTATCGCCTACAGCAGAAGCGGCGGATTCCTTCACTTTGGCCTTTGGGTAACTTAATCCCATTTGAATGATAACAAATTCCTTTGCCATAGGGTAGGACTGGGAAGTCCTATACCCTTTGGCAGTCCTACACAGGCACCCCTATAACCTCTGTACCTCTATGAATCAGGCAACCAGTTGTAGATCCTCAGTCCCCTACCCTCCTAATTTTCCGGGATTGGAGGGGCTACGCCACTGCAGGTAGGAGCCTACAATAATGCCGAGCCACTCGCTGTGTTTTTTCTTTCCAAAGTGTTTTATCCATGGCTTCTTCTCTCCATCTTTCACCCTCCCCTGATCTTCTCATGTCCCTCCTCATGTAGTCCTCCCATCTAAGCTGTGGCCTTCAAACGATATTCTGATTACCTATTAATTCTCTGATCGTGAACAGTAAATTTATTGAGACCTGAACTTATTGTAATTATCAGACGATTTATCACTAAAGCACGTAGATGTATAGACATGCTATATTATCATAGACCCAACACATCCAGTCGGTTACAGCGAAACGGTGCATGACAGTAGGTTTTCTTTGGAGCAATTAATAATATATAAATGATTGCTATGCAGCTGGTTTAGCGAGAAAACGGAGGTGGGTATGAGGGTTCCGACCTAGGGGGTTCGTTTTCGGACGTGGTTCGTAAAAGTGGAGTTAATCCGAACCCCCCAAAAACACGAATCATATTTTACAAGTGTTTATAATGTGCAAATTTCACTGAACAGCTAAAGTAATTATTGATTGTTATGCAACTAGTTTAGAGGGAGAACGGAGGTGGATATGACGGGTTCGAAAGGGAGGTTCGTTTTGCATGAGATTAATCCGAACCTCCCAAACAAAAGTTATCATATTTGGTTTTTAATTGAATTCTGAACAGATTTCACTGAACAGCTAAAAGTACCTAATTAGTGATTGCTATGCAGCTGGTTTAGCGGGAAAAAGGGAGAGGGGTAAGGGTATAAGCGAGAGTTCGAGGGGGGTTCATTTTTGGAGGGTGGGGGTTCGTAAAAAGGGGGTTCGCATGAACCCAGAACCCCCCCCCCCCCCCCACACACACACACCCACTGTTACAAGCCATTCACTCTTGGCAGATGCGTCACATTTGGGGTAAGACCACACTAGATTTTATATAGGCGGCTATTATAACGTTTCCTTCGTTTTCTACAAAGTTTGTCTAACAATCTTCTTGAACATTTCACAGCATATTTAACCTCCATTGACACAAATACTGTGGAAAATTCGTGAAATTCTCTACCTTGTTTTTCAGAAAAATCTACCCAAACCTGATACCCCTCAACTATTCTATAATATAGTGTCACGTAAGTTACATCAAATATTACATTGGTTGCGAAAGTGTAAATTCCTGTGAAGTTACCTAAGATGTATGGCAAATTGATAAATGAAGGGCCCTTTGAACTATATATATATATATGTCACGTCAGTTACAAGAAAATGTCAAAATAGCCACTGTGCGAATATGCGAGCGACTTGTGTATATTTATGGCTATCTCGTGAAATATTTAATGCAGTAGTACATTCAGTATTCACTGGACCAATATGTCCCATGTCAGGGCGCTCGAAAAAAATTCACACATCAGTGACATCACACCAAATCGGTATGTCTTACCCATTTGTACAGTGATTAGGTGAGCAGATAGGTGGATATGCAGTGTGTCCCTCTGGCGAATGTTTTCGCATAAGTTTCGCGGTAACCCCGATAGTATCCGCTAGACGGTGGACATCGATAGCACAACATTATTCCAATATGGCGCGCCGCTTGTACATCGAAGTGCGCTCGCGATGTCGAGAATATTCTGTGCAAAGACCTCCGTATTCATTTAGCCAAAGTGATGTGCTCCTCACCACATTGTGTTGAGATCGTGTCATCGCCACGAACATGTTTCTCTTCAAAAAGAAACCGGATAAGCAAGGTGTTTACCTCGTTTTGCTTGAGTAGTGACACACGATGACACGGCCTAGGCACAGGGGTTTTTAGGTCCAGCCAGGTCAAATTGGACGAGGACCGCGTCAAACAGCACTTAATTTTTCGATGTATAATGGATAGAGAAATAACTGCTGATACTAGGACAATCCCAGCAACAAACTTACGAATTAAAACGCATGCGATGTCGTTCGTCCAGTAGTAATATTTACATTTCGGGCGAAATATGAAACGGAAGGCGGAACTGAAAGAGGCGGACACCGACAAGTCTAGTGTTACACTTGCACACAGTTAGGCTTGTCGGTGGATTCAGCAGTTGTTTATCAAATTGTCCACGTTTCACCATGTTAAACTGAAACAAACTGAATAGGTTTTGGAATAGTAATTTACATTGTCAAGGATAAAACAGTTATTTAAACTTTAATAGATAGGTGCAGTCATGCAAGTTCATTTGTGCAAGTCATGAATATGATTATGTTGGAATATGTACATATCTACGTTATGAAACTTATGGCTGTGAATGCTAGTTTCACAGTATGCATTGTTCCAGTTACATAGCCTAACACGGAGTTGAGTGATTGTAAAAAATTCATGATGTTGTCATTTGTATATAAATGTTTATATCTCAGAGAAGTCAAGATGCTGTTCAGTTAAACAGGTCTGCCAGGGAGTAAAGTGTAAAGTCCTAAGGACTGGATACTGCACTATATAAAAACTTACCTTATTATATATAATTATCAGTACTTATTCACATACACAAAGTGTTAGGTCTGGATGTATGTGCTTTCAGAGAAGCAAACATCACCCCAGAAGTCTAGGATTTCAGGCTGGTTCAACAGCAAGTCGAGTGCCACAAAACATGCTGCATCAGGTAATTTGAATAAATCCTGTCTCAAGAGATTTGGGGTTTGAATTCCATCCAGGTATCAACAATTATCACTTTCCAATTGGTAATAAGTACTAGCTTTACAATCACCTTGGTAAAACAGCCAGTGAGCAACCACATAATTAAGGTCATCCTAGGATAGGCTCAGATTGTTTTCATACAGTAAAATATCTAGGAAATTAGTTCCGCTAATATGGTCACCTCACTTTTCAGGTCACTATCGCCCAGTCCCAATAGTGACCTTAATAGTGAGGTTCCACTCTACCCCTTTTTTTCTAAAATCTCACATTACTGTGTTTTTGATGAAATGTATGAACAATAAAAGCAACACATGAAATCCAGTTACTGCTATTTCACAGCTAGGGGAATTGTTTTCATTCTGCATTGTTTCGGTTCACTCGGGTGTGTAGATGTGTACCTGGCTACAGCCAGTGGAGGATGTATATGAATGAATAGACTGCACACAGCTGAATACTTCCCACAGGAGTCGGTTTGGTGCTGAAATGAACAAATATACCAGGGGTATAGTTAGAGGGATCATAAGGACAGGACACACTGACATCCTTGGGATGGTCTCAAAAGCATTAATTAAGGAGGAACAGAACGTGAAATTGGTTTCACTTTCATGGGGAAGAAATATTTGGCAGAGCTGTCTTTAAATACCAGTTGTACACCCATGTATTTTATCCAAGACAATGTATCTTCCTACATTTTGAATGTTGCCGATTTCTAGTGTATGCTTTATACTGTGACTGACGAATACAAAGTTACCACAGACGTTTGCATATTCAAGTGGATGTCATTTGAAATGTCCTTTAGTGCAGAGTGTCTGTTATCTAGTTATCAAACATCAATGTTTTGAATTCACCCATAAGATAATATTGTATGTTTTAGCATCAGACGACGTAGATGGAGCCTGGGCTGTGATTAAAAAGGCTAGTCCTTTACTCATCCTATCCTCTGGTGCTGAAGGTAATTATGCACAATGCATGTATCTTAATTAGGCCAAGCAAACTTATATTTATGTATCAGGCACAAATAGTAAATGTTTTGTTGCTAGAAGATAGCAGTCTAATTTTATGCGCATTCTGGGAGCAAATCTGTTTTCATTTTTAATCTTTGCCATGATAGAGATAGATGAGTAATTTACAACTTCTTATATTCCTCAAATGTATGCTTCCTGTTCACTGCAGTTCTAGAGGCTTGTATTTGTTGTTTAAGGTTGTTATAACAATACATCATTGTTATATCAGTTTCAAGAAGTGAAGCATTTATTTCATGACTGAACAAAGATGTAAATTAAACTAACAAATTCACAATGCCAAAAAAGTGAACGGATGAACAAATGAGTTAATTTCACAATTGTGCAAATTACTACATAATGCAGGGCCTACACGAGGCCTTGAAATCCTTGAAAACCTTTAATTACATCACTCCCAATTGAATTCTGGCTTGCAGCCTTGATTAGGCTCTGCCTCTGGCCCTTGTTCACTGATAGAAAGTGCATTCCCTGCTGATCTCGGCCTGAGACCCAGCTAGCTGTATCTGCTTATTTTGCATAACCCACGGTACTGCTGTTGTTTACAGTTGCCCACTGACCCTGGTAGCCTTAGTTCATCAGTAGTCTCTGGCTGGGAGCACTTCTGCTGCCCATCTGCTTATGTTGCACAACTGTTGCACTTGGACACATTTTTATGATGCACCTCTTTTTGTTCATTCAAACTGATCTTCTTTGACCAATCACTTTTTATGGGTATGGATGTTACATACTTAGCTCATGCATCTATAGATCATGAGGCAGTCAGTATTCTACAGAGATCTGTTATTTGTCAGAATTTTGATGTCACTCCATCTTTTACTGACCTGCTGTAGGTCATGGTCAGTGGTCTTGTGCCAGTTCATTCAGGTTAAATAGCTTGAATTTTCCTTTCATTGGCCATGAAATAGCCATGAATTTGATGTGTATCATTGTGTACGGACCCTGATAATGATAATACCTGAAATATTACACATTTTGATTGAATAAGAACAAAATTGAAATGGGGAATAAACTAGTCTTGATTTATGTATGTTTCCCCCCACAAAAACATTCTTTTACACAGATGCAGTCGCAGCGAATGCTCTCCAGCCGGGGCAGTCTAGCGCAAGTCTCGGTAGTGTTTGGATGCCAAGGTCGGTCCACTCCCGTATGTTGTCCATTCAGGTCTGCCTCTCCCTCTGCTGCCCTCCTGAGTGCCCTGCATGATTGTCTTGGCAAGGCAGTCGTGCCGTGTGACATGGCCGTACCATGCCATCTTTCTCCTCTTCACTGTTGCGAGGAGTGGCTACTGTGGACCTGCCAGGGCAGTGATCCAGTTTCGGACAACGTTGATGGTCTTGTGCTCGGCCCAAGGTATGTGCAACAGGCATCTGAAGCACTTGGTCTCAGACGCCTGTATCTTCTTCGTCATTGCAGCCGTCAGTGTCCAACTTTCGCAGCCGTAGAGCAGGATGGAGACAACAAGGGCTCTGTACAGTCTGATCTTAGTTGGGAAGCTGGTGTTAATGCTTCTCCATATCTTACTGAGTTTGGTCATTGCTGCTGTCGCAAGGGCTATTCGGGTCTGAATCACTTTGTCCGACCGTCCAACTTTGGCGAGTGTGGAGCCGAGATATTTGAATGCATCCACTTCCTCCAGCTTCTGGCCGTTCTTTGTGATGTCAATCGTGATGTTTTCAGTGCTGCTGGCCATCACCTTGCTCTTTTCATTGCTTACTTCCATGCCGTAAGCACCTGCTCTATCCACTAATCTATTGGTGAGATCTTGGAGCTCGTTGTTGCTTCCTCTAAGAAGACCTATATCAACTGCAAATCGCAGGTTGTTGACATGTCTGCCTCCCACAGAGATGGTGGTGTTGAAGTTGTAGAGGGCTTCTCTCATGATGTTCTCGAGGTAGATGTTGAAAAGAACTGGTGACAGCTAGCAACCTTGACGGACTGCGACTGTGGTCCTGAAGTACTCCCCTATTTGGTTATTGAGAAGGACCACACTGCTGGCATTGTTATACAGTGCGCTGATGACTTGAGTGATGGCTTCTTCAAGGTTGAAGCGCCTTGGCACTTGCCACAGACCGTTGTGCCACATCCTGTCAAAAGCCTTCTTGAAGTCTATAAAGTTGTGGAGCAGGCTCTTCTGGTGTTGCAGGTGCTTTTTTCGATCAGGATTCTGCAGTTGCAGATTTGTTCTGTGGTACTTCTTCCTGGTCCGAATCCGGCCTGCTCTTCTGCTGGTAGTTCTTCTGATTGCTTTTTCAACCGGTTCAAAATGATGCGTAGCAGGATCTTGCTTGGGTGGCTAATGAGGCTAATGGTTTGGTTGTTCAGTTATCTAATCAAACTCATTGTACATTCCCGTAAACAATTATCACTATTGAGAACTTAAAATCCTAAATGTCACACATATCACGTTCTCAGCCTGTCTCACTGTGTTTCAGCTGACGACTGCTTCAGTGATGAAGAAGCCAAATCGCTGCTGCCGCGAAAGTCACAACTAAGCAAGAGTCTGTGTGAAATCATCAATGACAAACACAGTCTCCCATACTTGATCCAGTATCTCGATCAACACGATGCCGGCCATTTTATTCGCTTTTGGCTCGCAGCCGAAAGCTTCGCCGTCTCGTCGGAAGCGAAGAAAAACATTGCGTGTCGCAGACAAAAACACAACTCAGCATCAGCAATTGGTAGCAAAAATATGTTGTCGAATGATCTGAGATCAGTATCAGACAGTCATCTGCCAATAAAAAGTCGGACACCGCATAATGTGAATCTGGAGTCAGGGAAATGGTCACATGGGGAGACCATCTCACTAACGTTGCCCAAAAACGCAAACTCGGATCCGGAAAACAGGTCAGATGTTAGCAGTGGTGGCATGGGGGAAACCTTAACCGACAGGCATTGCCAGGACAAATCACGTGCATTGCACAGTAACTGCAGATTAGCATCAGAAGATCTGGCAGCTGACAGTGCTTCTAACGAGTGCAAAATAGGTACTGCTAAATGTGATAGTTCAGATTCTTCTGCTAATAAAACAGTGTTTACATTAGGTGACAAATCAGGCAGTTATAGCGCACAGTCGGAATCTGATGATTTGTTATCATCTAGGGTTCGTGATATAGATGGTGCCACTTGCAGTGATGCAATTTGTGATAGAAACGATTTACTAGTGGATGAATCTTCGCAAGAAAAATTCAAGAAGTGTGAGTATAGAATGTGTTTGGTTATACTTTGACACTTACATAACATTTTTTATTTTAAGCCAGTTCCAGAAACCTGACTTCGTGTAATTTTATGACTCTTAAAGTTTGCTACCATACATAACATTGCTCCCAGTAACAAAACCTATACTGTTAAATGAATAATTACCCAACTTGTGTTGTATAAAATGTTGTATCACTGCCACGCATGCCAGTAGTACAGTGCTCACTTATGTAGGCATTATATACATCTACAATATAATTAGGCATATATTATGAAGAGAAGTCTACGCTAAGTGTTAAAAACAGAAACGTGTGTTACAGTCGTTGAACATTGCAGGGATACTGAATGCTTACGACAGCGTATACTGTAAATTATTAAATTGGTAGTGAATAAGGAATTATTACTGTACTCGCATCACTGTTTGTATCGTGTGGTTAAATTGTTTATGCGAATTGAGTCACAATAGTCAATGTTTTAATTAAATGTGTAATGACTTTTTATTCTTTCAGGTGTTGAAAGTGATGCTGTCCACATTTATTCCAAATACATTTCCAAAGATGCACAAAAACCCGTAGGAATCACGGAAGAACTTCGCAACAAGACAATCAGTAAGTGTCACAATAGACAGGATCGTTTTATTTAATGTGTATTTTATTTTGCAACAACAATAAATGGTATCCACAAAACAAAAAAGTAAAGTTGTGTTGCATGGGGGCCTGGCGTACACTATACAACTTTTTTTGTAACTAGGGTGTTTTGCCGACTTAAACTGGATTGTCACTAATGTGCGCTGGTCTAAAGACTTGCTTAAACTTTTGTCTGTTGTTGTCGATTCGAAAATTGAATTGGCCAGCCTTTTGTTGTGCAATGTACGCGGGTAAATTGCACGATGTCGCTAATGTATGCTGGTTCACAATACAACAAAACTTTTGTCGTAGCAACGAGCCAATCGCAGTGCAGCATTTTTGTCACGCGCTGTCGCTGACGACCGTGACCTACAAATCGACAATATGGCAGTGTGGCTGATGGACGAATGCGAACTTATGAGCATATCCAAAGCAATTAGAGCTCGCTCTCTTTTGTTCGAAATTGGCGCCATTTTATTCAAGTTGCCGAATTCGCCAAAAGAGGTGTGCATGCATGCATTTAGTACAAATAACTACGCTAGGATCACGGCAATGACAAAACATTTGTGGCATAGTGTGCGCGTGTTCAAAACGTTTGTCGAGTAGTGAGAACGGTCCACCAACAATTGTCGTTTGTTGTTCAGTCGCCCAACAAAAACTTTTGTTGTGTAGTGTAAGTCGGGCTTTAGATGCCGTCTTCCTGTGACCCCAGAAACATACATTTACGATGTACTTGTTGGGGGTATCAGAACCAGGAAGTGTAATGGACAATGTCTTTGCAATTGGTACCTATTGATGGTGGTTTTGGAAGAAGTTTTGGATCGCTTAAAATCTAAGTGCTGGGTGATGGCAGCTTACGAGGATCAGTTTATTCCTCTACCCGGAATTAGCCAGCGTCGTAATTTGTAACAGGAAGTCTGACGTGTTGAACGTGGAAAAATTGAAAATCATTGAACATCAAAGAGTATTGTGGTCAACTCAGCCCATCTCACAGGGCCTCACCCAGGATCTAATTTTTGTCCAGTCCAATTGTTTTCCGACATGCTACGAAGCACGGTCGGGTATGCGATCGAACGCCCAACCGGATTCACAATCAGCATGGACAATAGACGAAGCAAGGCACATGGCTGAATGTACATCTCATGTAATGGTGATGTGTACTAATAGTTTATTTTTATGATTGGACACACTAGATATGATTACCTAAATTTACCATGCAGGTATATATATAATAAAAGTATGTATATATATAATCTATATATATATATATACACCTGCATGGTAAATTTCAATCATAAAAATTAACTAAAATTACATATTACCCTTTATGAAGGCAAGGCAGAGCATGTGGCTGAATGCACATCTCATGTGTGATCGGAAATGTATTGTATTCCAAATAAGCGTATATGTACGGTTATTTATTTGGACTAAAAATGCCAGTCTATACAGTCTTATTCGGGTCTGTACATTTATTTAATGTTGGCAGTTCCACCCTATATGTTTTTTATTTGGGTCTGGTTATCTACTGTTATTAGTTCCACCCTATACGTTTTTATTAGGTACTACATGTATTTATTTAATGCTCTCATTCTTACGGCGACGTTGTTTACGCCGGTCACCCACGCCAATCATGGCAGATAGCGATCTTTTCGCCCCCAAAAAATGAAAAAATACACATATGCACAAAAGGCTCACTTAGGGAACCTGTATGCTAAATATAAACGTTATGTTTTATTGGGATCATGTTGTGGTCAGGACGTTGGTATTATGGCTAGTAAATTGCGAATCTCGCGGTCTAGGACTGGGCGATAAAGCATGATTAATGATGTTTCTCGGGCATATTTGCGACGCGACCAATTCATGTGCCCGCGACGTCACCAGACAACCCTTACTGCAGTAGTGATGTGGATTACTCCATTTATATATTTAGGGGTGGCAAGCTTGGCGGAATTAACTACATTATCTTAAAGAATTATAGATATATTTCATTCGCAGCAATGCAGACCTGTGCTAATGGCAACAGATAAAGACGCAGATGGAAGGATAGGTCAGTTAAAATGAATGGTATGCCAACAGAGGGCTGTACCAGTAACTTGACTACCCATTGGCCAATAGGCCATACACTAAAATGAACCGTCATAATTTAATCACTGTAAGTCGGCTGTGAAAAAAATCAAATTTGCAGATCATGGGTTCACAAAGTGCTACACAAACACACACGATAACAAATAAAGGCATAGTTTTCCTTTTTAAGAAGAACAAGTATCTTGTTTGAAGTGTTGACATTCCAGGCAAAAAGAAACAGTGCAGTGCTTCCGTATAGCCAAGCAACTAAGTAGTCGTCTTAGACTTAGTCTTATCAGTGCATACTATACATTTATGTCAAGATTATAATAATCAGACAACACATTAATTTGTGCTATTTAAAACAATATTAAATCAAGTGGCCCTCCATGATTATTTATAATGTATGTATACTACATGTAACTTACCCAAGTACATAACTGACTTTAGATTAATACCACATCTCGGTAATTAAGCAACTGTACTGTCTATTGTTTAGTGAGTACCATTTTTATGTAGACATGTACTGCTTGAATATGTTGTTGCATTGTTTTCAACAGATATCACTTACAGTTAAACTACTAATCACTGAGACAAACTAAATGGAGCGTTATGTTTGTCTGGAGT
Source organism: Escarpia spicata (assembly GCA_963995525.1). NCBI lineage: Eukaryota > Metazoa > Annelida > Polychaeta > Sabellida > Siboglinidae > Escarpia > Escarpia spicata. The sequence continues at coordinate 18,301,516 of OZ023213.1, forward strand.
TTTGTTTCAAAGTTTGATTTAATATACAGTATTATTGTTTTGTTTGATGTAGGCAACTACTGTTTGCATATAATTATTATGAATACACACATTGCTACTTAATTCCGCCTTATTACTGGCTTCTACTATTATTCCGCCCTGTACTCTTATTATAATTTCATGAAGTTTCCGCCCTGTACTCTTATTATAATTTCATGAAATTTCTGCCCTATACTATTATTCAGCCCTGTACTCTTATTATAATTTCATGAAATTTCCGCCCTATACTATTATTCCGCCCTGTACTCTTATTATAATTTCGAGAAATTTCTGCCCTATACTGTTATTCAGCCCTGTACTCTTATTATAATTTCATGAAATTTCTGCCCTATACTATTATTCAGCCCTGTACTCTTATTATAATTTCATGAAATTTCTGCCCTATACTATTATTCAGCCCTGTACTCTTATTATAATTTCATGAAATTTCTGCCCTATACTATTATTCAGCCCTGTACTCTTATTATAATTTCATGAAATTTCTGCCCTATACTATTATTCAGCCCTGTACTCTTATTATAATTTCATGAAATTTCTGCCCTATACTATTATTCAGCCCTGTACTCTTATTATAATTTCATGAAATTTCCGCCCTATACTATTATTCCGCCCTGTACTCTTATTATAATTTCGAGAAATTTCTGCCCTATACTATTATTCAGCCCTATACTATTATTCAGCCCTGTACTCTTATTATAATTTCATGAAATTTCTGCCCTATACTATTATTCAGCCCTGTACTCTTATTATAATTTCATGAAATTTCTGCCCTATACTATTATTCCGCCCTGTACTCTTATTATAATTTCATGAAATTTCTGCCCTATACTATTATTCAGCCCTGTACTCTTATTATAATTTCATGAAATTTCCGCCCTATACTATTATTCCGCCCTGTACTCTTATTATAATTTTGAGAAATTTCCGCCCTATACTATTATTCAGCCCTGTACTCTTATTATAATTTTGAGAAATGTTCGCATATACTATGTTATTCCGACCTATACGCTTATTAAAATTCCAAGGCATGTCCACCCTATACTCTTATTCCGACCTGTACACTTATTTGGAATGCAATAGTAAGTAGTAATAACAATATAAATGTGACAGCAAATATGTATATTTGTTTACATAAGAATTAAAGAGATATTTCTTAAAACACAGCAAAATAGTTAGTAGCAGGGTAATAGACGAGATAACCATGGTTACTTTACAAAGTGAGGTTAATACCTGGGTAATAAAATAGGGAAATTATGTCAGGATTTGTTTGTGTCCCTAAGTATTGGGACAGTGAATCTGACAATTATTTTTGTGCACCCTGTTTTTTGGGACAGCTGATAATTTAATTATTTTAAAGTGTCCCAATATATACGGTCATTACGGTACTATATTATAATCTTATGAACTTTATGTCAATTAATAAATGACAAAATAGGAACAGGTTGTTTCTGTTTAAACCAATTATAAGGAAGCAGTGTACATTTCTTGACTTAGTGAACAGATGAGACCAATACCTTACATTATTGTTAAATTGTATCATTGCAGGTCAGATCTGTCCAGAAGATGGAGAAGTTGATCCCGCTTGCTTCCGGGGATGTTGTGACTTTGTCCTTGATATCATCCTGCAGCAGTTAGTGTCTTCTCGTCTCCCTCTTACAGTTCTAGTTCACTGCCAGTGTCTTCTCGTCTCCCTCTTACAGTTCTAGTTCACTGCCAGTGTCTTCTCGTCTCCCTCTTACAGTTCTAGTTCACTGCCAGTGTCTTCTCATCTCCCTCTTACAGTTCTAGTTCACTGCCAGTGTCTTCTCGTCTCCCTCTTACAGTTCTAGTTCACTGCCAGTGTCTTCTCGTCTCCCTCTTACAGTTCTAGTTCACTGCCAGTGTCTTCTCGTCTCCCTCTTACAGTTCTAGTTCACTGCCAGTGTCTTCTCATCTCCCTCTTACAGTTCTAGTTCACTGCCAGTGAATGTGTGAAATTACAAGTGTCACAACTTAGCAAAATTCTATTAAAGTTACTTTTGTTCAGTTGCTATTTCAATTTTTTTAGTATCTCAAAATCTAACATAATATCCACTGTACTCAAATGTGATTCCATAGGAAGTGTTTAGAATAGGATGTCATTAGGGAAATGCAAACACTGCAAAGCTTACACTAAAGTATGTTACACAGTGGAATCTCACTATAAAGGTCACGCTCAGGACTGGAAGAAAGTGACCTGAATAGCGAGGTGACTTTATTAGCGGGACTAATGTCCTATGCTTTACTGTATGTGAAATGAATTTGGGACTGTCTTAGGGTGACCTTGATTGCGAGGTGGCTGTATTACTGAGGTGACCATAAAGCGAGGTTTGACTGTATAATGTACAACATATTTTTATTACAACTATAATTTGTACTCGTATTCACGGAAATGTACTCAGCCTCAAGTCTGGCACACACAAAGAGTGTTAACAGTATGTGATCATTGCATTTCTATTATGGCGAGATCTTCTTTGAACTCGGTATGTGCGTACTATACAAAGGTATACTGTGTGATGTGTGTAGGTACTTTGCCGACTTCCTACAAAGCGAGTACCACTGTCAGCACCAGATCGATGTCCTCACGAGTACCAAGGTACTTCTTCCTGACGTCCTCTACTGTGACTCGGCCATGTTCTACTTCATGGAGGTAGGTCAAGGTCACTGGAATCAAGGTCACCAGGGTCAAGTTCATGAGTTGGTCTTAATCCTCAGTTGTTTCAGATGCAGGCATTGGGTTAATTCCATTCCAGAATTGGCATTGACTTTCAATTCCGGAATTGGAATTGGATTTTTTAAGCTGCAGACATGAGCCAGTAAACTTGATTTATTTAATTGGGCCAGACTTTTTATATTACACACGGGCTCGCTGACATTAATTTCCTGGATCTAGAATAAAATATAATTCACAATGTTCATATTTTATTGCCGCCGATGTCATTATTTATTAACCGAATGTGTTAAATCATAGATAAAATATCTTGCTTTTCATGAGAGAAAATGCCCTGCTAGTGTATGGGGTTTGAATTTTTGGCCATGTGGCCTCTCAACAACGGTAGCCAGCACACATGCATGGTTTTCTTTGAATATGACGTTAACAACTATTACATTAAATACTCTCACCCCTGCACAAAATAATAACCTGTCGGCTGTACGCTGCGACCAGCTGTGATTCGGTCCATGGGAGTGCCCACGATGCATCCAATAGTCCAACATGGCGGCGGCATTCATCGACATTGGGCTATCAAAGTATTTGTGCATTGCACTCACTGAGATGCTTCCGTACAATTTTCTATTTCTTCGGCGGCATCTCGATTAAACTCGTGGTCATTGTCAAAGCATAAACGTGGACTACTTTTGGCGTGTTTCATCGGTTCAGGTTTTTATTGTCATTTCACATTTTATGGGCCATCTAAGTTAGTGCTAAAATAGTGACCTAGCAGTGAGTAACTCAGACCTGCCTACCATTCATGATTGTCCGGAATCATTCCGGAAATACACCTCAAATTACGGTATTACGGCGAGGGATGAAAACATTACGGATTCTTTCGTTGTTACAATGATCGTCAATCACTTCCGTGCTCCTCAAATTTAGCTTCATTTTATTCAACAGGTGGCAGCATATATACGCTGCTTGTTGTGACATGGTTTTTCATTCGCTGCTTCTGGTCGTAATCTGACCAATAAGAAACAGCGTTACGACAAATTCGCATTTCCGCGCTCATGGCGCTCAAACAAGAAGAAGTCACGACACACACGGCACGAAATGATGGCGGGGATCGAAACGGCACCACTACCAGCCAAGAAGAAACGTGTGCTGCAAACGTTTATAACAGCATGCACGCAGACATGGCCCGTATTGTCAAATTTAAGGAAGGGGGTCGGCTTTACATGCTGGCGTATATGCGAAATTTATTTTCCTATTTCACATGACATGGACATGGTGGCCGGGATAATTGCAGGTACTGACTACATTGTTAGAGTAGTACTAGTGACAGAGTAGTGGGTGTTGTACTTGTAGTGTCAGTCCAACTGACTGGTACTAAGACTAAGTTAGTGTATTTATTTAGTTCAGTCTATCATTTACAGGGATAGGCTTATATATACTAGAGTTGAGTAGACTAGACGATGTCGACGACTAGCGTAACGTAATGGTTTTGCTGTCCCCCTGCACAACTTTGTCAAGTTTGACTTTGATCTAGTCAAGCTAAAATATTGTGTAGTCTATAGCCTGGCCCTATACCGGCTATTAATATTAATCCTAATGACACCACAAATAGACAATGACGTGACGCAGTGTTATAATTTGTCTTTTTTTTTTTTAGTCAGCATGCTGTTTATGAAATTTACATAAAATCAGAATTACAATGTGTATAGACGCATTTGCATTACAGTTACGCTTGTTCACGTTTTATTTCCACCAATGTTGGTTATGAACATCTACCTTACCTTGTTAACTGAACACTTCAAAACACCTCACAGTTTATTAGAGACAATTATGTTTTCGGTGCAGCTATCGTCATAGTCACAGTATTAAAGTATTACTGACAGTGGTGTTCTTTTCCTGACAATATCTGATACGGTTCTTAACTATTACTGACAGCAGGCCTATATTCCTGAAAATCAGTGTAAATGGGAAGATGGATTACTGACAGGAAGTATTTGGGGTAGGCAGGTCTGGTAACTGCTAAAAAAAAATTATCTTTATTTTGAAGTAGATATGTCAATCTATCATTGTCAGAACTGAACGAAACAAAAAGGTGATACAAATAATTGTTGATGCATTTCACACAGCTGTGTCTGTTGTTAATAGGATAACAAGTAACGCAGGAGGTTTATATTAATTTTTTGTAGCCACATAGATATTAATTAAATGTTATATATTTGAACATGCACTATGATCTTTTCCTGACATTTTAATTATATTTTTATTCCGATTCCCACCTGCTTTCTGGACAATTCTGCTGTTAAGGGTAGCCACTACTCGAAAACGGCCATAGGCCATATCTCTGTTAGTACTGAACATATCTTAGCCAAATTTGGAGTACTAATTAGTTAAATGAATAGTACATGATTTGTGGAATGTGGGCTCATTTGCTTGTGCAGTGCCATGACAATCAACATTTCTAGTGTGATAGAGGGGCATGCATCCTTGACAATTATTCTGAGCTAACAACTGTATGTGTGATCATGCAGTTGTCAAGAATCATTAGCTAGAATACTCCTTTGTGCAGTAAGGTGGTTTTGGGCAAGGAAGTTTGACTGCAATGACTGTTGTGAGATGGGACTTTAGGTTTGAGCTTTTTTTATGACGTCTTGAAAAATGCTCAAACCTGAACAACAGTCACTGAAGTCAGATATCCTTGCCCAAAACCACCTTATTGCACAAAGGAGTATTCTAGCTAATGATTGTTGACAGTTGCATGATCACACATACAGTTGTTAGCTCAGAATAATTTTCAAGGATGTGAAAATCCATCTCACTTGAAATGTGCCCATATTTCACACATCATATACCATTCATTTTTCTAAACAGTGCTCCAAATCTGGTTATGATATATATGATATGTTCAATATTAAAAGAGATATGGCATATTGGTTATATGGGCATTTTCGAGTAGTGGCTACCCTTAAAACATGTAATAAAAAAGTCTGGCCTTGACATGGAATGTACATTTGTGAATTTTCTAATCATAACTGATTAAATATCATTGTGCATACATGTTTTCAAGTACAAATAAAACTGTTAAAATGAATTTGAATTGAATTTTTCCTTAGGATATTAAAATTGTAATTGATAATTTGGAATTTATAAAATGGAATTGACCTCATGATTGTATTTGCATATAGTAGTGGTCACTCTTTGGATGTAGGTAAATAATATAGAATTTTTCCATTATATCAGCAGGTCTGTTGTGCTTAATTAATTACAACGATTTAACCTGCATTAGTTGTGATACAGCAGTGACACCATTGGAGAAATCCGAACACTAAAACATAAGTACTGTAATAATCTTATTATTTTTAGTTATTCATTTAAAAGTATTATTTGAATTTTTTGACATCTTTATGTATTTTTTGTTTCAAAGACTACTTACACCTCTCTGCCACATAGTAAATATTAAAATGAACTGGTGTAAAAACCGTGTGTTTTCAGTATCTCGAGCAAGAAGGCGCTATCGCATTGCTACAGTGTTGGCAAGACTTGGACAGCTTCGAACAGCTGGTGGCGACATCTGGTGGTGACCCTGCTCAACTACAGAGTGACGCTATGGTGCTGTACGATAAGTGAGTGACAAGGTCTTGATTTCACAGAGAAGCAGAAACAAAATAAATACAACCAAACACGTTAGTATAGGAGGCTGTTGGGTCAACTCGCAGTAGAAAAGCAACCACCAAGTAAAAATATGATCACCAAGTAGAAAAACAGCCATCAAGTAGAAAGACAGTCATATAGTGGGCACACCACTTGATAACTAATTTCCACCCTACCCGTTCAGTTTTTGACAATGCCTGTCATTAAGATATCTGCTATACAGGGTGTATGTAGGTATATTTGAGTGTCTGTCTCAAGTAAACTTATTCCTTTTCTTAGATGCAAATTTAAACAAGAATTCAATGAAATCATGCAAGATTACAAAGTGTTATTTTTCGTCCATGGAGCACTTTATTGCACACAGCTGAGCTTTGATTTGTGATGAATTTATTGCAATATTATTTATTGTGTTGTATATTTCGTCTTGCTTCTGTGAGTCTTGCTCGTTTGATATTGAATTGAATTGATAAACCTTTATTGTCCACCGAACGCTGACATAGTATGGAAGGTTGTCCTTGGGCTCACTCTGTGATAAGACATAAACATATATTTATATGAGACATGTTTGTCGGTACAGTTTTAATATTCCTACATGTGTACACACACAAATGCACATTAGGTTTCGACATGATTTACAACTGCAAGTTCAGTCCTTAGAATTTAGTATGCTAATAGGTGATGGAACAACAGATTTCTTGTACGATTTTTTGCGTGCAGTAGGCATTCTGAGCCGTTAACCAGATGACAAAGTTTCAGATATTTGTAGTGTATGGGTGGGACTCACTGCACTCGTTCTCCTAGATATTAACTTATAACATCACCTGGGTCCTTTATTTCCCCCAACCCTTCTGTTTGCAGGTACTTCTCCCTCCAGGCAAGTCAACCCCTCGGCTTCCCTGACTCTGTCCGCTTTGAGGTGGAGAACAACATCTGTCAGGAGACTGGTCCAAACCCCGACAGCTTCACCTCGGCCAAACTGATTGTACTGAAGACACTCAACAGTGTATGCTTCTCATCTATATAACTTACCTATCTATCACTTGACCTGTTCCATAGCAAAAATCCGTCGAGCCATCAACAAATGGATGGCGAATACGTGGTGGGTTCCAGTAATAATAAGTGTTGAAATTCTGGTCCCAGAATTGTTTCATTATGACAAAAACACAAGGCAAAGTTTTTAAAGTGACAACTGTATGTTTGATTTATGAGATGTCAACATTGTTGGCAAAGGTAAAACTTGACGGAGGTCATACGCAAAAATTGCGATTGTAACGTCCGCAGACTCAGAACTCAGAATAAATTTATTTGACCTATAAATACGATACATATACAACAAATAATGCAAGTAATAGATAAGGTCGGGCGACTCCCGTTAAGATATAAAATATCGCTAGCACAGGAGCCTCCCCATAAATATAAACAACACTAAAATTTACATGACAAATCAGAATAGCATATGACTTGTTTTCATAGTTGATAATTACTCAATGTGTCAACAGGCTTACATAATACAAGGACTGATTATATGTAATCGTGTACACATTGACGTACATATGGATATTTCGGTATACATTCTAATATGTATTACAAATAAAGCAATTATGAATACGACAAGTGGATTCATAATTTAAAATAAAAACGTTTTTTGTGTGTGTTGAAAAACCATATAGACTGTGGCTGTAAATTTTATTAATGATAATACTTGGTGTATTGTTAACTGTCTCAACTATGTTGTGTCTAATGCATTTTTTTGCAAATTCATGTTTGAATCTGGACATATACAGATTATTTCTTTCACGTGTGCAGTGCTGATGAATATCATAAATGTGTGTGCTTGGGAAAACATTGAAGTAGTAGGGTAAAAGATTGTTAATTAATTTATAATAAAATTTTAATTGTTGGATTTTATAAATGTCATCCAACTTTAGCAACTGATGTCTTTTAAAAATAGGACTTGTATGAGCATTGTATTTACTTAAGGATATTATTCGTATTGCTTTTTCTGTAATTTGAAAATTTGATGTGCCTGATGACCCCATAAAAGTAAGCCATAATTAATATGAGGGAAACTAAGAGCATTGTACATAATATATAATGTATTAGGTGGTAAAAAGTGTTTAAGTTTATTTAGTATGCCTAATGTTTTAGATATTTTATTTGCTATTTTGTTTGTATGTCTCTGCCAGTTTAAATGGTTATTTATTGTGATGCCTAAACAATTGAAATCATTTACACATTCAATGTATGCCCCATCTATTTGTAATACAGGGTATTCTACTTTCCTTTGAGGCATATGAAAAATCATGAATTTAGTCTTTTTGGCATTTAGTGACAGTTTGTTGGCTTTCAACCAATTGCTAATCTTTGTTAGTTCTTTGTTAATATAATCTGTATGTCGCAGTCTGCGACATACAGGATACATCCATTAATGTGGTAACTCTGGACTATTGTAAATGTATCTCCTCAGAAGTGCTAAAGTCCACTCACTTCTTTCTGAATTTATTCACTTCCATGGACAATTGGCCTCTGATCTACCCATTGGCGATGTACATCAGAAAACGCATTAGTGATCTTGTGTTATTTATTCGCGTGTTATTTTGATGCATTTGCCATTACAAGAAGGTCTTTCTCCTGCCTCAGATCATTGAGTAGTGTTCTCTGGGTAGCGCCCCTGTAATAGTAATAATTGGTGCTCTTGGTGTTTCATAGGTGGGGTAGGCTAGTGTTTCAATCTTGTAGTAATCCGTACGTTCCTGTCAGTCCGTACATAGTCGGAAAACCGTACAGTTTTCTGTTTGTGATTTTTTCATATATGCATTATACCTTAATGACTGTATTTGGACACTATATTTTTAGACACCCAAGAAATCTACAACAAAAATAATAGTTTTTCTGTACTGTATGTTTTGGACAGCTATTATTTTTGTGTCTAAATACACACAATCCGTAGTGACTGTGTGTATTGGGACACTGTACGTATGTTTTGGACAGCTATTATTTTTGTGTCTAAATACACACAATCCGTAGTGACTGTGTGTATTGGGACACTGTACGTATGTTTTGGACAGCTATTATTTTTGTGTCTAAATACACACTATCCGTAGTGACTGTGTGTATTGGGACACTGTACGTATGTTTTGGACAGCTATTATTTTTGTGTCTAAATACACACAATCCGTAGTGACTGTGTGTATTGGGACACTGTACGTATGTTTTGGACAGCTATTATTTTTGTGTCTAAATACACACAATCCGTAGTGACTGTGTGTATTTGGACACTGTACGTATGTTTTGGACAGCTATTATTTTTGTGTCTAAATACACACAATCCGTAGTGACTGTGTGTATTGGGACACTGTACGTATGTTTTGGACAGCTATTATTTTTGTGTCTAAATACACACTATCCGTAGTGACTGTGTGTATTGGGACACTGTACGTATGTTTTGGACAGCTATTATTTTTGTGTCTAAATACACACAATCCGTAGTGACTGTGTGTATTGGGACACTGTACGTATGTTTTCGGACACCAACAAATAATTAATTTTGTCTTGTAAGTTTTCGGGTAGCTGAGAATAATAATTATTTCTAGATGTCCAAATGCATGCAATCATTACGATAAAACACATTATCAAGTCAACAAGTTCATTATTTATTGTTTGCAATTGACATGAAGTACTGTTGATGTTACAGGTGTACTTCTTGCAGTACTTGTCAAATGATGTGTACTATAAGTACTTGTCGGAGCTCATCAACACAGTCCAACTGGCCGTGGACATGCCACAGCTGAGTAGGAAGCACACGGGTTGGTATTCTTTAGTTTTATGGATTGGTTAAGGGCTCACACTCACTCACACAGTCCTCTTCATCAACAAGAGAGTGTCATTGATGTCGGTGTGTTGATCGTACTTCTCGTCAGCTGGCAGGCCTTCATTTCCTTTTTACTAACCGTCTCCATGTCTCTTTCGGTCGACCTCATCTCCGTCTTCCGTCCACTGTCAAGCATAGGGCTATCTTTGGTAATGCATCGGTGTGTATTTAGCAGATGTGCCCTAGCCATCTCCATCTTCGTCTCTTGATCTTTGTAGCCAGGGATGTTGGGTCTGATTGACGGAGCAGCTCTACATTGGTGACAGTGTTGGGCCAAAATACCTCTATAATCTTCCAAGGTCATAAGTGTTGACATTCACCTATTCATACAGGGCATACTAATTCTCAGATCCCTCCCCCTCTCCAATGAATTAGTACTTTTAAGTGTAGATAACTTTCCGTATTGAAACTGAAATATAGGTTTGTAAGATTGTTACAAGATGGTACAAGTAAAGGGCTATTAATAACACCCACCATAATAATGTTTATAATCATAATGGTTATGTAATTCTCATATGCCTTGACCCTCTCCCCTTTTCATTGTCTCCGTACAAATGGGTACTTGTGGACAATTATCAACGACCCCCAAGTTTACATGTTTTAAGGTAAATTTGATACACAATGTTAATTATAATAATACCAACCAGCTTACACCCACCCATGGAGCTACAAACCAAGGGCAGCAGTTGTTACCATTTGGTAATTTGAACATAAACTTGTTCCCATTGTCATTTAATCATTGTGCCGTCACCAATTACGGCATTGTATACCATAGAAAACATTGTTAACGTAACTTGACAACCTGGGGAATAATTGAAAACTTGGTTTGAAGTAAATAACTCTAAATGACTGCCTTTTTGTTTTTTAAATAAATATGTTTGCTTCAAAGTTAGCCTATTAATTAAAAAAAAAATTGAAATATCTAGTGTGCCTGAATCCACTTAAAATAAGATACTCTTGGGTGCTTTACATAAAACTGCCTAAATTAAATAAGACCATTAAGTGTAATAGCAGTAACAAGATAGGTAGAATTATAATGCACAAATAAAGTATTACAAATATACATACATAATTGTATACATTCATATCATGTTCATTAAAATAAGAACAAACAAATGTTATGCAACCACATTAGTTATATGCCAATTTAAGTAGATGTCACTATGTTAACACATCAGGAATTAACGTGGTTATTGTGACATTTGTCGACAGAATGTGATGCGAGCTCAGAACACAGTGTCAGTAGCGGAGGGTCGACTAGTGTTAGCTCACGTAACACGCTGCTGGCGATGAACACAAAGAGCCAACAAATGAAGCGTGCCATCAGCAAGATAGACGATGACATGAGGATTGACTCGACCTTCTTCAACCCCGACGCCCTGTGGAAGCGCAACCAGGAGGGGTGAGTAACAGACAGCTATCATCATTAATAATAATAATAAATTGGCTTCTTTAGTGCGAATATCCTTGGAAAATCGCAAATTGATGATCTGAGGTGTGTGACTCCTGTGTGATCATATCGGTTCCAGATGTTTCCTACTGTCTGGTGTTCATTTATTTTGTCAGGTTTTATAGGATTTCCACAAAGGACTTTTCTGTGGTAACTTAAAGAATGAAATTTTAAGGGTATTATAATGGCAATTCCTTTACAAGCTATACACATAAATCTCTGTACTATACAAACAATATCATCATGGCTGACATGTTCCATTATGACTTGGTCTTCTCGCAGTTGTTCTCTGCTTCACAAAATGTTTTACCAAGATCTCTCTGTCTTCCATTGCTGCCTGTATCTCAAATAAACCATCCACCCTTGTATCATCTTTATGCAGTTGAACGAATGTCTTGCTTCGTGGTCCAGATGTTCTGTTTCATTTCTGTTACACTGCATGACACGTCTTGTACAATCTCGTCTTTGTGACAATACTTGTTAATGTTTCATGCTCTCAGATTTTGTTATCGGAGTTTTACTAAAGCTTCGGGAAGTTACACACTGACTAATTGGTTGTGTGACTCTGTCAACTTATATTCAGAGCTGTTCTGAGACGTTCTCTGTGGCATTCATCTAATCTAGCCCCAGAAGCGTTTCATAGCTAAGCATGCTCATAAAGCATGGATTTTCTTTGGCTTTTGTAGGTTATTCAGTGTGCATCTGTTGGTGTCTAAAGTCTTAAGATAAATAAACCTGTAAAACACAGATATGGTGCTAATACAGATTTGCGATGATCCCATTCACCCACTCAATTCTGCTTTTGAAACTCTACCTTCTGGTCGCCAGCTCAGAATGCCAATTGCATGCAAAAACTGTTACAACAAATCTTGTTCCGTCAGCTATAACTTTTAGGCATACTGAATTCTAAGGACTGAACTTGTCGTTGTATATCAAGGCAAAGTCATGGACCTGTTATCTCACTAATGTACATTCGTGTGTGTGTGTACGTGTGGGAAGGTTGGAACAGAATGGTGAACAGTACTTCCAAACATGTCTCATATGTTTACATGTTCTACTTGTCTCATAGTGTGAGTGCAAAAAAGTGCATTTTATGTTAAACTCTCTATGGACAAAGGTTGTTCAATAAATCTATGATGTCCTTCAGCAGTCTGACTCTTGGTCGAATCAATGAAGTGGGGCAGTTTGTGTCAGACTTTGACCCAGAGCCAGATCATGAAAAGAAGAAGAAAGGTAAGAGTTGTTTTGTTATTTTATGTCTAGACATAACAATTAAGGTTCACAGTAAAACATAGGCAAAACCATTCAAAAACCACAAGGTTTTTGGCAATGTGAAGTTAGATTTTCTGTTACATATTTCCTATTACACTGTACATTTTAGTGCTTCTCTTGGTTTTACGGTTTGCAGTTATGTTAAGTGTAAACACTTAATTACTTTTCAGTGCATCTTTGAGTGGAATATGTTTAATAGTTAGCTTTTATTTTATTTACAACACCACCTATTTTCAATTAATGATATGTAAATAAAAATGACTAGTGTACATTTTGTAATGTAATCACCTGGAATAGAATTATAATAGAAATTAATTTCTGTTACTGTCCAAGTTCCTTGAGAATATCTGATGCAGCTCAGTGTAGTTTTAGCTTTAACAATGGATTGTGTACCTTTTATCTTATGAATGCATTTATTAAAATTGTATTTTACAATTTTATAATAATAAAACCATATTTTTCTATGTCAGTGTTTCATTACCTGTCTGCACCTGTTTTTTTGTAGGGGCATTTTTCCAGAAACTGAAAAGCAAAGATAACGTAAGATGATGCGTCTATTGTACATATCCTTGCAACACATAATTTTTATATTTAATTCCATGAATTTTTTATACAGTGCATTGCACTTTCAGGGAGACTGCTATATGAACATTATTTTATAATTATGCAGGGTTTTTGTTAAGAGCCGGGACTTGGGTAATTTACCTGGCTATGGCGATCCATGTACCCGGCTATCGAGAATGGAGAAGGGAAGCTTTTTAATTTATTACTACCCGTGATCTGCAAGACACCACTTTTGAATGCCTCTGCATTACAAATTGTGCTGTACAGCATCTATAAGTACCGCAAACAGTTTAGCGCATAGACGATTTAATAGTATTATGACATATCGCAACAAAACAGCATGGTCAGTGACCGTGATTTTTGAGCTAATGAATGGCACACTTCGTGTCCCGAATTCTGGTTCGTGTTGTTCCTTCAACTTGACTTCCCACAATTCAATTGAGTGTGGGGGTGTGTGTTAATGTTTTCTTTCTAAACGGTATGCAACTTGGGCGCCAACCTTACAGAGAATAATTTACGACCACATTTAAGAAAAGTAACATCTAAATTTATTTCTAAATTTTCTGCGATTGTTCAGAACCGCAGATCGTTTGAGGACATTTGACATAACTCGCGTTAAGGTGAAACACTGTTTAAATTTACGTCATAAAAAATGATAATGTTAATACTCCAGCAAACCATCATGTGTGTCTGTGTGGATAGATAGCACCATCCGGAGGATGGATATTGTTGTCGGTGAGCTGTAACGGAAGACGAGTAACTTTGTCTGTTGATGATTTTGTACTGTTTCAGACTCAGGAAGACATGGCCATGCAGATAGCAATGATGATTGTCAACGAAGTCAACCAAGCTACTGCACAGACGACACCTGGTGACATCGATATGTAGCACTGCAGTGATTCACGGTCCACCGCCCAGTGCCAATTGAAGCATAAGCACAGAACTGACATCGGGCATCACGAGTGTAAAATCTATCACTGCTTCGTTTGGTGTTTTTAGGATGGTTCATTGAAGCATGTTTACACTGTTAGAACCATATATAGATTTTATCTTTATTTTCTGTTAAGACCCTGGAAGATTCCAGAATAAATCCGAGGTCAGACATTATTACAAAAGTATCGGTATTACGTATAAGCTCTACTCCGTAATATAGATTAATATAATCTGGGTAATATCCCACATTATGTAACCTAATTATTCAAGCTTAATGGATGATATTTATCACTTAGATTATAAAAAAATATCCTTTTCGAACCCCGTATTTGTCTGTCTCTACTAGTCAGGGTGGTCGCAATATGAAGGTTTTGAAAGGAGACGTTTTACTATCCTGTGTTTGTAATGAAATTATTGGGAAAGGATATATTGTCAGTGGGGTCAGATGTAGTTGTGGTATGTTGCATATTATCTGAAGTGTTATCAAAAATATCAGTGCAAAGTAGTGCTTTAGTGGCACAGAACATGCAAGTAGTTGTCATGGGAAACTCAAGTTCAGCAATTTCTTAATTACATGGTCAAAAATTAGTAGCATTTGGTGCAGTCCTGTAAGTTGTTAGAATTGTGAACTGTCCGATTCACATGTGAGGAGTGCAAGGTTCACAAAATAGTTTGCAATGTTCACAATTAATTAATATTCGTTTTTGCAGGTAACAAGGAATTCATAGGGAAAATATAAATCGGTGAACTTCATAGCATTTATGTCAATCTCATTGTTATGCTAAGTTTAGCCTGTCATCATCATTGAATAAGAGAATATGTGTTTGACTTGTTTGGTCGAGATAACAGGCTTTATGGGTAAACTGTACAAAGTTGGTGTCTTAATCATGCACTGCAGCAACCATTGAATTAAATGAAAGAAAAACATGTCAGTATGCAGAAAGTAGCAAACACTGCTTAATTGCACTTTGATGCATTCTGCACCATCACGCAATGTTGTGACTCATGAATCATTTTGTGAAGTCAAATTTATGCAATAAACGTAATTATGCAGTAAATGTAGTCGTATGTTTTACCGGTGTAGGTACTGTAGATACACCCACCTTTGATGTGATGTTTACACCAAGTATTTGACATACGCGGTAGTTGACAAAATTCTGTGTTATGCTGTGGTTTGATACTCGACTTTACAACCAGAAGACAATGTTTCCATCTTTTAAAAACAAAACTGGAGTTTGCAGCTAAAGTAAAAGAATGTATGTTTTACTTTAGCATCAGTTTTTTTTTTAAACAAATGTTTTGTTTCACAAATGTTGCTTTGGTGAAAACTGTCAGTATCCATTTTTGTGAAATTTGAGTTTTGATCAAATGAGTGGAGATGGCATCATGCTGTATAATAAATATTGGTCCAATGTTAGCTTAATGTTATGTATGAAGACATTTTTAAGCTAATACAATGATATCCAGATTGTACTAATTAATAGTACGTTACATCTACAATAAAACAATGTAATTGTGGTGATTAAATATGTGATATTGTGTTACTAAAATATTATTTGTAATTAAAGTAAATTTAACGTGATACTGGTTACGTACATTAGTTTTGCAGAACATCAATCTGATGTTTTCACAACAGGCATTACACTATAATATGACCTATCGGCAGTAAAATCACCGAGTTGTGTTGTTTCAATGATTTGTGAGAGGGTCTAATATATCCTAGACGTGTGTTCCTTTGATGATGTTAACAAAGATATGTACTTTTGTTAACCCAACTGTATATTACTTAATTATTCACACATGACACATACAAACATAAAAAATCAGATTCATATGAATCTCGATGTCATTGTAACACTTGTGTTAAATTCTCATACAGCTTTACGTGGTATGATTTGTGGAACATCTCCACAGTATTGCAGAATTATCTATGGTAAACATTTCAGTGTACCATATTCAAAGCACAATACTGTTGGTGTTAGGATAATAACGTGTGAAGACTAGAATGTATCCAGTTTGCCATGCAGAGTCAATAAACTAATTTGTAATATTGATAACCTAATATGTTAATGTGTTTATTACAGGGGAGATTATTACATGTTGTGTGTATGTAGTTGAGAATGTCTGGGTAATACATAGACGGACTCGCGGTAGTTATGTAAAGTATATACTGTTAATGTACATACACTACTATACAGTTGTTATCAAGTATGTTAGGAGACCAATAAAATTGGGTGGAAAGTTGCTTTTCCGAGTTTTCTGCCTTGTCAGTTTGTCCTTGCTGATGCCGATTGTGGCTCGTTTGAATATCGTTGTTAAAAATATATAATTGTTATATTCACTTACATAACCACCATCAGCTTTTGTACAATTCTACAACATAAGTTGGATTCCTTAGTTTTTATTGAAAAATCTAAATTAAAAGGCACCCGGTACAAATAAAAATATCATAAAGTAATAACAAGCTGTAGTTAAAAATATTTATTCTAAAATATCTCCACAATCTGCATACGGTCATATCCAAAAAAAGAAAGCTATGAAAGCTCCAGAAACAAATCGTTAAAATCTTGCAAAACAAAACAATATATAAGATAATATTTGTGTTGCGCTATATGACGATTTTAGACCCCCAAAAAGGGTACAATTTTCTAAAGTTGGCCCTAAGTGATCATTTTTGGCCTGAGTTGGGTATTTCCAACACTTCAACATGCATGACTATTCAGTGATAACACGTTTTGGTGAAACTAAAAAGTTCAAAGATATTATCTTGTTGCCTTCACAAATTCCAACTCCAGTTATTACAAGATAAATGTTGGAGTCTAGAAATAATGTTGGAATGATTCTAGAGATAATATAAATGACAACTTTGCATCAAGCAATGTTTACACAAATCAATGTACATTACACAAGAATTTTTTTTTTAAACCTAGTCATCTTCATAATGCATGAGAACATTCCTAAAACAATTCACTATGATGTAGTACTAGTATGCCTTCAATTACATTACCACATACAGTATAATATATATTTCACAAAATGTTGGCCACGCATTTGCTATAAAATAATTGATAAAATATAATGAATAATAAACTAAATACTCTGTATTTATGATAACATAACAAGGCAAAGTCGTAGCAGTAACAATATTTTTGCTTATGAAACTGAAAACTAAATACCCAGCATCTGTCAATATGCTAGACATAATTACAGGATAACCTTAATGTAGTCTGCTCACCTACAAGTCACAGTTTGAGAATACAACATTTTTATAAACTGTGTGCAGATCAACCATTAGTATGATGTATTAAAATATAAATGCTTTATGTAAATAGTTACAGTTCTGCAATGTAAATCCCTTATTTAACTTGTAATATTTTATAGGAGACAGTTGCAGTCATCAAACCGTAGCCTTGATAAACAGAAATCATTAAATATTTATGCATGACGTTGTTATTATAAGCTACACTGGAACACCAATAGAAATGTCAATAATTTAATGACGCCAAAACATACAACTATGCAAAACCGATTTCCTGGCAAGGCAGCTTTATAGTCATACAGAGATTCTCCTATTCTTTGATGTTTATCTAGACAACTATGATTGAAAGGCTTTCCTTTCTATTGCTTACGTGACCAGGTTCTTGGAACAGTATTTAACTATGACCCCTTGTTCCTTCCTTTGTCTCGGTCTACAATTTGACAATGTTAGAAGATGTATCACCGTCATACGCAGTTTATGCAGGTCAACCACATCACCCTGTGTTTCTCTGTAAACCAGTGTGGGAGTTTCAACATCTCATCTCTTCGGGTAAGGAATATCCCTCGTTCCAGAAAGCCCCTTTTTTGTGCAGCTTTACACATTTATCACTGCATTCATTTTTGTTTATAAGGAGGGCGTATATATTATAATACTTACCGCATAATCTAAATGGCATCACAAATAGATATCTATTACGTTCTACACATTTTGTGTAGTGAAGTAGGTTTAATTCCTGCACAGCACTGGTAATTGTGCAATAATTCTGCGGACATATAATCACCATTGAATGGTGACTATATACAGAAGATGTTGTACGTACAGGGATCATGTTACACCCTCTATGTTAGTTGAACGTTACGTTTTTCTGATCACACGTACGGCAAGTCTTCTTTCAAATACTCTTCTCATCACAGAGAAGATGTACACTTCTTCTTGGTTGCATAGAATTGATAAAGAATTCACAGTCGTCTTCATTAACATTCTGGTGATGAAGATAGTCACGTAGCCGGAGTTTTCTTTTTCACAGGTGAATATTCGTCTCTGTCTCCTTTCCTCTTCTTTGGCTGAAAAATTGCATTTTGGATTTTTTTAGAACAGTAGTCAAGTCTTTCCTTCACCAACCAATGTTTAAAGATAAATGTCAGCCTAGCAATTGACTTTGGCAAGTTTTTATCTATGTAATGATGAAAGTTGATTCTTCCGGCTATTTAAACAAATGTATGTACTTTTTTATTAAACCAATGGCGAATACTAAGCAAACAATTCACTATTCATATAACATTTTAGGTTGAAAGAACCAAATTTGTGACAGGCCAAACAAGTTGTGGAAGAAGCCTTAAACTCCCGTATGGACCAGTCGTAGAAAGGTTGTCCTACACTTACCACACAGTCTGTCTGGGGGGGTAACATCCCATCTCCAGGATGCATCAAGATCTCCGCCTTTCTTTGCATGCCTTCATCCTATGACGTAAACCAGTCTCCATACATTTCAAACTATCTCAACCACAAATCTTTCACATTTTTGTCAAATCAAGAGTTGTTATTCAGAGTCAAATACAAAATACAGTCTCTTTACGGTCACCTAAAAAATACAGCCATCTCCAAATTAAGACATGCTAGGAAAGCCCCATATGTTTTCCACGACTCTAAATGTATAGATATATAGGTCACCTGGCTATTAAGGTTACTTTGTTCCAGTCCTGGTGGCAGAGCCAGAATGTAAAGAAGTACTTTTACTTGTAATGAAGTACAATTAAGGTACTTTTCTGAATGTAATGAAGTATCCATAATTTATGTGTTAACACTGGAAATTCTAAGATGTTTCCAAAAAATGATCTGTGCCGGAACCCAGAACTGTTTGCCACCCAGACAATTAACTCTAGATGGCAGGTGGACAAGGAAGCCGTTTGGCTTATCGAGAGTCCAACCCTATCTATGTGTATCGCACCCTTCTGAGATCTATTATAAATAACAGTGGGAACAACTAGTAATATTTTCTGATTGGCCGATTCATTCGCATTAGTCGCCATCATTATCAGGTGGTGTACAAGCTGCAATACAAAAATGTCAAACCATTAACCTAGAAAAGTACTTTTGTGTTTACTTCAAGTACAGTTGTGCACTTTTTACTTGTACTTAAAGTACATTTTTTTAAAGTACTTTTACTTGAGTACGGTAGCTTGTATCCAAGTTACTCGTACTCAAGTACAAAATAAATGTACTTCCACCAGTTCTGCCTGGGGTGACCTTTATAGTAGTGTTCCACTATATACTAGAATCATTTGAAGTAGTTTTATAACACTTCTTGATTTCTCTCATTATTACAAATGTCTGAAGTATGTATGATTTTTCTTAAATTTTTTTAATTTCTATGGTAACAGTTTTATCTCAACTTTATTCACCTCAGCCCTTTCCTGTGTACATATGTTGAGTGATTCTCAAAATATAAAAAAATTGAAAATTTTTGGTAATTTTTTGATATTTTCACCAATATTAAAAAAATGAAAAGTCATGACTGAAACTACATTACGAAAAACATTGAAACTACTCGATTCACAACAGGCCTATCATAACTGTCACAGCCACCTTAGATAAAGACATAGGAACTTATAGTGTGCTGCCAACTGATAGTAGACTTTTATCCATGTAAACTCTGCACTGGTCATACTAGAAAGGCTGCTGTACCTTCAACCAGGGATGGTCGAGAGCGTCAGTCACTGTCAGTCTTTTCTTGACATCCACACATAGCAGTTTCTTTACCAGGTCAATTGCTGCAAACAACAGATACGTACACAGGGATACTTCCTTCATCCCGCCCTCCATCTGTATACACATTTCACAGAGTGACACTTCATTCATCCTTCCTGCCATACACATAGTAACATTAATGCCATATTAATACCCTCAACCACACAACATTGGCTGCCAGCATGTCTACAAATGAGCAGAACTGACACATACTACTAGCTTATTTTAAATAAACCAATGTAGTTGTAGTCCAATTATTATTACATATTACAGTCGGATCATTTTATAGCATTGGAATATTACAGTTTGAAGTGCTGCAATTCAAATTTTTGTTGAACTGCTTTGGCTGCAATTGAGTTTTTATGATGTTGTCATTGCTGTGTAATTGACAGATGTAATAAAATGACAGACACAAGACAAGACAGACCTCCAGCGGAGACGTTGCTCCAGTAAGCCTTTGGGAAGTCGTAGTGCCCTCCTGTTATCTGCTTCCCAAGCTCCATGTCCTTGCGGTCCGGGCTGAATGGGGGATATCCCACCAGGCTGCAAGTACCAGGGGAGGGCAATGTTTATAAACTCGAAATGACTGTAATAAAACAAATTGTGGGTTTATGGCCAAGTTCTCACCAATGTTTGTTTGACATTTTTTAAGTTACACTTTTTTTTATTTCACCCCTGTGGCATTGGGATCTTGGGGGCTCAATATTTCAAAAGGTTGTACCTGAAGTTGTAAAGTAATATTTTTGTATGTCATCATATAGGTAATTATACCATCTACAAATAAGTTGCTGGATGTAGACATTTGTTTTAGTTTTCACATTATAGCAGTTTGAAAATGTCACATTTTAATAACATTATGAAGGGAGACACATATTATTGACTTTGTGTTATTTGTATGTGCATTATGCATTAAAAATGTGTCACATTTGTGTATGCACGTATCATTGTATAGATTCATATTTATGTATATGTGTGTATGTATGTATATGCACATTTGGACTGGATTGCATGTGTCCGTGCGAGGATGCACCTATCTACTGAGACATTGTTGGACTGGTAAAAATGTGATCCTTCATAAAGGCCTTTAGAAAATGACAACTAACCAGACGTAGAGAATCACCCCAAGACTCCAGCAGTCTATGGCCTTGGTATACGCCCCAGTGCCCGCAGTCAACAGGATCTCGGGGGCCAGGTAGGTGGGGGTACCACAGAATGTCTTTAGCATTGTCTGGCCATCAATGAACTTCGACAGGCCAAAGTCAGTCACCTGATCAAAATCAGGGGTGTTTATGAGTGATCGAACCTGGGACTTGTCTCCCAATTTGTCTATTTTCTCTCAGTCTTTAAAGGTCAATGGAACCATTATTAAAATATTCTATAAATGTTTGACAAAAATATTCCATCAAACCTTATGAGTTAATTTAATAGTTATTTTTAGTACATAAAATGCACTTTGAGTAGGTGTTAGCCACCAATGTCGTGAAATTTATAGAGCGAATATTTGCCTCTAGGTGCACCTGAAAGATGGCTCCATGGCCCATACACATACACCTGTATATCAGAACACTTGACGTCGATTTATTTAATTCAGTACAATTGTACAAAAACAACACTGTTTAAATATCTAAAATGTTTCCCAGACAGGTAAAGCCACAAACCTTGACTAGAGTTTCATGACTATCAGACATCAATAGGATGTTCTCTGGCTTCAAGTCTCTGTGGGTGATGTCCTGATCATGCAGATACTAAAGACACAAGCATCTGCCATTAGGCAAAGTTGTGTGGCATTTCTAGCAATACTTCAACAATACAAATATTATAACTTCAGATGTGATAATGTTATTCAGAGAACAACACTGTCAACCATGGAGTGTACAAAATGTTGAGAATCTGAGAATCATTGGCTTCTCATCAGAAATCATTGCAAATAGATGTGAAGTATGTAAATTTTGGGAAACATTTTGTTACGTAAATTTTAAAACAAAACTTATACATTGTCATAAATAAGTAATACATGTTGTTCGGAAACTGCAACTACTTAAAACATGTATATTTGAATACATTTACTAGTCTTCGCCAGCCGGCTGACACACATGGATGTTGACCAAACCTGTCTGACAGCTACAGGGAGCATGCATTATCTGAAAACAGTCAGTTTAAATGACAGCCCAAGAGAACATCCCCAAGTCTTGGTCCAACTAGAATGATAACAAAAGTAAGATTCCACTACCTTTATAGCTAGCACCATCTGGTAAAAGAACAACTTTGCCGTTGGTTCGTCCAGTTTGCCGAGCTGCACGACTCGATCAAAGAGTTCACCACCTTCGACCCTGGGTCAAATATAACACATATATGTGTGTCACGGCAACATGTCTTGTACACTTGGTGACATTAAATCTATAAATTAATATGCTAACCTTGGATAATTTTAAGCCGACATGGGATAAATTCCATTCAGGAATTATAATTTTAAAGTTGGAATTGATTTTTCGTGCAATTTTTTGAAATCACTAGATTTGGAATGGAAATTGACAAAATGGAATTGACCCCATGACTGATTGTAAGCGCATTTCCTCCAAGGCACCGAAGCCCACCCACCTCCGTCTATGTTTATGTTCATCCTTTGACCTCTGATCTATCAACTGACGATGTATTAAAAAATACAACCATCATTATTTACTTCTTTCATGTTCTGCTTTTCTAGAAGGTCTTTCTCCTACACAAGATAAGTGAGAACCACTCTCCCCCAGAGATTTATCGCCATTGTCTGCTAACTACTGTTCTTTGTTAGTTGTTCCACCGGCTGAAGCTAGTAGTGTAATAAATGCTTTATTCCATCGCAATTGCACATTTTTGACAGTAAGTGGAGCATGCTTCCTGGTACTCTTGCTGGCTGAGCTGATAAGCCTGTGTAGAACAGTACTCTATAACTTTCAAATAAATTAAAATCATTTCAAAGCAATATATCAAAAGTTTACTACCAACATTTTGCAATAACACCAAATCAGATTCTAGTGTGTACGACAGTACAAACTTACAACTCTAGCACTATGTAGAGAGTTTCATTTGTGTCTATCAAGTTCTCAAACTGGATGATGCAGGGCTAAAACAATAAGAAACAAAGTTTATTGTAGGCACCTGCAAATACAAATTAGCTTAGATAAATCAACATTTCGATTCTCTTAAAGGAATTTTTTTTCAACAAATACTCTTAAATAATGCATCATAATTTCAGTTCAAATTTTTACAAAATACAGCTGTACCTCTGAATGATATACACAAATAAATAGAACAATTTCTACTATTTATATATCAGTAAAAACCTTACGTGTTTGAGTGACTTCAGAATGTTTACTTCAGTCATTACTTGTCTGGAAACCTTCTGAAAAAGACATAAAATGGTCAAATGTTACACTTCTGAAGTAGATTTGACAAGATTTAACAAGATTGCCACCCAGAGAATTAACTCTAGGTGGCAGGTGGACAAGGAAGCCCTTTGGCTTATCAAGAGTCCGACCCTTTTATCTATGTGTATCCCGCCCGTCTGAGGTATGTGTCGATTTTATTTTTAAACATATTCACGCTACTAGCACCCACACAATCAGCAGGTAATTTGTTCCATTCATTTACAATCCTTTGTGGAAATGAAAACTTTTTATATCCAATCTACTCTGCTCCTTTGCTAATGTATGTTCATATCCTCTAGTCCTTCTATCTTTCTTAACTGAGAAAAAAATATTTCTATCAATATTTTCATAACCCTTCAATATTTTAAACACTTCTATCTGATCTCCTCTCAATCTCCTGGTCACTAGTGTTGTTAAACCGCATTTTTTAAGGCATATTTCGTAACTAAGATCCCTCAGTTTTGGTATCATTTTAGTTGCTCTCCTCTGCACTCTTTCTAGCATATCTATGTCCTTGCAATATGGCCTCCACGCTTGAATACAATATTCTAAATGAGGCCTAACTATTGTTTTGTACAGCGGTATTATTAGCTCTTTTTCCTTATACGTTATGTTTCGCCTAATTAATACAAGGATTTTATTTCCCTTTGAAGCTGCAATTCCGCACTGCTCTGAAACCTTCATATCAGCACTAATGGTTAACCCTAAGTCCTTTTCTTTTACAGTAGTACTTAGTACAGTACCCCCCATTGTATATTCTACCTTTTCGTTCCCATGTCCTGTGTGGAGGCATTTACATTTCCCATAATTGAACAGCATTTGCCACTTTTCAGACCATTTGATCAAGTAATATCATCTACCTTTGGTATATCATAATACTCAGTACTCAAATTCAACATGTTATGAAATAACTATATTTTTGTTTTCTAACATAAAAATTCACCTCCCCCAGTAAAAAGTAATCACATCAAGACTGATCTAAGAAAAACATCAATAATTTAAGATTTGTGTAGTCTGTGGTTGAAGGAAACTGAAGAAATTTTAATTTGTAAAATGTTGTCTCAATGCCTGTCAGACTTGGGAAATTTATGTAGCAGAACATTGCAAGACAACTCTCAGCAGTATACCCCTATGTTTGATGATATCATTTCAAATGGCGGACGAATAAGTTACCAGTACATGGTAAATAACCACATTTTACAGGGACATGTTTTGCAACAAACATTACATGAACATCTGAACAAAAGGATATGTTTGGCAAAGGTACATTGTTAGAAAAAACTACACATTTCCAATTTATCAATTATGTTGATGATTAGTTGATTCCTGCTTATGATAATATTTTGTGTGATTGATGATCATTTTGACTAAATATAAAAATTTGTTTTATGTGAAGAAAAAGTATGTACGATTACCAAATGACCAAAAGTCATTTGGTAATCGTACTGACATCATTCGCCACTGACATCATTCAAAAGTGGCACATTAATTATACGAAGGCACAACACACCAAATGTATAAACATTGCAGTGCCGCATTCAATAACTTTCCTCTGCTGATTATTATGAACAGATATATCGTATGTCTATGTCAACCGTCACCAATGCGTCATACTAATACTGCCACTACCTAGGAATAAAACTTTTCTCAGAATAACCACAAACATATCAATTATATTATCATTGATCAGCTCGGCCAAACCAATGGTCGTTTATGAAAATCAAACCGATTCCCAACACTAGTAATATACAGACAGTAGCAACAACGTATGACACATGAAGGATAAATCAGACAAAAACTTTACATAACACCTACGTCCACCTCATGTTTGCCTCCAGCGGAAAATTTCTTTTTCTGTATAATCTTCACGGCAACCTTCTTACAGTTGCCTTTCTCAAAAGCTAGTTTGACCTCGCCGCATGCCCCTCTGTATAACACATCGCCACACCACGTCTGGGGTCAAACAATCTCAAATACAATTATCTGGCATTATAGAATTTCAAGTACAATCCATGACAGATACAATAGTGTTAGAAACAGTGTGAGACTAGGATTGTGCCATTGTGGACAACCAAGACAGGTGGTCATCCTAGAAAGAGGTCGCCCAAAATGGTTGTGCTACAGGTCTTCATGCAAGATAAACATTTATCAGTCCAAAAATGTCCTGGTAGATATGCACGCATATACAATCCAGTCCAAACATGCATATAGATATAGTAATACATATATTAGGTATACGCATGTGACACATATTTTAATGCATAATAGACATTTGAATAAGATTGACAGTCAATAATGAATATTTATCAGCTTTTTTGCTACTAACATTTTCACCCGTCCAAATTCAAATTTCCACCCATCCTAAACTGAACCCGTCCTAATGATGGATGGACGGGTATCTAGATAAAGCTATGTTATGCTGTGTTAACACACTTGATCAAATACAAATACGCTCTGTTAAACTTCCAAATAAACACACAGTGAGCAATTCAAATATGCTAATGAATGGCTAAATACACAATACCACCTGTCGATTACAAATCTGTATTAAATTCTTTTAATATTTTATTTTTAATAAAGTATCATATGTAAATTAAATTAAGAAAAGATAGATAGGGTTATGCAGATATATGCATTTACCAATACTGGTGTATCTAAAATCCTACAACGTGCATATTCAAGCCGGTCCAATTCAAGTTGCTGTGTTTGGGAACCAAATACTCTAAATATGATAACCATATACAAACGGGTAAAAATTTGCATATTTAAATATAAATACGTATTTTACCGCATGCCTGGGCTTCACTCACTTGCCAAGTATCCGAGACAGAGTGTATTGTTGTCGCAGTTCGTCGGGCAGATCACTGTCATCATTACAGCTTCCATCCATGTAAATAAATGCTGCAAAACAAGATCCAACACACATCTGAATACGTTTACAAATTTATAACACAATTATAATTAAACCGGGCTTCACAATCAACAATGCATCTGGGATACAAAGTCAACTTTATTGCACCTATAGTATTACTTATAATATCTGGAGTTTTTCCCTGAATTCTGACCAGGTATGGTTTAAATAATTTAAGTAGTCTGTGCAATGACTTCAACTAAATTCAATAAAAAAATTGAACAAACAACCACTTACTGGATATAGACAGGTTAAATATTTTTATGAGATGAGCAAAAATTTTAATTGAGAAGGTGCTTTTAACAATGACTGTTAAAGGGAATAAAAACATCTGTTGCTTGAATTCATAAAATATTACATCCTGCTATCTACTTCCATGTCCAAGCCAAACAAATTCAATGAATTAGAAATTCCACATTTTATGCTGTGCAGCTGGAAATTTTCGAATATGCATATTTTTGGCGCGCTTTTCGGGCTGCTGAGATGTGACGTCACATATGATACATTTGTAGCATGAATTCGATTTTAAGCCCGTCTGTGAAGCGATTCCCGAGGAAAATTAAATTTTAATAAGCTAGGCGATCACGTGGTATCGTGACATCACGTATGACCCACACTCGCATCAGGCCGACCCTTTCCATGCATTCAGAGCATGTTTACAAGGATAGCTTTCGGGTCGAAACGAGCGTCAAAATGAGTTAATCTGCGATATTCCGATGTAATACAAACACTAGTCATCATAGAGGAACAAGCAGTAATCTTACGGTTCCACAAAAATATAATTTTATTCAAAACAATTAATGTGAATGGGCCTACAAGTCGACTAGGTTTCACCGAGCTTGGGCTCATTTTCAGAATAATTATATAGGATGTAACCAACGAGAGATAATCTACACCAATAAAGATACATAGCAAACATATATTGTATCCAGCTACAGAAAGTAACATGTATAATCTCATATCACTAGAATATGACGGAGGAGTTGTACAATTTATCATAACAACTTAAATCAGTCAGTGAAATACCGTTGGTGCCGCTAGCACAGTTGGTAAACGCATTGGTTTCTTGTCATTTATTTTACAATTGGGCGACACCGGTTCAATCCTGACATCAAACCATTGATTTTGTTAATACCCAGAGTCTAATGTTTAACCACTTTTCTTCAATAGGGATCTTCTAAGACGGATGTTCTTTTACCTTTGTTACTTGGCAGTGCAAGAGCTATCTCGTCGTTGTTGCTCATCACCTGTTTACAACCTTTGCCTACAAATTAAAATTATAATTAATAACAATTAATTAATTTTGTACTGATAACTTTGGTTTGGTGTCTGACAGTGAATGATGTTGAATTCTGTATAGTTGTACAACCACCAGGTTAAAATTTATGGATGCATTACATCACTGTTAGCCTACGTCACAATAATAATTACACTCCTCTGTCAAACTTTGCTTTGCCAACAATGTGTAAAGAGAAATACAACTTCCATTAAATTTCTATCGTAGCATGATGTTTGCTAGATCAACATTTGGGGCCAGAATTTCAAAAACATATAACGGAATATCTGAACTCTGAACATGTGGAACATTCATTTTGATGGCTTGATGGACCTTGTTGCTAGGCTACAGGTGATGAGGTATATAGGTCAATTAATAACAACCCGACTCACCCACTTTCTCTCCATTTACGAAGGTGCCGTTGCTGCTCATGTCGATGAGAAATACATGTGTTCCAGTCGAAGTCTTCTCCTGGAGTGAATTGTGACATGGCAAGTTGCTGTGTCATACACAATACAGCACATAACATCTTGCAGTGTATCAATATAACTGCAATGTGCAATGAATCATTCAAATGCATACAAAAAATATGTTTAATTTGATACCAATCTAAGTACTGAGTAGTCTCGAGGTTGCATGAGAACTTACAATTACAAATTTTTCAGAACACCAACATTTAATTAATCAATTCTTTTAACGACTTATGAATCTTGCATGAGAACTTCAAATTACATTTTTTACAGAACACCAAAATTGTATTAATCAATTCATTTAATGACTTATGAATCTCAAATTACAAGAACACATTAATCAATGTACAAAATCACATCCAAAGTAAAAATTTTAGAACTGCAAACATAAAAAATGGGCCAAGTGGCCCTGAAGTCCTTTGGACTAATACGTCTATATGTGACCCCGGCTGACCAAATGAGTGATAAGTCGGAAAAATTGTAACATTGTTTTCTTACATCCTTGTAAATGTTTGGTAGGGTGTTTTACACGGTTTCAAAAATTATGACTGCTACAAAAATTGGCGAAGTTATGGAGCATTGAACATGGTAGGGATCAAAAAGTGAAAATTAAGAAAACGGCTGTTGAAGTTTTACATTATATATGCAAATGGTTTGCATGGAAATATTACATGCACAACATTCAAATGTGGCACACAGTATGTAATATGTATGTTATGTTGCAATGGTACACTGTAAGTACAAATGTGCTGCTACAAAGACTTATCAAGTTATGCCAGATTATGTCTTTATGTGTAAAACTAAGAGGACAGATTATTTGAGAGCAAAAGGTAGACTCACTGTTTGACACAGTTTAAAACCTAGAGGCAACTGTCCAGTTTAACAGGGGTCTAGGGGCTTAATGCTGTCTGTTGACACAAGGTACTGCCAGTGACCAATTACAGATTAGTTACAGTTTCCATCAAACAATAGCAGGCAGAGAATCTTAGCTCCACAGCTGGGTGTAATACACAACAAGAGATAAATATATGATACACTTGAAATACAAATGTGCTGCGACAAAAATGTATACAGTTATGCCAGATTATGTCTTTATGTATAAAATTAAGAGGACAGGTTAATTGAGAGCAAAAGGTAGTCTAACGAAAATAAAAAATGGGTCAGCTGGACGGTGATAGACCGTTTGAACTTGAAGCCTTTGTCAAACTTTTGTCTCGACTTCACCAAAGGCAATGTCCTGCTGTCAGAACTTCGAAGGTGTTACTCACCTAACTTACAGGTCTTTGTCTTTGTAAGAATAATGGGATGATAATTTACACTAACGTTGTTTCCTGTAGAAGTCATTTTCTGCAATATATTAGCATTAGTCGTGCCAATTCAAAAATGAGTGCTATATAATAGTAGTTTGTCAAAATGTAAACAAACTCAAAGACAGTTGCAGCTTAGCGTTAGCCTGTTCTGAAATATTTTAATAACATAATGATATATTTCACATAATTATATAGGGAGCTAATGGAGAGGCCCATCATAATCCATAGCACTACAAAATGAAATATCTGAAAGCCACACTTCATATATTGAGTGACACATCTCATACTGTCTTTCTGGACTGTCGCAATGTCCAATAGTTTCCTATCACAACCCTCGTGTACAATATACCAATGCTATATATTTCCAACACCACAACATATGTATTATCATTGGTTAGGTAATTGAATAATCTTTCAGATGAACGCTACTTGTAGCAGCAGAAAATGAAGCATACAAAAGTTACACTGCAAACAATGACATGCATTCTCAAAATGTGATTCATTCAAACATTAGTGCTATGTAATAGTAGTTTGTCAAAATGTAAACAAACTCAAAGACAGTTGCAGCTTACTGTCCACCAAGCAGTACCAGAGCAGTTTTATAATAATCCACAAGTTAAGTGATCTTCCTTTTATCATTCATGTGATGTTTATTGTGAGCATGGCGGACAAATGGTTATCATACATAGATGGGTACAGAAAGAAACTGACATTTTCTATAAAAAGAACACGTTTGCCTATCAATGGCATGTATTTCCTATTGTTGCCGTTTCTGCAAAGTTTCTGCCCGGCATAAATCAAACAACCCTGTAGGTAATTATTAATAAAATGTTTTTTGGTGAATCATAATTACAGATCATTAAGGGTTATGATGGAAGTAAAATGTTTACATGTTTACCGTTCACTTATTGCACCACGTCTTGCATTTAGAGGAATAATTATAATAGAAAATAAAATGTTGTGGCACATATTTTTAAATACATGCATCGATGAGAAACCGGGAATTACTTTTCTGTGGCCTAAGAATAACTAATTTCAATTAACTTTCTGCTTATATAAAACAACTGCATAAAATATATATCCATACAAGACACAGACTCCGCATGTGACAGATGTTTTGGGAAGGGGAATAGTGTTCTATTTCTGGTACAAGGCTCTGTGTTTGTTGACTGAAGCCTCTGCCAGTGACCAATTACAGATAAGTCATACTTCCTACCACCAGCCACAGTGACCCAAGCCTATAGTGGCACAACCATGATATGAAATGTCTATGCAAAATTTGAGAAAAAGTTACTTGAGTTTTTGAAAAAATGGGCAAAATGTGAAAATTTACCAGTTTTGGGGTCCTTTTTTGGGGGGTCATTAGGTGCCCTTAGAATGACTAAATGAAATACAGATTTCTTGTGTACAGTGACACTACCACATGAAATGTATATGCAATATTAGAGAAAAAGTTGCTGAACAGTTTAAAAAAAATAGAAAAAATGTTACATTTTTACCAGTTTTGGGGTCCTTGGAGGTCCTAAGGAGCCCTTAGAATGATTCAATCAAATACAGATTTCTCGTGCATAGTGGCAGTGCCCTAAGATATGTCTATGCAAAATTAGAGAAAAAGTTGCTGAACGGTTTCTGAGATGTGGCAGCTAACGGACGGCAGACGCAGAGTGATGGCAATAGTCCCTTAGATCTTCGGCCAATGGACTAAAAATGGGATATTTGCCAAGCCACCATAAAAAACCTGCTCTCAGACACATCTTTTTGTCTTCCTAATTTGTAATTTCTTTTTATTTGTAGTAATTTGACAACATACCTGTACTACAGTGAAGTGCAGCTTACTGTAAGCCTGGAAGCACGGGTGTCTCTTCATGGCTGCTGTGCTGAACTGGTAGTCGCAGGTGTCCCCTCGTCCAAACGTGTACTGCTCCTTCACCAAGTCTGTCAATGAACACTTGCATCATCACCAGCTTTTAAATGGACTGTTTCAGAGTATCAACAACACCTTTAGATATGAGCAACTTTAAGATACATCTGGTACAAGTTATGTGATAAAGCGAAGTGATTATTAAATGGTAACAGTGATACATGTGCGGACTGATCTGTGGGAATGACAGCAGGTCTATAGGTTAATAGTTCAATTCTGCTTACCATACGCAATGAATGTATGCTTGCATACTGAGGAGAGTGGGGACACACCTTATGCATGCGTACTTCAACCAAACTTCCAAAGGAAGTGGTCAGATCTTAGACTCATTGGCATTATTTGTACGGTGGGCATACTGCCATTCATTTATACAGGGGGAAGGGGGTCGCTATCCCACAGTTTTATTAATGTGTATGAATTTGTAGATGATTCCTGGTTATCATGTTTCTTACTGACTTTACTTTCTTTTTCTTATTCCATTTAATGCCCACAATCGTCAAACTTATTATTCTGGCATTGGGAGTTTAGAGAATGAGATCCCAGTGAGTCCATGACATGTTTTTTTTTCAATTTCCGTGCATGGGATCTTTTACTTCCCCTGGCACAGACACCAGATAATAGGGACCAACGGCAACGGCTTAATTATAGCATCTCTTCCGAAAGACACAGGCAAGTTTCAACACAGCGGCCGAACCAGTACCGAACCACCACCCGACTGCACCAGGGTTCGAAACTCGGTTTCTCCAAATGACAGTGTAACCGCTCGACCATGGCACTGTACAGTGTACTGAGAGTGAGACTGCATGAGTACTCCACTTTAGTCTTTAGACTTACGGGAAGTTTTACATTATACTTGATTAGTTTTTAGACTAATGTCAAACTGCCCGCCTGCCTGTTTTTGTAAGTTTTAATTTATGATAGTAACAATAATCGGCATACCAAATAATGATAGCCCAGCCTTCAAGTTCAGCGTAAATCCCAAAATACGTTAATTTGTCATAAACAAACGTAAAATGGTAAATAGTTATAATTTAGATGGAAACTTAGAATACATACAGGGACGCCCCTGCGAATGTGATGGATTTAGTCTGCCCTTTTATCAAACCGATCGACGACTGACAGGCGCTTTCAAACTAAAAAGGAAGATACAAAACCTAACGCGGTGAAGCTGGAGCCGATCGGAAACAGTCTGCCCCACACGCGAAGCCCTTCGTTGGCATCCTCGTCGCTAGCGAAGCCATCGAGCATATCTGTCGGTACCGTCTCCATGCTGCTCGGCAGACTTCCGCCGCAAGAACTGGGACACGACGATGCAACAACATTCATGATCTCATTCGTTGATGTTGCTGGCGATAATTCGTCTGTTCAAAGAGCTTCGATAAACCGCGCTCCCGTCAGCCAGAGATCCATGACATGTGCGTGCATAATTGAACTGATCGATGTGTGTGATATGGTGATAATTGGTCGCCACGGTCGCGCGACTCGCGCCAGTTCCGCAGTGGAGAGTCGCCCCCTTTCGGGGAGAAATGATTAAATTTAATTGACCAGCAAAAATTGCCTGTCCCCACGGGATGCCTTGATAGTTGACAGTCGTAAGAGTCGTTGTGGCAATATTTACTAAATGTTAGAAAACTGACAGCTTCTTCATATAAACACCATAACACGCTCGTAGATACTCGTATGTTAAAAATGACGAAGGTCGTAGAGTGTGCGAGGATCCCGTTCATCGACAGGCCCTATATATATAGCTAGCTATAGTCGTGATAACTTCTAGTATAGAATTGTTAATTGAATAATGTTTGTATTGCAATGCTATTGGCACGAGGGTAGATATAAGCATTATTGTGCCAAGGTCTAATTCATGTTGCCAAGTTCATGACGTAGGGGCCGTTTTCCCGAAGTATTTGCCGTGGGCGCGCATATGGTTCCTGCGATTGTTAGGTTACGTTTTACGTATTAGGCCGGAACGGCGTGCAAAACGGGCCCCTTAAAGGGGAAATGAAACGATTGAACAACCACAACCCAAACATAAGAACATACCATTTAGAGTACATGTCACCATGATTTGACAAGTACAGCGTCACGGTATATTTTAAATCATTTTTCAAACGTAGCTACTATCGGCACAGGGCGCCGCCATCATGCTCCAGGAGCGTGTGGTTGTACATCCGGTTTGATTGGCGAGATGTCTCCCAAAGCTGTATACAGCAATTCGATAGGCGACGCAGCGTAGCTCTCAGAAAAACCGACGAAACGCATACAAACACATAAAAACAGAATAATTTAATGCACTGCGTGGCTACTAGATATACTATAAGTGTTAGTAAGCAACTTTTCACATACTTCCACAGAAGGATTCCAACAGAAAAAAAACAAGTTATAGATGATGACTTTGACGTGTTCGCCGGCGGCAAGATTGGCAAAAGTCTGCGGTGGTCACTTTCAAACGCCGATTGCAAGCCTAAATACGAAAGTGACGAGCATAAAAATACATTGAACGTCGAAACATAATTCTTGGTTAAAGTCACAGGTCCATCTTCAGTCGATTTGTTTACATATAACTATGCACCGATGAAGTAAAATTAAACGAAATCGACCTGGAAGCTCGACATTATTGCCTTATTTGGAGGGTGAAGCGGCGCGTAGGAAATAACAAGCCGAAACCAGCTTGTTGTTGCCAAGGTGACTCGGCACTCACGAGTTCCGTCAGGTATCATTACGACCACTATATAGTCCCGCAGTTCTAGTTTAAAGTCTGCATATATACAAATATGACGTATTCAAAATTGAAATGTAATAAGAAATGTGAATGTGATAAAGCACAAATACGTGTGAATACTATGATATAATTGGGAATAATCCGCCGATTTAGTTTACGGCAAGTCGTGCCGGCGTGTTGCTACGTCTGAATACCGCAACGTCTACATCTACGAGTCTATGTTATCGACTTAGTTGCTGGTGGGGGGAATAACCTTCAAAATAATTACAAAAATAAATGTCAGCTACCGTAGCCAGTATAACGTTTTGCGAAATAGTGTCGTCATCTATTAATCAACATTAGTCACAGTCCGGACCAAGCCCTGTCAATCATGTATTGTAGGCATTGTCATTGGAATGTATTAATTTAAAAGAAATAGTTAATGACAAATATTGTTGAAGTTGGACTGCTCAAATACTATAAAACGTAACCGCATTTAATTAAGTGACATTACAAGTATTTAAATCCTTAAAAATACTTGTTATACAGTCAATAGCATACAACAAAACACTATATAGTCATATCTGATATAATTAGTTATTGGCATAGTAAGTAGGTTCACATCAGTCAACTAAAGTCAATCACCATGTAGGCCTGATACTAATTTATGTGTCTCAAATATTGGCTTGTAACAATGGACCCTGAATTGATGCTCCAGTTTTGAGGCGACAATTTAGCAAGCATGCTATCATACCAACTTTTTTTCCTGATATAGATTGCATGACTGCAAACACCAATGTATGCTTTTAATAACAAGGACATTGTATATAATTTATTGACTTTTGAATGTAAGCCTAACAAGGAAAAAAGGAAACGTCACAGGAAAAAGCCACAAAGATTAATAAATATGTATTTTGTATTTATAAAGTTCAAATGTTAAACACATTTGAGTGCACATGCATTTTAATCATGAAAATAACACACATATATCCACACAAAAAAACCGTTTAAAAAGTCACTTGTAAATCGCACTTGTGCTCCAATTTTAATTAATATTTGCAAGATTGTGTCATTTTGTTCATAATATATAACGGAAGTATCCACACAACCATAGGGCCTAATACCGAGCGCAAGCTTCGAAGGATCCAGCGAAGGATTTAGCACGCGAGATGACATCGTCCCTCGTGGTAATACAAATGTCACTTGTAGTGCTGTCATACCATCGAACTGTAGTGTCAAAACATAAAGGAAGCCAGTGGTCGTGTCGCCAGTGCGACACTTTGTCGATGCAGTAGTTAATACTGACAATACTGTTGTTCCATTGAACATTCACCATGACCGTGGGTATGCAAAGTTGCCATCGCAGTCTAGCACGCCTTCTCCGACTGACCCTGACCATGGCAGTTCTGTCAATATAGATGCCCTTTGGATGTCCCAGTCTCACTATCACCATCTTCAGACGATTCTGTCTGCAACAGCGAGAAGAGAAACATTGAAGTGAGTGATGCAGAATATGTTGTAGCATGTGACAGCGGTATCACTGATGATGACTCAAGCGGTTCTTACACTAATGGGAAAGAGAGAAAGTTTGTCATCTGTGAGAAAAACATCATTTCACTTTTCTGCACCTGCTAAAACACCAAACTGCAATAAACCACTTATATCAAAGCATAGCATCACACTGACTTGATTTGCAGTGGTTGTGACCACAGAATGTGTTGATGGCCACTCGTTCATGTGGCACTCGCAACCCAAGATTGGTAACATTTATGAGAGTAACTTGTTGATACCAAGCGTCCTCTTCCTGACTGGACATTCATTCACTATGTACAATTTGGTCAACCTAATGAACCTATGTGCCTTGTCACCCCGCCAGTGCTACAACATACAGCGGGCATACATACTGCCAGAGATAGAGGACATGCCATTCAGAGGCCATCATGTCAGCTCTGGCCGGACAGAGCGTGGTCGCATCAGACGATGCAAGATATGACAATCCAGGACACAACGCTACATTTGGCATTTACTTCGTCATGGACACTGATAGCCAACTCATCATTGCTCAAGAAACTGTTCGGGTCACAGAGGTCAAGAACAGTTACTGGATGGAAGTGGAGGGCTTTAAACGCTGCTTGGACAACCTGACTGACCATGGAGTGAAGATCACCACACTTGCCACTGACAGACATCCCAGCATCAGAAAGAGAAAGAAATAATGGTTGTTGCCTGCCAAGAAAGTTGAAGTTGTCCCTTTGATAGGCGCAATTGCCAACCACCTGTGGTATTGCGCATCAGCTTGTTATGGTGATCCCCGCTTGATGAAGGAGATGTGGATCTCGCTCCTCCATCACATCAGGAATTCCATTCATGGACAGCAGGCGCAGAGTTGTACCGGAAGTGCAGTCATGCAATGTATACACAACAAGAAGTGAAAACAAGACTGAAGGTACAGAAGCCTTCACGGTCCAGAAAGCTATACTGGACTGTTGCCTACTGTATGATATAGAGAGCGTTATGAAGTGTGTTCACACTGGTGAACTGGAAAGCTTACATGCCCTCTTCCTCAAGTATGCACCCAACTTCAGCCGTCAAGGCATCATAGCCAGACTCCACTTGGCCACCATTGACCACAACACAAATACAAGGTAAGGCTTGTGATATCAATAGTGTTAACATTTGATGTTACAAAATAATGTATCAGTTGCTTGACAAAGCTGCACACTTTAGAAATCCAGCATTGCATTAGGAAATAAACTGAAATGGCTGAAAATCCCTGCCTGTACTCGATAGCAAAACAATGTTAGGAATACAGTTTCGAAAATACAATCTCACTGCACAAGAGTATGCATGCAAACAACAGATAACATAATTAAAATTGAGGACATTTGTTTATTGTTACTTGAATTGTTTAATTATATATCGATGGAATTGGAATGGTATGCTTTGGAATTGCTTATTGAAATATAAACTGATGCATATAAATTATATATATATATATGATTCAATAATAAATATTTGAATGTATTATGGAATTGGAATTCATTGGAAGTTTAAATTGAAAAGGATGGCAGAATTCGGAACCGATTAATAAATTACATTAGCCGTTTGATTTCGAGAGAGAGAGCGAGAGAGAGAGAGAGAGAGAGCATACAAGCAAGCTGCTATAGCCAGCTATTCTTCAGATATTTATATTGTTATACTGATTTTAGATTTATCATTTGTTCAATCAGCGGGAAATGGTGAAAACAGCAGACAACAAGCTACGGTATCAGCTGCAGTATTCAAAGTCTGCTGGGTATGTAGTGAAGAAAGTGATGGCGTCAAAGGACTACAGCTTCCGAGGAGAAATGCTAGAGGGCATTGCAGCTAGATGCACGAGTGGCACAAAGCTGTGAAGTGTGCTCCAAGTTGCAACATCAAGTAAGGATGTAACTCTAGCAGAGCATGCAGGCATCGAAAAACCAGCAAAAGAGGAGGCTGTGGCAAAGCAAAGAAGCGGCTTTACGGAAAACTAGTTGTATCCATATCAATTCGGTTTAGTGCC
Organism: Escarpia spicata; assembly: GCA_963995525.1. Classification (NCBI taxonomy): domain Eukaryota; kingdom Metazoa; phylum Annelida; class Polychaeta; order Sabellida; family Siboglinidae; genus Escarpia; species Escarpia spicata. The sequence continues at coordinate 18,339,523 of OZ023213.1, forward strand.
ACCCAATTGATGACATCCAATTTCAAATGACAATGGATTTCTATGCTTAAATAACATAGTTTGAACATCACTGGCAGAAATAGAGAAACGTTTTAGGCAAAGTGCATTCTCACTACTGTATAGGACCTCCTAAAGTAAGGAACATCCACTTAAAAGCTTGTATCCTAGTTGTGGTATGCAATGTATTTTATTAGACACTATTCTACGTAGGGAACTTTGGGTATATGTAATTTACTGGAATAGTTTAACCAAGTCCAAACATGTTACTTATAGCGAGTTTTTTGCAACAGACTACCATTCTCAAACATCACACTGAACTGTACATGTATTTGTTCATATGACTCACTGTACACTTTTAATGTGGCTTCTAGGACGTGTGTCACAAAAATGATAAGGGCCATTACCATTAAAACTGGACTGTTACCATCAAGTTTAGTAATAGTAAAGTGCCATCTTACAACAACAACAAATTTTTTTTTTAATCTGTATGTTTTAGCCAGTATTATTAAAGTGTACTACAAACTAATGAAGCAGCAACGGATTCAGCTATACGTTTTTTTATATATTCATACTTCATTGTTAGTATTACATTTGACATTATCACAAAACAACATCTCAAAAAGTACTTAATAATAATAAGAACACTTATATAGTGCCATAAATCTAGATAAATCCATTTGGAGGCACTTGATAGATTTTTAAACTAGTACTACAAGTTTTGAATCTGTATCTTGAATAATAATACTTGTTTTCTTGACACATGGCCCTAGTGTTGAAAGTTGAAACCCACAATTATGTAAAACTGGAACTGTAATGGAATATTTGGTATGTAATAATTTTTGTATCACAATATTTGATCATAATGATGACCCATATAATCAATAAACGTGTTACTTATTGATGTACTATATGTGCACAGGACTGACACAGACCCAAATTGTAATACAGTTAGATTAAAATGTGTCACAGTGTGAAGTGAATAAACTGAAAGAAACATTGAAAACTGGTGTGTGAATTTGACTAATGCATTGGCACAGTCTGCCATGTAGTCTTATTTATTTGTGAATTGTTTCTCCATATGAATAAACTGTTGATATATTTCAGGTTGGCTTCAGTATTACAAATCGAATTATGAATAGGGACATGCAAGACACTACAGATCACATTCTTGTTGCCAAAAATGGGATAAGAAGGCACCAAATAATTCATTCTTCCTTTTGGTCAATCTAATCTTACTTATCCATGGTTTTTATTTTCACTGTACACTCACCTGTATAGCGCAATGTCCATAGCTTAAATTTTCATAAACCCCATTCACTTCTGGATACAGTGCAGGCTGGTATAACACGTCTGTTGCCTTTTCCAAGTCTCTCCCTTGACCACAACGTGAAGTGACGATAGGCGGCTAATCGAATCAATCGATATGTTCTGAAAGTTCATTTATTTGCATTAGTTGATAATAAACAACGGGTATCTTCTAATTATTGTTATACTAGCAAAACTGTGTGTTTTATCAATATCACATAATGAATTCAATGAATTGGTTCATTTGTTTGTGAAGGGCTGTAATAATTATGATTGTAAGACTACATTTCATGATGTGGTCTTGATAACACACACACATAATATACATAACATTTTTATTATATTAAAAACTCCACTTAAATATTTTTGTATCAATAGTGCATTGCACAATGTTCTGATTATGCATCTATTAATGCATGGTAGTGTGCAATTTGTCTACATTTTTATATAAATTAAGCAAGTTGCTTGAACACTTTTAAATAGGGAATTAAACAACTGTATAAAAAGGATGCACACATCCTGTCAAGAATAAAAGTAAGTTTATTAAGAAAATGATCAAAAATTGTTTGATGAAAATCATAGACATAGTATTTTATGAAGATTGAGTGAACCTGAACATCTGAGGTGGGAACAAGTATAATTACTCTATTTAAGTTTGAAATAGTTATTGCTAGAATAATTATTTGATACCTGTTGAACTACGTAGTACTTACCTACTAGCTATTGGTCGAATCAACGAGTCTGCACGCAAATCGTACAATGACAACAGACCGACTTCCAAGTTCCAACACCGCCCTGTTGGTGCAAACCGTTTTGAATCGAAGTCGTCACTCATAATCGGTAATGACACTAAATCTAATGCAGGCATCTGCAAGGTCTGTCATACGGTGCTGTACGGCAGCTATATCCCTACAGCACAGCAACTCGATGTGCGTCGACATTGTCATTGGGACGCAGTGTCCACACAAACACCATGCGACATTATTAAGTCGCGTAACGTCTTCGTCGTCGATAGACCAACTGTCACTGTCCGACTCCCACAACTGAACCTGACCCGGGGCCGGACATTATCGGACCGTGGTCGTGGATCGCACACTGTCACTGGGTGAAACCCGTATGGCACAGGCCCTTTGTGTGTGTCAACCGTATCAACCGTAATTTCCGAGTGACAAGTCGAACTAGAGTCTTCATCTGTCGTATCGATTTTCTCCCCAAGTGATACGGAAGTTTTAAAAATCACTTTTAATAACTCGTCTCTACCAAAATCCTTCGACATTTTTGTCAACAAAATAAAAATAGTCCCGGTATGCGCGCGCATCTAATATTCTGAACTTTGCTTTGAAAACCCCGCCCCCTTCTGGCAGCTAAAATCTTCGTTCGGGAAGTGCGACTTTAACAACGATTTCATTGGTTATAAATCGTTGCCATTTAATTTCACCTTTTTATTTCGAATGCGTATACAAGTTATTTGTTGACATATGGAACGCCTATCGTGTATAATAGGGCACCATATCTTTGTTTTCGCACAGAAATGTCTACTAATGAAGTAAACCGAAAAACCCCGAAATTTAACATTGATTAGATAGGAGTGAATCAAACCACTCGCTTGGAACAAAGATGGCGATACGCAGTGCTCTATAGCGACGATTTAGGCATCGAACAAAATCGTTTTTTTAGTTTGTCTTATAAATGAGTACGTTTCTGTTAACATTAATGTATACTGATATAGTATATATTTAAATATGTAGCATGAACCAGCTGCATTTCATTTCCCCTTTAAGCGAGATTTGCTATCAAGTAGACATTTTTTATTCTAATAAATTGTTCTGAACGGAATCATCTTCCCCATTTATCTGACTACGTCTGTGCTAAAATTTAGCGTATTTCTTTTTAAAATGACTGTATCTACGGTATGTTTCAGAACACCACCCGATTTTTGACTTGCTAAAAAAGTGCGCCCAAAACGGGCCCCCTACACATCAATTTGTATTATTTAGCCATCATCACCATTTTGCAAACACATTGTGCATATTCAGACCCTGGCTAGTCATGGTGTGTCCATGGCGCTTATTAGTTTATCCTTTCTTCCCCGTCCTTACTGTCCGAAAACAGTTGGTGCATTATTGTTTCTGCATCCAGGTGTCTCACTTGTTTTCGAAGCTACGATCGATACACCGCAGTGGCACGGCGAACGATCTCTTAATTCCTTCCCTGAGTAGTTCCACTCGTATTGATTTGAGCTAGGCTCCTTCCACGTTGTAGGATTTTTGTTACATTTTGTTCTCAATCGAAGTTGACGTTTGTATGGCCTGAGCGTGGTGATGCATATATTTTCTCAGTTACTCGACTTTCACACCGTTGATTGATCTCCTTCCAGCATAGGTGAGACACCCGTTACGGGGTTTATTATCATGGTTCGGTGATACACGTGCAACTTGACAATATACTTATATATTACACTACTTGATAATATAGTATGTATCCATACAGTTCATATTGACGTTATATATTGATAAAATGTATTAGTAATATTATTATTTTGTTTAATACTGTATTATACCTTTGTTATTATTATCGTATAACTGGGTAATACGTAATATCCTATGTAAAATAATGGGATACCATAAAATCATATAAATGCAGGTGTGTGTATTGTATCAACAGTATATCGACGATAGCGAACCCCTGTTAACAAAACGGACAACATAGGGTCCCGTTTCGGGCGTACATCACATCCTCGGGTTGATAATCAATTTGAATACAAACTCTCCATGTTTTATTTAAATCTAATAGATATAACATATATATCATAGCATTTCTGTTTGGCTTATGCATACCGCAGTTCCCGCTGTTTTCAACGCGCACAAAACGGAAATATGATATATTTGAAAATAGTGCTAACATTTTAAGAAAAGTGTGAAAAACAATCTTTTTGAGCTCACCTCTTTGATTGTGCGTTTCGCACTTCTGACTAATGTTCACTAGGGCCCATTTATGAGTTATTTAGCAGTATCATTTAATGGTATATAATACAATTACGCCAAACGGCTGGGGGCCGTTTTGGGCAGGGGGCCCGTTTTGCACGCCGTTCCCCTACGCGCACATTGCTTTTTACATTCCGAACAACTGATTTAGACCTTTGACATTGACCTACATCCGGGTATTTGACCTTGACCTACATCCGGATACTTGACATTGACCTACATCCGGATACTTTTCCTCTTCCTCTTCCTCTACTCAAACTCAGGGTGCTACCTCACCTCTATTACTACTCGCGTCGCCATAGTGTCCGAAATCAACAACAAAATCGAGAGGTAAAGAAGGGGTGTCTTTCTTTCCTTCCTACCGTGTGGTCATTTAGTTTTTTTATTAGTGATTAGATATGTACAAGATACGTGTGTATGTGTTTGTATGCGTGTGTGTACGCGAGTGTGTGTATGTGTGTTTGTACGCGCGCGCGTCATCGACGTCGTGTCTATGTCCGAGTGTGTGTGCCTGTGTGTACATGTGCATGCTTGCATGCCGAGGTAGATTGGACGCGAATTGCCCTGGGTTAATGCGTTTTGCCCCACTCTACATTATGTGGATATACACTATTTTGCGTATCAACATTTTGTGAATGAACCAACCGACAAACTAACAGCGACGTCGACGTGATTTCAATGAAGACAGGTCGTCGAATAGATCTTACCGAAGCTGGTGGTTAATTTTTTGTTTCAACGTATGGACGGTCAGCATGAAAAGGAATCCAGATGACGTTGGGAAGGGACAGTACTATAAGCCAGAACAGCGTGCTCACTGTGATGGGAAGCGAAGTATTCCAGTGTCTATATCTGTTCGCTTATATATATAAGAAACCACAATTTTTACACGTGAATTCTGCATTATGACGTTGTCGCAAACGCAATTCCACGTTGGATGTAAAAAAAACGCTACTGCGCGTCGCCATAGTGCCCGCAATCAACAACGAATCGAAAGGTTATGAATTCAGATTCAGACTGTTTATTACCATGTAACATTTAAAATGTACGAGGAATTCTTAGCGTTGTGGCGTCAACATACATACACGCTTGTATGAAGGAGGTGTACGTCTTTCTTTCATGCCTATCTATAGTCTGTTGTCGACCCCATCGGGAGTCAGCCCCGACAGCAGTATACGTAGGCGGATCCAGGGGGCCTTGGGGCACGTGCCACCCTAGACCTTTGGAATTTGGCGCGCCCATAGACCTTTTTGCCCATGTGACTGCATGTGCCCCCATCCAGACCCATGGAAATGAGCTCCCGTTCAGATTACAATAATTTGAAGTTACGCCGATGCATAGCTGAAGAAGAGCTGAAGATATGACAGAGCAGCGGCAAACAGTGTTCTACACCATTTGGTTCGGCCGCCAGTGAAGGTTTTTGTGCCCCCCCCAGACTACCCTCTCTGGGTCCGCCCCTGGTGCAGCGTCACCTTTTCACCTTGTGCCGCCAAGTCGGGTTCGACTTTTGGCGACTCTCCAGCACAACCTCCTCCATTTTGCCTGTCTGATGTTGCCTGTCCGAATTGTTCTATATAGCATCAGGACCATTTCTTTTTAATTTAACAATTCTATTGTTGGCCTATTGTGCTGTGCTCATTTAGTGCTTTTGTCAGTGACTGAACGCTAATGAGCCTATTTCTTGTTCGGTTTTGTTACAAAGCAACGACAGTTATAATGGAAACGAAGCTGACTTTGGGAATGAGCAATTGCGGAAGCGTCAAAAGTGAGTGAAAGTGAAGCATTCTAGTATTTATACGTTCGCTTCGATGTACGAAGCTGCCTATTTTATAAGTGCGTGCGTGTGTGGTCCTACTTTTTATGATATGATATAAATATATATTTATAAATATCGTCTGTACTTATGAGAACTGTGACACATCTAATGACCAACATCGACGTATATTCTTGGAAGGAACAGTTATGCAAACGACAACTGTGTGACGGGAAGCAAGTATTCTATCATGTATCTGTTCGCTTCGATATAAGAAACTGTCATTTTTTACGTCAATTACGCATTATGACGTCGTCGCAACCGCAATTGTACGCGAAGTAAAATGTTGGACGTAGAGAAACGTCGCCATACTGCCCGCAATCAACAACGAATCTACAGGTAATGCAGCAGGCGTCTTTCTTTCCTGCTTACTTACTCCTGCGTGTTGTGTGCGTCCTTGGCTACGTACGTGCGAATGTGTGTGTGTATGTGTGTGTGTGTGTGTGTGTGTGCGCGCGAGTGCAATCCTCTGCATTATGACGTCGCCGCAAACGCAATTCTACACAAAATAACACTTTAGACGTAATGAAACGTCACAGCGCGTCGCCATAGTACCCGCAATCAACAACGAATCGAGACGTAAAGAATGAGGTGTATTTCTTATCTCGTGTGTGTGTTTGTGTATGTGTGTATGTGCGCGCGCGTGGTGTGTGTTTATGCATGTGTGTGTCTGTCTGTGAGTGTCTGCGTGTGTATGTATCTGTGTGTGTGCGTGTGTCTGTCCGTGTATGTGTGTTGTGCGTATGTGTATATGTGTGTGTGTGTGTGTGTGTGTGCGCGCGCGGTGTGTGTCTGTCTGTGTACGTGCGTGCGTGTGTGCGTTTGTGCGTGCCACATTACGACGACGTATCAAGCGCAATTCTACGCGAACTAATATTTGAACATAAATAAACGTGACAGTGCGTCGCCATAATTCTTCTGGACATGCTAAACAAAGACATCCCATGTCAAAGGATGCCACTAGCATCTACAGACAAATCAAACAACTATCAACACACTTGGTATCTATAATTTTCTTCACGAAATATTACATTATTGATATTTGGCATAACAGCCAACCAGCCTGGTTAGTCGAATAAAATCATGAAAATCAAATATTCCTATTACTACTACTGTGATACACAATAAGACAGTGGATATTTAAACAGTATTCATCGACAGTCGAGTGATATAACAGCTGGTTCCAAATAAACGCAGCTAATCATAAACAACGTTTGGTCACATAAAGAACAGTGCTGTAAAACATGCGTGCGTGCGTGCGTGCGTGCGTGTGCGTGCGTGTATGTAATAAACATTCATGATATTGTTCTCCAACATTTGCACATGTTTTAATTCAAGAGTTCAATGTTTTCTGTTTGGTTGTGCAATCTTGCCGGAAATCATCTGCAAAAATATGTGGAACGATTCCACGTAATTAGAAAACAATACTGCTTAATTATAAAGCAATATTTTTGATGTTTACACAAGATTCAGCTACATGTTAAATGGAAACAATCATCGAGTTAAAACACTGATATATACAACAACCATGAAATTATATATTCAAATGCATCCACTGTCTAGGTTAGAGTATTATACATTTGTCTGATGTTTAACATTCAGACACAACTACTATTATATAAGGCACATGGTGCAAACAATAGTAGTTAGTAATGGCGTCATATATATGTAACATGTACACCATACAAGTACTGAAAAGTGGCGTTTTACTCAAAAGATTATTTCACAATTGTTCTAAGACCGATGGCAGTCTCTTTTAGAATACCAATAACACAGATTCAAAAAGAAATGTATAATAATGCATATATCATGTACTACACAAATAGTTATTATTCTACTAACGGGATGTGTAAATAAATGCATTATAATGTTCTTAAAGTAACCACAATATTTTAATTACAGAGTTATCGTGTACAGTAAATGGTAAACACGAGAATGTTAATATTAAAACAGTGTCATAATTAGCATGAAACAATCATGAGCCCACATATGCTAACATCATCTATTTTTAATAAGTTTGCAAACAATATCTTGTCAAGATATATATATATGCATATCATATACTGGAACATCTGGTCAGTACTGCTGCATACTAGTTTGTCATATATATATATATATAAAGAAAACCTTCCTGGCATTATAGGTGTTTGCTTCACAAACAGTTATTGCGATATCATTTTGAGATCTTAGTGTGAGGTACATACCCGAACTAGCACAGCAAAAATACTATTTCGCACAAAAAACAAGGCAGTAAGATACTATATTAGTATATAGCATACATATTAGAGCATGTATGACAAAATGGCTTTACAAGTAATTTCCTAAGCCATCATCTGGAAGCACACTAGTACAGATAATTCACCAAGCATTCGACATGTTGCATTCTACGTACATGCAACATCTAGATAGCAATAATAGTCAGTTTATAATTTATTACACTAAATACTTTTCTTCCAGTATTCCATTCAATGAATGTCAGGAATTATCCACTTAATTTTTTATGGAATCAATAACCGATAACCCTTTAGACACCATGATGACATTTTAACGAAATGCACTCCGATTTTACATAGCACTCCATTATCTATGGTAGATGGCGCTATACAGGATGACCACAACTGATCTGCCTTTCACATATGGGGTGTCCATAAATAGAGCCATTTTGTAAAATGGCCTATTACATACAATGCTTACAAATGAAATATACATTTCCAATATTGACTAAATTCAAAATTAATGCATATACCTAAACAATAATTTTTCTACAAAAACAATTTCGATCTCACGTTTTTGACAGCAAACATGATACAAATAAGCTGAACAAACGTATCGGACTCATGTATGCTTGTAGAAAGATAGTGTACAAACCCGATGCACAAGGCTTTTATTTAATATCAATGTTTTCTTCATGTATATTATTTATTAAAAACTGAATTTAGATACAATCTCAAAAGAACAGCGATCACTGCGGTGTCCATCAGCTTCTAAGGAAATAGATAGTAAATGTGACATTTGCAAGAACCCAGATGCAATGTAGGATTAATTAATTAATTAATCTTTCTAAAAACACCAGAAGAGAGTAGGTGTGGCGCAGTCCCTGCCCCGTGTGTCGATTACAAAGATGCTATGAGCGACGTGGCTCTAATGGGTTATATCTTTACTTATTTTGTAGTCAATTAACCTATTTTTCTGTGACATTTCAATCACTACCAGCAATCTTTATTAGACAACTACCACTAAATGGCGACATCTAGCAGTAGCTGATAGCGATCAAAGCATCACAACAAACGTAAATTGACTGTAAACTAAGTAAAAATATTACCTACTTGTGAAAATGTTCTATGGCTATCAGTGTTTTGTGCATGTCGTCATTCGGAAGCACTCAATTAACTGGCAATTATCCACTGGAACATCTGGTCAGTACGTCTGCTTATTAGTTTGTTTACATCATGTTCTTGTATGCATAGTACTGTAGCATTTATCTATGAAATAAAATAATGTTATATGTGTGTCGGTTATTGCATCTGTCGTAGCGTCAAGATCATCCGTGTATCGGCACTTTATCAAACAAACATAATCATGTGTGTTGGCACTTGTTTCTGCTGCAGCAACAGCAAGATAATAACCTTACTGAGAATTGGCACTTGTTAATCAATCAAGCAGCACCATGACTATTATGTGTATTGGTAAATGTCTTTCCAATAAACATGTTCATATATATCATTTATTGGCACTGTGACTGTTTCTCAAATACCATCATGAGTACAACTGTATCTGCACGTGTCTCAAGTAAAGATCATAAGTGTACTGACAATTATATACCATCATGACTACAAGTAAATCGGCAGTTGTTTCTCCTGAAAGGAAAGTAATTTCCAACTAAATTCTTCTGCCTGTATATTGCAAACAGAGCTATAAAATTGCTGACACTCAAGTCTCCAAATCTGGCAGTTGCATTTTGCTGTCCCAAGATGTGCTCATTTGCTAGTTTTGATGATTGCTGAAGACCAGTTCACTGAAACAAATATCAAACATATAATATTATGATAGGTAGATCGATACAAGATTTAAATTCAATAAAACATCCTATTCAGCAAATATGTGTATGCATTCTCTTAACTATCTTACTGTAATTATTTCTTATTACTTACATTTGTTGACCTTCTTTTCTGTGCAAATGCACTGAGTGAAAGTAAGATAATTAAGGTGTTTTAAATATTTGCCCGTTATGTTAATTTTGATGTATTTTTCCGTCACTTCAGAAGGCTTTAACAGTGCATGTAGGCAAGCATACAGTCAAACATGCACACGCACGCACGCACACACTCATGCATGCACGCACCCACCCACCCATTCACACCATGCACTTGGAAGGTGGAAGTATAGAACAGTTTCAAGAGGAAACTAAATAAAAGTGGGCCGGACATGTAGAATGAATGAAAGGGGAACAGTTAATAAAGACAGAAATTGGAGGACTCTGTAAAGAGAGATTTGGCAGGATTGGGAAGTGAGTGGCAAAGGCAAAGGCTACGGGGAAAGAGGAGAGCAACATCTGTAAGGAGTAAAAATATATCAAACCAGAGAAACAAGACATGGAGAAGACTCTTGGAAGACAGAAAGAAGGGGCAGGAAGTCTTCTCCTCAAAGTGGGTGATGAATCAAGAGAGCAGTAATGTAGACTTTACCTGTAGTCGATCTCCCCATCTCCATCTTTGTCGAGGAAGTCCAACAGAATGACGACTTCTGCTTCAGACAAGTTAATACCAGATTTCTACAGCAGAAGAAGTGAATTGGTTGACCTAATTATGCATATAAAACTGGACTTGACAAAATAAGACGTTGAAAATTATAAAACATAAAGTACCATTGGTTAATATAAATATGTATCAGTATGCACAATTCGCAATTGTCAAGTTATATTCAAATAAAAATAATATATATAAATTGGATAATAAATACACAGGCACCATGATGGCTGAAAAAACTACAAGCAAAAGTACAAATCTGCAAAAAACAATGAGAAGAATTGCAGGAATAAATAGGATAATAATAATAAATGAAACAAGACGGAGATGACTTGGCCACGTTCTCCACATGGACCGAAATAGGCTACAGAATGATGCTCTAAAATGGACACAATGTATAGGCCATATAACAAGAAAACAGAAGTTAGAACAGGTAATAACAACAGCAAATACTGAAGGAAAATATCCAGAAGATGCCAGAGAATAAAAATAATAGATAGTCTGTCAACATGGTGTGGAAGGAGCACAACAGAACTGCTATAAAAACGACCGCCAATGCATGTGACTGACATGACACTTAGAAGAAGAAGAAGAATATGATTCGTCTTCTATTAATGACCATCAGTCAAGCAGGTGACGATTATTATCACGTGGGTTTAAGTGAATCCACGACAGGCTTTTTCCATTTCCCTGTGTGGGATCTTTTATTTCCCCTGGTATAGACACCAGGTAAGGGACCAACAGCTTATAGTGTCTCTTCCGAAAGTCACAGGCAACGTAGGTTAAGCGAATTTGCCCACATTTTGACACAGCAGCTGTACTGAACCAACGCCCGGTAGGCACCAGAGTTCGAACCCCGGTTCCTCCGAACATCTGTCCAGCACTCTAGCCACTCAACCACTGTGCCCCACTTACAGAGATACGTACATAAGATTAAAAATAAGTTAACTAAATCTCACCTCAATACCGTCACTGAATTCCTTGCGGCTGATACTCATACTGTGATCAGAGTCGAGCATGTTGAAGAAATCCAACAAGCGAATGTTTTTGCGTTCGATGAAGTTCCTCAGCTTTGTCATCGGGTGGATCACCTGCTTCAGCTTCTTCTGTGTCGTCTCCCCATGGTAGTTGACACGGATGTCTGGCATTGTCTCCTTCACCTCCATTAACAGCTGGAGGAAATCACTGTTCACAACAATGTCCTGCAAGGGCAATTGGAAAATACCATATAGTACCACACAGCAATGCATGGCAATATTCTGCAAGGGCATTTGTAAAGATACTGTAATGTACCCAATAGAAGTGCATGACAATGTCACACAAGGACATTTGTAAATATACTGTAACGTACCCAATAGAAGGCATGACAATGACACACAAGGGCAATTGTAAAGATACTGTAATGTACCCAATTGAAATGCATGACAATGTCCCACAAGGGCAATTATAAAGCTACGGTAATGTACCCAACAGAAGGGCATGACAATGTCCCACAAAGGCTATTGTAAAGATACTGTAATGTACCCAATAGACGAGCATGACAATGTCCCACAACAACAATTGTAAAGATACTGTAATGTACCCAACAGAAGTGCATGACAATGTCCCACAAGGACAACTGTAACGATACTGTAATAGAAGTCATGACAATGTCCCACAAGGGCAATTGTAAAGATACTGTAATGTACCCAATAGAAGAGCATGACAATGTCCCACAACAACAATTGTAAAGATACCGTAATGTACCCAACAGAAGTGCATGACAATGTCCCACAAGGACAACTGTAAAGATGCTGTAATGTATCCAACAGAAGTGCATGACAATGTCCCACAAGGGCAATTGTAAAGATACAGTAATGTACCCAATAGAAGTGCATGACAATGTCCCACAATGACAACTGTAAATATACTGTAGTAATGTACCCAATAGAAGTGCATGACAATGTCCCACAAGGGCAACTGTAAATATACTGTAATGTACCCAACAGAAGTGCATGACAATTTCCCACAAGGACAACTGTAAATATACTGTAATGTATCCAATAGAAGTGCATGACAATCTCCCACAAGGGTAATTGTAAAGATACTGTATTAATGTACCCAATAGATGTGCATGACAATGTCACACAAGCACAGTTGTAAATATACTGTAATTTATTAAATAGAAGGGCATGACGATGTCCCACAAGAGTAATTTTAAAGATACTGTAAAGTACCCAATAGAAGTGCATGACAATCTCCCACAAGGGTAATTGTAAAGATACTGTATTAATGTACCCAATAGATGTGCATGACAATGTCACACAAGCACAATTGTAAATATACTGTAATTTATTCAATAGAAGGGCATGACGATGTCCCACAAGAGTAATTTTTAAGATACTGTAAAGTACCCAATAGAAGTGCATGACAATATCCCACAAGGGCAATTGTAAAGATACAGTAATGTACCCAACAGAAGAGCATGACAATGTCCCACAACAACAGTTGTAAAGATACTGTAATGTACCCAACAGAAGTGCATGACAATGTCCCACAAGGACAACTGTAAAGATACTATAATGTACCCAATAGAAGGGCATGACAATCTCCCACAAGGGTAATTGTAAAGATAGTGTAGTAATGTACCCAATATAAGTGCATGACAATGTCACACAAGCACAATTGTAAATATACTGTAATTTACTCAGTAGAAGGGCATGACGATGTCCCACAAGGAAAATTGTAAATATACTGTAATGTACCCAATAGAAGTGCATGACAATGTCCCACAAGGGCAATTGTAAAGCTACAGTAATGTACCAAATAGAAGTGCATCAATTGTAAAGATACTGTAATGTACCCAATAGAAGAAACATGCATGAGAAACAATTATCAAACATCCATTTTGTGTCTGGAAAGAACCATTAACCGAAGGAACCCTTAATGCTGGAAAATTTCATCACAATAAAAACGTTACTTTTCTTCCCAAGTCTTCTAAATGAATCCCTAAAAGTTTGGTGCCCAATCTGTAAACTATCATGTACCCACATACATATGGTAGCATCATTATAGTTAGATTACTTAAACAGATAATCATAGTTCAGTATCATCAGCATCAGTGCTTATTGAATGTACCAAAAAACACACAGACTAAATACAATCCTTCTATGAGGCAACTTGAGTTCTTAAAGATGGCAGCACCTGTAGTGTAACTGCCAGAACTTTACATGTAGATTGGTTTTTAAACACAGTCATACAATGTATGTATTAACTCACTGAGAAATCCAGATCCTCTATGATGCTGTTTTCATTCTTGAGAATGGCAGTAACTATTGCATAACAGCCAGCACTACACATTGGGTTTTTACCCATCTGCAAGCACCAAAGACAAAAATCAATGATTCATACAATAATTACATATGTAATTTACAGTTAAGTTAAAACAACATTGATGGGGCAACATACAGCGAATGGCCGGAGACAGAGAGACGTGGAGGAACTTCATCGCTGCCCTAAACGCCAGGGGGCGTAACGGGTAGTAAGTAAGTAAACAATACAACACAAGCGGCCAAACAAGTGACAGACACAAAATGGCCTGATTAGAGGGGTGGCCTGATTAGAGATGCTGGTCAGACATACAGATATGCAGGTCTGGCAAAACTACATGTACGTAATCTGCAAAGGTTTTCATTTTGTTACCATAATAATAGTTACTATTAATTGTTACTAAAAAATTGCAAAAATAACCATCCTTCAGATGGTGCTACATAGACACAGACAATGGTTCCTGATATATATATACCTGACGTTTAACAAGCATGACATAAATTTTGCCAGTTTTTCATAATGCTGTGCGTGTTTTCAACAATTGTTCCAAGTGTCGAAAACATTCCCAACTGATTGATGGATGGTTTGTGTAGCTTGGAATAATTGCCGAAAATATATGTTTTCATGTGAATTGCAAAGATTGACTAACTGGTCAAATTACTTGTCAGGGGCTCACATTATCCATAAATAAAATTGACTAAAAAGCATGTAAATGTTATAAAAGTAAACATTGATTATAGTAAACATACAAAGCTGTACAACATTATAAGTAATTATTCTGATATAATGTCTTTCTGACAAAACAATGGTACTAATAATATTCCTTCCAAGTCATTGATTAATTACTCTACTAAGTCACACAAGGCTTACCCTGAGTACTCTGAGTGAGTCATTCGCTGATAGACCCTTGCCCAACAAAACTGCACCTTCGGTTGTGATGCGGTTATTTCTGAAAGAAAACAAATTAAATTGGTTATTTGAAGACACAACATTTACTGACTTGACATGTTTCACCAATACTTCCAAACCATTTGAAGAACAATGTTATTGTGTCAAGGTAGATTAACAAAGATAAAGGTTTTATGTTAGATTCACTTTTTATTTTACTCATTGCTTGGGTATTTTAGTCATGAAATCAATCACCACTACTGTTTTAGTCATCTAAATGCTACAAATAATGAATAACATTTTTGTAAATATTTTTTATGTAGCTATATTTATTGCAAAGTTGATCAAATATTGTTTAAATGGTAAGCCTTTTATTATAAAATAGATTTAATTATTGTTTTATCTGTGAACAAAGATCACATTATTGTAGATAAATAACAGTTACTCTCCCATTGTCATAAATAACATGGTAATATGTTAGACCAGCACCTATCACATCTGATTAAAGTTTGTCACCATAATTACTCAATTATAATTACTGAAACTATTACACATTAAAATATCAACTTCTACTTAATTTATGCACTATCAACATAATTACAACTTGTTTAAGGACTAATCATTGCTGTGTTTTTAAGCCAAATATATATATATATGCTTTTTACTGAATCATTAAAAACTATGCTATATGTCTAGTTTAGCAAAGAACATTGCCATCGATAAAGTTCTAAAAAGTGCTCAATATCACACTATTCACCAGATCAAGCATTTGTGACAATGTCCCAATTTTTCAATGTATTTCTTACACAATTTATAATACTTTCAAGGCATAACGTGAGGAATCTGGTAAAACACATACGGGATGTCGAGTTCTCGGAGGGCTGAGTTGACCTTGAGTGCGTCCCCAAGGGCCTTTGCTCCATCTAGCCCGAAGCCGTTCCATGCTAAGTTGATAGTGGACATTAGGACATTAAGCTGCAAAACATGTCAGGACACCGGTAAATATGCAGCACATGTTGGTTTGTAAGGTCCGAATTTTAAATCCGATTTATTTCCCTATAAACTCTTAAATTACAAATACCTATTTTTTTACTAAACAGTGGAACCTCGTTTTAGGATCACCTCAGTAATACAGCCACCTCACAATTAAGGTCAACCTAGAACAGTCCCAAATTGTTTCCACATACAGTCAAGTTTAGGATATTAGTCCCACTAATAAGGTCACCTCGCTATTCAGGTCACTTTTGCTTAGTCCCTAGGGTGAGCGTTACAGTGAGGTTCCACTGTAGTTTAAAATAAATCATACATTTTGCATATTTCGCACCAAAAGTGACACATGGCAACATTATAAGAATGTCAGTGAAATGGTCCCCAGAGACATCATGCACATTCCGCAAATGTTCAGGCACCATCCCTTATTTGAAGAGAAACTTCACCTTGATTCCATTCGCAATGGCTACAGCTCCTCTGTGGGAGATTCCATTCCAGCTGAGGTCGAGGTGTCGTAGTGAGCTGTTTTCCGCCAAGGCTGGGCCAAGAATTACCCCCGTGGCCGGGCCAAACTTGTTCCCGCTTAAGTTCAGGTACTCAATCTTTGTTGTATTCTGCAGCACATTCGGAATCAAATCAGTGAATAACATATAAACAGGTAGTGAGGAATGCTGTAATAATAGATCATGCACTTCTATTTGGCACTTTACGGTAACATGATCTGCACAGACAAACCACAATTAAAATTCCAATACCAAGAATTTAAATGTCTCAAGCGCTGTCGTACTAGATATTTCCTAGATGGAATTTTCTTGTGTTCCCGCACAATTTAAAACTCTAATGAGAAACTTACAGTACAGTTGAACCTCTGAAGGATCACCTGTGTTGACCAACCACCTAGATGTAATTCTACGCAATGTATGGAAGAAAGCTGAATCAAATTAGTAACAGACTTTGCTAGTCATGACTGCAGCTCCCATGAGAACATTGCAAAAACCACCCCACCCACGCTCCAATTAAAAGACGGAGCCCTCGACTTCAGGGAATCCCAATACATTTATCAATTCAACCATTCTCACGGGCAGTGAGCTTTGTGTATTCAAACAACTACTTATACTTCCCAAACATTACAAGTAGTAACAGAAGCACATGTCAGCTGAAACAAAAATGAGCTGAACACTCCTGCAGACAATATTATTATTAATTGGCTGAGGTTTCACAAGAGGATCTGCCAGGGGTACTGAAGCTGATGTCATCAGAATAGTTGCCAGGTGTGTGAGAATTACATGTCTTGGATTACTTGCACAGCTGTGAGGGTTTCGTTTGATGTAGGTGTATATACTTTAGCCTAATGGTTGCATATGATAATTGATAGGATATAGGTGTCACAGACTTCCAGCAAAATTGAGCAAATTCGATTTGATGTTGACTTATTCCTTGGCCTGACAGACGGTGAATTTTAACATCACCATAACAACCAATAACAATAGTATACTAATTATATTACTACAGGGTTTCATGTTAAAATACAGAATTAAAAAAACAAATTGCTGTAGTTCTGCTAGTATGAAACAGCACCATGAAAAAGTATTCAAGTTAATGACATGTTTTCGTATTTCAGAGACACATATGTTTTGAACCTTTTTAATGCCAATTACAGAGTATACATCAACATTTAAGGGTCTCAACACACTTACTGTTATAGCCGTGGCCAAATACACTGCTGCTGCATCATTCAGACAGTTTCCTGAAATACAGAGAAATAGTAATTCACTCCACATTGTTTCAGTTCACTCACTTGTATGAACAAGTATCTGGCATACAGTGATGAAAAGACCATCATCAAGATGCTGACCAACAGAAAATGAGCCAGCAACACCCCAAGCACCACGAGAGAGACAAATTTACATAAATGTCTTTACAAGGGTAATAAAGCACTCACAAACTCACCAAGGAGTTGCAGCATGGAGGAGTGAGGAAGGCATTATGGGGCACAGAGAACTGAGACACAACTAAATAGAAAACTGTTGGAAGCCTGCGTATGTGGTACCAACTTGTAGATATAGATTGGGAACACTGGCACTAACAGAGAGACAGGAGAAGACACAACAAGTAGCAGGGAACAACCGGGTCTGAAGAACACATAGAGTAATCCAAGAAGATGGAAGGTTGATGAAGGAATTGAGAGATGAGATTGGTATGAAAAATACCTAATGATTATAATGAAGTAGTTGGACGCAGAATGAGATGACCACGACACATGCAAAGGATGAGCAAGCACAGGCTGTTAAAACGAGCATGGAAAGCAGAAGTGGGTGGCAGAAGAAGAAGAGGAATTAAGATGAAAGCTGAGATGGAACGACAGGATGAAATGGGACCTTGTATGATCGGCCATGAACGGAAGACCATTGCAGAGGACAGAGGGACATGGCCCCTCACCCCATAAGAGAGCAAGGGGAAGAAGAAGGCTCACCGGAGAGATTTAGGTGGGTCAAAGTGCCGTTGACTGCCAACACTTGGCACAAGTCTCTTGCAAAGGTTACTCCCAGTTTGTTGTCCGACAGATTCTACAACATTCAAAAGATGTAAAGACATTACAATTCTTCCAACGGGTCACATAATTATCCCTGACAATTTTGTACCCAAGGTGCAAGCTGTCTTGTAGGAAAAGGTTAACATATATATATATATATATACATATATATATATATATGTACGTATGCATGCATACATGTGTGCAGTCATTCATGTATGTATGCGTGTGCTTGTGTGTAAATGAAAACCTGCCCAAAACTAAACACTAGTACACAGCAAATGGCTAATACTTGTATTTACACAATGCCAGAATTACAGGAAGGTATTTGAGATGTTGAAGGTACTTACCAAGTCTAACACGTAGATATTTTCTTTCAGCATGTCACATATGTGGTGTCCCCCCTCGTCACCCAGCCAGTTGTCACTGAAGTTTAGATCCTGAATGCACGGGTTACTCTGAGAACAAAACATACGTTTGCACCATATTAATGATTTAAAATCCTGCAATGCGTGTATTTGTTGCATTTTCAAAAATAATTGCAGTATAAATATATGTTTTATTAAAAAAGTCAATAGGTCTTCATGCTGCTTTTGTTCCTCATAAGAATCCACATTAGACCATAATAAAAGTATTCAGATTGTTCTTGAAATGATGTATATGCAATTTTTTTTACAAGTATTTGCAGTAATTTTGGAAGATGCAATAGTGCATTGCAAGTATTTCCAATTTATTTACACTTTAAAAAGTAATGTAAGTAATTGCAATTTATTTAATACTTATAAAATAATAATAATACATTTCTTATATAGCACCCCCAGGGTGCAAAATAGATTTAGCTGACAGGTAGTCTGTTGGACTAGCTGTCTCAGAAACAACTTATCCTGATATTGTTTTACTAGTCCTTAAAAATAAATGTGCCAGGTACCATCAAACTGTTGTATCATATATGTGTCCGTTATGACACATGGTAAAAGTGGCTTTTATTTCATAAAGAAAACAAGCCGTTTCTTATTTCAATTAAATGTTCAACTAAATGTGTCGTTAATAGAAACAAATAAATGTGATTTTGTAGATCCAATTGCAAAGTCATCAGAAGAAATGACTAGTTTAATCAGGGGACAAAAAACGGCAGTTGTGGACAAGGCGATGCCAGCAGAATTTGAAGCATGTTGGCGACGAAGTACCAACATTGTCGGACTATAGTCACTAAGCTGCATCATTTGGCCTACACTTTTCATTGGCATTTCCTTTCCCGAAGCCGACTGAACAATCAGTAACATTGCTGGCTAAAATACCACCCGTTGCGGGAATAAAAAACGCAACTGCGATCACGATGGGATAACACATAACAATGTCTGTAACCTGCGCTTGTATGTTTGTCCATGTCGCTCATCACTCATGACCGCTAGGTGGCACTACCTATGCTAACCGAATGTAAACAACCACCATTAACATTCACAGCATTCAGCAAGTTTCCCAATCGACGGTCGTATGGAATATTTAGCTGCGTGTGATAAAATGCTACCTTATAGTCTTATTTTGTTTTATTCCATCACAACACCCAACTAGCATGTATACAGCATAAATTAATTCACATCATCAGAGCTAATCCAATGGGACTGCTACTCTAAACATGGACTAGTTCGGTCACTGAAACAACTCGTCCGGGACAATCGGATGGGCCTTATTTCACAGCCTGCACCCTATCCAAATAATTATTCTTGGGCACTGTACAAATGTTATCATATCAATAAATTAATAACATAAAACCATAAAACATTCCACCCATCCCGGCTTGCCCATCCTATCATTCATAGACGACAACTAGAGTGTTTATTAAGAGGGTAGAAAATGCAATACTAACTACGAGGGCTATTGCAATTGGCTTGATATTCTTTGGCCCGAGTCCATGATGTGTCATGTCAAGAGTTGGGTCGTCTAGATGACGAAGAAAGTATGATGCCGGGATGACTCCAAGTTGCTGACATGAGTCCTTGTAGACTCGCATCCCAGAGAAGTCAGGACTGACTGGTCGCTCTGTTGTAAAAAGTAAAAAAGTAAAGGTAAGTTCTTGTATAGCGCAGTATCCAGTCCAGAGGACTGCTCAAAGCACTTTACACTTTACTCCTTTGGAGACCTGTTCAATCGAACACCATCTCGACTTCTCTGGGAAGCATTCAGTCACGCTGCAATTAATGAGCAGAGATTATCTGTACACAAATATCCGCCACTCTCTATAGCCAGGTAGTCATTCATACAGCTGAGTGAACTGGCACAACACCGAGTGAACGAACTTGCCCAAGGTTCGTCACGGCAGCACAGGATTCGAACCCAGGTTCCCTCGATTTACAGTCTCCCTTGCTCTAGCCACTAGCTGTGCTCCATCCATTAAATATTCTACATACTTAATATACTTACCGCCTAATTGTGTTTTAATGAAGCAGAAATTTAACCGTTCAATGTATGATTATGAAAATCGTGGAGCTGCCATTCAAATCCATGAATAGTGAGCTCTGATAATTCGGATAAAGGTTGTGACTTATTTTAACTCAGTTAATTTTACTAACTTTTCCAAAAAGGTTGGATTAATTTATTAATTAACTTTACCAAGCAGGGTTAATTTATTAACAAATGTAAAATGTTGTACATTAGATACAGCCATCTGATCAGCAGTGATTGGCAAGCGACATTTATGTGTCACGTATGAGAAAAAAGATACTGTAATCTGATCATTTAGGTGGAACTTTCGATTTGTTTGTCATCACTGAGCTTTGCCATTGAACGAAAGAAACTGAATTACAACGATGGGTTCAACAGTCAAGGTTAGCCTTAGTGATTGCGTTAATAAAAAAGGGGTGTATGCTAATTAGAGCATGTACGCTTAATAGAACGAAAATGGATATAAATTTATTCAGAAGATACCTAGTTAAAATCTTTACCTTCCACCTCCAAATCTGTGTCCCATCCAGAGTCGGAAAAGATGTCATCAGAAAATTCGGTAAGAGAGTGCTTTACAACACATGTGGAGCGGGCAGATTTATCACGCTGCCGACTACTCTCTGCTCCATCGAGAAGTCCTGGTCGTAATTTTTCAGAAGGGAAAACACATGCGGTGTGAGGGCGTTGCTTCTTCCGTGGCAGTGCAACCTGCAGGCAAAGGGTTAAAATTAAAATAATGGGTTAAAATAAGGCTAAAGTAAAAATGACATGTAAATATTCACAGAAACAAAAGCAGAATTGTTAGTATTTTGGTTATCTAAAATGTAGGAATATATATGACATATCTGCTATTTTAATTAGGATGGCTTCTAGAGTAGCAACCAGTTTTAACCTCGGTAGGAGTCCAGCAGCAATGCTTTCATAAGTTTTGTTGCTAAATGAAATACTTTGCATTTTAAATGTAAAACTGTTATGTAATGCATGTACCCAGTGACCCCATGGAACACAGCCCCTTAAATTTGTGTTCAATTGGAAATAAATAATTGCATTGATCTGACATACTTCATGGATGACTCCTAAGTACTTTCATGACACACGAGATGGAATATTTCCACCTCAAAACACCCACCTTGCGCTGTGTGCCGGGGGTGGAACTAAGCGGGCGAATGGTGTAGATGTTGGGGGGGAATGCGGAGGAACTCCGTAGCTTCAGCTGGCATTGGGGCGCTGTGCTGTCCTTCCCCGGCAGTCCTGATGAAAACATCATCGTTCTTCTCTGGATCTTCGTGTGAGATGAACTGACATGACATGGATTGCCATCCGATGTCCTTCAACAAAATGGCAATCTTTTATTACAGCCTAAAGCCGGGGACTGCGCATTCATTCACGCTGCCATTACAGTATGCAATGCTCTGCTGACTACCATTACTTCTAAACCTTCTCTTCAATTTTTCAAGGCTGCCTTAAAGACTCACCTTTTTATTACTGTGTATACTGCTTGAATGACCGCAGAAATATTGTACTCTAAGATTTTTGATCATTCTTAATATATTTTTACAGTCGAAAGAACATTTTAAAGTTCTTATTTTAACATGATAATTTATTTATTTTAAAATTTAAACCAACTTTCTCAATCTACTGATGTTTACACAGCACCATTATCTTCATTTACTTATTCTTCTATTTAAATATGTTTTGTTTCTACTATTTATGTATTAGTAAATGTAAAGCGCTATGAACGTTATGGATATGGTGCAATATAAAATAAACAATATATATTATTAAAACTGGTCTAAATTATTAAACAAATAAATCTTTTAAAATGTTCATATTTCTATCGTAATGTATGGATTTCAACAGAAATGTATGTTGACCCAACGATTGACACTGGTCGCACCTATAGGATATCCAAAGAGGAAACAGAAGAGAATCCTTGTGAAGAATGCATGTTAAATGAGACATCCCAGCATGCTTTTTAAGCCATCTGAAATAGTTATGCTGAAATGCAGTGTGGTATTTACTGATCTTTTCGGTCTGTAGATTGAGTTTTTTATATTTTATTTCACCCGAGGGCCCCCATGCAACTGGAGCTGTTCAGATGCTGTTATTATAATTGTGCTTATATTTGTATACATGCTTTTAATGGTGACAAGAAACCAGAAGTAATAACAAAAACACAGAATTATGTATACTTTTCCATGCAAAATGTGTTCTGTACTGGGATTATGGAACGTGAAAGACCATAAAATATAATTCTGAATATATCAACAATGCATATGTGACCTGTCATTGAGATATAATTTATTACAAAATGTTATAGACATATGACCATGTTTATTTCCTTTGCTGAATACTGTTGAAATGCTGTCATTGTCAGTACTGGTGTCTAGCAACAACTATATGATCTTTGCGAGCTGTATGTACATCAATCTTGCCATAAATGTTTAAATGCCATAAAAACCAGAGTAATTCCTATTTTTGCACGTCTTTTTACTTAAAATGCTTTAAATAAAATGACATTTTATTGTAATATTGCATTTGTCTGTTCTTTGATGTTTCTCGATCCTCGCGTGCCTGTATTTTTATCTCCACCGCCCCTCAAGCTTCCATGTAAATAATGACCGTTCCCTTGGCTTGGCTTTCCTACATGACTGTGTACGAATCTATTCTATGAAATCCATATCATTCAATCTAGCACGCTATCAATTTTTTTTTTAAATACACACACATGTTTATTAATGATCTGATATGAGATCAAATCGTTGACTTGTTGCTGATGTTTATAAGCTTTGGCGCTATAATCGGTTGCTAGGCATCCGCGTCACTGTCGCTAGTGATGCCAACTTTTTGCGGGAACTCTGCAACTAAAAACGTAAGCTGAACTGAATTATATGTCTGACGACGTTGGTTAGAAACTTTATATAAATTGTCATAGACATGTGTACAGTTCAACAAAAGACGTAGCGTTACGTACCTACCAGCGCGTTCTGCCGAGTGTTACGGATGCAACAGGGTTTCCGAAACAGAATTAAACAAAACCGGAATGTTCAGGGAGCATTCCTTATTTCGGGTGCCACGATCGCCACTAGTCAAATGCACGAGCGTGACTAGACACGTACTGGCACGGTTGGTTGCATGCATGCTTTTTAGCATAATTAGACGTGTGGCAAAACCACCAATCGCAACAAGTAAAGTAATGACTAATATTCCATTAATCAGTATAAGTTTCAAGCGACATACCAGTGAATGCGCGTCTGTTGGTTATCCATGCCGTCTACCTGTCCTGTCCCTAGATCAGTTATACCTTGTCTCTGAGCCTCTGTTTCTGTGACTGGTATTAGAGGCAGCAGAACTGGCAGTCGTGCTATGCATATCGTTTATCCTGCCAAGTTAAATCGGATAGAATATAGTGTCGAATTAGTCATGCTATCCATGACCATAGATATGCGTTACGCTTCTATAATTGTCACAGAGACACAGCGGGTTGTTCCATGCAAATTCTACAAATGTTTACAACTGTATATAGTGTAGTGGCGGCACGTATTCGTGGGTCTAATTGGGGGTCGTATTGCAAATACGATGCAATCGAATAACGAAAATTGTTATTGGCGTGGGCATACCGTGAATGAGGTTCTACTTTTCAGCCACGGTTATTTAATTTCCGGTGCGATAAATTGCTAATCGACCGGTCGGGCACAATGTTGTCAGTGCAGACTGGATACATGTATTTATAGTAGTATAATTATGAACGAAAATTCTGGTCTAATTGCCTGCTAATACTTCATAATACATACATGACATGCTGAACGAAATAATAAGTACGCGATTGTTAATTACAAACACAGCTCTGACTGATGCGACGGTAATAAGGTAATTACAGTGTTTCGCATATTAAAGGCATTTGTTAATGACCACATGACACATATTGAAATGATGGTGGGAGCGTTGCATACCAATAATCCGCGTATTCTATATGGATTAACACCCACTGTATGCAAGCAAAAATATAAACGTGTTGGAAACCAATATAATATTGTATAACATGATCGATTGTTTTGGGGAATGTCCATACTATAAAAAGTACAATGGTAATGCTAATACCGTAATATATAAGTTTTATCTTATTGCTGTTATTGTTGTTGTTATTGTAGTTGTTATTATTGTTGTTGTTGTTATTGTAGTTGTTATTATTGTTGTTGTTGTTGTCGGTGGTGTTGCTGCTGTTATTGTTGCTATTGTTGGTGTTGTTCTTTTATTATTATTATTATTATGTTCCTTTACACGTCTTGCAGCTGTCTGTCGCTCTTGATTATCCTCTTCGTCTTTAGTCGTCAGCCAATCTCTTGAGTACATTCCCCTTTGTGTTGGCTACTTTGCATATAATAGTATATCTTTTGAAGCTGGTGAGGAGTCAACTAAATAAGGTCGGGCAGTGGAGCGAATGGGAAAAGAAAGTCTAGCGAAGAAAGCATATTATGACAGTGGAAGGCAAATGAGACGAAGACCACCAAGACTGAGATGGGAGGATTGTATGTAAAGAGATGCTTTGAGGGATTGGGAGAGGAGCGGGAAACGAGAGTGAAGGATAGAGTGGAGTGGGGTAGGCTGGTGGAGACAACGGTGCAAGAACAGTGGGGGAAGAAAATAAAACAAACCGAGAACCAGTATCGATCGAGGTCAGCCTCACTGCGGACATTCAGGGAAAAGACGAACACAACAAACCTATAAATTACTCTGACCAAAACATTATAGTATTTTTGTCTATGGTCTGTTGAAGAATTGCCTTTTACACTCCTGCTCGCTTTGTTAGTTGATTTCGTGGCTCATTAACCAATTACTTTGCTATGATCTGATTCATAATTACACGTCAACATTACGCATTTCAACCAACACAAAATGGCATAAACATTTATTTAGCTATACGTTTGTTATGTAGCTCATCGAACTAACTTCGCGCAAACAGTCGACATGTTGATAACTAAAGGACTCTTAAGGAATATTATAGCATACTGCAATAAGGACTATGGAGTATAATCCTAGTCGAAGTCAGTGGGCATCGATTGACAGCCAAAATCAATAGATCTAAGTGCGTCAGGTAATCCGCAACTGAGTGACCACTTCAGGTTATCTACTTAGCCCTGGCTTAACAGAATGACTCAACGCGTATTGATTGTGTTGGTCTGTGTGCGAGGTCTTTGCAGAGCACTAGTTCCCGCTAGGTCTTCGTAGGAACGACGAGGAGCTCTTTCTGGCGGCGGCTGACTTCCTGCACAAAGCTCTCCATTAGGAACTGTGGCCACGTACAGTCATTGCTGTATTTAGGGCAGGGCAGACGGGGCAGTTGCCCAGGGACCTCCACAATTTAATGTTTATTGGTGCCGCCACAAAACGCTTTTTGCGTAAGCCTAATTTCTTTGCGATCGAAACGTCTTAGGCGTAACTTTGATGGTTTAATATGATGCGAATTGATGTTCTAAATGGACAAACATCGTACTTTGCAATAAAGTCCCCATTGTACGTAGAAGGTATAGAGAGGAGTTATAATAATTATGATACGATGTTGTTGTTTATCGCCCATCCTTTCATCGTCTATTGCTGTTATGTCGAGACTTTCTCTCGCTTCGTCCCTTCTTGGCCCCTGCAAAAGTTTATGCTCAAAAGGACACAACACCCGCTTTTGTTTTGCTGAGTCATGTTGGTCGATCACGTACTGTCCTCCCCCAGCAGCCAGGGTCGTATTAAAGTTCTTCAGGGATGTCTTCATTGTGTCTATGTATCGTTTGTTTTGCCCTCAGCGAGAGCGGGTCCCGTTTGACAGTTCACAGTAAAACACCTCTGGTAGACGTGTGTCTGGCATTCTGACCACATGGCCAACCCATCTCAGCGATGTCTGCTCCAGCCTGAGCAGACAATATCCGATCAATCACTGCCCAGGGGCTTCCATATCATAATAAATAAATCCAAACTCTGGTCACAGTTGGACAGTAATCTCATGCCGCGGCCTTATATATATATATATATATATATATATATATATATATATATAAGGCCGCGGCTTTATAAGATTTTAGTAATTTCACATCTGATGGTTGAGACGGTCGTCGTGCAACGGGACATGTTCGTGTTTGGGATGACATGATAGTGAACTTCCTCGACTGTGCTACCGGCAGGTCCGCAGTGTGGATTCTAAATAGCACTGAGACCTAGACGGAGCTTCGACGAAGCGGAAGAAGGTTTGGGTTTTTGGCGCGAAGCCTGCATGCCTGGCTATCTATATGTACTTGCGGTGATCAACAGCTGTAATGACCGATAGAAGATGGATTGTCCGACCGACGTCAGTGAATGACACGAGAGAGCTCGAGGAGGATTCCTCACCTTCAGACGGCGTCGACAAATGATGTATACTTGTCATAGGCGGATCCAGGGGGCATGGGCGACAATTGGAATTTCCTTTGGAATGAGCCCGCACTAGCGTAACGTGCCCCATAAACCTTTCAATGTTGGTGTTTTGGGGAAAAGTGTTGATATTTTTGGCGAACCTCAAGGGGGGTGCAACTGGAAGCTTTTGGAGAGCCTCAAGTGTTGGCATTTTTGGCGAGTTTCGGAGGGAGGTAATTGGATGTTTTTGGAGAGTATGAAACGTAGCTTTTTGTGGGTTGCAATTGGAAGATTTTGGAGAGCATCAAGTGTTGGTATTTTGGCGAGACTCAAGGTTGGTATTTTGGCGAGCCTCAAGGGTTGCAATTGGAATGTGTTTGCACCCGCTCAGACTACCCTGTCTAGATCCGCCCGTTTATTATAGTATTACGCTGGAGTTCTGCTCCATTGTGGTCCATCAGCGCCGCTACCATAACGCTGCAGGGACCAGGCACAGTAAATATTCATGTTGTGTTTCATTAAAACATAGGACCTAGACAGTTGCGATATTTGTTTAAAAAAACCTTTGATGTGAACTGAATTAATTTGATCAGACATATTAGCAAGTTTAATAACAGAAGGTATGACAGTGGAGTGATGCAGTTTTTGAAGGTGCTCGGCGTAGATATCGTTTGTCAATTTTCTTCGCGTAACACAAGAAGGTGCAGTATTATACATGGTTATTTTCATATCGATAGCCATGGTTTCAAAGGAACTGGAGCATAGGCGGATCAAGGGGGCCTAGGTGGCACGTGCCCCCTAAACCATTGGAATTTGGCGTGCCCGTAGACCATTGTAAATGGGCCTCGTTTTTTGGTAAATATTTTGACAGTTCCTCAATTCCGTTTTTCATTACTATTTCTGAGAAGATAAAACGTTACCCTCAACAGAGGGACGACGGTATCCCCGACCACACGTGGTTCCACAACGTCGGTGTAGACGTATAGCAAGTAAAAACCCTGCGCCATATCTACCACAGATTCGGCTTTAACGTAATAATAATCTGGTCCTGCTTCTTCGGGTGTGGTGTAAACATCCTGGCTTAAACCTAGCAAACGCTGAAGTGTCAACGAATACACTGAGAATGAGATGTTTTCTACCATGTGTATAGTCACTTTTTGTGTGATGTCACTGTAGCTCAGTTTTATTTGCTTCTCTTTTATCGGTGACTTTACGATTCTGTTGATTGCACGAGTGAGCGCTTGGGGACTACCGTAGTGGCCTGCCTCGTTATTCACCACATAACGCGTACCATCAACATTCACGGCAAAATAAACGTCCTCTTCTCTCACGTTGTACCAACTGTGCGGATATTGAATCTCCACCAGTCCACACTCCCACTGACCGACTAAACTGATGCGTTGTGGCAAAGCCGTGACATAGTGGGTCAACGTGTTGTCGGGATTTAACTCCATAGACGCGTTGCTGGGCAATGTCAGGTAAAAATCAGACGACATGTTCATCGCGTTTCATAGACGGATTAGGTAACAGGTATCCCAGGCAACTGCTCAACAAAGCCGTCCACAGTTTAGTTTCCGGCTACTTTAGTCAAGTTGTAGATACTGACCAATATAACGGTGTACAGTATGACGATTTGGCAGAAGAAGACGATTTCCGATTTCGGGCATGTATTTCCAAACAACACCCAACGTCTGCTGTTACTTCCGGTATCTTCGAGCTCTGTGTTTTCGAATCGAACGTCCGTCGTATCTTCCATAACACGAATGACGGCTCGACTGGTGTGTACTAACCTTTATACGCGACGAGTGACGCCTTATCCAACCAGCTGTTAAACGAGTCTGAATACCCTACCCACTTGACCAGGACCTGTGTCTTTCTTCCTCGCTTGCGCTGCTGCAACACTTTCTCGATACGATAGAGTTTATCCTTGGTCACAACCACTTTCTGTAGTTCTTGTTCGTAAAATGTTCCCTCTATCGGCGTGTCTTCATCATCAATCAAACGATAAACAGGCGGATCGGAACGATGAACTGTTTTGACGGTAAATATCACGTCACTCCAGTTGGGTAGTGAAGTGATTCGCTATGATAGGTATAATGACGTTCAGCTATGCACAAACACTCGATCCAGGCTGATCGGCTAACTCACCAACTGGTGTTTATTGGGCGTAGTGATACATGCGATAATGTAGTTCGCTATAGCAATTATGGTATGTGCTATATCACAACATCTCCCTCTGCAGAAATAAAAGTGAACGATATACATAGAACTAGAACAATAATTATGAATATGAGATTATGAGTAAGCTTATATAACACAGAACTATTCTAACGTAATTGTATAGTCAATTAATAACTAGTCAAAATTACTCATTGCTGAATCTGGCCGGCTTCCTGATCACGCGCCCTGATCGTCGGATCGCTGGTTCGGAGGGCGGTGTGTCACCGGTCGTTGACGGGCACCGCGACCGGTTGGTCGGAGGTGTCGTCGTCGTCCAGCGGGTCACGGAATGTCACGGATCTTGGAGTTGGCGTCAACACCAGCTCTCTCAGATGGGACCTTGTTCTGCGCAGACGCGTGCCATTTGGCGTCTGTACGATGTATGAACGCGGTTCTGTGCTCTGCGCGATGATCTCTCCAGGGCACCATTGGTGTGTTTCCTTGTTCAGGATTCGCACGCGTTGCCCAGCATGCAGCGGAGCGAGCTCTGGACCCGCGTGTCGGTCGTGGTCCCGTATCATTCGATCTCTGCGTCGCTCGAGTTGCTCGTTGTTCGATTGCTGGCTCTGCGTCAGCGTCGGGTGGTGACTCGGTAGGGTAGTGCGCACAGGTCTGTTGAACAAGATTTCACTCGGGCTAGATAGATGACTATCCAGCGGCGTGCATCGATGGTGTTGTAAGGCAATTAGCACGTCGCTGCCCGTCTTCGCACATTTCTGTATGACCGCTTTCACCGCCCTGACCTGTCTCTCAATGAGTCCGTTGGATTGAGGATATCTGGGTGATGTTGTAGTGTGTTTGACGTTCCACTTCTTACACATGTCGTGGAATGGTTGCCCTACATACTGTGGGCCATTGTCAGTCACTATTTCCAGTGGTGGTGAGAACATGCTGAATCATTCTGCTGACATGTTCGCGATGGCAGAACTGGTTGTTGACTGCATCTTCTGGACGAGGTAGAACTTTGAGTGAAAGTCGCTAATCAGCAGGTAGTTGTTTCCTTTGACCTGGAACATGTCGCTTGCCACTTTAGTCCACGGTGTTGATGGTACGTCGTGGGCGAGGAGAGGTTGTTGTTGGTGTTCTGGCTGATTCTCCTGGCAGGCTGCGCAGGTTTTCACCATTGTCTCTATGTCTTTGTGAATGTTTGGCCAGTAAACTGATTCACGCATCAGTCGTCTGGTCTTCTCGATTCCGAGATGTGCTTCGTGGAGCTGGCCTAGGATGTCTTTCCTCATCGCCTCAGGAATGATGACCTGTCTCCCTTTGAAGATGACGCCATCAGAGATGCCAATTTCGTCGCGATAGGACCAGTATTGGCGAAGGTCCTGTGGCAGATCTCTGATCGTGTTGGGCCACCCGCTGTAGACCACTTGCTGGAGGGCTCGCAGTGTGCGGTCTGAGGTGGACAACTCTCGAAGCTGAGCACGTTTGTCGATGCTAAAGTTGATTAGATCGATGCTGTCGATGACGTTTTCCACTTCTTCATCTTGCACGACAGCATCCACAGCCACGTCCAGTGGGATCTCAGCGTTGTTCTTCGGGTTGGGGAGCCTCGACAGAACGTCGGCAATGATCATCTTGTTGCCTGGTCGATACACAAGTTGGAAGTCGTACCCCTGTAGCTTGATCAGGAGTCGCTGGAGACGTGGAGGTGCACTCTTCAGCGGCTTGTTGTGTATCGTTATCAAAGGCTTGTGGTCTGTTATGACAACGAACTGCTTTCCGAACAGGTAGGTGTGGAATTTTTGGATGCCATTTACGATCGCTAGTGTCTCACGTTCGATGTTCGAATAGGCTGACTGGGCTGGGGTGAGTGTCTTCGATGCGAACGCCACGGGTTTGTTGTTCTGCAGCAGACAGGCACCCAACCCTTTCTGCGATGCGTCGACTTCCAGCGTCGTTTCCTTCTGTGGATGGTAGTACGCCAGACACGATTCGTTGCTGATACATCTCTTCAGATCGTCATAGGTGTGTTGGTGGTCCTCGTGCCACGTGAATGGTACGTCCTTTTTGAGGAGTTCTCTCAAGGGTGCCACCTTGTCCGCAAAGTGAGGTATGTACGCTGCAAGGTAGTTCATCAGGCCGATGCATCGCTGCAGGTCCTCCTTGTCCTGAGGGGTCGGCATCATGCGTAAGTCCTCAATCTTGCTCGGGTCCGGTCTAATTCCGTCTTGGCCGTAGACTGACCCGAAGAAGACGATCTCGTGGGTCTTCACGACACATTTCTTCGAGTTGAAGACGAGACCTTCCTCACTAGCGACCTGCATCAGTCTCAGCAGGTTCTTGTCGTGCTCCACGTCGTCTCGACCATACACGACTACGTCGTCTGCGATGCCGACGCAACCTGGCGTCCTGGCTAGTATGAGGTCCATGGCCTGCTGGAATAGGTCTTGGGATACGCACAGGCCAAACGGAAGCCTCTTGTAGCAATACCTGCCGAAAGGTGTGCGGAAGGTCGTCAGTTCCTGACTGGCCTCGTCGAGGTGGATGGACCAATACCCAGCCTTGGCATCCATCTTGGAGAAGACGCGTGCCTCTGCAAACTCAGGATTGAGCTCTTCTAGAGTCGGTATTTTGTGTGGGCACCGCTTGAGGCTGTCGTTGAGACGCTTAGGGTCTAGGCAGACTCTTAACGAACCATCCCGCTTCACAGTCGTGGTGATTGATGAGCACCAGTCCGTGTGGTACTCGATCTTGCGGATGATACCATCACTTTCCATATTGTCCAATTCTCGTTGGAGTTTCTCTTTGAGGTGAATGCTGCACTTGCGTGGTGCATCGATTGATGGTTGCACATCTGGTTTCAGTACTAGGCTAACCTTCCCATCGAAGCTACCTATGCGGTCGAACTGCTCTGGAAAACGCCTCTTCAGATCATCCACGGACTTCACGGTCACCGCATGTTGGGTTGTTTTGTCTCTCGACTTGACTGCATTGATGGTGACGATTTTCATCTGTTCACATGCTCGCAAGCCTAAGATTGATGGCCCGTCGACATCGACGACGTAGAATTTGTACTTTCTCCACTGGCATTCTTTGTACTGGCAGAGTATTTTCATTGCACCGCAGCATTTTATCTCGCCACCATTGTAGGCTGTCAGTGTTCGGTACGGGCTCAACTTTGGTTGTCCACTGGTCACCGTACATTTGTCGTGCTATGCGTATGGGCAGTGTGTTGCCCGAAGCGCCAGTATCAACCTTCAGTTTGAGTTCGTGGACGCCCTTCATGTCAGCGCACACAATGTTAAGTTGAGCGTACACTTCGTCACGTGGAGAGTCTGTGCAGCGACCCGGGTTTTCTGTCGTCATCGTGCTGAATGACTTCGTGTAGACTTCGCCTTCACTTTCACTTTCGTAGTCCGGGTTCTCGTTTTCTGTTTGGTAGCCAGAAAGTTCATGGATTGGTTTATCTGGTCTGCGGCGACTGTCACGTCGGCTTCGGCTCTTTGGCTGGCTATCACGTCGTTTGCGATACCTTTGTTGTTCATCTTTCTGTTTCTTCCTACAACACTTGGCCCAGTGCCCGATGCCATCGCAGTGCTTGCATCTGTCTTTGTATGCAGGGCACTGCCTCGGTGCGTGTGACAATGCACAGTTTCTGCACGCGTTTCGGTGCTTTACCTCACTGATGGACGTGTGATGTGTGGATAATGTTTGTAGGGACGCTTTTCCGGCGACTATGGCCTCGTACTTGCGTGCCTCTTGCAGTACACTCCTCATGTCGTACCCTTTGTTTTGGTCTAGCAAATGCTTCTGCAACAGTTCATGAGGTGTACTCGCTATGATGACCTCAGTGACTCGCTCCACTAGCTCACATTCATCAAAGTCGCACAAACTGCCTTAATGACGCGCTCTGTTGACAAACTCGTCTCTACTTTCTCGCTCTGTTTGACGAAATGTCATCAGTTCCATTCTGTGGATGCGAAAGTTCAACCGTATGTCTAGTTGGTCTTCAAACAGCTTATAGAGTTTTGCGGGATCTTGCTTGTCTGTGTCTGATAGCATTGACGCATTTAAACGCTTGAGTCCTTCATTACCAACAGCAATCTGAATTTTGATTGCCTGTTTAGCTGGGTCAATGACATTCTCGTCTGTGAGTATCAGTGTCATTCGCTGTTTAAAGAGTTTGAATGTTCTGCGATGTTATCGCCTTCCCAGTTCATAGTTGGGTATTTTGCCATTGTTAGCTGGTTATGTGTTGCACAGTGTGTAAGGTATAGCTACTGTAGCCTGGCGACCGCTTTTATGGGTCCGGCTTTACGTAGGCTTATATAAAACTAACACTGTCACAGTTCACAAAGACACTAACGGTGTGCATGTGCGATGCTGTCGCCTCCTGGTGATCAGTTGACAACTTCTCCGACGTTGGTGGCGCCTTCTTGTGATCAGCTTTGACAACTTCTTCGACGTTGTCTGCATCTGCGTGACGCCATTTTGTTTGACTTTCGTTTCAACTAAACGTTTCGTTTGCGGCTTGTTAAGCTGGTAGCGCATTCAGTAACAATAGTTATAGTTCGTACACTGTTACCGCTGTTTGTAGTCGATATTCGCTCGTTTTTACCGCTGCCACCATGAAGTGATTCGCTATGATAGGTATGATGACGTTCAGCTATGCACAAACACTCGATCCAGGATGATCGGCTAACTCACCAACTGGTGTTTATTGGGCGTAGTGATACATACGATAATGTAGTTCGCTATAGCAATTATGGTATGTGCTATATCACAACAGGTAGGTAACCTTTTTTGAATTGTCTCTTGACTTTGCTGATACGCACGTGATCGCCCACTTTTAAAACCGGTTTGACTTTTCCGTGTCCTTCATTTCCCTACAACCTTTGCCAAACCTCTTCTTGATTGATCACGTTCACTTCAGACGGTGCCATTCCAATACTTCTATGATAACTGTCGTTGTACGAATCGACTAGGTGGTGTAATACGTCCAGGTACTTTAACGTCTGGTTTTTCGTGAAATATATCTACATACGTGTCTTCAGAGTACGATTGAAACGTTCCACGATACACGCCTTGGTCTCTTCGTTGTGTGTCGTAAAATGGTGGATACCTTTCTCTTTCAGAAAGTCTTGCAGTTGCCTATTCAGAAACTCTTTTCCTTTATCCGTTTGCAATGACAGTGGGCCATCATTGTCCTTTAACAACCGACGAAACGCCGTCGTGAGTGACGGCCCCGATTTGGTCTTCAAAGGAACAGACCACGCTTTCTTGGAGAACACGTCTATCACGGTCAAAATGAAAGTGTGACCGTCATTGTACCTTTTCAAACGTGACATGTCTAACAGATCGGCCTGCCATTGTTGATTTATACCACCCACTACGACACGTCTACGCCTGAAACGATATGTCACTGGTTTATGTAGTGTGTAAGTGTCTTGTTCCGACAACCACCGTTTCACCTCTTTCGACGACGCGCGTGAAGCACGTGAAGCACGATGTAGGGCATCGACGCCTCCGTAACTTCCGGTTAGTTTCGTGTCATAGTAAATACTTTTCAATGCATCGTGTGAACGCTTCGTCTTCTTACCTACGCGAGGAGACATGACATAATAATGCTGGTGTCGTGTCGTGCAAGACTATTAATACGGTTCCCAACGCAAGTGTTGCATCGGTGTGGTCGAATGAGCTGCGCGCCGTGACGACATCGGACGTCTTCGATGCCGATGACGACCACTGTCAAACGGACTGCTTTTTTCTTTTGATATATCGTCGTCCTCTGACGCTGTCTGCATGTAAAACCAACAATCGGGATTACCCACTAAATCCATGGGCGTGTTCACATCCTTGAGACTACGAGCGAAGGTTTTCCATCCCACCGGTTCAAAAGACTTCCGCTTTCTCAACACGTCATTGACGAGGTCCACGATGTTACTTCCCGGAATCGTTACGTTTCCGTACATCATCTCGCCACGATCGTTCCACCTCACGGCACCTTTCATTTTATTGATGAGTCGTCGTGCTTTCTGTTTCATAGCTTTCGGCACGCTGTCGACGATTTCATGTTCGATGTTCTCCTTTTTGACGATTTCATTTTCGGTAGGTGGTTGAAGTTTGTGTTCGACTTTGCTGGAAAATTTATCGATGGCTACACGCAGCGGTTCCTGCATACGCTTGTCGGAAAGATCGTTGTATCGACTCAACACCTGGTTATACAACACGACCTTTTCCCTCTCGTCCATATCGCTTTGTTCTAATATGTAACGTATTTCGTCATCCAGTCGACGCAAAACACTACCTATAGGATTGGTCGAAGGAGGTTGCAGTTGAACGTTATCCAAAATACGTGGATCAACCAGCGCCATCTTCTTTGTGTGCTCCATAGTCGTGTAGTTACGACTGCAACAACGTCGTCACCAACGGGGCTAGAAGGGACGTAGCCAAGGGAGCTAGTAGGGCCGCAAGGAAACCACCTTTCTACAGAATACGTTTCTTCTTATGAAGACCGGTTTTCTTGACGACCAAGGTTCTGAGGTCCTTCTTGTACCGACGCAGTTTATTCTTGTGACCTTTCTTTAGTGGTACGTTCCCTTTTAATATGTTCTGTGCACACTCGCACAGACTGTGTACCAGATCGGGTTTTCCCTTGTCGATGATGGCTCTGGCTAAAGCAGGATCCGCTTTAGCGAGGAGACAAAGGCACAGCGCGTTTCTCTTCACTCGCGCCGACATGACGAATGACGAGTGTCACGGCGTGTTTCTATTTATATCTTCGGAAGGTAGGCGTACTGAAATTTGTTTGGTTCCTTAACGATATTAGTACGCAGGCGCAAGTGTTCCGATGTGGCCTGTTTGAGGTCGACGAACAAATACCCGTGAGGTACGGACGTTGCTTCTTGCATGTACTTTATTCGACCCGGATACATATGTTTGATCAAGTTGACCACTTGTGTGTTGTCGCGAGGGTTCTTGAAGAGTACCATGTACTGTGCGTTTATACTTATGGTGCGACGTAGTAAAGAGACAACAAACGTCGTTTTACCACAGCCCGTCGGTCCGGCGACGATACAGGAAAACGGATGAACTAACCTCGTGTCCATACTTTACGCAAATGATGAAAGTGACTGGGATGCACGGTACTTCTACCATGAACAAAATTACACAAGATAAGGTTTGCACATTTTATTCGTGTACATCACAAACGTATTTACAGATCATCTTAAATAAGTGCAAGTCTTTGACTAGTCACTTACATGAATCAAACTTGGATCAACGAGTTGCAAGAACCAAACTTAGACGTTGTTAGCATATACATGCGTGTGTGATATCATACACGAAACCGTATTTTATTAACTGAAGACAAGTCCTTGATGTGACATGACTTACGGGTGAATTAACACCGCGGCAGAGGTCGTGAGCTTACAGGTCATTACGACCATGCCATTGGCTCGTATGGGTCGATTTATAGGTGAATTAACACCGCGGCAGAGGTCTTGAGCTTACGGGTGTCTGACCACCGCGCCATAGGCTCGAACGATGATAACGATGATGATACTTGCTTGTTAATGAAACACGGTATATGCATGATATTTCAACCACGTCATCAGTTCTATGATAACAACCTAGTTGTCAATAGAGAAACAGTACCGAAAGTAAACATCGTGCGAAACACACACCTTATCTCAATAAACCTTAACAACTATATGAAAATCGACTCCGTATGATACACAGTCACTGATAGACAGTATGCTACACTGTGTTTATTTATTCATGACATGACTTCTGCAGCGATTGAAGTATACAATATACTTCGTATATATTTCATCAGTGATCATTTAAAAAGAAAAAGAACACCACGGTGATAATGCAACAATGACGTGTGTGTATGTGTGTCGATACACTCTTTAACAATTGACAAATAGGAGTCGATAAACACAATAGTTCATCACGGCTATATTAAGACTGGATATTACATGGCTATCTCTCGAGAGTACCGAACAGTAAATGTGAAATGTACACTCTTTAATAATCGACAAGTAGGAGTCAGTGGTCGATAAACATCATACCTGATCATGGTTACACCAAGACTGGATGTTACACCAAGACTAAATGTTACACCAATACCGAATACTACACGGGGAGGGTAGCTCTCGAGAAGATTTACTGGCGTGTCTATTATACCAGACACGGAGAGGTAGAGACTCCATCGGCTTGTACCGGTCGTTTGGAATAAAAAATATGTTAGTGCAGAACGTTCTTGAATATATGTAAAAACTGAAGCATTCTTCACCCGAAACCCTCGATTTTTCCCAACACCACTCTCTTTGGTTTTCAGTACTTTCAAAAATGTGTCTGTCAATTTCGTTGTGTCTCTTATTTAGACCTTTCATGCTGAATTTATCCGTATCACCAAAACAATAATATGTTTTGCTGCACAACCCGATAAAACCTCTACCTTCGTATTCGAACTTGAATAGGCCAGGTGTCCTTTTGTCGTGACGCGCACGCGCAATACAACACGATTCCGAAGGGACCCATTATTTCCCTTCCATGCGACAAGTAACATAATCGGACGCGTGCGCGTTACAACAAACAGCAGGAAACCACCGGGACAAGTTTGTAAAGTGTTCTTGTCGTTTATCGGTGGTAACACAATCGTCTAAACAAGAAAAGGTAGACTTAAATATGCGGAATCCGTATCCATCTCGCAATATTGGAAGAGAGGGCGCTCTACGTAATAATCTATGAAATCGTAATAAAATTCCAGCATTCTCAACTTTGCATACTGGTAAATCATAAAACCGATTTGAAGAGGGAGATCGTATTTAATGGATTTCTTGTTCATTGTTAGTTGGTACATGGATTCCGTAATTTGGTCTAGCTGGCGAAAACGATGATTGTTAATTCCTTGGCTCGCCGTTTTACTATTACAAAAGATAATATTTCTGAAGAGATCCTTATTAGTGATACATTTTCCATAGGCACTATTCCCAAGAAGTTTCATCGTATCACCGATAATGGCCTTGTCCGGGTGCACGTCACCTTCGTGGCGTGCATTCGAGACGGCATTGGCGAAATGCTTGAAACACGGACTTGGTTCGTATTCTAAAACTTGATAAACGTGAGATACGATCAATCCGTGTTTCAAATACCATTTTAACAAAGGTGTACCTAAAAGAATTTGTTTAGCAAAATACGAAGCAACCAGTTTACGCCGAGGAGTAGATAATATATTGTGCTCTTCAGCGTAAGCTCGCATATACGGGCCGATATCGTCACGGGTAATGTCAATGTTTTTGAAAATGGGTTACATTTCACCAAAATAATCTTTAAGATAATCCGGAACAAAAATGTCCCACTCTACCATGCCAAATAGGCGACCTTCAACTACATTTTGCAAAACTTTATCTTGGGTCATTTCCCACTTCAAGTTACGGTGAGAAAATTTTGAATTAAGAAAATCTCTTACTTCGGAATTTTTCCGAATTTCTTTCCATTGACATTCCCACATTTCGATGACCTCGGCATACTTACGCAAATACGTAGTGTTCTTTTTAGTTTCCGATAAGAGATCGGCCATAGACTTTCCGTTGATAGAGTTGGTGTGCTCCACATTACAAGGACAACCGTGAAAATAGCAACCGTGAAATTGATAAATGGTGCGAGTCTGGGCACACCATCCGTCGACGGGAAGTTTACGATCCCCAATACGTTTCTCTGCTCCGTTAAACTGATGCCTTATAAATGTGTTCTTCTCGTGAGCTACCCATTCTAACCATTCAAGAGCCATTTTTCCGTAAACACGTGATGTTTTAGGTCTGAAATAATTTTCTCGGCTACGACGCGTATAACATCCGGTGGGCATATCTTGTGAAAGAGCCCAAAGTTATAATGCATTTGCATCATAGCCGACAATGGAACGACAGGGGCGAGCTGAGTCACCCCTTTCCGATTCACGAAGCCGTGTAAAGTCGACTTCGTGATGGCGGTGATATATTATAGACGGGCCCCCTACGATGGCTTTTTTAACATATCGTATAAATCCGAATCTTTTTGATTAAACAGACTGAAATAAATGTCACGTGGTAATGTGTCAAACATAAATTTCATGGTTAGACCAGGAACTCTAATACCATCTTTAAACGTGTCAATGTGGCGCAATTTGTAAAAAGAGAACTGTTTTTTATAGCTTCAAGGAAAGAAACGACATCTCTATTGTTGTACCAAATGAGAAAATCACGAAAAGTTTTCATATCGTGATCGCGCCAAATTTGTTCGCAGTACGCGTAATTTTCGTCAGAAATATCTTCGTTTTTCAAATCGCTGTGAAAATCTTCCTTTGGAGGAAGGGATTCACAGTCGAGTTTACTTAACGAACTCACCCACTCGTAGGGAAAGTATCCTTTATTTTGTACACATCCGTAAGCTTTCAGAAATTTATCGTAACTAAAACCGGGGACCAAATAATTTATGATGTCCACAAATTTCAAAGTCGCTGTTTTTAAACACATCAAATTAGTATGACGCATTACCACGAACATGACATTTTTAGATTTCTTATTAGATTCGTTCTCGTCACCTACGTCGGTTGTCAGGAAGTGTCCCGTGATATATTTTTTGACGTTAAAATCGTATTTTCCGGAATTTAAACCAATGACGGATAGTTCTTCAAGAAATCCGTGAAGCTTACCAATTAATTTTGAAATTTGTTCTTCTGGGATAATAGGTAAAGGTGACCCGTCATCTAGAATTTCGTCTAAGTCAGGTTCGAGCATGCCTCTGGTGATTGAATATATTTTAGTTGTTGGTTTAATTCATCAAAAACAAACTGATAACGTGTTTTCAGAATTTCGGAAGCGGTGTCGCTAATTTCGTAAAGATAATTTAAAAAACGGTCGACTAGTTGGCTCGGCTCACCCTCGGTAATAAAACAGCGTGGTTCCTTGTACCCGGGAACTTTGGATGACACACTAACGCTAAGTATTTCGTGTCGAGCCAACCACTCGACCTTTGGAGTATTTACCGGTAAGTTGGTAGTGTCAAAATAAGATTCAAAATCAAAGGTGGCCCGAAACGGATAATACCGGTATTTTTCTTCGACGTGTATACCCAACTCGTCAAGTTTCTGAAAAATGGTTTCCTGAACATGATAAATACCACCAGGGAAAATTCTCTTGACCTCGACTTCGCAACCTTGTTGGTGTCTTTTTAAATTCTGTATGCCAAAGTTTGTCACATTTGAAAGACCGTGTGTATGTTTTAATATCGTGAATATAAGAAAAATGTGTTTCGAAAAGATTCAAATTTAAAGTATCGGGGAATTTACAAGTTGAACGTCTCAGTAAATGACACGCTATCAAGTTCTCGTCATAGTCGTCGTTGTGATGATCTACTAATTCATAAACAAATATACTGATATGGAAAAGCTTCTCAATGTCATAAAGATCACTTAACTTAAAGCCAGGGAAATGTTTCATAGATGGGGCATCGTTTATAGCTTCTTGGTACATGTTATATAATATTTGAACATGAGGCTCGAGATGATAAACATCAGCTCCCCGACTTAGTGCGAGAGCACGGAAGAAACAAAGATGATCTTCATAGGGTGACCTGTCGTATCGGGACAAGTCACAGGACAACGAATTTAAACCTTTATTTTTGAGAATATACTCTGGAAGGACTATGTGCTCACAAGTACCTATAGGGTGATCAGGTATGATATTTATGTAAAATGTAACATTTGTTACCATTTCACATATCCACTGAAAATCGGGCCTTTGCATAATAGCCCAACTTAAAATATCTTTCTCTTCAAAGGAATTTAAAAACGACTGAAACTCATCTGCATTAGTAATTAAAGGGGGCCTGTCCAGAAACCTACCGGAAGCATTATTTGAAGAATGAAAATAACGATGTTCTTTCGTTTTCTGGTTATATAAAATAATTTTGAAGGCAGTAGTCTGTTCATCAAAAATGTTCCACAATGTTGGATGTAACGAGGTTATGTCAGTATCTGTTAATCGAATGTTGTAGGTTCTCTGGACGGGCCCCCTACGATAATGTGTGCGAATTGTCGACCACTGACTCCTATAAAAATTAAACAAATTATCAGGTACAAAATCTATCACCGGAGGTGGTACAAGTGAGTCTTGTTGCAATGGAGAAATTGCAGGTGATGCCGGAGAGGCTGCAGGTGATACCGGAGACGGCCTTTTCGGTGATGACGTCACACCCAATGACGATGACCGTCGGCGTTTTCGCGATTTCTACAATAACATATGTTTTTTACAATACAACACAATAGTTTATTGTCCAATAGTAATTCATAGGATAATTTTGAGGGTAAAAATGAGGATAGAAAATGTTTTGTTAGATTACGTTAATTAAGTTAATAAAAGTAGGAAAGTTGTTCATAACTTGGATAGCGAAACATGTAGTAAAGTATTCAACTAATTAATCACACAAGATTGAAAAACACTGCAGTACAGGCGCGTATCACTAGACGGGGAATATAAGTCTTTTATGGTACGGTAGTCAATTTCTTCAGTTGATATGTACATTAAATACAGACGTGGTCAGTGATAATACCCGACATCTTCAAAGCTTACTCACCGTAGTGCCTTTGTTCACCGGCGGCGCCGAGGTAGTTGACAAATCAGCGATGCGCTCCTTTTCTTGACGCTGAAATAAACACACAAGTTGACTGTAAAGCATCGTATACAAAACATAAAGAGACGGGATTATAGCAACACCTGAAATAAACACAAGTTGATTTTTTAATAATGGTATACAAAACATAAAGAGGTGACATTTGTAACAGCATCTGAAAACATTTAAACAACATGATAGATTTACCATTATTTCTTCGACGTATGCTTCCCGCCGCTGGTCCTTCTGTATTTTTCTCTGGCACCGCCTCTGTTTTAGGTGACGGTGCCAATCCCTTCTCCGCGTGAATGTGCTGTTGCACATACAGCACGCGAAGTGTGGCAGCACATTCACTCGGTTGGTCGGTGGTGGCTGTAGGGACCGGGGCTGTCGCTGTGGTTGTCGGGGTCGGTAGTGTACCGGCAGTTGTCTGGAGCGGGGACAGGGCTGTCCCAGTAGCTCTCGGGGTTGGTTGTATCTTTGGAGGCAAAGGTCCGTTGATGAATTTCTAGATAGGGAAAACATGTGACAAGTTTTATTGGAAGTAAACAATATACAGGGACGCCATTTTGACGGAAGTAAACAATGTACAGGGGCGCCATTTTAACGGAAGTAAACAATATACAGGGACGTCGTTTTTTCAGAAGAAGCACAAATTTAAACACTACAGTACGAAAAAAGAAAAAAAAACGATCTAGTATCAGTTTGAACAATAAACGACGAATTTGTAGAGCTGACCACTGATATAGTAAAGTAGAAAAAGACTTAGCTACGTTGGTATTAGGGTTGTTGCAAACTAGCGACCGAATACTACGTCTTATTATAACACCACATTCTAGTCACGCCCACATAAAATACCCGGATGTTGAATGACACTACTGAAACGGTGAA
The DNA here is from genome assembly GCA_963995525.1 of Escarpia spicata. Lineage (NCBI taxonomy): Eukaryota > Metazoa > Annelida > Polychaeta > Sabellida > Siboglinidae > Escarpia > Escarpia spicata. The sequence goes on from OZ023213.1 coordinate 18,382,621, forward strand.
CTTGTACAATAAAATAATACAAGATACACACTCACGGATACTGGATTGATAGGAAGTACATGGGATTCACCTTTTTAGCTGGAATGTGTGGGAAAGCATGGTTTTAGAGGGAAGTAAACATAGACGTAGACGCTGTTTTAACGGAAGTAAACATAGACGTGGACGCCGTTTTAACAGAAGTAAACAACACACAGGGACGTCATTTTAGGTGAAAGTGTATAGTAACGCAATATAAAGTTTAACTCACCACCAGCGCGTCCAGCTCGGCCTCTTCAGCCGTCCTTTTTGGGCGGCCACAACTACCGTGGGCGACGTGGCGCTTCCAGTTATCTTTCCGTGTGAACAACGTCTTACAATCCGGGTAGGTGAAGGCAGCAAGTGAAGGAGATGGTCCCGTAGGGCTTTCACAGACGACGTTCTAAATGTACGAAGGATTGTTATTAGACGTTTCCATAAGTGTCTTAATGCTAGATAATTATACACACGACAAATAGTGAAATGGAAATATAATATTAATAAACACTTACCACCCGGATGGTGGTTGCGCTGGTGCCGGGGCAAACGGTGGTTCTGGCATCGTCGCCGCTGCAGGCGCCGGGGTTGGGCCGGTCGATGCCGTGTCTGGTAGTGGAGGGAAGGCCTCCCTGAATGTAATGGGGGTCAACCCCGCTGTCTTATTGACAACGGGCTGGGGTCCTCTAACCGCTTCTGCGTAGGTCCATCCTTGTCTTGCCATGACGAATGACAAGCAGATCGTCTTCACGGCCTTACATAGGCACACGTTGAACATTAAGGTCACGTGGGCGTGCCGAAACGCTCGCGCTCGCACAAAAACAAACACGTTCAGACACGTCTCTGCGTACGAGTTTATTTATAGCCACGAACGATGGCATTGCGCAATCGTAGTGCGGTTCCCGCGCGCAACAAACAAACAAGTCCAGACACGTCCCCAGTAGCGTCGCTTGATTCACGCCGAAACAAAAACAAACGTACCAAAGAAACTTCCAGAATAAAATTAGCGGGACATTTTCCACTCACTAAAAGTAGCCTAGCTATACCTTTGACCTACGGTCGAACTACGGTTGACCTACGGACCAACTCGTCTCGTGTGTGACAGGTTCAAATGATGTCCGGTATATTTTTCACAAACGAACCTATCTCTTAACATGGAGAAATTTACCTATCTTTTAACATAGGATTTGTAGGGCTAAAAAATAGGGGTAAATTGGTACCTCAAACTAAAAAAGTCGTCGTATCCCTGTACGATAAATTGATTTGACGTTTAACATGGACATATTTTCCTATCCTTTAACATGTGGACAACCTCCTATCTTTTTAACATGGGACAGGAACTACTTTTCCAAGCTCATTTGCATAACTAACCACGCCCATAATTACCAAATAAGGACATTTATGCTAATGAGGCGAGCTCATTTGCATACCATGATCTCTCGACACTTGGCGCACCATTGAGGAAATCCTTATCTTTTAACATGGGATTTCCTCATGGACGCGCCAGCATGCGCGCTGATTAACCTATATTACTACTGTCACAGTATATGAGGCTAAACTTCCAGAGACCATGGGTTGGACTATGACCATTCCGATTACCATTAAGGGTAAGAGAATATCAGCAGTGGTCGATACGGCCGCTCAAGCAACAATAATCAGTGAGGAACTCCTTAAGAATCTTAACATTCCTGTTCAGTCAAATTCGAGTATTGGCGTACGAGGTGTAAGGGCACATCCAGACAGAAGGGAAATTACTCTCCCAACTTCCCATTCAAGTAGGGAAGAATCACTATCCTGTAGATATATTGGTAATGGATACAACAGACCCATTCATAGTGGGGTTAGACCTCCTGAAATCGGTGGGGAAAGTTTTAGACATTAATGCCAATATAGTCATGATAGGCGACGAGGTAATACCTGCAACTATGAAGCGGAATCTGTCCAATGAAGAAGTTGTTATCTGTCGAGTAAAACTATGTAGAAAAACAACTATACCACCAAACACGTGGACGAATGCTTAAATGTCACATGGGTAATGCAACAACTGGCGATTTTGCCATCGAACCGGTCCACAGACATAAACAAGTATGGATCCCAGATTCAGTGACAAACGAGGGTAACATCATAAACATATGTGTCATGAACCTCACAGATAAACCAGTCACGATACCCGCTAAGGAGTTGTTGGCGTGTGCCACTGAAATTTCGGGTCAGTCTGAGGGGATATCGTCAAATATGGTCCCAAATCAGGATATTGATATACACAGCGAAGAGGGAAGTAAAACAGACATGGTAACCGATCAACCAATTACGCTATCAGCTTCTCATTCCGTTCCACCAAACTCAGAAAATTCTGTAGACAATCAGGCGCTATGTCAGAGCCGGCTGTCAACAGAAATAACTGATAGTTTATTGGATATGCCCAATGATGAAACAGAACTAACAAAGCTCAATACTGTGCTAATGCCAAGTCAGGCTCTATGCCAGAGCCGGCTAACATCAAACCCTAGTATCGGAACACCTTTGTCAAGTATAACAGCTAAACATGAGCTAGAGGAAGATGACTGTTGGAAAACAGCTCCACATGTACAAGAATTATACCAAAGATCAATTGTACAACCCAATGAATCAGAGTCTGAAGATCTGAAGAAATTATTATTGGACTATGAGGATGTATTTGCAAAGCACGACTTAGACTTGGGTAAATACACAGCCACTACACACCGTATTCATACTGGTGATGCGGCTCCTGTAAAGATGCGGATGAGGGTTTTCAAAAGGAAGAGGAGACTCTGTTACAATCCATACTGGAACAGGGAATTATACAGCCATCGGAGTCTGAATGGGCTGCCGCACCAGTTATCGTGCGTTAGCGGTGTGGAGGATTACGCTATTGTGTAGATTTCAGGAAACTAAACTCTGTAACCCAGAAGGATGCATTCCCAATACCCTTAATTGAAGAATGCCTAGATAATTTGGAGGGTAATCAATATTTTAGCACACTAGATATGGCTAGCGGATATTGGCAAATAAACGTTGAACCAGAAGATCGCCACAAGACAGCGTTTATCACCAGATATGGCCTCTTTGAACACGTTAGAATGGCACAAGGATTATGTAATGCACCAGCAACTTACCAGAGAGCAATGAATCGGATATTGAAGGGTATGGTTTGGAAGAACGTGTTGGCCTATTTGGATGATGTAATCGTTTTGGGAAAGGAATTTCAAGACCATATCGACAATCTACAACAGACTTTAGATCAGTTTCGTACATACAAAATGAAATTGAAACCACGAAAATGTGCACTTTTTCAAAGAGAGGTAGAATTTTTGGGACGAAAAGTAGGTTGTGAAGGTGTTGGCATTACACAAAGTAAAATCGAAACTGTGTTAAATTGGCCAGTCCCGAGTAACAAAACGGAAGTTGAATCATTCCTGGGGTTCGTCAATTATCACAGGGATTTCGTCCCAGATTTTGCAAAGAAAGCAAGTAGTTTGTACGAGTTAACAGGATCAAACAAGACACTCAATTGGTCGGACAATCAGCAGGAGGCTTTTGAAACTCTACAAAAATCTATGATAACAGCTCCTGTTTTAGCATATCCTAATTCATATGATACTTTCATTTTGGATACCGACGCCTGTAATTTGGCTGTTGGAGCGGAATTGTTACAGTTGCAAGATGGCGTGGAACGAACCATAGCATATGGCAGTCACATTTTAACACCAACTCAAAAAAAGTATTGTACCACACGAAAGGAATTGCTTGCCGTGGTTACTTCTTAAAACCAGTTTAGGTTCTATCTCCTCGGGAAACCGTTTGTAGTACGTACTGACCTTAACAGCTTGACTTGGCTAATGAGCTTTAAATACACTGAAGGACAACTCGCTAGGTGGTTAGAAGTAGTTAGTCAGTTTGACATGAAAATCCTGCATCGTCCAGGTAAATTACACGACAATGCAGATGGGTTGTCACGAATTAATTTAAGCGGAGAGCAGTGTCACTATTACGAGACTGGAAGAGATTTAGCCACTTTACCATGTGGTGGTTGTAGGTACTGTACTAAACTACACGCTAGTTGGGATAGGTTTGAATCCCATATCGATGACGTAACACCATTAGTAGTACGGTGTGTCGATGTATCTCCGACTGTAGATTTCGATGAAGCTAGTTGAGCGGATATCAGATCAAAGACACAATTGCGCGAAGAACAGTTAGACGATGCTGACATTAAGCCAGTATTCATGTGGTTAGAGAACTGCGAGGAACCCTCGCCAAATGAGTTGTACAATCATGGAATAGCCACTAAACATTTGTGGAGTCACAAAGACAGATTAAAAATACGCGATGGAGTTCTATACTACGAATGGGTAACTGATGGAGGCTCCCGTCGGCGCCTAAAGTTAGTAGTCCCAAAATCAATGAGGGAAGAAGTACTAAGATTATCACATGATATTAAATCTGCATGTCACCCAGGCCAGAAAGAAACAGATACACGGGTACGTCGGTCTTTCTTTTGGCACGGGATGGGGACGGATAGTAGGTTATATGTGAGCACATGTGCAACTTGTAATAAGAACAAGAAACCTCGTGTTAAACCGAAAGCAGCCATGCAGAATTATCATGCAGGTATTCCGATGGAACGCATACATTTATACATACATTTATACAACATACGGGGACGTAGAAGGGACAAGTCAAAGGTAGTCCACCATGATCGACTTCGTCTCTGCAACGACAGGTTCATACCTCTCTGTGCCAGGAGGGTATGCCAGAAAATACCTAAATCTGACGACACTTTGCCATACGATGGTAACGAGTTAGATCTAACTCTAATCAGGACTGCGGAGAGGGAAGTAGAAAGTACGAACGACGATGTTAGGTCACAAAAATCAGGGGAACATACCTCACCACATCTATCCACATTACCACCTATACACTCGAGTCGAGGTCGGGCTATTACCAAACCTCTCAGATATAATGATTACGAGTTGTAACCTTATACTGAACACACATAGTATAAATGAATGTTTTATTTAGAGATGTCCGTGGGCGTTGAAGCAGTACTCTGCATAGAAGCAGAAGGTGACACCAGTTTCCTGTGGGATGACGTAAAGATGCCGGGAATTGTGAGGAGCCAGTCGGCTCCCGCCCTCGACTTCACGCATGGGAAAAGGTGGGCATGATCGTTTTTGTCCTGTATGTGAAGAACGAATCTTTACGAGACTTAAACGACATGTCGAACGCGAACATCTCCCATGGTGGTTTTCACTAATGAAGTGTTGGTCGTGCAAACAATCAGTGACGTCGGCCTGTTTCCTTCGAAAGAAACACAAAAATTGCAATCATTCAATTCCACAACTCAATAGCTGGATCTGGAAAGCAACCGGATTGCTACACGCCCTTGCCAAGTATCTTAACCTGCCATTCCTGGAGTTAGTTAGGAACCATGTGGCCGCACGACGAGAATGGTATCCTTGGGATCAAGGTGACTGTACCCTCTCGTTCGAACAACGGATCGTGATGAGAATGTGGGAAGCCGGTAATCGCCTAAATCTGAGTAACATCGATTCGTTGACCATCACACCACCGGCCTCGGTGGCGTGTCTGTTGCACTGGAAGGTGATGGCCTGCATTCTACAACACCTACCATACGACATATAACAACAAATAAAATCGTCAGACGTAGAGTGCAATTACAGTGGCCATCCCGTTAATCTGAGGTGCGTGCCGGCACTCGGACAAATGATAGATAGCCACTGTCACCTAGATATTCTTTTCAAGAGGTATCGGGTTGACGGTCTGTCAACCCTGATTGACAAGGTAAAACCTGCATGGAATCTCCATTACGTTGTGGGGAATTACGTGTTCCCTGAGCACTGGCACACGCTACAACTACACATCGATAGTCATGATGGCATATACGCCACAATCGGCCTTCATCCACACGTCGCATCCACCAACAGCCACCATGACAGACACCTAAGCACCATGGATACATTACTCCGCCATCCCAAATGCGTTGGTGTGGGAGAAATTGGCCTCGATTATCATCGACACCAGAGATCAAAGGAGCGCCAGAACCAACGGCAGATGTTGGTGCCACAGCTTAAATTGGCTGTCAGGCATGCCAAACCCGTCGTGATCCATCTACGGCCATGCAGGAACGATAATGCAAACCAGTGCTTGGAGGATTGCCTGAACATAATGACGGAAGTCCTCCCAAAGACGCATAAAGTGCATGTCCACTCCTTTTGCGGGAGTAAAGGGGATATCACGGCATGCTTGCGGGCATTCCCCGAAGCGAAATTTGGTCTGTCTGGCATCCTGCTGAGAGTAGGATGTGGAGGAGTGAAGGAGGAGGAGGAGGCGGTGTGTCTGGCACCCTGCTGAGAGTAGGGTGTGGAGGAGTGAAGGAGGAGGAGGAGGCGATGTGTCTGGCACCCTGCTGAGAGTAGGATGTGGAGGAGTGAAGGAGGAGGAGGAGGCGGTGTGTCTGGCACCCTGCTGAGAGTAGGATGTGGAGGAGTGGATGAGGAGGAGGAGGCAGTGTGTCTGGCACCCTGCTGAGAGTAGGATGTGGAGGAGTGGATGAGGAGGAGGAGCCGGTGTGTCTGGCACCCTGCTGAGAGTAGGATGTGGAGGAGTGAAGGAGGAGGAGGAGGCGGTGTGTCTGGCACCCTGCTGAGAGTAGGATGTGGAGGAGTGAAGGAGGAGGAGGAGGCGGTGTGTCTGGCACCCTGCTGAGAGTAGGATGTGGAGGAATGGAGGAGGAGGAGGAGGCGGTGTGTCTGGCACCCTGCTGAGAGTAGGATGTGGAGGAGTGAAGGAGGAGGAGGAGGCGGTGTGTCTGGCACCCTGCTGAGAGTAGGATGTGGAGGAGTGAAGGAGGAGGAGGAGGCGGTGTGTCTGGCACCCTGCTGAGAGTAGGATGTGGAGTAGTGAAGGAGGAGGAGGAGGCGGTGTGTCTGGCACCCTGCTGAGAGTAGGATGTGGAGGAGTGAAGGAGGAGGAGGAGGCGGTGTGTCTGGCACCCTGCTGAGAGTAGGATGTGGAGGAGTGGATGAGGAGGAGGAGGCGGTGTGTCTGGCACCCTGCTGAGAGTAGGATGTGGAGGAGTGGAGGACGAGGAGGAGGCGGTGTGTCTGGCACCCTGCTGAGAGTAGGATGTGGAGGAGTGGAGGAGGAGGAGGAGGCGGTGTGTCTGGCACCCTGCTGAGAGTAGGATGTGGAGGAGTGGAGGAGGAGGAGGAGGCGGTGTGTCTGGCACCCTGCTGAGAGTAGGATGTGGAGGAGTGGAGGAGGAGGAGGAGGCGGTGTGTCTGGCACCCTGCTGAGAGTAGGATGTGGAGGAGTGAAGGAGGAGGAGGAGGCGGTGTGTCTGGCACCCTGCTGAGAGTAGGATGTGGAGGAGTGAAGGAGGAGGAGGAGGCGGTGTGTCTGGCACCCTGCTGAGAGTAGGATGTGGAGTAGTGAAGGAGGAGGAGGAGGCGGTGTGTCTGGCACCCTGCTGAGAGTAGGATGTGGAGGAGTGAAGGAGGAGGAGGAGGCGGTGTGTCTGGCACCCTGCTGAGAGTAGGATGTGGAGGAGTGGATGAGGAGGAGGAGGCGGTGTGTCTGGCACCCTGCTGAGAGTAGGATGTGGAGGAGTGGAGGACGAGGAGGAGGCGGTGTGTCTGGCACCCTGCTGAGAGTAGGATGTGGAGGAGTGGAGGAGGAGGAGGAGGCGGTGTGTCTGGCACCCTGCTGAGAGTAGGATGTGGAGGAGTGGAGGAGGAGGAGGAGGCGGTGTGTCTGGCACCCTGCTGAGAGTAGGATGTGGAGGAGTGAAGGAGGAGGAGGAGGCGGTGTGTCTGGCACCCTGCTGAGAGTAGGATGTGGAGGAGTGAAGGAGGAGGAGGAGGCGGTGTGTCTGGCACCCTGCTGAGAGTAGGATGTGGAGGAGTGAAGGAGGAGGAGGAGGCGGTGTGTCTGGCACCCTGCTGAGAGTAGGATGTGGAGGAGTGAAGGAGGAGGAGGAGGCGGTGTGTCTGGCACCCTGCTGAGAGTAGGATGTGGAGGAGTGAAGGAGGAGGAGGAGGCGGTGTGTCTGGCACCCTGCTGAGAGTAGGATGTGGAGGAGTGAAGGAGGAGGAGGAGGCGGTGTGTCTGGCACCCTGCTGAGAGTAGGATGTGGAGGAGTGAAGGAGGAGGAGGAGGCGGTGTGTCTGGCACCCTGCTGAGAGTAGGATGTGGAGGAGTGAAGGAGGAGGAGGAGGCGGTGTGTCTGGCACCCTGCTGAGAGTAGGATGTGGAGGAGTGAAGGAGGAGGAGGAGGCGGTGTGTCTGGCACCCTGCTGAGAGTAGGATGTGGAGGAGTGAAGGAGGAGGAGGAGGCGGTGTGTCTGGCACCCTGCTGAGAGTAGGATGTGGAGGAGTGAAGGAGGAGGAGGAGGCGGTGTGTCTGGCACCCTGCTGAGAGTAGGATGTGGAGGAGTGGAGGAGGAGGAGGAGGCGGTGTGTCTGGCACCCTGCTGAGAGTAGGATGTGGAGGAGTGAAGGAGGAGGAGGAGGCGGTGTGTCTGGCACCCTGCTGAGAGTAGGATGTGGAGGAGTGGATGAGGAGGAGGAGGCGGTGTGTCTGGCACCCTGCTGAGAGTAGGATGTGGAGGAGTGGATGAGGAGGAGGAGGCGGTGTGTCTGGCACCCTGCTGAGAGTAGGATGTGGAGGAGTGAAGGAGGAGGAGGAGGCGGTGTGTCTGGCACCCTGCTGAGAGTAGGATGTGGAGTAGTGGATGAGGAGGAGGAGGCGGTGTGTCTGGCACCCTGCTGAGAGTAGGATGTGGAGGAGTGGAGGAGGAGGAGGAGGCGGTTTGTCTGGCACCCTGCTGAGAGTAGGATGTGGAGGAGTGAAGGAGGAGGAGGAGGCGGTTTGTCTGGCACCCTGCTGAGAGTAGGATGTGGAGGAGTGGATGAGGAGGAGGAGGCGGTGTGTCTGGCACCCTGCTGAGAGTAGGATGTGGAGGAGTGGAGGAGGAGGAGGAGGCGGTGTGTCTGGCACCCTGCTGAGAGTAGGATGTGGAGGAGTGGAGGAGGAGGAGGAGGCGGTGTGTCTGGCACCCTGCTGAGAGTAGGATGTGGAGGAGTGGATGAGGAGGAGGAGGCGGTGTGTCTGGCACCCTGCTGAGAGTAGGATGTGGAGGAGTGAAGGAGGAGGAGGAGGCGGTGTGTCTGGCACCCTGCTGAGAGTAGGATGTGGAGGAGTGAAGGAGGAGGAGGAGGCGGTGTGTCTGGCACCCTGCTGAGAGTAGGATGTGGAGGAGTGAAGGAGGAGGAGGAGGCGGTGTGTCTGGCACCTTGCTGAGAGTAGGATGTGGAGGAGTGAAGGAGGAGGAGGAGGCGGTGTGTCTGGCACCCTGCTGAGAGTAGGATGTGGAGGAGTGAAGGAGGAGGAGGAGGCGGTGTGTCTGGCTCCCTGCTGAGAGTAGGATGTGGAGGAGTGAAGGAGGAGGAGGAGGCGGTGTGTAGTCTGAAGCTCAATAAGATCATGCTGGAGTCAGATGCGCCATATCTTCCACCACCAGGAACAACTGACCCGAACCACCCATGGAACATAATTACCGTAGCAGAGAGGGTGGCCTCGTTGAAGGGATTAACTACTGATATGGTGGTGGAAGCGAGCCGCCTGAAAGCGTGTAAATTTTACGGCCTCGATGCACGCCTCCTGTATACCATGGCGCAACATCTAAATGGGCAATGCACACTACGCGCATACAGTAGCTTAGGACGCTTGTCGGTGTCCGGGTTCTAGAACATACATATCTTCTCGTGTAGATAAATTTGTGTAGATACATTTTGTGTACATACCTATTTCTTTATTGGAAGTGAAAAGTCATTTTCGATAAAGTCGTTTTGTTATATTATGTAACTATTGGCATATTGGGGTTGGGTTTAATCAACTGTATTAAAAGTATTATGTTGGTTTTCGGGTTTAGTTAAAATAATAATACGGAAATACCCTTTAAAAATATATTTTAGATAATTATCAAGCTATATTTGTTTAATTGTCACATTGAGCGAATTGTCTTTGTGTAGGGTGTATGCACGGTCTTGGGTAATAATCAAATGTTACATTTTGTATTATAATTACTCGATAATTACATAATATGAAGGAACTATTTCCTGCAATACATCCCGTTCCTTTTATGATGGGGGGGAATGTAGTGCGGAGCAGCACTGTAATTAGGTCACACCCAAGATAAGTACGCACAACCGCATTACACCCTAACAATACACCCCCACACATACACCCTATAAATACCCGTGCTAGACAATAGCCAAGAGTCCGTATTGCCGCTGCCGCCGCCGAGAAGCACAGCCCCTCATCGAGGAGACGCTCCCGTCGGCCTTCGGCCTCCGCTGCGGGTTACTCCATTGTGCCGAAGTAAGTGCCGCGCACAATAAACATTAGGTAAACACACGTCGTTACCGAGTGAATATTGCAAAGTTCGACTGTCTTGAGGTTAGTAAACGCCATTGCATTCTACTCGACATCAGAGTTTATCCTAGTATGAAGAGCCCTTCCAGTACATGTCTAGTTCGTCTCTCCAACGTCTCGCCGGTCTTCCTCTAGATTGTTTCCTTTCGTAAAGTCGCCAGGTTGTGATATGCGATGTCTGTCGGTTATCTCGTAGTCTGCTAATGTGTCCTATCTAGGTCCAGTTGTCTTCTGGTGTGTTCTATCGCGTCTATGACCTTTGCTTTCTGTCTTACCCAGATGTTTGTTTTTCTCTCCCGATATGTGATGTTAACATACTTCTTTCCATCTTTGTTTTTGCGGCTGCTAGCTTGTTCCTTGCCTGTATGGTGAGTGCCCATATTTCCGCGCCGTATGTCAACGCTGGAAGTACGCATGAGTTGAAGACTTGTCTCTTCAAGCAGGTTCCAAAGTTACCCTTGAAGATGTCGCGGTGTTTGGCGAATGCTGTCCAGCCGGCGGTGATTCTTCTTTGAATCTCCATGTCTTGGTTTTTGTTTCTGATACTGTATCGATGTGCCAGATAGACGTAGCTTTCAACGTTCTCTATCTGCGTGGTGTTGATATATATCGGTGTGTCATTTTATAGCATCACCTTTGTTTTCGAGATGTTCATTTTCAGACCTTACCTTTCACTTTGATCAGCTAGCTCCTGCAACATGCTTTGTAGTTTTTGCGGTGTAGTAGCGCATGTGTGTCGTCGGCGAAGCGAAGATGAATGATATATTCTCCGTTTATCCTCAAGCCACTGGTGTCCCAGGTCGGTCTGCGGAATATGCTTTGGAGTGTTGCCGTAAACAGCTTGGGCGTTATGGTGTCACCCTGTCGTTCTCCTCTCTGGAAGTTGATCTTGTTGCTCTTTTTGTGTAGGTGGACTGTTACCGAGCTGTTGGTGTAGATATCTGTCAAGAGTTCGGTGTATACGTATTCTATCCTCTGTTCTTGAAGGGACATCATTCATCAGTATTGCTTCTTGAGTTTGCATCGAGTCCAAAGCCTTCACGTTGACGACGAAAGCGATGCCGAGCGGGATATTATATTCTCGGCACTTCTCTTTCAGTTGGTTTACGACGTGTATGTGGAAAAGGACTGGACGCTTTAAGAACATTTAGTGTTTTTTGATTTTCTTTATTTAATTGTTTTATCAATTTTAATGTACCTATTGTACTTTTCAGCCTCTATGGCTGCCAAACAAAGAAAATAAACTTATTATTATTGTAACGTCTGTCGTTAAGTACCTGCTACTGAATCTTGCTTGCTTTCGTGGTTGGTTTTCGTCGAGTGTCTTCTCTAGCCTATTCGTTAGTATCTTTGTGAGTATAATGTGTAGTTGTTTGATAACATATGTATGATTGCTGCTTTTAAATGAAACACACCATTTATCAGACTGAACGAAACATGGCCGTCGTTTATTATCTAAACCGACCAACACCGGAGAAATCCGAAGTCAACGGGATCCGTCCTTAATATATAGGCTACGTATGTATATAACATGCAGGGAGCGGCTATAGTACATCCCTCTCTACCTTCATTACTTAGTCACAGTTGTTAATTAAAGGAACATTGAACTGCAATAAAGTTTGTGACATGGATTCCTAATAAGTGTTCGTTGTGAAAACAGATGAACGCACAAACATGCCATGTTATTTAACTGAACACTTAACTAGATAACGGATATGAAGGGCAGCGATCCGCCTACACCCTTATATCGTGTAACTAACTATATCTAGAACGGGCAGCGATCCGCCTACACCCAATTTCTAGATTTGCTCGATTAAGCGCTGTCGCTTTTTCGAGCTCGTTGTGGACGGACAGCTTGCAGAGCAGGTGGCTTAAGCACCTCTTTGTCATCGGGACGGTCTCAGACGACTCATCATCTGTTGGCGGGTCGTCGTCCGCAGCTGTGTCCTCGGGATGATGTCGTGCGATTTCATCGGGCGTCAAGCCTCGCACGCGACGGAACTTAGACACATTTCGCGTCACCGTGGATCCATCACCACGCACGGCGGTGACCATTGGTCCTTTCATTGCACTGACGATGAGCGGTGTCGGTGCGAACGGAGTAGAGAGTTTGTTCATTCTAGGCTGCTGTACAAGCACAACCTCTCCCATTTGTAGGTTCACATGTGAAGCGTGTGCACGCTCGTCTGAGTACTCTTTCATTATCGCTTTTGCACAAGTGTCTTGTCTGCGAACGACTACATCTTCCGGGTGCACGCTCTGAAGCGTTGGCAGCTCAGGTAGTTTAGTTCTCGGTTCTCGACCAAACAGTAGTCGGTGAGGTGTGAACAGCGTAGAACTATGCGGAGTAGATCGATAATTTCGAAGAAAGTGCTGCAGTTCGCGACGCCAGTTGCGATGTTGAAAGATGGCTGAACGTACTGCCTTCATCATCGGCTTGTTGAAGTTCTCCATTTGTGCATTCGCCATCGGCCATAGCGGTGTGATTTTGCGGTGACGGACGCCACACGACTGCAAAAACTGTGACCACGCATTACTCTGGAATGGTGGGCCATTGTCCGACTTTATCGTTTCTGGATATCCGAACATGGCAAAAATGGACTCCATGATCGGCATAACTGTCTCTGCACTGGTGCTTCTGGTCACGTGAACGACTGGATATCTTGAATATTCATCTGTGACGCAGAGTAAATATTCGCCTATCGGCATTGGACCGCAGAAATCAATGCTCAGATTGATCCACGGGCCTCGCGGTAGAGTAGTCATGTTTAATGGCTCCATCTGGCGGCGGTTGGAGTTTGCAACACACGGAGTGCAACCCATGACGACTGCTTCCGTTTCTTTGTCTTTGCCTGGAAACCACACTTTGCTTCTGATCAGAGCTTTGGTCTTGCAGATGCCCCGATGACCCTCATGTGCCAACTGTATGACACCACTGCGAAGTGCTGTCGGGATGACAATGCGAGAATCTCGTAGCAGAAAGTCTCCATTTTCTCCCACTGTCAGTTCATCCCTCACTTTCCGGAATGCAGCAATGTCAGCTGACTCGTTGTTAGCTGTGTCATGCCAACGACCTGTGCGGATGAACTCGATGACCTTATTTAAGGTCGCGTCTTGTCTTGTGTGCACCTTAATTTCGTCAAGGGTGCTGGCATTTGGCGTAGAGCTGTCAGCAATGTGATTGGATGAAGTCCTCAGCCATACGCTGCGCTTGGCTGACTTTTGTTGCTGGATTGAGTGGCTGTGCACGTTTCTTTTGCCACGTCTGTGAGCTGCGCTGTGACTGCTGCCTTGGTTTGCTTCGGCACATGACAGCGAAATGTCCACGCACTCCACATTTGTGACACTCTTTATCACGTGTGCACTTGCATTCGTCACTTGTATGGCCCTGTAAGCCACAGCGAGTACACCGATCGTGACGTTGCTGAGTGTTAGAATGTCTGTTGACCGGTTTACGAGTGTGCGTTTCGAATGGTATGCGTGCTGACCTGTTGAATGCAGCATACACTGTGTTGTTTGCTGTGCCACGAGCCATGTCTTTAGCCTGGCGTTCTGACGATTCTCTCGTTTGCGCTATCTCGATCGCCCTGTTTAGCGTGAGATCCTTTCCTGCGGCCAGGAGTTTGGTACGCAACGATTCAGAGCGACACCGATCGATTACTTGATCTCTGATGTACTCATCGACATTGTTCCCGTAATCGCATGACGATGCCAGCTGTCGTAACCGTGTTACGAACTGCCCGACGCTTTCGCCTTCATGCTGTTCAGCGCGATGAAACATGTGCCTGTTGTACGGGACGTTTGATTTAGGCGTGAAATAGTCCGTCAGTAGTTCTTTTGTCTTTTGAAACGACAACGACCTACCTGTTTCTGTTTCGGGGAATGTATCATAAATGTCCTGTACGCCTTCGCCCGCGGTGTGTAACAGCAAATCACGTTTTTGCTTGTCATCGGTGCATCCTGACGCACTGGCCATCCTGTCAAAGTTTCGTATTCACTTTTTCCAACGTTCAGCTGTTGTTGAAGGCTCGTTTTGTGCATCGAAGGGCGGTAGTTGTGCCACATTGATCGGAACAGCCATGGTGATTCGGTACGGTAGGCGGTTGCTTACTTGTAGGCTTAGCAGGTTCGCTTAATTCTC
>OZ023213.1:18397453-18714953 GCA_963995525.1 Escarpia spicata
TATGTCAAGAACTCTTGAAAAGTGTTTCATCTAGGCACGACCTGGAAACAGAATTAGCTTGATCCACCAATTAAACGACCTTTCAAAGTGTATCATTACGCAATAGGGGATTGAAAGAGCATGTCGGACGTCACGATCATCACAGAGACGCATTCACAAGTGTTTAGCTTGTAACAAAGACAGACAGACAGGCAGACAAACAGACAGACAGACAGACAGACAGACAGACAGACAGACAGACAGACAGACAGACAGACAGACAGACAGACAGACAGACAGACACAAGCGCGCGCGACACACACACATGCGCACATACATGCACGCACGGAGACAGAACACGCATACACACCACTCTCACGCACACATACATACACACACACACACACATACACACACACACACACACACACACACACACACACACACACACACACACACACACCAACGCACACACCACACAGGCACACACAGACAGACACACACGCACACACCAACGCACACACCACACATGCGCACGCACGCACATACACACGAACACAGGTGCACACGCGCACACACGCAAACGCGCACGCACACAAATCTACCATATGGTAACTTGACGGATAGATGTGACGTAGAGTTGTAATTAAGTCTCTTCAGCCGAAAAACGTATGCGCGACTCCTGTCGGTAGAATTCCATGGCTTGAAGATAGAGAGGGGAGAGAGGGGGGAAGGGAGAGCGCGGGGGGAGGGGACACGCACGCACGCAAGCACGCACACACACAGCCAGCGAAATAAACTGTGTCTGATGAGATCTGATTTATATACAGGGACAAACTAACACATAATATACAATCTGATGGAGGTCTTCCTAACTGAGGGGATGGCAGTCTCTCCTCTCAAAGACGCTGGGAAGCACATTACAAACCATAAGGAACAAACCGAGCTTCTAAACGACCAGATTCTCTCTGTCTTCAGCCCCAAAGACACCACTATAGCTGAGGAGTTTAAACTGCGCTGCCCTCCACAGCCAGACATTCCAGACTACCCAGCCTGCAAAGACATTAACATCACAGAAGAGGGTGTGAATAAGCTGCTATTAAACATGTACCCCATCAAAGCCTGCGGACCTGATGGCACTACACCCAAGCTACTAAAGACAGTCGCAGAGGATATCATTCCAGACCTCACCCTGCTTTTCCGCAACTCGTACTGCACTGAAACCCTACCAGCTTGACTGGAAATTGGTCCACGTCACACCTGTTTTTAAGAAAGGAGAACGATACAAGTTAACTGTCGCCCCATCTTGCTCACATGCATAGCCTGCAAGGTAATGGAGCATATCATCACCAGCCACATCATGTCGCACCTCGAGAAGAACAACATCCTCTGTCCAGAGCAGCATGGCTTTCGACGCGGACGGTCCAGCGAGCTAAACACAGCTTCTGGGGTATGTGCATGAAACAATCGAAGGACTAGAGAGAGGAAACCAGATTGTCCTATATTTCTCGAAAGCCTTCTACAAATTCAGCCATACCATGCTTGTCCACAAGCTGCGTCATCATGGCATCGAAGGTCGCCTCAATGCATGGATTGAGCGTTTTCTCGAGGGCAGATGGCAGGCAGTAGTGGTGGAGGCAGAAAGCTAGATCCGATTTCACGAGTTGCATGGACACACAACTGGAGAATATCAGCACCATAAAATATATCGGTGTCAACCTTCAAGAAGACCTGAAATGGGGGCCCCATATAAGCCAATATAGACCATCAGTTTCCTCCGGCGCAACCCGAAGATCGAAAACAAGAAAACAAAAGAAACCGCATACAAGGTCCTCGTTTGCTCGATTCTGGAATATGCAGCCACCGTGTGGGACCTCTACACTGCAAGTGACATTCAGGCCATAGAGAAAGTGCAGCGCAGAGTAGCAATTTAAGATGGGTCTCAAACCGACACCACCAAACATCCTGTGTTGACTCCATCCTCGACTCCCTTGACTGGTCCACACTGCAAAAGAGCTCGGCTGGAGATGTTTTTATAAATTCCACCATGGATTAATTCCATCTACCTGCCAAAACCAACAGACAGCAGCCTGAGCTCCTTGAAGAACAACAGCTGCAGCTACGACATCCCCTACTGCGGGACACAGTAGGCCTACTGGCAGATGTCGTTAATTCTTCCCGAGGACAATCCCGGAATGGAACAGTCTGCCCCAGGTGACGGCCGAGTCACTGGACTTCTTCAAGTCCAGGCTTGCCGCCTACCTACAAAATACCACGCCCCTCTCCCTCCTCCTACCTCTCCCCATCCCCCTCCCCTACGACCTTTCTTCTGCCTTCCGCCCTATACCTGCATGCCCCACCTCTACGTACTATAGCACACCCCCTACCCCCTTTCCCACATTTAAGAGATCCTAAAACCGCGCTGGCCATCTTCGCAACCTCCATACGACATAATCATCAGCATATTGGCCATAAAAAGGAAGAAGAAGAAGAAGGATAGGAATTAAGAGATTAATTGACCCTTAAGATAGTCAACATTAACAAAGACAAACGAAGTCAAAGTAACATGTTTAAAGTGGGCTTCAGTTGCATTTAGCACCCTTGAATTATGTTATTAAACACGTGGTATATGTTATATATGTGTTATCCAAAAATATACATGTAGGAGTTTATAAAAGGATTTTTGGCCAAACTGATTTGGAGACGCCCGTGTTGCGACAAACAGTGGCGCCTCGTCGCGGAACCTGCATAATCTAGGTAGGTTACAGACATGACCTGGAAGGTCACACAGAGGGCGCTATATGTCTGGTAGAACCGTTCGAACCGGGTCAAAATCGAGTTTCGACGCTACGTGAATGGCTGAATGCTCATTATAATAATGTTTAATGCTCAATAGTGTAATAAAACTGTTCGATAGTCACTAACGTCAGTTAACATGTGCACAGTAATTGATGAAGATGTATTAAAAAAGAGGATGTTGAGGTCGCCCATCGACGGCACTCCAAACCGAGCAACTATATATATATAGTATGTGAGAAATGTTTTAGCGGAAATTTTGAAACATTATGCAGATGAAATTACGGACCAAAAGTATTGCATGTCACAAGTAAGCGGTCTACGTTCAGTCCATGTTTATGACGGACCAGAAATATACCAGACAGTTAACTATACATGGGCCTACCTTTATAGCAATCATATGGCGCCCGCTTATTTCTATATTTCTATGACGAGGCTGTTGTTTACAGTTTGTTGCATTAAAGGTATTACTTTATATGCAATTATCATGACGAAAATTGTGTAATATAATTCCACATGCACCCAGCACGTGCAAGATCTATTCGTGTGGTTTCTTTGGGTTCGACCGGACTTCGTGTCGTGACGAGTTCCAGCGGTAACTAATGTGACCGCAGTGAACGATATTTAGGCATTTTAGAGAGACGAAGGAGCATGTCGAACTCTGTTTTATTTCGTTTATTTGCTGCAGCTGGTAAGCCCACATCACTTCATATGCTGACATTCAAATACTTTATGTGTTGTATGCTTAAATATGTCGTACCATGCCATTATGAGTTAGTTAAATATATTTATCAGTTTGTCCAACCGAGGAACATCATTTATGGTTGGCGCTGCATTGCATTGACGCTCAGTCGTTGTGACAGTTAGGTCACGATTATCAAATTACAATTGTAGTTGTCAGAATTTGACTTCACAGCCACATTGGCATTTATATTGTGTTTATTACGGTATCATTTTGTTTACTTTCGGTGATCATTGACTTTCTAAGCTTAGCATGAAAATTACCACATACTGAGTGAATATGTCTGTGACTGCGAGTGTGGCTGTGTGACTGCCACCAGTATGACTATGACTAAATCTAAATTAAAGGTAATAGCTTAAGGATCACAAATCTAAAAGGCGCACGACCACATACGACCAAAATGTATGTAACTGGCACGTAGGAGGTATGTGTGTGCAGCTCGCCAAATTTCAGATAATATCTTCACAGTGTCAATGGAGTAACAAAATTCGCAACTTTTACTAGTTTTATCATCACTTGTGAAGTTGTGGTAACTCGCCTGTTCCATTCGCCCGGGTGGCGCTACTGTGCCAAGACTAAACGCTCATCCGGAAGATCGGATAAAATGCCTAAATTGTGTAACTCCTGAGTGAAATACAGACTAAAATTTTTGGATAATGCACACAAACCATATATATACCATTATATTATCTACCAACACATTATATTACATAGTCATGCGTGGTCGTGCGCCTTTTATTCAAACCCACTGCTACTGCCAGTCACGCACAGTTTTAGACAATTTAGTTATTGCCAAATTTGCCACTTGTGTAGAATCAATTCTACCAATCCATGAACAATGACTCCCAACTTTAAGTTAATCACTAGTACGAAAAACAGGCACTTGTGTCGAATCCGGACCCACCTCGATTTCACCGTTATAACTTGAGTTTTGCCTAACTTTGATACCTCCGTGTGTTAGTTACATCATCCCAGGCATATTTATATTATAAAAGTATTGTGTCTTAGCACAGTTTTGAAGCCAAAATAGCGACCCAGTTTGCACTAGTTGTGCGCTACCGCATCGCGCGCATAAAATGAGCGATATAGCAGCGTATGTTGATGCAAATCGGGGTGCTATTTACCCCTAAAAAATGCTCTAATAAGACGCAATATTATTACACTTAAATATGCTTGGGATAATATTGAATGGTGGAACTAACACACTGAGGTATCAAAGTTAGGCAAAACTCAAGTTTTAACGGTGAAATCTATGTGGGTCCGGATTCGACAATAGTACCGAAAAACATTGATTGTCATTGACTATGTCACTGTATAAAGTTACATAATTAACCAAGACGATAATAACGAAAAAGTACAATTTGCAGCTCTTTTATAGTCTCTGTTATGTTGAGAATTAAAATTAGAGATCTATTGACTTCTTAATTACTTCCGCCACAGTTAATGTTGTTCTTTCATTTTAGGGAGCAGTGGATCACTGCAAAAGTTGTGCTCAGTTCATCAATGCGTAAGTGTTCACTCCATCCTCAAGCCAGGAGTGGTGGCGGCGTACACTACCTTGGCAGATCTCCTTCGCATTGTATGGAATAGCTGAATCAAACTCATAATTTATTTCACTGTACCACCTGTAAGAACAGTGCATACACTCGTCTGACTCGCGCCCAATTTCCAGGAATCCCAATGTAATTTACCCATTCGACCATTCTGACGAGCCGCTGAGAGTTATTGTGTATTCAAATAATTACGTCTACTACCCAAACAGTCCACGAAGACCACCCAGAAAACCACTGGAATTTTACGGCTGAGCTTAACTTCAGAGTTTCGGCAAGCGATCTTCCAAGGGGTACTGAGACTGATGTAACCAGCAGTGTCCCCTGGCATGCGAGGATGATTCACTCATCACATCTTCACCGCACATAGTCTTAGTTGTTTAGTTTCAAGTAGTGTGATAAGTACAGTCTCATAAGTAAAGTCTCATAAGTTTACAAAGTCAAAAAAGTGTGTTTAACATTGGATCAACCCCACCCCACCGATACCTTATATGGGATATGCATTTTTACAATGCAAAATTGCTGTAAAAGTTTCATTAACATGTGTTTCACTCACTAGGTGGCACCACTTGACATTCATTTTCTCATCACATGGTGAAGCCAACCCCCCCTCAACATAATGACTAACATATTTTGGGTTTTTCGAGCTGATTTTAGCACCATTTAGCATGCAACTATGAATCAAGGACAGCTAATGTTATGTTCACCAGAAGGGCTGATTTTGCACTAAATAACTTTTATGACCCGTCATGTCATACATTTAGTTAGAAGAATACTGAATTAAGAGAGATGCTGAGGCTTGCAATGATCACATCACATTTTGATTGAAGTAAAAATTGTACTGACTGCACAGATTGACCTAAGTATTTGATTGTTTGCCAAAACACATGGCCACATAGGCAACTTGGCACATGCAGTTTTAATTACTGATTGTCTTAGGCATTTTGCTGGTTAATAAATTACAGAAGAACATCGCTGTATTTGGCGGAGTGAGATGGCTGGGAACAACGTCAAGGATTCTCGCTGCCATGCCTGGTACGCAGAAGAAAACATTTGTGCGCGACAAACCATACATAAATATTGGTACGATTGGACACGTTGATCATGGCAAGACAACACTCACAGCCGCCATCACTAAAGGTATTGCTCAAGTTCATGCTCATATTGTGCGTTCCATTAGTACAGCGACATGGTTTTATTAAATGGATTTACAAAAAAACTAACATTATGTTTTTAGTTGATGTAGTGGCATTAGCAGACCTGTGCACCCTCCGTATCCTGTGTGTTATGGAATCGAACGCTGAATACGGAAATATGGATTTGTTAGTTTTGTTACGCAATCTCTGGTCGCAAAATACAGTAGTTTTTTTTCGCCACCTTTCGGATAAGTTTGCACTTGTCCACTAACAACTAAAAACGATCTGATGCGCATGCTCGTTGAGCCACTTCTTCACGCTGAGGTAGCTGACGTCAAGGGCAGTTGACGACGACTATCAGACTTGGCTTTCTTCCTGACGAAGTGTCCTGCTCTGCTCCCTGTGATAGAGCAGTTCTCGCTCTACCTGGCTACTGATATCACAACTTGAAAGGCTCGCATGGATGAGACGTGGTTCACGATCGCTAGCATGAGAGACGAGGATGGCGGGAGACCTCTGCAACACCTGGCATCAGTGATGCTGGGCATTCTCGCCATCCATCACAGCAGCTCGCATTGTGAGAGAATTTTCTCGACTGGCTGCAAGAACCGAACAGATCAAGAGCCTCATTGTTGGATGACACGCTAGAAGCTCTGTTGGTGTTAAAGTCTCAGCTGGGGCATCCAATCGACTGCATGCCATCACCCTAAGGGCAGGCATGAGGCTTTGAAAGAAGCATATTACCAGGCCGACAAGCCATCAGCAGATTAGCTCTGTTATTACCGGTACATACACGGAATGGCTGTGCTGTGGTTCAAATTGTATTTTATTTGTATCTGCAACTTTGCATTATTTTTATTCCAAGCTGGTCTGATATATATATGGTGTGTTCTGAGTTTCTGATTGACACTTATATTGTGTGCGTTTGTATTTTTAACAATATAGTATTTCTTACGTCGTACGTTGCGTTGTCTTTGTTGTGGGATGCATGAAAAGTTTGCATGTGAGAAACTCAGAACACGCCATATATATATCAGACCAGCAAGTGTTTATTTTTTACGGTGAAAGTGTTGCTGAAAGTTAGTCAGGAATACTGAAAATAGCTTTGAGGATACTGAAAGCTGTGAGATCGGGTGCACAGGTCTGCCTTAGCTGATCACAGATCAGATACGTTGGTGTTCAGATCTGTAGTGACAGAGTTTACATGCAGAAATTGATTTCAAAGCACTTCAGGCCATTGCAAAGGAAAAAGAGTTTGACTAAGAAAACATGCTGTAAATGTGTGTTGCTACGGCTATATATATATACAGCTGTATATATATATATGTTATGTGTGATGCATGTGTTGTCACTGTTGTAGTTGTGTTGCCAGTGCTGTCAGTGTGATGCATGTGTTGTCAGTGTGATGTGTGTGTGTTGCCAGTGCTATCAGTGCAGGGTTTACTTGGATGTTTGCTTTCAAGGGTCCTCGGGACCCCAGCCTTCTTTTGAGGGGATCCCAAGCCTGTAGTGAGGGTCTCACTTATTGGTCTTTTTTAATTGTAAGTATTGTTTTCTAAATATCACAACTTATACAACCCATGTAAACCTGGTTATTATTATTATTAGTTTGATACTAACAAGAACTTAACAAAATAACATGTCAGTTTGATGTGTGTGGTGCCATTGCTGTCAGTGTGATTAATGTATTGCCAGTGCTGTCAGTGTGATTGGTGGTTGTCAGTGTGATGCATGTGTTGCCAGTGCTGTCACTGTGATTGGTGTGCTGTCAGTGTGTTGTCAGTGCTGTCACTATGATTGGTGGTTGTCAGTGTTGTCAGTGTGATGTGTGTGTTGCCATTGCTGTCAGTGCGGTTGGTGTTTTGCCAGTGCTGTCAGTGTGATTAATGTATTGCCAGTGCCGTCAGTGTGATTGGTGTGTTGTCAGTGTGATGCATGTGTTGCCAGTGCTGTCACTGTGATTGGTGTGCTGTCAGTGTGTTGTCAGTGCTGTCACTATGATTGGTGTGTTGCCAGTGTTGTCAGTGTGATGTGTGTGTTGCCATTGCTGTCAGTGCGGTTGGTGTTTTGCCAGTGCTGTCAGTGTGATTAATGTATTGCCAGTGCCGTCAGTGTGATTGGTGTGTTGTCAGTGTGATGCATATGTTGCCAGTGCTGTCACTGTGATTGGTGTGCTGTCAGTGTGTTGTCAGTGCTGTCACTATGATTGGTGTGTTGCCAGTGTTGTCAGTGTGATGTGTGTGTTGCCATTGCTGTCAGTGCGGTTGGTGTTTTGCCAGTGCTGTCAGTGTGATTAATGTATTGCCAGTGCCGTCAGTGTGATTGGTGTGTTGTCAGTGTGATGCATGTGTTGCCAGTGCTGTCACTGTGATTGGTGTGCTGTCAGTGTGTTGTCAGTGCTGTCACTATGATTGGTGGTTGTCAGTGTTGTCAGTGTGATGTGTGTGTTGCCATTGCTGTCAGTGCGGTTGGTGTTTTGCCAGTGCTGTCAGTGTGATTAATGTATTGCCAGTGCCGTCAGTGTGATTGGTGTGTTGTCAGTGTGATGCATGTGTTGCCAGTGCTGTCACTGTGATTGGTGTGCTGTCAGTGTGTTGTCAGTGCTGTCACTATGATTGGTGTGTTGCCAGTGTTGTCAGTGTGATGTGTGTGTTGCCATTGCTGTCAGTGCGGTTGGTGTTTTGCCAGTGCTGTCAGTGTGATTAATGTATTGCCAGTGCCGTCAGTGTGATTGGTGTGTTGTCAGTGTGATGCATATGTTGCCAGTGCTGTCACTGTGATTGGTGTGCTGTCAGTGTGTTGTCAGTGCTGTCACTATGATTGGTGTGTTGCCAGTGTTGTCAGTGTGATGTGTGTGTTGCCATTGCTGTCAGTGCGGTTGGTGTTTTGCCAGTGCTGTCAGTGTGATTAATGTATTGCCAGTGCCGTCAGTGTGATTGGTGTGTTGTCAGTGTGATGCATGTGTTGCCAGTGCTGTCACTGTGATTGGTGTGCTGTCAGTGTGTTGTCAGTGCTGTCACTATGATTGGTGGTTGCCAGTGTTGTCAGTGTGATGTGTGTGTTGCCATTGCTGTCAGTGCGGTTGGTGTTTTGCCAGTGCTGTCGGTGTGATTAATGTATTGCCAGTGCTGTCAGTGTGATTGGTGTGTTGTCAGTGTGATGCATGTGTTGCCAGTGCTGTCACTGTGATTGGTGTGCTGTCAGTGTATTATCAGTGCTGTCACTATGATTGGTGGTTGCCAGTGTTGTCAGTGTGATGTGTGTGTTGCCATTGCTGTCAGTGCGGTTGGTGTTTTGCCAGTGCTGTCAGTGTAATTAATGTATTGCCAGTGCTGTCAGTGTGATTGGTGTGTTGTCAGTGTGATGCATGTGTTGCCAGTGCTGTCACTGTGATTGGTGTGATGTCAGTGTGTTGTCAGTGCTGTCACTATGATTGGTGTGTTGCCAGTGTTGTCAGTGTGATGTGTGTGGTGCCAATGATGTCAGTGTGGTTGGTGTTTTGCCAGTGCTGTCATTGTGATTGATGTATTGCCAGTGCTGTCAGTGTGATGTGTGTGTTGGCAGTGCTGTCAGTGTGATGTGTGTGTGTTGCCAGTAATATGTGTGTTGGCAGTGCTGTCAATGTGATGTGTGTGCTGTCAGTGTGATGTGTGTGCTGTCAGTGTGATGTGTGTGTTGACAGGGTGATGTGTGTGCTGTCAATGTGATGTGTGTGCTGTCAGTGTGATGTGTGTGCTGTCAGTGTGATGTGTGTGCTGTCAGTGTGATGTGTGTGCTGTCAGTGTGATGTGTGTGCTGACAGGGTGATGTGTGTGCTGTCAATGTGACGTGTGTGCTGTCAGTGTGATGTGTGTGCTGTCAGTGTGATGTATGTGCTGTCAGGGTGATGTGTGTGCTGTCAGGGTGATGTGTGTGCTGTCAGTGTGATGTATGTGCTCTCAGTGTGATGTGTGTGCTGCCAATGTGATGTGTGTGCTGTCAGTGTGATGTGTGTGCTGTCAGTGTGATGTGTGTGCTGTCAGTGTGATGTATGTGCTCTCAGTGTGATGTGTGTGCTGTCAGTGTGATGTGTGTGCTGTCAGTGTGATGTGTGTGCTCTCAGTGTGATGTGTGTGCTGACAGGGTGATGTGTGTGCTGACAGGGTGATGCGTGTGCTGTCAATGTGATGTATGTGCTCTCAGTGTGATGTATGTGCTGTCAGTGTGATGTGTGTGCTGTCAGTGTGATGTGTGTGCTGTCAGTGTGATGTATGTGCTCTCAGTGTGATGTGTGTGCTGTCAATGTGATGTGTGTGCTGACAGGGTGATGTGTGTGCTGACAGGGTGATGCGTGTGCTGTCAATGTGATGTGTGTGCTGTCAATGGGATGTGTGTGCTGCCAATGTGATGTGTGTGCTGTCAGTGTGATATGTGTGCTGTCAGTGTGATGTGTGTGCTGACAGGGTGATGCGTGTGCTGTCAGTGTGATGTGTGTTGGCAGTATTGGCGGGGAAGAAGAAGGCAATTTTCAAGGCGTATGACGAGATAGACAAGGCGCCAGAGGAGAAGGCACGAGGTATCACCATCAATGCCGCAGTGGTCAGCTACCAGACAGACAAGAGGCACTACGGACACGTAGACTGCCCGGGTCATGCTGATTACATCAAGGTACGACCACCTGTACTGTCATGTCTTATATATCTAGGCCTCGATATTAACATTGGCCTGCTGGCCCGGCGCCTTTTTTGAGGCTGTCGCGCCAATTTAGGCCACCAGTTTTCATATTTTACTGCCCTGTCGGGCCATTGGTTTCAATCCGATTGACCACCATCGTGTTTCCGGTAACCCGACCATACCTAGAAAAAATAGGGCAACCCTAAAGCCTAATCTTTTTATTTGATATTTAAATCAGTGTTTGTTTTGTTACATTTTTGTTACAACTAATTAAATAACGGCAACTCAAACTCAGTCGTGTGTACAATGACATGTATGCACTGCCAAACTCATTTGTATCCGCCCGTGTGATTGGCGAATGGCGGGGGGCTATTAATTATTCACCCAATAAGCGGTCTTGTTACATGTTGGCTATGGATGGCAGGCAATCTCAACTGTTGTCTGCATGATAAAATGCTAGTGCATATAATATTCCACAATGGAAAGGCATCAAGGAAATTTTTTATACTTTCAAACATTGATAGCATTGCTAAAGACCATGGCTGCACCAGTGGATCTTGTAATACAGCTGTGGCTTGAGGGGAAAGAGAGCAAGGTCGGGATTCTGGTCAGCGTTCACATTGTCCCACACCACTGCATTGTTTACATCAGCATCAGTCATCACCAGTCATAATGATACTGTGATACACATGGTATCTGCATTCAGATGCACATTTATCATGGTATAATGTGCCTGATCCTGGCAATACCTGCCTTAGTATTGAGCCTCAGGCACAGCCAAAACCAAGAAATGCTTTTGATGTGCTGAGGACAGCCAGCTAAAGTATCAAGCCCCGGAGCTGAAAATAGGTCAGTGATGTCTCATATTTAATGGGTACAAAATCTTAATGTCAAGGCCTGTTGTCCACGTTCCTGTTTTGGCTCTAGATTATAAAAAAATTGATTAATAAGTTATCTGAATATGGCCTTGTGCAGTGTAACGCTGACTACAAGTGCAACGAGCACACACTAGATCTTGTCTTTGTCCGTAGTGCAGAGTGTAATGTTAAGAAAATAGACAAGGCATTATGAACTCGTGTGCCAACCGACCAAAGCAGACTTTCTCACTAACAGTACGTATATTGATGAGGATTTTGATATATTTTATGACATTTTGTATGCTGCCATAAAACGAATGCATTTTTCATATCTGCATTCGTGGACGTAAATACCAAGTATGGTATGATAACGATATGATCGCAGCCTTGAATGAGAAAGACTCCGCACACAAAGCATGGAAACGCTCACATTCGTTATCTGATTACGAAGTATTTTCTGAACTACGCATCAGTTTTAAGATACTTAAAAGAGAAAGGTATTGTGACTACATATCGGAAATTGAACTGTCCGTCAAACAAAACACCAAACGTCTATTCAGTTTTGTCAAAAGCAAGCAAACTAATGTAAAGATTCCTAACTCAGTAGTATATAATGGCACTGAGGCAGACAGTCCAGCTGACATAGCAGAATTATTTTCTGACCACTTCGAATCTGTCTTTACATTAGTAAACAACCTTGTTTATCCACGTATTCCCTCCTATCAATCCGACTCAATGACTAATATCAATGTGTCTTATGATGAGTACCCCGTAGTACTAAGAACCACCGATGTAAACAAAGCATGCGGTCCTGACAATATATCGGGTGTAATCCTTATGGAATGGGCCGCCGAATTAGCAGGTCCACTAACTGTACTTTTTAATATGTCCTTTAACTGTGGAACTTTTCTAACTTGTTTTAAACGAGCAAATGTTATTCCAGTGTACAAGAAGGAAGATGAATGAAATATGTGCAACTACAGACCTATCTCTCTCTTACCGCTATTTAGCAAAGTTTTTGAGAAAGTGGTATACGACTCGTTGTATGAGCATGAACAATTTCAAGCAGCCAACATGGATTTGGGAGGCATAAAAGTACAGTATCTAATCTATTGTGTTACTTGAATGCCATTTCTGAATCTATTGACAACAAGAAACAAGTTGATTCTGTTTATTTGGACTTCAGCAAAGCCTTTGATTCAGTATGCCACCTATTGTTAATTCACAAGCTTAGATCATATGGCTATTCCAGGTAATGCATCGAGTGGTTGCAGTCTTCCCTTGTCAACCGAAAACAATGCGTGGTCCTCGAAGGCAAAACATCCGATTGGAAGCCGGTGTTGTCTGGTGTACCACAAGGTTCACAAGTTGGACCACTTCTGTTTATCTTGTATATTAACAATCTCACTAATCATGTTGATTCATGTGAAATGTCACCGTATGCTGATGATTCCAAATTGTTTAAAGAAATTACGTCAGTGACCGATTGTTAGTTGGTGCAGAAGGATCTGGACAGTGTATGTCTTCGATGTGAAACATTGCAGCTTAAACTTGATATTGACAAATTCTGCGTAATGTCGTTCACTAACAAAAAGAAACGTATATTCTATGACTACACGATTTTAAGCCAGTCTCTGCCCAAGGTCACCGCTGTCAAAGATCTAGGTGTCACATTGACTGACAGTTTGACTTTTAAAGATCATATGAATCGTAGTGTTTTTAAAGCTGTTAAGATTAGTGGTTTTATTAAGCGTGTTTGCACAACATTGACCAATGTACAGGCTTTGCGATCCATGTATATAGAATATCTCTAGTCAGAAGTCAGTTGGAGTATTGCAGTGTTATCTGGAATCCCTGGCAATGTACGTTTATTGACAAAATTAAGTTAACAAAAAATTAAATATCTATGTTACAAATCCAAAGCACAGTACTCCTCTGACAGTTTTCCTGAACTTTGCCATCATTTTAGACTACCTTCCCTTCAACATCGTAGGCAAGTTGCAGATCTCATCTTTTTACACAAGTGTGCACTCCAACTAGACTTATCTTAACTGATAGCAGCTATCCAATTTCACTGTCCTTCACAATCTCTACGAAACTACACCGCTTTTAGAGTTTCCAATAGCAGAACATTAGAAAACACTGTTTTGAATAGATGCATGAATATTTTCAACATGTAATTTTTAAGTGATCCAACTTGTGATATATTTTCAGGAGCTGAAACCTTTAGATCTTCAATTCAAAAACATTTCTATGTATAACAGGTGTTTGCCTGGTATATTTGATGTTGATATTGCATGGTTTTTATGTCCTTATTGTTCTATTATTTTATTATTTATATGTATTGTTTCAATTAAATCAGTCCTGTTACTGGGTCCACTGGACTGGTTGGAAGCAGAATAAATAAATATAAAATAAATACAAGACAAATGTAAATAATTTAATATCAACACTTCAAAAGGGCACAATTAAACATCCTCTAAAATAGTTATGAGGAATCTACAGTGTTGACTCTAACATATTTATTCTTTTAGCCATTGTGTTAAGTGATTTTTTTTCCACAGACAAATTGGCAGAACGTCTTCCATTTTGAACAAGACTAGCCATCCCAGGCTCCTAAAATGACTACTTAAAATCTAAAATTCACAGGAACTAACACGATGAATACATAATAATACATAATTAAGTTACATTTTTCATGTTTGCTGTTGTTTGAGGCACATCAAGAAATAGTTTTCTAGTAACTTAATATTATGTTTTACTTGTTCCGTGACATTAGTGTCTGTATGTTGGTGTTGTGTGGCATTAGTGTCTGTATGTTGGTGTTGTGTGGCATTAGTGTCTGCATGTTGGTGTTGTGTGGCATTAGTGTCTGTATGTTGGTGTTGTGTGACATTAGTGTATGTATGTTGTTGTTGTGTGGCATTAGTGTCTGTATGTTGGTGTTGTGTGGCATTAGTGTCTGTATGTTGGTGTTCCGTGGCATTAGTGTCTGTATGTTGGTGTTGTGTGGCATTAGTGTCTGTATGTTGGTGTTGTGTGGCATTAGTGTCTGTATGTTGGTGTTGTGTGGCATTAGTGTCTGTATGTTGGTGTTGTGTGGCATTAGTGTCTGTATGTTGGTGTTGTGTGGCATTAGTGTCTGTATGTTGGTGTTGTGTGGCATTAGTGTCTGTATGTTGGTGTTGTGTGGCATTAGTGTCTGTATGTTGGTGTTGTGTGGCATTAGTGTCTGTATGTTGGTGTTGTGTGGCATTAGTGTCTGTATGTTGGTGTTGTGTGGCATTAGTGTCTGTATGTTGAGTTTGTGTGTTTTCTAGAATATGATCACAGGCACAGCTCAGATGGATGGAGCCATCCTTGTCATTGCTGCCACTGACGGAACAATGCCACAGACAAGAGAACATTTGCTGCTCGCCAAACAGGTCAGATACCAGTCTCGTTTAACTCTCACCCACCGCGTAACTTCACTGAGAAAGAGAGTCTGATGATAGATGACAAAATGACTGTTATAACCCGGCAGATGGCATCGCTTCATTTTGGCGATTGAGCCTGTATTTACATGTGTGGTTAAAATATATTTAATGCCATGTGTTGCATGTATTTTAGATAACGCAGTTGTGTTTCTAATAGTTTACAGACAATACTGCAAGGTACCTGGAAATTAAGTGTTTAGAAAGTTGAGTGTTATTGGATTTACCCCTGCGACCTAAACATTATTATTTGCGGTTCAGTTTTATTTTGTTGCGTGACTTGTGTCAATGTATTCAGAGTTGGTTCAAATGGTTTGTATAAACATAATTTCTAATACTTTATTGTCGCACAAAAGATGACACTGTCCTAGGGTGACCTTAATTGTGATGTGGCTGTTATACCGAGGTGACCGAGGTTCCAACTAGGTAATGTTGAGGGAATTTCTGAAATACGTTCTTTAGAAAATTAGTGTTTACGTCATCACCAATCGGTGACAAATCAGCTAATTGTCTTGTGCTTGAAACTGAGGCTGATTCTGTGTGTTCCAGATTGGAATCACCCATATTGTAGTCTATATTAACAAGGCTGATGCAGCAGACACTGAGATGTTGGAACTGGTAAGTATTATGTATTCATACTTTTTTACCACTAGTGTTGTAACGATACAGTACCCTTACAATACATATCATGATTCACGAGTCATGATACATTTCGTGATTTTTATTAAACTTTGTTGTTAGAGATGTTTTGACTGTTATACAGAGTTTCCTGGGACGAACTCATGTGAAGGGGTCTGAGATGTGACCTGTTCTATTTTTTAAACATTGTCTTAAAATATACATTGTGGTGCATTTTTAAGAGGGTCTACTTTCCTCTTTATGATAGGAGACATCATTTTTGTAATGCATGTGAACATGTATACGTTTTTTTTCTAGTCAACTTAAAAATGCCCCAATCTTGTACAAATATTTTACATATCAACTTCTAAATTGTTTGACAAGGAAAACAATTCAGATTCTGTTCAAGGCCCACATCCTGTAGAACAGTAACTTGCCAATCTTTGTTAGAAGACAGGTTGTCTTGTTTCAATAAAGCAGGCAGTTTTATTAAAGGGAAACAAAAATTGGGTGTTTTCAACAAGGTTATTCGAGTAAACTGCCGGCATAGTAATCTTGATTGTAGTTGCTAATGATTAATTGTTACTAGCTATCTTAGATGCATAGGCCCAAAAATATGCCCTTTGTTTCCTTTTAACTATTTGTGATGTTGGATACTGTCACCAGGTGGAGATGGAAGTACGAGAGTTGTTGGCTGAGTTCGGCTACGACTCGGAGAATACACCGGTCATTATTGGCTCAGCCCTTTGTGTACTCGAGGTAAGATGTCCTCTTGTACATTATTGGTAACCCTGTTTTGGGGTAGAACTGACAGTGGTGCTGTTTGCCTGATGTGGTTTTGAACGACTACTGACAGCAGGCCTGTATTCCTGAAAATAAGTAATAATTAAGTATAAATGTTGGAATACTGACAGGAATTTGTTAGGGTAGGCAGAACCTGGAGAATCATTAATATGCATGAAGTACAAAATGTCCACAGCTGCTACTGGTGCAGTATGAAACCGTTATAATGCGAAGGCACATAGACGGCGCTATGCATAACAGTTCTCATGTACATTTTCTCTAAGGTTTATTGCTGATGGACTGCTGTAAAAGTTATTCTAACACTGCACAAAGACCAGTAATAAGTCGGTGCCATTCCAGATCGACAAACACTGTAAAGCTGGAGACACCATTCTCATGTAAATGTGTGTGTAATTATGATTGATGCAGGACAGAGAACCAGAAATTGGCGTCAATTCAATAATCAAATTACTGGATGCTGTGGACAACTATATTCCCGAGCCGAAGAGGGACTTGGATAAGCCATTCTACCTGCCAATTGAACAGGTCTTCTCCATCGCGGGTGAGTTGACAGTGTATGATAAGTAGACTCAACTCACACAATTCACAACTGATACACAGACACCGCAATAACAGCAACCTCCCACAGTTCAAGAACCTACTGAAGGCTTTTTGTTTCCATTAAATGTGTTTTATATATCTCACATTGTATTTTAAATAAAGTTGTATCTAATTATTTGTTGTTGTAATATTGATGGAATTCATATTTTATTACCTATTTATACATTTTCTTTAAATAATTGTAAATTTTGCATAGTTTTAATATTCTAAGTAATATAGTTAATACTATTATTTGTAATATCTTCCTATATAATTTTTAGCTTGTGAATTAGGAATATCAGACAAAATTACTTCTGTTTGCGGGACGGGGATAGAGGCAGTTTTCATGTGGCGGCGGACACCAGTATTTTACGCTTTGGACTGATATTATTAACCATTTCAGTACGACAGGCCGGATTTCCGACCGCACTGTCTGTGACGCTTCAGTACGACAGGCCGGTTATTCGGCATTGACGATGTCTGCTATTCAAATCGTTTTTACTCATAATTATTCACTATATGGAGCCACTTGTTGTGTACGGTTGTCAAGGCAAATAAATTAGCTTTTCAGCAGTGGTCATCATTTAGTATCGCTCAATAATAGTTTATGGAGATTTTCGCGGTTTTTAATGATGGATTATCAAAATCTGCGGTGGCCACAATGGCGGACAGCATTACTTCAACTAGCGATTTACCACCTTATGTTTTGGACAGCTTATTTGATAGTTTTAGCAAAGAATTTTTTTGGATGTTGACGATGGACACAATAATAATGTCAGCAAATTTAGTATACAAGTGTGTTCAGCAACTGCAAAAACGTTGAAATCTTGGCGGTGATATTGGATTGCTGGTTACCATGATGATGGAATGTAAAATGACATGACTCATTTTACTCGTTCATTATAATAACTTCTGAAAATATATGACATTCCTATTCATAAAAAGCATTTTTGTTGCTCAAATCTTGACTTGAAGTGAGGTAGTCCATTGTCTTGCATATTCACTGGGAAAGCAGTAATCAGTGGTCACAGCTGGTTAGGGCTGTAGTACTGAAATGGTTAATATATTGATATCATCATATAAATGTTTACAAACTCTCGTCTGAAGAGAATGAGATGGAGTGGGGGGCTGGGGAGAGATGAAAGTAATTTTGTCTGATATCAGGCATCAACGTTCTGAGATGATCCCTTAATGTGAGTCTTTGTTAGAGTATGATGCGCTGTGCACACTCGTGAATGTGACAGTAGTTCTGGATTTGAAGGTGTTAAAATAAAGTGTTATTATCATGGTGTGTGGTCCCGCAGGTCGTGGCACTGTCGTAACAGGGAAGCTGGAGCGAGGCATCATAAAGAAGGGAGACGATGCACTCATCCTGGGACATGGGAAGACATTCAAAACTACCATCACAGGTACTCTACTCAACACAGTAGCAAGTGTGCCGAGGGAAATATCACTATAATGATGTAAGGCTTAACAGTGGTGTTGTCTAATATCACTATAATGATGTAAGGCTTAACAGTGGTGTTGCCAAATATCACTATAATGATGTAAGGCTTAACAGTGGTGTTGCCCGTGTGGTGTGGAGATGTTCAATCAGATGATTCACTTAACAGTAATGTTGTTAGGTATGTTTGACTTAATTGTGATTTACCTACCAGTGATGTTTTGTTGTCAGGCGTGTTTGACCTGACAGTGGTGTTGTGTTGTCAGGCGTACTGTGCTGTGTTGTCAGGTGTGTCTGACCTAACACTGTACTGTGTGGTCAGGTGTGTTTGCCCTAACAGTGGTGTTGTGATCAGGTGTGTTTCACCTAACACTGGTGTGTTGTCAGGTGTGTTTCACCTGACAGTGTTGTTGTATTGTCAGGTGTGTTTGACCTGACAGTAGTGTTGTCTTGTCAGGTGTGTGTGACCTATCAGTGTGGTTGTGTTGTCAGGTGTGTTTGACCTATCAGTGGTGTTGTGTTGTCAGGTTGTTTGACCTGACAGTGGTGTTGTCCTATCAGGTGTGTTTGACCTAACACTGTGTTGTGTTGTCAGTTTGTTTGACCTAACACTGTGTTGTGTTGTCAATTTGTTTGATCTAACACTGTTGTGTTGTCAGTTTGTTTGATCTAACACTGTTGTGTTGTCAGTTTGTTTGATCTAACACTGTGTTGTGTTGTCAGTTTGTTTGACCTAACACTGTGTTGTGTTGTCAGTTTGTTTGACCTAACACTGTGTTGTGTTGTCAGTTTGTTTGACCTAACACTGTGTTGTGTTGTCAATTTGTTTGACCTAACACTGTGTTGTGTTGTCAGTTTGTTTGATCTAACACTGTTGTGTTGTCAGTTTGTTTGACCTAACACTGTGTTGTCAGTTTGTTTGACCTAACACTGTTGTGTTGTCAGTTTGTTTGATCTAACACTGTGTTGTGTTGTCAGTTTGTTTGACCTAACACTGTGTTGTGTTGTCAATTTGTTTGACCTAACACTGTGTTGTTTTGTCAGTTTGTTTGACCTAACACTGTGTTGTGTTGTCAGTTTGTTTGACCTAACACTGTGTTGTGTTGTCAGTTTGTTTGACCTAACACTGTGTTGTGTTGTCAGTTTGTTTGACCTAACACTGTGTTGTGTTGTCAGTTTGTTTGATCTAACACTGTTGTGTTGTCAGTTTGTTTGACCTAACACTGTGTTGTCAGTTTGTTTGACCTAATACTGTTGTGTTGTCAGTTTGTTTGATCTAACACTGTGTTGTGTTGTCAGTTTGTTTGACCTAACACTGTGTTGTGTTGTCAATTTGTTTGACCTAACACTGTGTTGTTTTGTCAGTTTGTTTGACCTAACACTGTGTTGTGTTGTCAGTTTGTTTGACCTAACACTGTGTTGTGTTGTCAGTTTGTTTAACCTAACACTGTGTTGTGTTGTCAGTTTGTTTGACCTAACACTGTGTTGTGTTGTCAGTTTGTTTGACCTAACACTGTGTTGTGTTGTCAGTTTGTTTGACCTAACACTGTGTTGTGTTGTCAGTTTGTTTGACCTAACACTGTGTTTTGTTGTCAGTTTGTTTGATCTAACACTGTGTTGTGTTGTCAGTTTGTTTGATCTAACACTGTTGTGTTGTCAGTTTGTTTGACCTAACACTGTGTTGTGTTGTCAGTTTATTTGACCTGACACTGTGTTGTGTTGCCAGGTGTTGAAATGTTCCACCAGATATTGGACAGGGCGGAGGCGGGGGATCAGGTTGGCGCCCTCATCCGAGGGGTTAAGAGGGACGAGCTTCGTCGCGGCCACGTCCTCTCAAAGCCTGGCTCCATCAGTATGCACAACCACTTCAGGGCCCAGGTGCGCACTCACTACCTGCCAGTAACAACAACCTATTGATTCCACCTGTCTTTGTTTCAAACCATGGGCAGTTCAGTTCACCTCGTGCTGTAGTTGTCTTTTAGAAGATACTCTATAAGTGTTCTGTCAGTTGCCTGTGCTAGGGAAGTACCACACAAGATTTAACAAGATTTAACAAGATTGCCACCCAGAGAATTAACTATAGGTGGCAGGGGGACAAGGAAGCCCTTTGGCTTATCGAGAGTCCGACCCTTTTATCTATGTGTATCCCGCCCGTCTGAGGTATGTGTCGATTTTATTTTTAAACATATTCACGCTACTAGCACCCACACAATCAGCAGGTAATCTGTTCCATTCATTTACAATCCTTTGTGAAAATGAAAACTTTCTTATATCCAATCTACTCTGCTCCTTTGCTAATGCAAGTTCATGTCCTCTAGTCCTTCTATCTTTCTTAACTGAGAAAAACATATTTCTATCAATATTTTCATAACCCTTCAATATTTTAAACACTTCTATCTGAACTCCTCTCAATCTCCTGGTCTCTAGTGTTGTTAAACCACATTTTTTAGGCGTATTTCGTAACTAAGATCCCTCAGATTTGGTATCATTTTAGTTGCTCTCCTCTGCACTCTTTCTAGCATATCTATGTCCTTCCTGCGATATGGCCTCCACGCTTGAATACAATATTCTAAATGAGGCCTAACTATTGTTTTGTACAGCGGTATTATTAGCTCTTTTTCCTTATACGTTATGTTTCGCCTAATTAATCCAAGGATTTGATTTCCCTTTGAAGCTGCAATTCCGCCCTGCTCAGAAATCTTCATATCAGCACTAACGGTTAACCCTAAGTCCTTTTCTTTTACAGTAGTACTTAGTACAGTACCCCCCATTGTATATTCTACTTCTTCGTTCCCATGTCCTGTGTGGAGGCATTTACATTTCCCAAAATTGAACAGCATTTGCCACTTTTCACAAGGGATAAATGTGTAACCTGCTGTGGAGTTGTGGTCTCAATCTCACACTTTGATGGGTGTGATGTGTTGAGTGCTATGGAGTAGTGGATAAAGGGTCGGACTCTCAGTCGAGAAATTCTGGGTTTGAATCCTCTTATCGCCGTTTCAAAACATTGGCAAGTTCACTTCACGTTGTTCCAGTTCATTCATCTGTATGAATGAGTACCTGGTTACTTACAGTGGTGTGTATTTGTGTACAAAAAATCTTCACGCGTTAATAAATAATTGTACCATGGCTGAATGCTTCCCAGAGATGCCAAGATGGTATTCGAATGAACAGTTCTGCCAGGGAGAGAAATATAAAATGTTCTCAGCTGTCCTACGGACTGGTACCGGGCTACAACTAAACTTACAGCTACATTTTGCAGGTGTACTTGCTGTCGAAGGAGGAGGGAGGCCGCCAGAAGCCCTACACCAACGCCTACCAGGCACAGTTGTTCTGTAAGACGTGGGACGCTCCGGCACAGATGACACTGCCGTCAGACAAAGACATGGTGATGCCTGGGGAGGACGCCTCCATCGAGTTTGTCATCATGAAGAACATGGTACGAATAAAACGGATTGTCTCGGAACGTTGATGTTCGATATAAGACTAAATTACTTTTGTTTGGGAGGAGGGGATCAGAAGCAGTTTTCTGGCATCAGACGTTGATATTTTATGCTTCTGACCGATACTGTTAATATATTGATATCATCACATCAATGTCTACAAACTTTCATCTGGGGGTGGGGGGCTGAGGACAGATGAGAGTAATTTAATTTGATATCGGACATTGATGTTCTGAGATGATCCCTAAGTGTGTTTTCATGTATGAATCACATTGCCCATTTATAGATCACATGTAACCAGCCACAACGAGGTGGGTATTAAGTCTCAAAATTGTGAAAGAGTATTGTACCATTTGGGATTCCATTGATTGTAAGCTTAAACAATGATATCTGGTATGTTCAAATATCTTCAGTAGTTTTTTTAATTATCAATCAATCAATTTATTTCAAACATATCATACAATATATATATATATGCGTACAATATACAAAGTAAATTTAGACGTAAATAAAAGGGAAAGAAATATTGTTTGAAAAGGAGTAGATATGAAGTTTTAAACTTCTGAAAGTCTACCCCAAAATCGTCAAATAAATTTTAAACAGTATATGGCCATACTAAATTAGAAGTTATAACCATACATATACACACTAAAATGTACAGTTGTATATACTATACTTGCAACAGGGATATACCTCAATGTTAATTTACATAACATATTTGTTGAACAGCACATCGATGTAGTGACGCTTAAATTTATGTTTTGGCATTATACTAGCAAACAATGTTACACCGAACACAGGTAGGGACATGGCCCTCATATCCCTACACATATTTTCTCTCATAAACTGATGTGTCCTACATAAGGTGTTTGATGGTGAGCTCTCTACCTGGTTCATCGTGGCTGGTCATATGTCACATTGACTGACAGTTACAATATTGCTATATTTACATCCATCCATCCGCCCATGGAGCGGCAACCAGGGAGCATCAATTATCACCATTACAGTAGTTTGGTTTTAAATTTGTTCCCGCTGACCATTGAATTTCTGGTGTCGCAAATGACCGTATTGCGTGTAGCCAATGATCGTATTGCGCGTAGCCAGTGATTGTATTCCGTGTAGCCAATGATCGTATTGCGCGTAGCCAGTGATCGTATTCCGTGTAGCCAATTATCGTATCGCGTGTAGCCAATGATCGTATCGCGTGTAGCCAATTATCGTATCGCGTGTAGCCAATGATCGTATCGCGTGTAGCCAATGATAGTTTCCAGGAAAATTTAATGTAACACCACAGACAGAATGTCTCGTCGTTCAAACTGTCCACTGAAAAATAGCTATCATTGTGGTTTTTTAAGTAGATCGCTAATTGGTAGATCAGAAATGAGTGGTTCAAGGAAGTGACTGAAAGTGGAAATACCGGAGATAGGCGAGTGGATGAGGCAGGATATACAATACAATGCATACAATACGAATTTATTGTCCAGTAATAATAGATACATCGGATAATTTTCTTGTGCTTGCTGAGCATAAAGAGAATACAAGGTATTGTTGGTAAACATAGTAAAACGTAGTGCATACATGAATTAAGTTTATAATAGTAATACAAACGTGAGAGTAGTTAGTGCATACTTTATATTTTAACGGTCATATAGTGGGAGAAGATGAGGGCAGAGATGCACTTTCACTGCCTCCAAATTAGCATATTAGAGTAAAATATTTGAATGGTAATTTTACAAATGGTGAAATAGTGGCTTCACATCGGACCATCACAAGGCAGTAGTTATGTCCCACAGGTAACTGTGCAATTTCTCTTGGATTGGCCAAGAAATACAGCCGTGTAAAGGTATGGACAGGCAGAAAAAGTCGCATTCTGATTTTTATTTATAATTATTACATAATTATTGCATGTGTTAGGGATGGTCTCACAAATATGTCTTAATGTGATGTTGTGTAGGTGCTGGAGAAGGGAATGAGGTTCACAATGAGGGACGGACACAGCACGCTGGGCTACGGCGTCGTCACGGACCTCCTGCCCGAGACAGACCTCTCCAAGTACGAGGAACAACGCAAGAAGGAGAAGAAGGCGAAAAAGAAGGCCGAAGAGGGACAATAAACACACAACATAGTCACACATCAACATGTTGGAAGCTGACGACAGACTTAGGTGTGGTCTCACAAGTTCGCAAAGTGTCAAAATATGTTAAGCGTTGCACATAGGTCGTCACCACGTATTGCATGGAAAATAAATTGATACAGTGGCGACACCTAGTGTAAAACAAGCTAAAACAAATTGATACAGTAGCGCCACCTAGTGCGTGAAACATTATGTTGATGCAAATTTATAATTTTGAATCAAAACCTCAAGTCGCACATCGAGTATTGGAGAGAGTGGAGTGGTATGTATCAATGGTAAATGTTATTTTGGGACTTTACAAACTTGCTGAACTGGGAAACTTGGAGAATGGACACTTGCAGTAATTGTGTGATTTAAGTTATACAGATCAGTTGGCAAATAGACTACACAGACTGTGGAATGAACAAATATTTAAGTTGTCTGTAGTATCTGTGTTGTCATACAATGGTGACCCTTTGTTGGCACTGAATCCTAACCCACATGGTTGTTAATAGATGTAGTATGGCCACTTGTACAGAGCTTGATCAAGATGTGGATCAATTGTAGAGCATCTACAGGGAATGTTTGTTAAATGAACTGCAGTTTATTAGCTGGTTCGCTTCTAAACTTGATACAGAGTTAACACTACTTCTAGATTGGAGCCGACAGCTTCGTAGTTTACTCGGAATACACGACATGCTAAATGTTGCTAATTTGCTTGTCATAATACTCCATGCAAAATGTCTATTAAAACAGATTGTGGATATGCAGTGAACTTGGTGGATATCATATACTTTCTTAAGGACCAGCCACAGTGCTCTAGCTTTCATTTTGCTACGCAGTTCTCTCAGGCGTATGTGTGTGGGTGTATCATGACATTTTCCTCGTATACCTTTTGCATCTTGGACTCCACAGACTTTCTGATATTAATCTACGACCTTTTGGAAGAAAAGTAAGATCTTTATGTTTGTGTAATTCCGAATTTGCTAAAGTTTCTCATTGGTTTTAGAGTTTATATCATATGTTAAATAGACGTAAATCAGTTCTTTATCATATTATACATACATTAACTGTTTCAAATTTACCTGATATCAAATGTTATTTACTAATACTTCAACAAACCATCTATATGTATGAAGCACTATCCAGAGGATTGGCATTTTTGCTAGTTGTAATCAGGGGTGGATCCAATTATGTACTTGTATTTGTAATTTATTACAAACAAATGCTGTAATTGATTCTGGTTTAGAAAATATCTTGTAATTGATTTTTGTTTATATACTGAAACACAGTTACAATCAATTACAGTTTTCTGACACCACACTCTATCTAAAAAGAAACTATTAAGAAACATCTTTGCTGTCCCCTAGATTGTTTTCAATCTACAAAATAGTAAACCATACAAAATAACCAATGCCTAAGTTAGGATCCCAATGTGTAATTTACCTAATAGTGCTAATTAATAAAGAGGCCATGTAGCTGCAGTGTCCAAGTCTACTGTTTGCTCAGAGGGTGGATTAGCACCTGTCATTGTTCAAGTGTCAATATCCCCTTTGTTCTTTAGCTACTCTGAAAGGTGCTACTGCAAGCTGGCTAAACTGATCTAGAGACTGTCTGAATAATAGTACTTCCTCAGAAGAAGATTCTAGCAGTTCTTAGCAGTTAGCAAGGTCTCTTAATGAGAGCAACAAAGGCATTTGATTATGGATTTCCTGGCCTGTTGAATTGCTTGCAACTGTGGTTATTCACTAGAGATTTTGTGACTGGGAAAGTATGCCCCTTGAAGTGCAATCTTTGTGGCTTTAATGTCATCAACGTGCAAAAACGTTATATTGTTATCTTTGTGCCCCATTTATTCATTTCAATTCCAGTTTAATTTGTTTTTGTGATTTTTATCAATTTCATTCAAATTAAGACCATTTGTTTTTCAATTAACTCTACTTCATGATTGACCCGTTCAACCCTACATACAGTGCCCGTGCATGTCATTTCACTGATAAACTTTTTGGTAGATCCCATTAATGCATCTGTAATTAAAAAGTTAGTGATGTAATTGTTGATTTGATTTTGTGTAATTGGACCCAGCCCTGGTTGTAATAAATATTTAAGGGCGACTATGTGAGGATGTAGGGTCCTAAATGTTGGTGGGAGGTGGTGAGGAGGTATGGTGACAGCGGATGCAAGGAACATCAGCTCAGTTGGAGAACTTTATGGTGATAGTAGATGCAAGGAACATCAGCTCAGTTGGAGAACTACGGTGACAGCGGATGCAAGGAATATCAGCTCAGTTGGAGAACTTTATGGTGACAGCGGATGTAAGGAACATCAGCTCAGTTGGAGAACTTTATGGTGACAGCGGATGCAAAGAACATCAGCTCAGTTGGAGAACTTTATGGTGATAGTGGATGTAAGGAACATCAGCTCAGTTGGAGAACTTTATGGTGACAGCGGATGCAAGGAACATCAGCTAAGTTGGAGAACTTTATGGTGACAGCGGATGTAAGGAACATCAGGTCAGTTGGAGAACTTTATGGTGACAGTGGATGCAAGGAACATCAGCTCAGTTGGAGAGCTTTATGGTGACAGCGGATGCAGGGAACATCAGCTCAGTTGGAGAACTTTATGGTGACAGCAGATGTAAGGAAGATCAGCTCAGTTGGAGAACTTTATGGTGATAGTAGATGCAAGGAACATCAGCT
Source organism: Escarpia spicata (assembly GCA_963995525.1). NCBI lineage: Eukaryota > Metazoa > Annelida > Polychaeta > Sabellida > Siboglinidae > Escarpia > Escarpia spicata. The sequence continues at coordinate 18,424,340 of OZ023213.1, forward strand.
CAGTTGGAAAACTACGGTGACAGTGGATGTAAGGAACATCAGCTCAGTTGGAGAACTTTATGGTGACAGTGGATGTAAGGAACATCAGCTCAGTTGGAGAACTTTATCGTGACAGTGGATGCAAGGAACATCAGCTTAGTTGGAGAACTTTATGGTGACAGTGGATATAAGGAACATCAGCTCAGTTGGAGAACTTTATGGTGACAGTGGATGTAAGGAACACCAGCTCAATTGGAGAACTTTACGTTGACAGTGGATGTAAGGAACATCAACTCAATTGGGAGAACTTTATGGTGACAGTGGATGTAAGGAACATCAGCTCAGTTGGAGAACTTTATGGTGACAGTGGATGTAAGAAACATCAGCTCAGTTGGAGAACTTTATGGTGACAGTGGATGCAATGAACATCTGCTCAGTTGGAGAACTTTATGGTGACAGTGAATGTAAGGAACATCAGCTCAGTTGGAGAACTTTATGGTGACAATGGATGCAAGGAACATCAGCTCAGTTGGAGAACTTTATGGTGACAGTGGATGTAAGGAACATCAGCTCAGTTGGAGAACTTTATGGTGACAGTGGATGTAAGGAACATCAGCTCAGTTGGAGAACTTTATGGTGACAGTGGATGTAAGGAACATCAGTTCAGTTGGGGAACTTTATGGTGATAGTGCATGTAAGGAACATCAGCTCAGTTGGAGAACTTTATGGTGATAGTAGATGCAAGGAACATCAGCTCAGTTGGAGAACTACGGTGACAGCGGATGCAAGGAATATCAGCTCAGTTGGAGAACTTTATGGTGACAGCGGATGTAAGGAACATCAGCTCAGTTGGAGAACTTTATGGTGACAGCGGATGCAAAGAACATCAGCTCAGTTGGAGAACTTTATGGTGATAGTGGATGTAAGGAACATCAGCTCAGTTGGAGAACTTTATGGTGACAGCGGATGCAAGGAACATCTGCTCAGTTGGAGAACTTTATGGTGACAGTGAATGTAAGGAACATCAGCTCAGTTGGAGAACTTTATGGTGACAATGGATGCAAGGAACATCAGCTCAGTTGGAGAACTTTATGGTGACAGTGGATGTAAGGAACATCAGCTCAGTTGGAGAACTTTATGGTGACAGTGGATGTAAGGAACATCAGCTCAGTTGGAGAACTTTATGGTGACAGTGGATGTAAGGAACATCAGTTCAGTTGGGGAACTTTATGGTGATAGTGGATGTAAGGAACATCAGCTCAGTTGGAGAACTTTATGGTGATAGTAGATGCAAGGAACATCAGCTCAGTTGGAGAACTACGGTGACAGCAGATGCAAGGAATATCAGCTCAGTTGGAGAACTTTATGGTGACAGCGGATGTAAGGAACATCAGCTCAGTTGGAGAACTTTATGGTGACAGCGGATGCAAAGAACATCAGCTCAGTTGGAGAACTTTATGGTGATAGTGGATGTAAGGAACATCAGCTCAGTTGGAGAACTTTATGGTGACAGCGGATGCAAGGAACATCAGCTAAGTTGGAGAACTTTATGGTGACAGCGGATGCAAGGAACATCAGCTCAGTTGGAGAGCTTTATGGTGACAGCGGATGCAGGGAACATCAGCTCAGTTGGAGAACTTTATGGTGACAGCGGATGTAAGGAACATCAGCTCAGTTGGAGAACTTTATGGTGATAGTAGATGCAAGGAACATCAGCTCAGTTGGAGAACTACGGTGACAGTGGATGTAAGGAACATCAGCTCAGTTGGAGAACTTTATGGTGACAGTGGATGTAAGGAACACCAGCTCAATTGGAGAACTTTACGTTGACAGTGGATGTAAGGAACATCAACTCAGTTGGAGAACTTTATGGTGACAGTGGATGTAAGGAACATCAGCTCAGTTGGAGAATTTTATGGTGACAGTGGATGTAAGAAACATCAGCTCAGTTGGAGAACTTTATGGTGACAGTGGATGCAATGAACATCTGCTCAGTTGGAGAACTTTATGGTGACAGTGAATGTAAGGAACATCAGCTCAGTTGGAGAACTTTATGGTGACAATGGATGCAAGGAACATCAGCTCAGTTGGAGAACTATATGGTGACAGTGGATGTAAGGAACATCAGCTCAGTTGGAGAACTTTATGGTGACAGTGGATGTAAGGAACATCAGCTCAGTTGGAGAACTTTATGGTGACAGTGGATGTAAGGAACATCAGTTCAGTTGGGGAACTTTATGGTGATAGTGGATGTAAGGAACATCAGCTCAGTTGGAGAACTTTATGGTGACAATGGATGCAAGGAACATCAGCTCAGTTGGAGAACTTTATGGTGACATTGGATGCAAGGAACATCAGCTCAGTTGGAGAACTTTATGGTGACAGTGGATGTAAGGAACATCAGCTCAGTTGGAGAACTTTATGGTGACAGTGGATGTAAGGAACATCATTTATGAATCCATAGATTAAAAAACAATAGACAATATGAGTAAAAATACCTTATTTCTCAAAACTTTATATTTTTTCAATTATAACAAAAGTTATGGACACCAGAGTGATGAGTGGAGCAGACATTGCGAGTGACCACCAGTTAGTGATGAGTGGAGCAGACATTGCGAGTGACCACCAGTCAGTGATGAGTGGAGCAGACACTGCGAGTGACCACCAGACAGTGATGAGTGGAGCAGACATTGCGATTGACCACCAGACAGTGATGAGTGGAGCAGACATTGCGAGTGACCACCAGTCAATGATGAGTGGAGCAGACATTGCGAGTGACCACCAGTCAGTGGTGAGTGGAGCAGACACTGCGAGTGACCACCAGACAGTGATGAGTGGAGCAGACACTGCGAGTGACCACCAGTCAGTGATGAGTGGAGCAGACATTGCGAGTGACCACCAGTCAGCGATGAGTGGAGCAGTCATTGCGAGTGACCACCAGAGTGATGAGTGGAGCAGACATTGCGAGTGACCACCAGTCGGTGATGAGTGGAGCAGACATTGCGAGTGACCACCAGTCAGTGATGAGTGGAGCAGACATTGCGAGTGACCACCAGTCGGTGATGAGTGGAGCAGACATTGCGAATGACCACAAGTCAGTGATGAGTGGAGCAGACATTGCGAGTGACCACCAGTCAGTGATGAGTGGAGCAGACATTGCGAGTGACCACCAGTCAGTGATGAGTGGAACAGATATTGCGAGTGACCACCAGTCAGTGATGAGTGGAGCAGACATTGCGAGTGACCACCAGTTAGTGCGCTGAAAGATCAGGCTGAAGCTAAAGTGGACACAAAAGACCAGTGAGAACAGAAAGAAATTTGACACAATCAAGCTGCAACAACCTATCATAAAAATGCAATTCTCGTTGAAGCTACAGAACAGATATGATGTAGAGAAAGCAGCCAGGAATGGAAGGATGAAAGAGGTCTACAACATCACAAAGACACGACAAACACAAGACCGCGAATGCAGTAAAAGACAAATCTGGAAGCCTAATAACTGAAGGACCAGCCAGACGGGTGAGATGGAAGGAACATTTTGAAGAAGTTCTTAATAGACCTATGCCCGATGACCCCACGACAGATATTGAATTAGATCCGATCATAGATGAAATCAGCACAGACTCTGTAACAAAAACAGAGATTAGAGCAGCACTGAGGAAGCTGAACAATGGGAAAGCTGGAGACAAAGATGACAGTACAGCAGAATTGTTGAAAGCAGACATGACAACAACAGAGAATTGGCTTCTAAGCTTATTCAAAACAATTTGTCGGGCATGTGCTGAGAAAGAAGGACCATAACCACTGCCTGACAGCACTGACATGGACACCGGAAAGAACAAGAAAAGTTGGTCGACCAAAAACAACGCGGAGAACCACAGTGGAAAAAGAACGAAAACAACTGGGCTGGGCATCTTGGCGCAAAGCAAAACACACAGCCCCTGACAGGGCAAGATGGCGGAGTCGCACAGCAGCCTTATGGGCCACAAGGTCCGAAGAGGATACTTAACGTAAGGATACCAACAAATAAAAAACAATTGAAGATATTTAAACAAATGAAGTGTCATTTTAAAACTGATAATCAGTGGAATCCAAAACTCCATTTCAAAATGTTGTTACTTAATACCCACAATTTTGTTACTTAATACCCACTATGAAGACTTAATACCCACAATTGTGTTACTTAATACCCACCATGAAGACTAGTCTTAATACCCACAATTTTTTTACTTAATACCCATTATGCCGTGACAGATCACACATATGAACACACCAATGTCTTTTACAACATAATCCCTAATTAAACTCTAGCATGAACTTCGACGACAGACTCGTACATGGTTTAAGTTTTGTTTTATTTCCTCAATCATTCCCACTGCTTCGTGACATTTAAGTGGTCCAAGTGTTCATCCATCAGCCTGTGCTTCAGCATCTTCTTCTCTCGCTGCTCATGCAGGTAATCCTCCTGCTTCTTCTGCAGCTTCCCGGAGTCCTCCATATGTCCCTCCTCCTCCGCCTGCAAACACATCACATGTGTAATGATAAAACATTGTTTATTCACAATTAGCCAAGCTACCCAGCGTTACCTGGAAAAAAAGGCAGTCTTATGGTTTTTTATTTTTTTTATTTAAGCCCCACTAAAACAAATGGTATGACAGACATAATTATTGTCTTAAGTATATATAGTATATATAGATCTTATGTCATCAATAATAATACGACGGAAGTCACGGAAATTATGGGTCGAGACCAGGTATCGAACTACCGGTAGCTACCCCAAACATGCTAAGCAAGCACTCAACTTATGGTGCTATTGTGTCATACTCTTTAAATCATGTACGTTTGAATGTAAACATGTATGTTTTATTTTGAGTTGCCAATACAGCTTTATAACTTCTGACACTAATTTCTGACAAATCATGGTTTTCTTGGCTTAATTATAATTATCTGAATACAATAACTTGATGCTATCTGTAGCTCTTGGGCGACAATTGTGACAATGGATGACAGTGGTGCCCTCTTTCATCCAGTAAGCATACCAAATGCAAAGGATGCCACTCATATGCTATGCGATACTGCCTTTCAAAATTGATCCCCACCCTGGACAATTTAAAAAAAATCTTAAATCCACCCCAACGGACACACTAGATCACATACAAAATATCAGCCCTAAATATGTAAAACTAACAAATGTATGGGTCCACAAACAGACAGACAGACAATCGTATTGTTTTTATCCTCATCGAAACATTGGTTCAAACCCCTTATTAACATGTTTTACTTGCTAGGTGGCGCCACCATGATTTTTTTCCCCGCAATACATGGTGACGACCAAGCCACCACCCATCACCCAGAATCACCATACATAATGTATAACATGTTTTGGGACATGTATGACAAATGTGGCATCTGCTAAAAAATTGCTGGTGCATAACAAGGATCTTTTCCAAGTATAAATTATTTCAATTCAATGTACATCGTGTACTGACAAAAGGGATGAATTCAAAATCAATTCTATTAATTATCCAACCTCATAGAACCCTGCCCGGGAACAAAGCCAACCGACTTTGTAAAATGTACTGTATCACAATCAATGTATATGTCCCCCGTTACTGAGCAAGAAGTACTCGAAATTGTGTCTGGATGCAAAAGTAAAACTTCATACGGACCTGATGAAATCAGCATGAAAACAGTTAAGCATGTAATAAAGCAAATTGTACAACCGCTAATCCACATTTTTAACAGATCTTTGATCAGCGGATCATTTCCAAATGATATGAAATTAGCAAAAGTAATTCCTATATTTAAGTCAGGAGATCGTTTTCAGTTTTCTAATTATAGACCTATATCTCTCTTATCCCAATTTTCAAAAATACTTGAAAAAATATTCAACAAAAGGCTAAGGTCTTTCATTGAAACACAACACATATTGACAGATGGGCAGTATGGCTTCAGAAGTAATCACTCAACTTCACTAGCTTTAACAGAATTTGTTGAAAAAATTACATCCGCAATGGATAAATGCCAAAGCACGATTGGGGTCTTTATCGACCTAAAAAAAGCCTTTGACACTGTTGACCACAACATACTGCTAAGTAAACTGCAATGCTACGGAATCAGGGGTCTGGCTCTGGCCTGGATAAAAAGCTACTTAACCAACCGTAGACAATATGTATGCTATAACAACAGTAACTCAGAACAAAAGGAAATCAAGTGTGGAGTCCCGCAAGGTTCAATCCTTGGCCCGTTATTATTTATTCTGTACATAAATGACATGTGTGAAGTCTCAAAATTGCTTGACATTATTTTGTTTGCTGATGATACAAACATTTTTTATTCCGCTAGTAACACAGATGAAGTAAGCACTGTTATTAACAACGAACTAAAAAAACTAGACCTGTGGTTTCGAGCGAACAAATTATCACTTAATGTGAACAAAACACATTTTATAATGTTCAACAATAAAAAGCAACCTAGAACAGGTGTGAATATAGTTTTGAATGGGAAAAACATTGAGCAGGTATCATATACTAAATTCCTTGGAGTAACCATTGACGAAAACGTAACATGGAGAGAACACATAAAAATGGTTGAATCAAAAGTATCAAAAAACATAGCAGTTTTGTATAAAACTAGGCATGTTCTTGATTGTCAAGCGTTACACACATTATATAATTCACTTGTTGAACCACATATGTCATATTGCTGTGAGATCTGGGGAAATACTTATCAATCTAGACTTAGAAAACTATTTATGTTACAGAAAAAAGCTATACGGATTATTTATAATCTTAATTATCTTGATCATACATCTGTATTTTTCCATCTCTCAAACATGCTTAAATTTCATGATTTAGTTAAATACAAGACTATGATCATACTTTATAAAGCAAACAACCATTCTTTAAATGGTCGTGTTCAAGCATTATTTGAACCAACCGCAGCTATCCACATACATGATACAAGACAAAGCAAACTGTTCTATGTTAAAAAGACAAACACCACCCTCCGACTGCTGTCAATCACCGTCAAGGGTATAAAAACGTGGAACAATTTACCAAATAAATTTACTCAGCTTCCAAGTTTAACACAATTTAAAAAAGCAATCAAGTTGTCATTACTTTCTACATATTTGTGAATTGTTAATTGAAGGTGACGTTTTGTTAAACCCATGAAATAGTAACACAAGCACTATAGTAAACAGTCTATAAAATTATATGAGTTGTGAATATTATTTTGTGATTTATTTATAATTCCTGTTGTATTTATTCAGTTTTCATAGTTCGAGTAGGGCATAGCAACACATAAGTCTATGACTTCAGCTATGTCCTTTCAGCAGCAGCAGCAGCAAACCATACTGTGCATGTATTATGTTGTTGTTGTTGTTGAATAAACGTTCATTCATTCATTCATTCATTGTTGAATAAACGTTCATTCATTCATACATTTTTTTTATTTTGAATAACAAAAATCCTAATTTAAACCTGTATCTGTGACTGTACATGTATCAGATCAACAGTAGATGTGTTTATGGTGTAGACTTGGCATGTTGTGACGTTACCAATTTTATAAATTCAACCAACCTCTGTTAGGTATGGATTCTCGAGAAAGTCCAGGTTTTTCTGTTCGAGTAGGAGCTGTTGAAGTGCTCGAGCCTTCATCAGTGACGTCACCCGGGGGATGATCTTGTGCTTACTGCAACATGCAGCTAGTGGTCAGACAAACAAACGGACGGATGGACCGACTGACACTGTGAGAGACAGGCAGGCAGGCAGGCAGACAGACATAGAGCTACTGGTCAGACAGACAGACAGACACACAGATAGACACAGACAGACACCCAAATAAACATGTGTTTGCATCATGCGATAACAAAAATAAAATAAACTATGCAAGGTGGTGCCACTTGATCACAACATTATGTTCACTGGGTTCTTGTGCCTTTTGTTCACTGGGTTCTTGTGCCTTTTGTTCACTGGGTTCTTGTGCCTTTTGTTCACTGGGTTCTTGTGCCCTTTGTTCAAACTGATATCCAGCTAGTTCTAAGCTCATATCGTTGTTATCATCAATGATGATAACTGCAGTAGCACAGCGGTAAGACCTCTGGACTCTCGACTGAGAGAACGCAGGTTCGAATCCTGTGCAGCGGTGTCGAACCTTGGGCTAGTTTGTTTACTCTACATTGCTTCAGCTCACTCAGCTGTATGAATGAGTACCTGGCTATGGACATTGGTGGATATTTGTAAATGAAGTCTTTGTGCATTAATTGCAGCGTGGCTGAATGCTTCCCAGAGAAGTTGAGATGGTGTTTGATTGAATAGGTTTGTCAGGGAGTGAAGTGTAAAGATACTATATAAGAACTTACCTTTTCTTTTTTTTATCAGAAGAATCAGTATACCAATACAGGACATAAGCAGAAAACTCATAGTATAGCTTTATTGACAACAATGGTGCAGCCCTAAAAAAACGTTTGCTGTGTATTCAACATGCTTTCCCTAATAAACTACTGCCACTGCCATAATGTGGTTGATTGTAGTTGCAAAGGGGTAGTTTGTATGAATTCACCTATGTACCAAATGGACATATCAGCGAATGGCCATATCAGCAAGCCAAACTTCCACCTGGAAATCTTTCAGACCGAGTCCCAGGCCATGCATATAAATGTGCAGATAAGGAATGGGTCACCCGTTCATATATGACCGACCGTTAGTCGACATCATCCACGTTCCGAGAATGAGGCGAGAGCCTTAGCCCTTGGTAAGTTGGTTAGTCTTACTGCTAACTTAGCCTAGGACCGGTAGGAGACTTGGAGCTAGGGCGAATATTATACCATGTTATCGCTCATTCGCATTGCTCCGGGTATAGTTAATTCTTACCCTAAATCTAATCTTCCTGGGAAATGCTTTCTTCTGATATAGTACATAAGACATTTTGTGACGAACATCTTGCAGAACTAATACATTTAAAAGTAAAGTTGGTTAAACTGATTTCCTGTTAGGTTTCTTGTGCTAGTTGACATTGGCAGCGCCCCTTGCGTTCATAAACGACACGCGGTGTTACCGGGGACAGATCATTATTTTATTTCCGAGTTCATGGTAGGAAATTGACACGTTTGAAGACTTCTGAAAAAGCTATGCTAGTCAGAGACTTACATCTATGTTGAAAGGAATAACAACTCCTTTGGACTTTTACATTGGTCAGTTGTAAAGGAATATATATTTTATAACATTCGGCGGGCTGGAGCATATTCGTTGTTGATTTTCTAGTTTAAAATGTTAAACATATTTGTATGTTGCCTCGGTTGGTCATATGAATTGCAATATGTTAGTATCAACAAGATTGGTTAATGTCATGCGATATAAGACGGTTTTATTTTTGTTGTAAATACCATATAATTTTCGATTGGATTTGTCTCTGGGCCGGGCTGTGCGAATAAACAGTGGCGTCTTGCCTCGCAAAGGCTGAAAACAAACCTAGGTAACTGAGGCTATAGGACGGACTCGAACCACTAAAATCATGTCGTCGGTGCTGCGAAATGTCTTGTCGTTTTGTGCCAGACGTACTGCAGTGTCGGGCAGGCTGATTGCACAACGCCAAATTATATGTTAGTATCCTTCATTTGGGTAGTATGTGTTAATTTCAAGCTCCACAGTGAACTTTGAAATGCGTGGTGTTTTCCGAAATAATGGGCGATAATACATCCGGCTGTCGTATGACGCACCCCTCGACCCTGGACGATGTGTGTCGTGGGTGCATCATATTCATAACAATGATGGGTGAAGTTGTTATAGATCAGCGTAAATTATTTATGCTGCTAAACGATGTTCTTACTTTATTTTTATATCACAGTGCATGTTTATTACGATTTACATCACACATTAAAAAAATTAAGGTAAAATAGCACTTTGCATTCCAAATAATAAGACAGTTTGGAATGTAGGCCTGCATCCCCACAATTTCTCAGAATCACAATAAGAATATAGAGAGGTCGTAATAATAACTGGTATAGGGGCGTAATAACAAAAGTGTAGTTTATAAGCTCATGTGAATTGTAAGTTCTATTCTGTCTGACTGCATTGACAAACATCATCAAAACTATGTTGTTTTCACAGACAAATTCTGTAGGTGTTGAGATATGATCAGTTCTAAATGCGATATATTACTTAGGACCCACAATTAAATCTCACTGGCAGTCAATTTCCTTGAATTTATCACAGTTGTCAGTCTCAAATGATGTATGATAACAGTTGATTTTACTATACACTGTTTCCAATTAAAATACACATTTTTATTATTTCAATGTACATTAATTTAGTAATACTGCATGTAACAGCTCTATATTTTAGGGTCTTTCTATTTTCAGCTGTCCGCTGCTACAACAAATGGGTGGTGCCTACTTACAGATCTCTCTACAAGCGGCGACTGGAACAGGGGCCAGAACATGAACGACACCGATCAGAATGGCTTAATTGGTACAAATTATGTACATTCCTCAAATTAACACCGTTACTCCCATTACAGTTAAAATACATTCTTAGCTATAGACTAAAACATTAAAAAAATATAAAATTTTATTTAATCAAGAAAAAATACAGTATAGCACTTTTGAATGGTGTGTATGTACTATATAGCGAGCTAAAACTTGTAAACCCATAAGAACAGTTTTGCTCTGCAATTAAGAAATCAATGGTGTGAGAAGATCAGACTACCAGTAGTCTAAATACTGTCTGCTGACTGCCCTCTAAAATAAAATACTTTATTGTAGATTTGTTGAAATCAATGGTGTGAGAAGATCAGACTAGTCTAAATACTGTCTGCTGACTGTCCTCTAAAATAAAATACTTTATTGTAGATTTGTTGAAATCAATGGTGTGAGAAGATCAGACTAGTCTAAATACTGTCTGCTGACTGCCCTCTAAAATAAAATACTTTATTGTAGATTTGTTGAAATCAATGGTGTGAGAAGATCAGACTAGTCTAAATACTGTCTGCTGACTGCCCTCTAAAATAAACTACTTTATTGTAGATTTGTTAACACATACATGTCAGTGCATTTGAAAGCAAATGTTAGTTTTTAGGATTGCTTGCAAATGTTCTGGGTTTGCATTAAAATGCAAGTGCTGTTATTGCATTTGAATTCATTTCAAATGTTTCGTTTATATCTAATTTTTTTGTAAATGTGGGTTTTATTAATGATGAATGAGAATCAAACATCTCTACATTGTACACTATACGATGCTTATTAAGCAATGATTTTTAAGTGTGTGTCAGGTACAGAACATGATAATGCAAGTGACAAACTCTGCTAATAGTGGTCTGGTTAGTTCGAGTAGTTTGCTATAATGATGGCAACTTGTTACAGGAACTACAATGCCGAGATATATGCGTTTGGTCAACGCGTTGGGGAAGACTTAACTGAGGGCACCCTGCGGACAGCCTTGACTGACTGGTGAGTCACATGATCACCCACATGATTACTCATGACTGCACGGGAAATGGTAAAACTGATGCTGGCTTGGCATGCATATTCGTGAATGAATTAATCTGTCCAGTGTTTGAAACCAATAGTTGGCAGTATTACTGAAAAGTTGGTGTTCGGTATATTAACATAAAAATATGTCGACAACACTAAGCATTTCATGTATGTTTGTTTTATATATATATACCCGGTATATATATATATATATAACACTAATATATATATTAGTGTTATCCCAATTAATAAATGTTGATGATTGGTTGATCCATATTGCCAGAAGTTTTGGTCAATTAATTTATTTAAAAAAATTACAATCTTGTGTGATCATTTTTAGAAACCATCCATCTGTTGACAACTTTAATACTGCTTATATTGAGATTGATCAACCCTTTCGTTTTGATGCATCTCTGAGCTCGTTTCTGAGGATTTAGATGCAAAAGAACTTACCTTATTTAGATTACTATTATTGCTGTCTAACTGTGCAGCTTAACTGACGTGTAGACCTGTACATGTGTTGTTGTCAGGTCATACGTTGACGCAGAGAATGAGAAGAGGAGAGGACTGGAGACGGAGGAAACAGGGGAGGAGGAGCTCTCTCTAGACATCATCGACAATGAGCAGCTCACACTGCAAGGTATGGCATCCTTGCAAGCCAGGGGTGGTGACTGCGTACACTACCTCTGGCAGATCTCATACGCATTGCATGGAAGTTAACCGACTTTGTTGGTTGCGACTGTACCACCATGAGACCAGTGCAGACATCTGTCCGACGCATACTCCAGTTCCAAGACAAAGCTCTTCACTTGCGGGAATCACAATATAACTTTATATAACGTTACTTGAGGTATCTCGGGAATTCAGTAACTTACATGTGATGTCACATGAAGTTCAGTAACTGTTACTGGGGGTGTCTTATATGAAGTTCAGCAACTGTTATTTGGGGTGTCTCACAAAATTCAGTAACTATTATTTGGGGATGTCTCACGAATTCAGTAACCGTTACTCGGGGTATCACATGAAGTTCAGTGAGTGTTGCAACTTACTTGGGGTGTCATGTGAAGATCAGTAACTGTTACTCGGGGTGTCTTGTGTGAAGTAACTGGAGTATATAGAATAGAAAATACTACTTCCGCAGTGTTTTGCCAGTGTGATACACAACATTGAATGCCCACCCAGATTGTGTTTACAACTAATATTATATATTTTCAAATGGTTCATAATTGACATCTGAATAATTTTTTGAATCATTACGATTGAAATGTATTTGTACACAACCAAATGTGCTTTTACTTGGATTTGTACTAACAAAAAATCAAATTGAAATTCATAATGATAATTCGATTTCTGAATGTTGTGCGTTAGGAGAGAAGCTGTGTCATGACTTTGTGAGAGGGTATCTACGTCATACATACCCCAATCTTCCTGAAGAGGGTGTAGGGTGAGTAGAGGTCTTCTGCACTTCATATGTATTTCTGTATTTTTGTGTCTACTACGTAAACGTTATTTGTAAAACATATATTTTTATTGAAAGAGCTGGTAATAATGTAAGTTTGATTCAAGGTACCGATGTAAGACATACATACCAGACGAGGGGAAAGATTGTTTTCAACTTAGAGAGCAGACAGATGAAAGAGTAATAATGTCTTCTGGTTGTGGCTTTGACCATTGGCTTAGCATGTCATAAGAACATAATTCTGTATGTTCATGGTCCAGAGAGGACGGTCAAAGAAACCGATATTGTTTGTTATTTTTAGTGCCATTTGCGAGTTCCTGACAGGAGATGAAATGCTTGCATACATTGCCAGCCATCTTGGATTGAAGGACGTCGTTCTTACCTGTGTAGGTGTTGCAGTTCATTTTGTGCATGTTGTGTATTGTTTCTGAAAAGTGTAATGTGCATGGACATTGACTGAATTATTTATCAATTTTTCTGTATATTCAAATGTTTAATTGAGTTATTTATAGAATTGTTGACAGGTGTTAGTGGTACATGTACCAGTGAACTACGTTGGTTGGTTTTATTTCTCGTATAAGTTCAATAACTGTTACTTGGGGTGTGTCATGAATTCAGTATCTGTTACTTGGGTTGTCCTGTGAAGTTCAGTAACTGTCACTTGGGGTGTGTTGTGAATACAGTAACTGTTACTTATCTCATTAATTCAGTAGCTGTTACTTGGGGTGTCTGATGAATTCAATAACTGTTATTTGTGTGTCTCGTGTGAAATTCAGTAACTATTGCTAGGGGTGTCACATGAAGTTCCGTAACAGTTACTTGGGGTGTCTCATGAACTCAATAAATCTTACTTCGGGTGTCTTGTGAATTCAGTAACTGTTACTTTGTGTGTCTCGTGTGAAGTTCAGTAACTGTTTCTTGGGATGTCACATGAAGATCAGTAACTGTTACTCGGGGTGGCTTGTGAAATTCAGTATCTGTTACTAGTGGTGTCACATGACTTCAGTAACTGTTACTTGGGGTGTCTCATGTGAAGTTCAGTAACTGTTATTTGTGGGTGTCTCATGAAGTTCAGTAATTGTTACTTGGAGGTGTCTTTTGCAGTTCAGCAACTGTTACTTGGGGTGTCTCTCGAAATCACTGTTACTTGGGGGTTATCTTATGAAGTTCAGTGACTGTTACTTGGGGGTGTCTCTCGAAGTTCAGTAATTGTTACTTGGAGGTGTCTTATGAAGTTCAGTGACTGTTACTTGGGGGTGTCTCTCGAAGTTCAGTAACTATTACTTGGGGTATATCACAAATTCAGTAACTGTTCTATTTGTAGGAGTTTCCTGTGTCAGACAAGACTCTTAGCAAGGCATTCAATGCGGTCATCGGTGCTATCCATGCCGACCAGGTAATAACAGTGTTTATATATTGCTACATTCCTGGGTCACCCGAATGTTTTATGTTTGCATTTTAAATAGTAGTATATGTGATATATGCAAACTGTTATTATAGTTTATGATAGTTTATGAATTTGGTGTGTTGTACAATGAAATGTACAGTTTTATTAACGTTTTTTTTATTTCATAGATTTGTTACTGTTACAAAATGTTGAAAGAAATGCCTATTGTCTGTAGATGATTGTAGACTCGTAACGGAATAATTCGAGACATCTGTCCCAGTTTAGTGGAGTGCTGTTGTGTAGTATTTAGAACAACAGATTTTCAGTTGAGAGAATCCAGGTTTAAATTATCATGTATCCATTTCAAACCTTGGGCACTCCACATTGCTGCAATTCACTCAGCTGCATGAATGAGTACCTGGTTAGAGACAATGGTGGGTATTTTGTGTACACATTTGTATTTGTGGCTGAATTCTTCCCAGAGATATTGAGATGGTGTGTGAATGAACAGGTATGTCAGGGAGTAAAGTGTAAAGTGCTTTGAGCAATCCTAAGCACTGGATACTGTGCTATGTAATAATAACTTACCCTTTACAACACAAATAACATGAACATTTTTGTTTCAGGGCATGGAAAGGGCACAGCTGTTTGTTCATGACTTTGTCCTTACTCAACTGATTGGCAAGACCCTGGACTCCATGTGGACCATTAGCAATCCAATGGGTCTGTTGGCTGGTATCGCGACAAAGCAAGGGATGGCAGAGCCAGAGCCAAGGTCAGTACTGCTCATCTAGGCAGCTATGGGGGTCTGCATGCATGACCACGTGTAGTAGTTTTGTGTGCTGTTTTTTCTATATGGTTTTGAAACTGTTTTATTCAGCCAAACCGGTATTCCAATATAAAACAATATCCATAACAAGCCATGCAGCGTAGATATCGTTGCACCTAGCGGACAACCAAACAACGAACGGGCTTCAAACTGCATGGAACAATGCTATATATGCCTTTTATTCATCTTTCACTTTGTTGGTGAAGACAATTGTGTTTCAAACCATCGATTATAAAAAAAATGTATACCATGCCATATAAAATATACGGCATGTAGTGTTTACCACATAGATCCGTACAGTACACAACTCTAATGACTACGTACTTGGGTCTCGTTATTATGCACCTTGGATTCGGATATAACATTGTCGGTCGTGGACAACAAATTCCGTAATGTTATACGACAGAAGATGTGCGTCCTAAATTGGTATCTTGAGATTGGCTGAAAGAAAAATTTACTGAATGTACCTATTGCAGTTTTTAGTGTTTTGTAAACATTACTATACATGTCAAATCATATTTTGTCTGCTTAAATCCAGGTTATTATTTTATATACCATTAAATCAGCAGTACGATAGATTCTTATCAGTTCATCACAGCCAGGCAGTCCATGATCTATTTCAATACTGCATATGCATGAATAGAAACATATTACTGTACTTGTTGATGTAGTCATGTTTTATAAACTGATGACGTATGTATTATGTCACAACACAGCTACATGACATTGAAACAGGATAATTGTTGACATTTTAAAATACTAAATACGAGGGGAGGTAGAGGGTCTGTGAATTAGTATGAATAGACAAAGGATCTGTGAATTAGTATCAATAGACAAAGGATCTGAGAATTAGTATGAATATACAAAGGATCTGAGAATTAGTATGAATAGACAAAGGATCTGAGAATTAGTAAGCTCTGTATGACTAGACATGTCAACGATAATGAATGATCTCTTACACATGTTGCTTTGTACAGTTTTATTATTAAATACAGTTTTATTATTAAGTACACTACCAAAAATTAGTTTTGCACCCGGGGTGCAAGACGTCTAAGAGGGAAACATTATCATACATACACATGCTCGATTATAGTAAGGTATGGTTGTTGTTGTAGATTACTCTGGGAGACGGGAAGTGAGACTGTCGTAGCCGCATACATGGTGGGCATCTACTGCAACAAACAACTCATCGGCAAAGGTTTGTTTCTTTTCTTTATGCATTTCTACGTAAATGTTGTCACCATTAATATATATATACATATGTATGGTATATATATATATATATATATATACATGTTTTATTTTTTAATAGTGCTGCTGTCATCAGAAAGAAAAAGTTGCAAAATTGATAAAGTAATTAATATAATGTTAATGTGGCGGATTTTAGCATGCAACAAAATCGATATAACTATAAGAAGAAGAATTTATTTGATTTGATGTGTCAGACATTTCAAATAATACTTATATGCTTACATGACTATGGCGTTTGTCATTTAGGCACTGTTTTGCACTGTATATAGTTGACAGGTGATCGTTAGTTCTTAATTGTGCACACCCTGTATATATATATATACAAGTTTAACATACTGAGCCCATCTTTGTAAACTATGTGTACTAACAAAAGTTAGTAGAAGTATTAAATAGAAAGAAACTACTGGGGCTCTGTTTGACAGCGGCTGGTGAGACGGTGAGCATCGCAGAACACATGGCGGCCCAGAATGCATTGCAGAGGTTCTTCAACTTCGGCAACGACATAGCGATACACTTTGACAGACATTCACTGACAGTTGATACAGATCACCGCAATGCCAGCATTGGTGACTTCATGCCTCGGGGGGAAACAAAGACATTGGCCTAGATTGAATGAATTATGTACAATAAAATGTCTGCCCTTACAACACGCTCTGATATGAAGCTTTATTTAACAGCAACAACGTTTTACACAAACTGAATTCGATAGTGTAGAGGTCTATAAATATATAATGGAAAGTTGCTCAATAATGTTTTTTTAATAGTATAAAAACCACTTGTACCAAATCCAGTCACACAAAATCCACCCCTCTAAGCCCGCCCAAACAAAACCCACCACCACTGATGAGAATAATTAAAAACAGTGGCGGAAAATCGCAAGACACGCATTTTTTTGGGTACTCATTTTTGAAAGGCTATATCTCTAACACTATTGTATTGTTAAAGTAGATTTAGGTGGCAACTTACAGATAATTGGACTGCATTTCACCAGCACTTAAAACGACGGCTATACGGTCATTTAATTTAGTAGCGTCTAGACTGGAGCATGTCAAAGTCCAAAGACATTTGTTTGCAGTTTGCCAAAAAACGTTGCCCTAAAACATAATATATATATCCTTCAAACGTTGTCCAAATCGTAAGACCTTCCCGACTCCGTCCGCCATCTTTGTTTTTTGTTTGCAACGGCTGTCTTGTTTCAGGTTATTAGACCAACGAACAGCACATAGTGTATCCTCGTGTTCAACAATTAAATTGAGCCAACCCATGTAATTTTCTTGATAGCAGTCAGATGCATATAGCCTTAATTACGTAGGCGACACATTTTCACTCACCTAATATACCTAGCGTCAGCCAGCCAGTGGATGCTGGTATTATCAAGAACACGAAGTTCCATTTCCGGTACATCCTAAGCACCAGGAGACTATATAGGCTTCAGGAGGAGTTGCATGATTATCATGGAATATTTTGGACGCCGTCGTACGTTACCCCGAAGTCAGCATGGGGCAAAGTTAAACCAGTATTAGTATTAGAATGAATACAGTTACAATTAGTATAATTTTGTATTAATGTGAGAATTGACATTTGTCTAGTCATTCATACTGGGGGCAAGAAGCTGTTGTAATGGCTGCAGTGTTTGATATATAATCGCGAATGGGTCATACTTCAAGTTTCTGAAGAATGCATAACACGCAGCGGCTGATAACTGGATGGTTACCAATCTCGAAAGTTGGACCACTGCTTACAACATTGCAGAAATATTCGGAAAGACCGTCATGCGATCCGCCACGTCAGACAAAGCCGTGGCTCTTTACAACAGCAAACTTGTTGATCGAGAGTCAGCTAAGAGGATGGCGAACCCAATGGGGGAAGCCAAAGGGGAAGTCATGATCGAGGGGTGAACATAATAAGCCAGATCGCAATGACGAAATCAAAGAGAAGAAGCGCCACCATCAGCAGTGAGGAGGGAGATTGTCCGTGTGTCATTTGCGGCGAGCTGTTCATGAACAGCGTATCTTATATCAGCATATCTCGGGAGGTGGCATTGTCAGTTGTGTCAGAAATAGGCCCACAATGGCTGCGCACCACGGACTGCCACGTTTCATATGCCCAAACTGCGAGTCTGATAGTGACTGAACGATGGTGCCAACTGCCAGTTGCATACTGTTACATAACTTTAATGATTCTAAAGTCACATCACCTAACTGCATGTAGTAAAGCCAGATTACCTCTAACTATGTGTACAGCCATATTACCTGACAGTGAAGGAGTATCATATATTGTAGGTTGGATGCATGTTTTGGATGAGGTAAAACGTACTCCATTTTTACGTTGAGCACGAGTCTGTTTCATTACTTTCCTACTTTACATAAATGACCTGCCAGACAATCTTTCCTCAACTGTTCGCCTTTTTGCAGACGACTGCCGGTTATATTCACCGATTAAAACTGACCTCCAAAACGATCTGCTCAAACTTGAGAAATGGCAACACACGTGGCTTATGAAATTCAACCCCACTAAATGTTATACAATGACAATAGCCTCAAGAAAACCGACACCAAATCTTTACACCTTCTGTGGACAACAACTTAAATCTGTTCAATCACACTGTTATCTGGGCATACATATATCAAGTACATTAAACTGGACAATACAATGCAACTCAGTCACAAAAACAGCACGACAGACATTAGGAATTATTAGAAGAAATTTACATAAATGGTCGGTCGGGAGACTCCCATTAAGATATATAATATCGCTAGCACAGGAGCCACCCCACCCATAAGAAACATCAAACTCATAGAAAGAACCCCGAGACAAACCGCCAGATTTTGCAAGAACAACTATTCTAGAGCCAGGAACGGTAACACAACTCCTTAAGGTAGGTAGTATGGATTCCACAAAAAATCTTTAGTTTTCAACACAGATCAACCATATTTGGTATGCAGATACATACCAACATAGTTAAGGTTTTTTTTCTTCATGTTTTGCATAAATTATGCAAATTAGGTATCTAATATGGCCGCCATAATAGGGAAAATTAGTTTTTGTTGCCGCGCTCTAACCAAAAACGTATTCAAGTTACAAGCTTGTAATTTAGCACAGGGATTACTGTTATGCATATCTACTGCAGGAATATCACAGAAATCAGATGTGTTATGTTGTTTACGTGAAATTTTTTTTTTTTTTTAAACAACCTATTTTGTGTAACTTTTTCACATAATTAACGCCTATAATTCAGAAACCATTAAATATATTATGATTTCTTTTAATTCATGCAGTAGATATACTAATTAGGCACTGCGGTGCAAAATGTTTTGCAGTTATACCCAGTACTTATTCTACTAGAGCGCAGCAACTTTAAGTACTCACAGCAAAAATGGTATTCCGAGAAAACGATGATAAGATAATTTTTATAACCAAATTCTGCCAAAAGCCATCTGAAGAAACCTCAATATTGCCACTTTTTATTACTTTTTCAGCTAATATACTAACTGCATATTGAGGTAAGGATATGAAAGTACATAAATAGCAAAGAAAGTAGTTTTTTTTTTAAATGTCAAAAATCACTTTTTAAATCCATACTACCTACCTTAAAGACCTCCAGTGGGACACCCTCCAATCAAGAGGAAAAACCCAAAGACTTAGCATATTATATAAAATAGAACATAACCTCATAGATATCCCACAAGATCAATACATCAAATGCAACACCAGATGCTCACGTAAACATACTAAACAGATAGTACAAATCAGGCACTCGACAAACATATTTGGAAACAGTTTTTTCCCAGTCACAATAAAAGAGTGGAATTCTCTACCTCCAAGCATTGTATCGAGTACATCACTGAACTCATTCCAGATTAGTCTAGCTCAACATGTAAACAATTAAACCTTAAGAGCCACCACGCGCACTGGTGTGATGTGTCCACGTGACATTTTGCCAGTCAGAATACATATACAGATACCAGGATTCTTATGTGAGGCATGGCAGCCTCATGTCCCACACAAGAGGGCGTCGATCTTAGAACAAGAAATTTAATTGTCAATGATTATAAAAGTAGGCGCAATGGCCGAGTGGTTAGAGTGTCGGAATCTCGAAAGGAGGGACCGGAGTTTGAATCCCGGAGCCGACTGGGCGGTGGTTTGGTACTGGTTCGGCTGCCGTTTCGAAACTTGGGCAATTTCGTTCACCCTACGTCGCCCGGCCCCTTCCAACCCGCACCGGCCAGCGTGGAAGGGTAGGCCAACAACACCAGCATGCAAAGTACAATGAAGCCAAGGCCCCTATAGTCTCCAGCAGCATTAAATGAAGGTCGGGTTGTGTAGTGAATGGAATGTCGGGGTGTATTGTGAGTGGAATGTAATGTCAATGGAAGGTCGGGATGTGTTGTGAGTGGAACGTAATGTCATCGGAAGTTCGGGGTGTGTTGTGAGTGGAATGTACCCGGACGTCAAAATGACAAGTTTATGAATAACTATGCAAATTTTGAATCTTATTTTCTATCTATATTGCCCGCCCGCCCGCCCGCCCGCCCGCCTGCCTCTACTGGACGTGGTACACCGTACCATGTGCAGTCAGGTGTGGTGTAGGCTTATACCATGTGCAGTCAGGTGTGGTGTAGGCTTATACCATGTGCGGTCAGGTGTGGTAAATAATCACGCTTGCTAGGGAAATCTCACGTTGATGCTTTTATTGAGAATGTCCCTCCACATAGTGGCAACCACAACATGTTTGACAATGTTACGAGCATACCCTACTTCGAATAGCAATACGAAAGAGAAACAATGATGTCTTAAACTGCACAAAAATTGCCAAGGGAGGCCATCCATTTGTTTGCGCATGCGCTCATACGACCAAAATAGATGATCGCGGAACCGCGGGAAGGCGAGTTTTATTTTGGTGTGTGTATTCGATGCAGATAGAATAATCAAACACCCCCCAAGTATTGATGATCGCTGCAGTTAGTCAGTAATATTACGAGCACCAGGTCATACTAGATGACATTAAGCCATAACAACGACATTGACAGTACCGTCCAGTCAGGGACGAACCAGGCCCAGGGTGGTGCTTGGTGCAATACTATTAATTAGTTGGCTGATGTGCCTGGGCTGTGCCTGTGGACAGTGTGCGTGGTGGTAGCATTGGAGTGATGACCCGGGGCCGGGGGAGAGGGGGGTTATCGAATTATTTCGGCCCACGGTGATTCGGCCAAGTAATTTCGGCCCATGTTCTAATAGTGTAAATGTAATCTTTGGCACTTTCAAGTGTAACATCCGGGCCCACCTCAACTAGATTTTTCCATTCGACCATTGTGACTGTCAATGTCATTGACATTGTATTTGTAACTCTATTTCTACTACCCACGGCACCGGGACATCTCACAGTCCAACTGCCCCCACAGTTAGGAGAGCTACCCCTCAGGCTCAAGGGAGGAGGAAGGGTGAGAGAGGGTATGGCAAGAGAAGGAAGGGAAACACTATTGAGAGGTACTCTGAATTGTGTTCTGATAAATGCTAGAAGTTTATGTAACAAGAAAGAAGAGATGGTTAGTTTTGTATAGGAGAAAACACCTGATATGGTTTTCGTGACAGAATCCTGGGCAAATGAATACACAATGGACCGTGAATTTGCAGTAAATGGCTATGTCACTATGAGCAAAGGTAACAAGGATAGGTGAAGTGGAGGAGTGGTGATTTACACAAAAGAAGAAGTCGGTGCACAGTGTGACATAGAACTCTCTGATGGCAACGAGGAACTACTGTGGTGTAGGTTGGCAGGAGTTAACATTCTAGCTGGTGTATGTTACAACTCTACATCTAATACTCAGGAAGAAGAACTAATTCTTTCCAACATAAGGAAAGCATGCAGCAAAATGTCAAACAAAGAGATAATGTTACGTGGAGATTTCAATCACACAACAATAAACTGGAATGAACAAGAAGCAACAGCAGAAGGACAGTCATTTTTATATGTGACCCAGGACCTCGACTTGATTCAACATATAGAAACAGCTACATGAGATGGAAATGTGTCAGATTTTGTTTTGACAACAACCCCACCCCACACTTAGTGAGAGATGTGTGTGTAACAGAACCATTTGGCTCAAGTGATCACAACATTGTAGAGTTCATGATTGCATGCAAGACTGAATACACTGATTGGAAAAATGAATACTATGACTACAGAAATGGTGACTATGTAGGCATGAAGGAATATTTACAAAAAACTTGACCTCAAGAGTAAACTAGACAGAGAACAACTGTTCAACAGAGGAATCATGGACAATACTGAAAGTTGCTATAGAGGAGGCGGTGATTAAGTTTGTTCCAAAGAAAGTCTGGAGGAAGAGAAGCAACAAGCTGGTGGAACAAGGAGATTTACAGAACTAGAAAAAACAGACTGAGAGGTTTGAACAGTTACAAGGATTCAAAGATTCACCAAGACTACATACATTTCAAGAAAGCAGAATACAAAGCATCAAGACTAGTGCGCAAAGCAAAGAGGAAACTTGAGGGGGAAAATAGCGGCTAACATCAAACATGATCCAAAGTTCTTCTACAAGTATGTTAGATCACAACTAAAGGTGAAAGAAATGGTAGGACCAATTGAAGATGAACACGGAAATATAATCTCAGGTTGGCAACAACCTTCAGCAATCATTTTGCGGCACAGTTCATGCAGGAGAATCTAGACAATTCCTGACCCAATTAAGATGTTTCAAGGAAGTAACGAAGAGGAATTAAACAGTATCATGTTTGATGAGCCGAGCATATGTAATAAACTCGAGAAGCTAAACGAATCCAAATCTCCGGGAACAAATCAGATATTCCCAGCTGTGCTGAATAGATGTGAGCACTGACGAATTATCTGGACCACTTGTATGTGTATGGATTGTTTACAAAGAGCTTTCAAAGTGGAGAGGTACTGCTAGACTGGCTTGATGCAAATGTAATTCCAATTTACAAGAAAGGACACCGTTCCAAGCCGGGAAATTATCGTCCAGTTAGTCTAACCTCACAAGTATGCAAGGAGATGGGAGTTCTTCATTCTAGATTCCACATCAGAACATCTCAAACAACACAATCTGATTCTAGACTTGCAACATGGTTTTATACCAAAAAGAAGCTGTCTTAGCAACTTGCTAACATTTCTAGAAGAAGTGACGTCTTATACTGACAAGGGATATCCAGTAGACGTGATCTTAGATTTCAGTAAAGCGTTTGATACGGTCCCTTAGTGCAGACTCATCTCAAAACTAACCACGCATGGCATTACAGGCAAAACTAAATATATGGATTGAAACTTGGCTAACAGGTAGAAGACAACGAGTGTGCACAAATTATGTAGAGTCAGATTGGCAAAAGTTGATCAGTGGTGCCCACATCTCCAGAAAGATATTGATAAATTAGAAAGTGTGCAGACGAGGGCCACTAAGATGGTAACTGGAATCTCGAAGCTACCATATAATTTACGCCTTTGAAAGTGTGGCTTCCTCTCTCTACAGGATAGGAGGAAAAGAAGTGACATGATAGAAGTCTTCAAGATCATTAATGGATTTGCCGACATAGATTGAAATATCACAAAATGAGGATTGGCCTGTTTTTTAGTTAGGGTCGGGTTATTGGAAACACAGTTTTTAAAAGTATGCCTTAAGTAGTATTCACTGTTGTGTTGCTCCAATACGTGAATTAAATTGTACAAATGGAATATATCTTGTGCATTGATACCATAATGGCAGAATGCTTGTTTTGATGATGTAATGAACAGGGCTGTGAAGAGGTGTAGTGCAAACTAAAGGATATTTGTCACAAGGGCAAAAATAAAAACTAAGTTTGTTGATGTCCATGTTGGCAAGTCTGAATGAAATATCTGTATTTTGCAGACAGTACAAACCACCAAACAGTGGAGGCCGTCTTGCATTTTCCACCATGGCAACTGCCTCCCTGACAGAGGATTTCCTGTTGACTCGCACCGGGGCTGATAAACTTGCCTCGATTACTTCTCTCGAGTATGTATAAATTGGTAAATTGTACAATTCTGATTAAGAATTATATCCATCACATGACCCAGTGCCTAGCAGCAGTGTCCATCAAGCTTAACAAAATGGATGATGCACGTGAATATGTTGGACATTCTATTTTGTCTGGTCACAAATTTTGTATTACTTTGCGACAAAAACATGGAGTAAAGTTGTTTAAACGAGAGCTGTACGTGGGAAATAGTGGTCTGGCAGATATACCACCCTAGTAATAGTAGTATCATACCACCCTAGTATAGTAATGTTATGCATGAAAACATTGTTGGTAAGACACAGCTTAACAGCTCCAGGTCTCGTGCCTAATTCTGATAGTGTTATTGTGTTCTGAATTGCATTTAATTGAGTAAACGTGTGAAATGTCAATTTGAATTGAATTTAAAAAAAATTAAACATTTGAATGGTATCCAACAAAGTGAGATGAATCGAGTGAATTTATGAAAATAACAAGTTTAATTACATTTTTGTATAAAATAAATTTTAGAAATACATGTTACAACTTCGGATCTATTCATGAACAACGTATAGTCTGTGGCTAAACTTTTATTCAAACAACACAATAAGACATTAGATCAATTTGTTTGGTGAAACAAATGGACATAGTTGGAAATTATTTGAGATTGTAAATTGGTAAATATTTTGAAACCACTAATAGTTGAAAGAACATTGGAGGTGTGTTTACACCAGTCTTTTTAACTACTGCAACAACAATATACTGTTGTTGCTACAACAATATATTGTTGCTGTATTATTATTATTATAAACAAATTATGCAAAACATTTTGAACAAAATTGTTGCGTTTCAGAGCTACCAAAAATGAAATTGTTTTATCGTAATATCATAAACAGTTATTGTTAATGCTAATTTGTCGGGGAATTCTGAAATACATTTCTTGTAAATAACTTAGGACATTGTAATTGCTATGTACAGTGTGATCTTGTTTATTGTAAAGTGCTATGCATACCGTGAAATATTTCAGTATATTTGTTTGACAAATCACTCCACTAATTTTGTATAAACGTTACACAGAGTACCTTAAACAGTTCCCTGCTTTTTAAATGTTGCTTATTTTTTCAGTCTGCATGGCTTGGGCTTGAAACATCTTGATCCTCTTCTTTTTCGACATCTGTCTCAACTGCAGGTGTTGGATGTGTCCGAAAATCATCTGAGAGATATTCCGACTGATATCGGATTGCCATTGCTACGGAAATTTGATTGTAGCGATAATCAGTTGAACTCGCTCCGATTTGTGAAACAGTTCCCCCTGCTAGAGGAGTTGTATGTCGAGGGAAACGGATTGGAGGTAAGTGGATAAAATGGGTATAGGGCAAACTCTTTTAAAGCTATTTCTGTACACCTTACAGCAGTCGTGGGGTCAATTTTGTTTTGTCATTTCCAAATTCTTGTCAGTTAAAAAATCAATTCCAATTCTACCTAGCATAACATCATTTCCAATACCATATTATCAATTCCAATTACAACTTAACAAATGCTAAGGAAATCATTTCCAATTTGTTTTGACAGTTTTATTTGTACTTGAAAATGTATACACAATCATTTAATCAGATATGATTACAAATTTACTATTGTTCATTCAAAGTCACTCGAATAAGTGGAGTTCTTTGGTTTGTGTTTGCTGTTGCAAAAAATTTAATTCCAATTCTAACTAACTTTCGGAAATCTATTCCAACTGCAGAATTGGAAGTGAGGGTCAATTCCAGAATGGAATGAACCCCCACGCCTGCGACTACCCGGTATGTAGGATCATGAATAGGAATATGCAACTGTCATCATAATCACGAGAGTTTAACTTTAAAGTTTGAAAGTTTATATTTCTCTGTTGCAGTCATCCGAGAGATTCGTTGTTGGAGCCTTGTGTCCGAAAATCAAACATGTTGACAAGACTCCTGGATCAACCTTACAGAAAATGGTTGAAAATGTTCGCTATAAAACCATGCCACATGTAAGTGGCTCGGAGGTTCCGTGTTTCAAAGGAATTTGTTTACCAAATATTTCTTTCAGTGAAAAGATCTTGCTGAGAATATTTCTTAAACAAATTATGTAAAAATTATGCAGTTCAAAACAAACCAACTTACACTCTCAAAAACTCCAATACTGAAAGGCTGCATTTACTAGTAACAAAAATGCTCAACATCCGAATTTCACCACAGACAGAAGATGGTTTCCCGGAGTATTTATAAATGATGTTTGCTATGATGTATATTTGAACAGTTTCTAGTTGTTAACTGATTGGTGGACAGTTAACATCGCTCGGAGCTATGATAGAAGCTACCATTGAAAACAATGTCCAGTATGCATACTAAAACCGTTAAAAAGCTGAATCTTAGGCTGACAAGGTGCAAGCTGTCTTGCATACCCGCGTGCACACACACGTATGCATACACATACACACACACACACACACACACACACACACACACACACACACACACACACACACACACACACACACACACAAATACACACACAAAAACACATGCACACAAAAACACACCATACACAGGCACACAGACATACGCACACACGCACACACGCACACACACACATACACATGTGTGCACATACACGCACGTACACATGTGCGCACAGACACACAGACGTGTGCGCACGCGCTCATGCATACATGCACACACACGCTAGCCTGATTATAGTTAGATGTGTTGGTGGGAGAGTTTGATATTTTCCTGTCTGCTTCAGGTGGAGAAGGAATGGGAGAGGGCGTTTGCTGACAACTATGCCCCCGGCATCCCGCGGGAAGATGTCGGCACTGTTATACAACGGCTGGCTGATTCTGTGATTAAACATACACCGTTTACAAAACAGAGCAGATTCCGACAGTTCATGGTTGGTCTCTGGTTACAATTGCTTAATTTATAACAGTTGCTTCTTTAATTCGTGTACAATCGTCCCCCTCTTGACCGGCCACCCTTTCTATAAAGGTCATATAAGCAGGGTGGTCACTGTACAGTGTTTTCTGAAGTGTAAATAGGATGTTTCGTAGCCCGATAAGCTGTGATATTTATAAAACCAGTTTTCCCGCAGGTCAAGTTGACATGTGAACAACTGGTGAATGATGTACAAAACGGCACATACGGAACGCCAGCCAAGAAACCGAGGCTATCATCACCACCATCAGACTCGGAGGAAAATGATGAGCCGACTCCGCAAGAACGGTCGGATTTTACAACACTCAAGAAACGTTCATCAGATCTGGTAAGTTGCGGAGAATTTATAGCTTCTGCTGTTTACCAGCTGGAAAACTACCATAGCAATGAAAGGACAACACTTGTGATGAACATGAAACTTTATTTTCTACTGTTCTCTTATGATAATATCTCAACAACTGTGCATTTGTTTGTAACTGTTTACAGTCTCTGCGCATCTGTGTGTTATTCTTTCAAATTGTGTACACGTGCATTTGTTTAATTTTTAATTTTTGAACTTTAGCACCCATATGTTCCATTTAAAGCTGCCATTGTCTGCCAGTATGTTAGGCGATGTTCGACATCAGACAAAATTACTTTCACTGGCCTTAGCCCCCATCAATACCTACGTCCGACGCCATGCAAAAACTGCCTCTGACCTCCCCTACCCCCTACCCCAAACAATAGTAATTTTGTCTGATATCAGACATAAATGTTCTGAGATGATCCCTTAACATGTACAGATGTTAGGAAGAGGATGAATTAAGTGAAAAAGCAAGGGTCAGAGGTATATTTTTGTTGTGGAATATTAACTAGGATATTAGATATAAAAGTGGACAAATGTTTGAGTCTAGATATAAAACAACACATAATAGCTGCCCCTGTCAATATAACAATCAGGAACTACATTTACAATGTTCTACATGTTACTTGTAAATAACAATTGCTAGTGATAATTGTATAATAACATTGTACAGTAAAACCTCATTTATCTGGACCCGGATAATATAGAAACCTTGATATCTAGACTTCATTTCACTGGGGGGAAAAATGTTGCTAATATCCTATTTTGTCCATGATTCATTTTTCTGGAAAATGTATTAACCCAGACAAATACACTGCGAACCAAAGTGTACAGATGAACAAGTTTCCAAGGTTATTTAAAAATAATGCTGATATCTTTTTCTATATAATCTTAATGGCCTGAACCTGATTTTATTTAAATGCAAAATGCTCTATTATTTTATTGTATTTAATTTTTTACACACGTTTTTACTCCAAAATAGGGTCACGTTATAACTATGTCGCATTTTTTCTTTCAGTCCCCCATCTGTGATTACGAGCCAGTACATTTTTTGCGGTGTCACTTTGGTGACAAAGAAGCTAAGAAAGAAAAGATGAAAGATAACGATCCAGCTGATGACATCACTAAAGTGTGGCACTGTGCCTTTGAACCGGATCCACAAAATCCTGGTAGGCATCGCAGTATATTAAAGAGTATAGTCCGTTTGTTTTTATTATAAAGTCATGTTATACAGCAGTGGCTCTTCTAGGTTGTCACCCAAATTTTGATTGCTAAGCCACTTTGAGTCAATCACCAAGAATGGCTGTTTGTACCACGAAGGGTTATTAAAATGTAAAAAATTTCTTTATAAAATAGTTGGATGACAGCAGCAGGGACACAAGACTTGAGCAACCGGTCGGGTTTTTATGTCGTTAGTATCTCATATTGCTGAGAACAACCCCGCCACCAGTTATGTGGGTCAGTCTGTGCAGGTTAGACTCAAGTAGCCACCATGAACTTGGGAGTAAGAGATTCAAAACAGTGAATCTTAAAGTAAGTCAAATAGTTTAATTTGGCATTCTAACATAATGTACCATAAACAGTTCAATGCCAGTGCAACACCATGTGAATGTATGCCACCTCAACAGTCGGTTGCTCTTCAGTGAAACAAATCTAAGGAAGCATTTGCATTTCCGTCTTTGTGTAGACAAAACGTCACAAGGTGTCTTATTTATTGCACCATGCATGCCACAGTACGCTGCTTATGCAACACTTTCCTGACACAAAGGCCATGGGTCCAAGTTAAGTGAGAATTTCTTCTCTCCTTCTACCCCCGTAACCAGATGAACATTGATGATGACTTGCTGTCAGCTCCTGTCATCTCTTTCGATTCTCTGCCGCCCTCTGGGAGGGGCTGAAGGTCAAACCAGTTCACTCCTGATGTTGTCTTCCCACCTCTTCCTCTGTCTGCCCTCTTTCTTCCTCCAGGCACAGTGCCTTGCGGGATGGTCTTTGCAAGGCTGGTTCATCTTGTAGTAGGACCACACCACTTCAGCTTCCATTTCTTCCATTGTTGTCAGGAGGTGTTCAAAGGGTCCAATGGCTTATTTGGTTCTGTTGCGGACTTCTTTGTTTTTAATAAGAAGTAACGTGATTGACCCATAAACTATGCCTTTTGTAGATAAGACGACGAGTACGGTGGCGACATGCGGTGGCGACACTGTCTGTCTAATCGACTGTGACACGGGCCACGTAATGAAACGGTTCAAACAGCAGAAAGAGGTAAATATTCGCATAATTGTTTTTGTCCAAACTCCATTTAAATTTATTTGGTAATGGTAAGCATTGCATTAAATTTATTTGATGGGATAAACTGCACAAGAAAGTGTAAATATTTTTACGTCCATGTTAAACCCAGTTAATTTCCACTAAAACTGCACGAAGAGACAATTTTGGGTTTAGGAATATTCAAGTAAATATTTTGTAACAACAAAATAGGCCTGCAGAACTGGCTCTGCAGTTTGCCATTGTAGGGTCAGGTCGGTACAGGTGCCGATTCAGCAGACGCACTACAAACTTACAAGACATGCTACGCTCGGACAACAGCGTGACGTGTGTCGGACTGCGATCACGTAATGACATCAAGACACTGAGAGAGCTGGCAGAAGACTGCATGGGATGGCGACAACCTTGGGGGGACTGATTGTGACACCAACATGTCCCCCAGACTAGTTATGCCACAGAAACAATACATCATCATCATCATATAAAGATGTCTGCCAACAAATTGTGTCGGCCACTTTGCATAGACCCACCTAGGCATCATCACCAAGTCGAACAGTTACCAGAAGCAGATGCAATTGAAGGAATTTTTGAGTATTGCAAAAAAATGAGTTTTGAAAACTTCCCTATTTGTACGAAGTTATATTGTAACCATTTAATTTTTTAATAATTCAGACATTATTAATTTTTTTTTCTTTCTACTTTGCAGCAATTTTTCTTTGTTGCGTGGACGACTTTGAACATGGAAAATGAGAATGGAAGGGAATGGCCTACTAATATTTTAGCAGTGGGAGGTTGGTATATTATTTATTTTGTTGTAACCTTAGAAACAAGTTCCTTTCTTCCTAAAATAGCTAAACAACATTTGATTATTATTTGATTTTTACTATTAGTTTACATAAACAAATATATTTTAAAAAATTCAATAAATATTACACATTTTTCAACTGAATAGTGTCATGCTCAAAGTGGTATATTGTTTGTTAGTATAAGTAATAAAATGACATATGAATTCACTTCTCCATGGGACTTCCAGTAAAGTCACACATGCCAGAATTTGTAAGATTAACTAGTTAGTAGTTACCATACAAAATGCATATTATGTCATGATGGACCTTTCTTCATATAAATAGTATTCATTGTAATTTAATCAGGATAAGAGGGCTAGTTTTGGCATAAAGGTAATGTCACCCATTTTCATACTTTCAAAGGTCACAGTGCGGTTTGTACAAATGGTAAAGGTTAATTTTCTTGTTTACCTTGCTGTAATGATGACCCGTGCTTGTCCATTTTCATAATTCTGTTTATGCAAGCACCAACACAAGTCATGAATAGTGATGAAAGAAGGCCAAATGAATGACGTTTATTAAGAGATTAAGTTAGAGAGAGAAATGTGGGCTCTACATCCCAAGGCCAGGCCTGTGACTGAGCCCATACTAGTCTCCTGTCCCTCAGGTTGACAGAGCCCACATTTCGGCATATACAACATTAGCAGTATTGTTATAGATATATACAACCTCATTACTACTGTAATCACAGTAGACCTTAGGCACCGTACCGTACTAACCAAGCACACCATTCATTCACCTAACTATAATCCCAACTACCTGCTGAAGACTTACATTGTATCAAGATTTAGCCTAAACCTATAAGTGGGGCCATTACGCCACCGGTCACCAAAACATGTGACCACCCCACTACAATATAACCTGTCATGTTGAAGAAGCATGCAAAATGACCTCAAGCAATCCTGATATATTTCTTAAAGGCATCTGATGTCCATCTGCCCGCCGCCCTGATCTGTGCATCAGACTCACCTCGTAATGCTGCCGCAGTGGCCGCCCCAATGCGAAAACTGTGTCCCTTAAACGCACTAGTGTCATAGCCACAGAATACCAGTAACTGTTTCAGCGACACATCAAATTCTCTACGTAGCATTGGGGAGCCATCTGGGTATGCAAACAGCAAGGCGTGTCCGGGACCTCTAGCCTGTCTAAACTCCCGAAGGAAAGAAGCCAGGTAGATAGCTGTCCCTGGAAGGCTTTCGCCTTTAACCTGGAGAGATTGTGGACCTTGAAGAGTACTGTGTTTAAAACGCCGGAAAGAAATTGTAACTAAGTCACCAGATAGCAAAACATCACCCACCCGCAAACAACCTTGTACCATACTCCGTGACCGAGGCACCATTTCTCCTATGCGCAAGTACGCCTTGAAAGCAAGGACCATCATGGCACGGAGCATGAGGCACTTGTATCGGGATGAGAACACCGTGGGTAATGCCTGCACCAGGCGCGCAAGCACAGGCAGGGTGATAGGCAGACGGACATCAGGAACAGCTCCGATACTTCTAACCCCAGCTAACACTTTAGAGACTGCAAAGCAATGTGACGGATCAGCAAAACCCCTACTTTTATGGAAATATGCCACAGCCGAGACTGTGGACACAATGGATGCCGGAGCGGATCCATCAGCATGCAGGTGAGCAATGAACAACAACATCATGGGTACAGAAACAGGCAACATAGTGGGAAGAGATAAAGAATCATGAAACGTTATCAACTTCTTCCATGCCCGCTCATAATGCAGCCGAGACGATGGTGCAAGAGAGGCCTGCATTAATGTGGTTAAAGACTCACTAAGCCGGCTGGGGACACGCTGTACGGGATGTCTACCGGGCTGGTGTTCGCCCATGGCGCCAGTTCGTGGAAATCTCCCACCTGTGAACGAGATAACTTATCAGCCAAAATGTTACAACGGCCTGGAATATGACGTGCTGCAAAGTTTATGTTAAACCGCAGGCATGCCAGTACCAGGGGACGGATTAAAGCCATAATGTGGGGTTCACGCGATGTCTGGTTGTTAATAATGGGGACAAGGGCTTCGTTATCTGTGAAAAAACATACGCTCTTATTTTCCCAAGCATTACCCCACACATGTACTGCTGCTACGATAGGGTATAATTCCAAAACTGCGACATTATGTGAACGCCATGCCACCGGCCAGAGACCACAAAACCATTCTGTCCCGTACAGAGCCCCATAACCTATTCCCCCTGCGGCATCGGTGTGCAGCTGAAGGAAGTCACCTGTCAGAAAGTTCTCATCTAAGAAGAAAGCCTTGCCGTTGAAGTGCTGCAGGAATTCTAACCATACGCCTAAATCCAATTTAGTCTGTCTAGTTAAGCGAATATGATAGTGCGGCCTAGACGCCCCCAAAGTTTGATCGATTAAGCGACGTAAAAAGGGCCTACCAGGGACTACCACTTCTGAAGCGAACGAGAGTACACCGATCAAAGATTGCAATTCTTTCAAAGTGACCTTCTGTTTGGCTAGAAAACTCAATAACAGTGTCCTGGCCTTGTTCAGCTTATCCTCGGGAAGCCTAGCATGCATCTGCACTGTATCAATGATTATTCCTAGGAACGAGATGGAGGTGGAAGGGCCGCAAGTTTTTTCATGACCTAGAGGTACTCCAATTTGGTCACACATAGAGATAAATGCCTGCATATCATCGTTACACTTCTCAAACGAGTTTGCCAGCAGGAGAAAATCGTCAATGACATGGATTACCTCAGTCACCCCCAATTTAACCTTCGCAGCCCACTCCAACGCTGTACTGAAACGCTCGAAGATAGAGCAAGAACTAGAACACCCCATAGGAAGCACTGCATCCATAAAAAACTGGCCCCTCCACCTAAAGCCCAACAACGGTCTGTCCGCTGGTGCAATTGGAATAATACGAAACGCTGACTCGATATCTACTTTAGCCATGTACACTAGTCGTGGTGAATGCTTGATAAACTCAATGGCATCATAAATTGTTGCATATCGAACAGACGAAAACTCCTTAGGAATAAAATCATTAACTGAGGACCCTTCGGGATACGATAAATGATGGATCATCCTAAATTCACCTGCAGCTATCTTAGGAACCACTCCGAGGGGCGATATTATGTAGTTACGGAGAGGGGGAGGCACCTAGCCCTAACTCTTTCGATAACTTATGGTCGATCACACCAGGAAATTCATCCGCAGACTTAAGATTACGCATTCCTACATTGAGCTGTGGCGGCAAGCCAATACAACCTATAGAAAAACCAGAAGTGAAACCCTGCAAAAGATATTCAATCATAGTACTGTCATAGCCCTGTAGAAGTTGCCCAAGTGCTGCCGTGGAAACTGGAGAGGGTAACTTACCTTCTGTGCCACGAGGGGGACCTACTGGCAGCCGACGGTCCACCTGGGGGACTGAAAAACGGTGGGTTGCTGGGGCGAGGGGACTTCCCGTGAGCTTTGAAGCACCGGACAACCGGGTGGGCGCCGCCGCATATCTGACACTTGTGGACGTACCTACAAGTGGCACTGTTGCACATCTCCCCTTTGTTGAAAGCAAAGCATGGACTGGAGGCCTGAGGTCTGGCCCTGCCCTGGCCGTGAAAGGGGGGTCCAGTAGACAGCCGGCGACCAGTCTGTGACTGAGATGCTTTCATCCAAAGCTCCCAGCTGATAGAGTCCCAGGCCCACCCCCACCGATGCCTCATCGTCCTAAAGGCCTCGTCGTACGACCGCCAGTTACCGCCCTCTACCGCAAGACCCCTCACGATTTCCATGTATTTTAACATTTTAACTGCAGATGGCAGGTTGGCTGGCTGCAAGAGATACACAGACATGTACATTTGAAAGGCCTGCCCCCACTGCCCGAAAGTCAAAACAGAATCCTTGGGCTTGGCCGGGGACACGCACAACGTGGGGTTGCCAACAACTTTGTTTATAGCCAAAGCATATTCTTGTTGCTGGGCACCGGTAGGTTTGAGGAGGAGGGTTAGGTCAATGAACTCACCTGCCCATATCTTGGCACGTAGAGCATCAGGAATCTGTGAATCTAAAGGAAGGGCTGTGGAGGTACATGAAGAAATTAAGTTCTGCGTGGCCTCGGACAGCGGCCCTGAAACATTACCTGGAAAAAATGTGTCAACAGTGGCCCATGGTGCATCAGCCACGACCGGCTGCGGGGGCACCGCACAGCCTGGCTCCGCTGCTGTAGGCAGAAGTGGGACCGCACGTCTCCATTCCACCTCCGGCGCGTCTGCCGAAACAACTTGTGCGGCGCTGCCCATGGCAGCCAACGCAGCTGACACCACAGGGGTTGGACGCAATGCCTGCACCATGGCGTGGATTTCCCCTAACATTCGTTCGGAGGTGATCACGCGACGTTCAATGTCCTGCTCCCAGGCACTACGCGACACGACAGGTCCGTACGTGGTGTCCACCACAGCCCGAAGTCCTGGCGCATCCTCAAAGTTCTGTGGCACGGCACACTGTGGAGGGGGAAGTCCCATCGACACAGGCGGCGACGAGGCGGGAGCTGGGGTTGGCACTGTACGGCCCGAAGACGACGGAGGAGCTGTAGCAGTCATCGCGGCCCGAGTACGCGAACGCGTTTGTCGCACTTGTGAATTGCGACGTGGCGGACGGCCGCGTCCTCGGGATGCTCTGGCTGGAGGCATGCTGCAAACACAATAGCACCTCAGAAGATAGATAAACTTTACAACAACGATCAAACGCAGCAAACACGAAACAGCCAAAAAACTCAGCCTGGCTACCTTGCACTGAAACGCCACCTTAACTACCCAAGCAGAGCACCAATACTGGACACGCCCCAACCATTTCGGAATAATACCCATAGCTGACTATGCAGGAAAACGGCCCTGAAACCAACAGTGTATAGGAACATAGAGGTTCGGTAAAGCAGCCGTGGTATAAAATTGCCCAAGCACTGTGTTGATATGCAAAAAACTGCAGCCGCAGCAAAACAGTGACATAAGCACTACAATGCATATAAACACATAGCCGACAAAACCAGCTGCGTCATAAAATTGCCCCAAACACTGTGTCGATATGCAAAAAACTGCAGCTGCAGCAAAACAGTGACACAAGCACTACAATGCATAACGACACAGAACCGACAAAAAACCAGCCGCGTTATAAAATCGCCCAAGCACTGTGTTGATATGCAAAAAACTGCAACCGCAGCAAAACAGTGACTCAAGCACTACAATGCATATCACACAGACCCGACAAAAACCTGTTGTGCTACAAAATTGCCCAAGCACTGTGTTGATATGCAAAAAACTGCAACCGCAGCAAAACAGTGACACAAGCACTACAATGCAATCAACACAGATCCGACAAAAGCAGCCCGTTAGAAAATTGCCCAAGCCCTCTGTTGATATGCAAAAAACTGCAGCCGCAGCAAAACAGTGACACAAGCACTCCAATGCATATCAACGCGGACCCGACAAAAACCTGTTGTGCTACCAAATTGCCCAAGCACTGTGTTGATATGCAAAAAACTGCAACCGCAGCAAAACTGACACAAGCACTACAATGCAATCAACACAGCTCCGACAAAAGCAGCCCGTTATAAAATTGCCCAAGCCCTGTTGATATGCAACAACAAAAAAACTGACAAAAGCAGCCCGTTATAAAATTGCCCAAGCCCTCTGTTGATATGCAAAAAACTGCAGCCGCAGCAAAACAGTGACACAAGCACTCCAATGCATATCAACGCGGACCCGACAAAAACCTGTTGTGCTACCAAATTGCCCAAGCACTGTGTTGATATGCAAAAAACTGCAACCGCAGCAAAACAGTGACACAAGCACTACAATGCAATCAACACAGATCCGACAAAAGCAGCCCGTTATAAAATTGCCCCAGCCTTCTGTTGATATGCAAAAAACTGCAGCCGCAGCAAAACAGTGACACAAGCACTCCAATGCATATCAACGCGGACCCGACAAAAACCTGTTGTGCTACCAAATTGCCCAAGCACTGTGTTGATATGCAAAAAACTGCAACCGCAGCAAAACAGTGACACAAGCACTACAATGCAATCAACACAGATCCGACAAAAGCAGCCCTTTATAAAATTGCCCAAGCCCTCTGTTGATATGCAAAAAACTGCAGTCGCAGCAAAACAGTGACACAAGCACTCCAATCCATATCAACGCGGACCCGACAAAGCATGAATTTTGCAAACCCAATAATGTGTAAACCCGCAAACAACTGGCCCAGCGGCAAACACTGACATAAACACTACAATGCATCTAAACGCGAATCCGACAAAGTAATGTGGCGACACCACGCGAACATATAATTGACACAACGCGATCCACCACGCACAGGGCACAATAACACATCCCTTTCTAGCCGTAGATCTGCCTCACTGCACTAATCATCGCCCCCCGCAAGCTACGATAGAATCTAAAGTTGCCTATGTCCGTAAAATGCGTCCCATCTTTGCGAAAAACCTCTCGTATGCTATTCCAAAGGCGCTTGTGCCTCCAGAAAAATACCCCTTCTGAATCCTTACAAAACGCTTCCAAGTACCTGTTTACTTCCACCACCCGGGCGGCACCCTCCTCGAAACTAACCCCGCGCCATGCGTTCCGTCGACAAACCTGGCAAATGGCGACCCGCTGTACCCCGGAATCGAGCAGCCGTCGCGCCAGACGTTGAGTGTCCAAAGCTATCATAACGGGGGTAGATGCCAACCGACCGCTGATATCATTCCCACCAATATGCAGCACCACAACGTCTGCGCGACAGGCAACAATTCGGGATATAACTGCCGGCGCCATTAAGGTGGCGACCCGCGAATGCCCGCATATGAGACTTCACAGGGTCGGCCATTCACCTCAAAGTCGCCAAACAAGCCGGCCGGTTTTGGGTTTGCCGACTGCACGAATGCGCCAACCCAATAAACATAACTATGCCCTAAAACTAAAATCTTACAAGGAGAATTCACTGACATGGAAACGGCCAGTTACGAATTCCGTACGCAAAATTCAAAATGGCGGACAACAAAGAAAATACTCAGCTGTAACAACTCGGCCGAACAGCTTCAGCAATCACCTTGCGCTCGCGAGTCCACTGACATTCCTTGAAGACGTCTCGCCAATATGCACGATCGTAAATCAGAAAGGCAGCAAACCGCGTAGAAAATTCAAATAAAGATAGCTCACACAACCAAAATTTGTTGAATCGACCACTCCGTCTGCTTTCACAAAACGAAGTGACCAAGAGCTCGTTGTAATCTGTGACTGCGCGCCACTACCGCGCGGTGATTGGCTCCTTGCGCCAGAGACAACGAGGTAATTAGCATAATAATTAGCATCAGACATTAGGCCAATCATCACTTGTCTTGCGTTGTTGCCAGCACAAAAACCATATGCAGCACGGTGCCGTGGCCGCATATTCCCATGTAATGATTCTTGTATGTTGCGCCTCTGAGCTCAGATTCCTAGGGATAGAGGCGCTATAGAAGTTCAATATTAATCTTTACACGGTATTGTTTCAGAAGATCCTTCCGCTATTAATGGATGTTTGTCTTTACCAGGTTTCAATGCCCATATTCGACTCTTGTTGCCCGACCAACTAGTCTGCTATGCTGAACTCGGTAATGGACGACCGAATCGAGCCGTACAGTGCTACTTCATAAGCGCCCTCTTGTTTCATCCAGACGAACCAACGTGGCTCTTCAGTGAGTTTCTGTCAATTTGTGATGTCACAGCTTGTCTGTAGCCCAGCGAAATCCACCGTTTTGGCTCCAAATAGATTGTGTGCTTTAGCATTGCTCACTGCCTAAGATGTTTGCACTGTTTTAAGAAGGGTCATGTGTATTAAGAATGAAGTGAATT
Organism: Escarpia spicata; assembly: GCA_963995525.1. NCBI lineage: Eukaryota > Metazoa > Annelida > Polychaeta > Sabellida > Siboglinidae > Escarpia > Escarpia spicata. The sequence goes on from OZ023213.1 coordinate 18,462,967, forward strand.
TGTTGATAATCCTGCCCTTTCTGGGTAGTTTATGTATCACAATAATTGTAGAAATAGTCAAATATGATAATTAACACATAATTGTTGTATTATTATTAATTATTGTTAAATATTTGTGAGTTTGTATTAAAAAAAACACTGTTAGGTCACATAAAATGGTTTTAAAATAATCAGAGTCTGAGTAAACATGGAAGGTTTTCCAAATAGTGTTCATTTCATGTTTTAGGATGCAAACAAACAGTGCTGTCTACAAACATGTTATAAACTTTGTTATATGAATGGAAGTTTTAAAATAAAAATAATTAAAACATAATAAATTTGTTCTGGGGACATATTTTCAGCACTGACTTCTGTATCACAACAATATTGCACTGCATATTATATTTAAAAACCATAAACAGGCAGAAATTGTGATTGTCACCTTAAATATCAAACACTCTTATTCTTTCACTTTTGTTTCTGCCAGGCGGGACATCTGACACAACTGTCACATTATGGGATATCGGCATGCCTCAGGGACAGAAATATGAAGTGGAATGTAGGTGAGTCATCACGGTTTCACTTATCTGATGACGGTTGATTGGCTCACTCCTTAGGTTTGGCATAATCAAATAATCAGTATCACTTAAATATTGAGAGAGCGTGCAATAGTGTAGTGGTTAGCACATCCACCTGGCATGCCAACGCTGTGAGTTCAAAACCTGGACTGGACATCCACCTGGCATGCCAACGCTGTGAGTTCAAAACCTGGACTGGACATCCACCTGGCATGCCAACTCTGTGAGTCAAAAACCTGGACTGGACATCCACCTGGCATGCCAACGCTGTGAGTTCAAAACCTGGACTGGACATCCACCTGGCATGCCAATGCTGTGAGTTCAAAACCTGGACTGGGCATCCACCTGGCATGCCAACGCTGTGAGTTCAAAGCCTGGACTGGACATCCACCTGGCATGCCAACGCTGTGAGTTCAAAACCTGGACTGGACATCCACCTGGCATGCCAACGCTGTGAGTTCAAAACCTGGACTGGACATCCACCTGGCATGCCAACGCTGTGAGTTCAAAACCTGGACTGGACATCCACCTGGCATGCCAACGCTGTGAGTTCAAAACCTGGACTGGACATCCACCTGGCATGCCAACCCTCAGCGCCAGCATATAAAGGTCGGTTTGGCGACAATGTTCTGAAAAAGGCTGACTAGTTGAATGAAACCTCATAAGACCATTACATTGTAACCACAATATATATACAGACTAATCAGTTAACAGAATGTTGCTGAGCACTGGAAACAACTAGAACTATTGACGTTGCTAAACTATTCAAAGAATATGCAAAGCACAGTTCGTATGAGACATGGAAATCCTGCAATAGCGTGGAATTTCATTAGTTTATAATTAAGTCCTTGATAACCTTTAATGTTCTAAATGGCATGGAAAAGCCTGGAAGTTTGGCTTCAGAAATAAAATTGTGGAGATCTGTAATGTTCAGTTCTCTATCTATAGAAACTGGCATACCAATCACTTCCAGCGGGTTACAGTGTAGGAATATGTTTTACTGTAAATAATGTAATAGTGATTTGTTACGCTGCCCATGGTATGTTCCATGGCTAGGTGTAAGCTATTACAGATGTATTATATTTATTTATGTTATATGTATTTATAATACACCTGTAATAGCTTAAAACATATGTTTTGTGTAACTGTCGTGCACAAATGTAAGTCGGTTTCGGCATGGATTTTTTTAAAGGAAGCCTGAAAATAGCGTGGGATTTTATAGTTGCTCAAGTATACAAACCCTGACAAAGATACAATAATTGTGAATTACCACATGAAATAAATGTTGAAGTAACTTTGTGGAAGGTACATGTCAGTTATCATGTGACTAGTAGTAATGAGAAGGCTAAGTAATTAACTTACTTACTTAGGCCTGTTTGCTCGCTGGGAGCGTAGGCCATTGACGGTCATCCTCCAACCTCCACTGTTGTTGGTTTAATGCTGTATTCTTGATTTCTCTCCCGGTGTGTCCCATCTGCTTTCTTAATTTTCGATGTCTCTCTGCCAGGTGTTTCTTGGCCTTCTTCTCTTCCCTGGGGGGTTCCCTGTAATTGCTTGTCATGTGATGTTTGTTGAAGGTTTCCTCAGTGTGTGTGTCCTATCCACCCCCATTTTCTCTTCTATATTTCGTTTTCTATTGGTAGTTGTTTGGTCCATTCCCATAGTGTAGTGTTGGGTACCTTGTCTGACCACTTCTGGTGTAGGATTCTGTGCAAGCATTTGTTGATAAAGTCTAAGAAATTAAGCTAATGCTTTTCTTTTTCCGCAGCCAACTCCTCATTTTGCACAGTCCCGGAGAGGGTGTCTTGAACATGGTGTTCAGTCAAAGTACAGGCCACCTGGTGGCAGGGTGTGAAGAGGGCTGTTATGCATGGAAGATTGGCCAATCGACAAGCGTCAGGAAACACAGGTTACTTTTATGTTCGGCTGTTAAATTATTCCTATAACTATTGAGCAGTGTCTTTATTTTTGCTTGATAACCATTGCTATAGAACATTTCTATTGCATCATGTATAATTTCAAGGTCATCGTAAAACATATATGAATTATGGAAATGTATGTTTATTAATTATGATGTTTAGCCATATCTATAAGAGTGTTTTGCATAACCTAATGTTTAATTGACACAGTCTACATTAGTCTGCAATTTGCAATGTTCCATAAAGTTACACTGAGAGTTCTTACAGCGAGAGTGCTATAGTTTAAGATATGACAAGGTGTTTAACTGTTTCAGTGCCAGCCAAAATTGTGCTGATGTAAGAGACGTGCCAAACCTTTTTTAAGACGTGCATGCCATTTTAAACTTGTATTTTTATGCACTTAATTTTAAAATATCACCAAGTAAATTGTACATTTCCTGAAAGGGCATTTTCTATTTAGTTTCAAAAACGTAATACTCAGATGACATAACTTAACTTACTTTCTCTAATATATGTGCTTTTACTGTCATCCGAACGTGTTTTGTGGTAAACATACAACATTTTGTTATGACTTCCGGTTTATTTTTGCCGTCAAACTAGTGCAAGTCTAAGCGTAACTGTAAAACCAGCAGCTGAACTCCTCCCTTTTGTAACGATTAATCTTATTGGTCAATTTAAAATGGTGTTATTTATGTCAGCCAATGCCAGTACGTGTTGCAAAACTAAATCGGCGCAATCGGCTGCATGGTATTTCTTGGCAAAACCAATGATTGATGAAATTGGCTCGGTGGCTCTGAAATGGTTAGTGACGCCGACATGGACCATATTTCCATCACTTTCTAACAGATCAAGACATTGTTGGTTCAAATTTTGAAAAATTGTAAAACTTACAAGGCTACAGACATATCTTGGCTGCCACAAGGGTAATAGTCTGTGGACAACTTCCAGAGACCCGTCACTGGAGCTGGTTCTGCCGGGGGTCAAAGACAAGATGGTGGATGGACTGACTCTGGTCACTGACAACTTAGTAGGTCAGTAACACATCACCATGGCAACCTTCATGTTTGCTAAAAGTTTTACAAGACTGTAGTGATGCATTTAAAGCAAGGTTGTCAGTTGCTCATTTAAAAAAATGTCATTTCCATCCTGCGGTCTTCAGTAGACTGAAAATTACAGGTTGTGTCACATGATTAAGCTCATGTGACTCCAGCTGGAGAGGGACTGGTGGGAGATCCTCGCTGACCTTCTGGTTCAACAGGTTTCCTTCTTTGGATGTTAGGCAGGAGTTTCCACCAGTCCTCCAGCTGGTGTCACATGACAATGGTCATGTGACACACCCGTAATTTTCAGTCTGCTAAAGAGTTGAAATATCCAGATCGAAAAATCAAGAGTCTTGAGAGGTAAATATGTCCAACATTAATAACCAAGAAAACGGATCATCAATCCATTCTAGTATACATATTTTGTTATAGAATCATACTGTCATCTGTTTTATTTTAATGCTCTGGTCAGAACTCTGTCACGTTTACATTGCCTGTTGAACAGCAAAGGTCTAACAGTGGATGTAGTTTATGTTAAGCTGTGCATTGTCTTCATGTTGTTTGCAGCCAGTAAGCCAGCCCATGAGGCCTGTATATTCTTGTGGACATTGTCCACTACCCTGTCCAGTCACCGGCGGTCCAGCAAGACAGCAGTGACCATTCAGCCTCTGATTGTTCTTGACTGGAGCACCACGGATGTTGAGTTCATCAATCCAGGAGCAAGGAACGGTAGGTTGTATGTTGGACTCTTCCATCCCCATATGTATGGGGCGAGGCTGGTCTCGAGATCGATCTTTTATTTCTGTTTCTTCCCTTCACTGATCTTGCACTGCTGTCTCCACCAACCATCTGCATCCCTTCTGTCTTTCTAATTATCCTCTCCTATTCCCTCCAAATCCCTACACAATCCTCCCATCGCTGCCTAAGTCATCCTCACCTCCTTTTCCCCTCCACTCTCTGCATCTGCTTTTTTTCCGAGATAATTTTCTCCAGTGATTTATTGTGCTTATGACAACTGTTTCACATCCAACCTACACTCAACTAATGCTGCACTGTGGCTTCTGGTTCTACAGCCTTCTTTAACTTTGAAGAATATTTCTATCACTATCTTCACAATGTTCTTCATACTATAATACCTATGTTGAAGGTACACTACCCACCAAATTTTGTTTAGTAAGTCCATAACAATGTTCACAATATAAAAGTTTCCATCCACGTTCAAATTGTAAACAAAACATCCAGTTTCAAAACAAGCTTTATTGGCACTATCGCTAAGGCGGGCTGAATTAACTTTTCCCATGTTCAGCACAGCAAGCTTCTTGTTACAAATTACTACACAAACTAATTCCGGTTAGAGGAACAGACTGCCTCCCTTTCATATTAAGAAAATGTGTATTTGGTTTCCTCTTTATAACGTTACACCAACATGTCAACTATGAATGAATGAAAGGTTTATTCAACAACAACAGCATGTTACAATTGCACAGTATGTGTGCGGCTGCTGCTGCTGAAGGGACATAGCTGAAGTCGTGACTTATGAGGCACGATGCCCTTCTCGAACTAAAACGTGGTAAATACAATACAAATTATAAGAGATAAAGTACAAAGTAACAGTCACAATTCATTTATTTATTTAACTATGTTGTGTATGTCGCGTAGGTCTACTTGCTTGCGGGGACGATGATGGACGGATTTGGCTGTACAACCTGGAGCAATACACCACCACCAGGAAGACTCCAATTATGAAACAGACTGCAAACCCTTCCAGAGTTAGTTCACTTTATAGAATTCAGGTTCTTTGATATTCTCTCTCTCCTTACCTGTTACGCCTACTGGCAGCGACAAACTTCCCCCACACTTGTCTGTATCTTTCCAATCTCTCGAGGGTGCCTCCTTTATCTAAGCTTTTACGGTCCTGCGCCAGGTTGTTTTTGGATGTCCTCTCTTCCTTTTCCTTTCAGGGGTCCAATGCACTGTGGTTCTAGTTCTTTGATATGTTGCTCAGTTATTGGCAGTTATGTTGGACGAAATCAGAGTTAGGGGTTAGGTAAGTGGGTAGAATCTTTGAAATGGTGTTTCTTCTTTAAACATTAGTAATATTATATAACGAGTATTACAGTTTGTCGAGTTACCACATGAGACGCATTGCTAAGAATCTGATTGTATCAAGAAAGAGTTTGTAACAATTGTTTTAAATTGCAGATGCACAGAATAGTTTCGTGGGCCTGTTAGTTCACTGTGAGATACAGACCACCAATAAAATCCTCCTATGTTTCCTGTTTGTTCATGAATTGTTTCACAGAATATCTAACATTGATTAATGTAGTATTTTGTCTCTGTGAAACATTCAGGACACATGCTTGCACTGACACAGACAGCCATGTACACACACAGCCATACAAGCACACACACAGTCACACACACACGCACACATACAAGCACACACACAGTCACACACACACGCATACATACAAGCACACACACAGTCACACACGCACGCATACATACAAGCACACACACAGTCACACACGCACGCATACATACAAGCACACACACAGTCACACACGCACGCATACATACAAGCACACACACAGTCACACACGCACGCATACATACAAGCACACACACAGTCACACACGCACGCATACATACAAGCACACACACAGTCACACACGCACGCATACATACAAGCACACACACAGTCACACACGCACGCATACATACAAGCACACACACAGTCACACACGCACGCACACATACAAGCACACACACAGTCACACACACACGCACACATACAAGCACACACACAGTCACACACACACGCATACATACAAGCACACACACAGTCACACACGAACGCATACATACAAGCACACACACAGTCACACACACACGCACACATACAAGCACACACACAGTCACACACACACGCACACATACAAGCACACACACAGTCACACACGCACGCATACATACAAGCACACACACAGTCACACACACACGCATACATACAAGCACACACACAGTCACACACACACGCATACATACAAGCACACGCACAGTCACACACACACGCATACATACAAGCACACACACAGTCACACACACACGCATACATGCAAGCACACACACAGTCACACACGCACGCATACATACAAGCACACACACAGTCACACACACACGCATACATACAAGCACACACACAGTCACACACGCACGCACGCATACATACAAGCACACACACAGTCACACACACACGCATACATACAAGCACACACACAGTCACACACGCACGCATACAGACAAGCACACACACAGTCACACACACACGCATACATACAAGCACACACACAGTCACACACGCATACATACAAGCACACACACAGTCACACACGCACGCATACATACAAGCACACACACATACAAGCACACACACAGTCACACACGCACGCATACATACAAGCACACACACAGTCACGCACGCACGCACGCACGCACGCACGCATACATACAAGCACACACACAGTCGCACACACACAGTCACACACGCACGCACACATACAAGCACACACACACAGTCACACACGCACGCACACATACAAGCACACATACAGTCACACACGCACGCACACATACAGTCACACACGCACGCACACATACAAGCACACACACAGTCATACACACACATACAGTCACACACGCACGCACACATACAAGCACACACACAGTCACACACGCACGCACACATACAAGCACACACACAGTCACACACGCACACATACAAGCACACACACACAGTCACGCACGCACACATACAAGCACAGTCACACACGCACGCACACATACAAGCACACACACAGTCACACACGCACGCACACATACAAGCACACACACACAGTCACACACGCACGCACACATACAAGCACACATACAGTCACACACGCATGCACACATACAAGCACACACACAGTCACACACGCACACATACAAGCACACATACAGTCACACACGCACGCACGCACACATACAAGCACACATACAGTCGCACACGCACACATACAAGCACACACACACAGTCACACACGCACGCACACATACAAGCACACATACAGTCACACACGCACGCACACATACAAGCACACACACAGTCACACATACATGTATCAGAGCTACCAAGTCTAATGCACTTGGCATGACACTCATCCGTTTATCTTCCATCTCGCACTCTCATGCAGCTATCTGTAAATCTCATGTATTTTCACCATTTCAAAAACTTATTGAGACAAACTCAAACAGGCCAATTTGTGTGCACATGTTGGTAAATACATTGTATGTATATATATATATATATATTATTTATGTGCAAGCATTGATAATATATATGTTCACACGTTCATAATCCATAACGTCCATGGAATCTGAGAGGTTGTTCTTATCATTGTCAGTTATGTGTATAAAGTGTCGTCCTCGGTGGAGATTTTAATGGCTGAAAGTGCTGACACCTGGAGTCCTGTTTTTAAACCAGATCTCACGCATATTTCTCAACATCTTGGCAGCCCTGGTGTATGTTCAAGGTGTCATGATAAATTGCATGTATGATATATTGCATGCAAGAAAATGTGTAACATGAACATCTGAACATTGATATTTCAGCTGTTGGAATGGCCACAGTGTTTGATAGACGGATGCCGTAGTCAGGAACTGAAAATGACAGATGTCCTAGAAAGGGTCAAGGTGGGTCACTTAGTTAGAAATACAGTTCAAACTCACTATTAAGGTCACCCTCTGAACTGACTGAAAGTGACCTGAATGTCAAGGTGACCCTATTAGTGAAACTAATTACCTATACTTCCTGTTACTGAAATAATTTGGGACTGTCCTAGGGTGACCTTAATTGCGAGGTGGCTGTATTACTGAGGTGACCGTAATGCAAGGTTTGACTATCTTCAGTGATATATATCTCAAACATGTCGCTGCTGTTTTTATCATATTCGTGATCTTCGCCGTATTCGCCGGTATATGTCATTTTCTGTTACTAAGACTATTGCAACAGCGCTTGTTAGCAGCAGACTTGACTATTGCAATTCCCTCCTTTATAATATCGCTAGCAAGGATATCACAAAACTTCAGTGTGTCCAAAATTGTCTAGCAGGAGTAGTTACAAGATCTCCTCGTTTTTTTCTCGCTCTGTGCCACTTTTGAAGTCTGCATTGGCTTCCTGTACGATATCGTATAATATTTAAGATCTGTACCATTACATACCAGGCACTGTCCAATAAGCAACCATCTTATTTGCATTTATTGCTTACTCCTGTAAGAAAATCTATCCAGCTTCAATCATCTAGTTCTGACCTACTTTTTGTTCCTAGAGTCAACACTAACATTGGAACTAGGGCTTTTTTTGTTGCTGCACCAACTCTTTGGAATATGCTTCCTCTTAGTTTTAGATCAGTTGAAAATATTACAAAATTCCGTCGTCATTTAAAAACGTATCTTTACAACCTTGCTTATCCACCGTAGCTCCCTAGCACCTTGACCCATCTGTTGACAACTGGAAAACTACTTATGGATTTTGAGATTGACCAACCCTTTTGTTTTGATGCGCCTCCGAGCTTGGTTTCCAAGGATTTAGGCGCAGTAGAAGTTATCTTATTATTATCATTATTATTGTACAAACAAAAATGCTTGTTTCTATTCTGTGTCAAAATGGTCTGACACAAACTACAAACGTTTAGCATAGCTGAAATTTTGCTATCGAAGTAAGTCCTAAAATGTTCATTGGTAGAAGTCTATGAAAATGTAATCTTGGGTTAGAAGCATTCCTATTGGTTTCTTTCTTGGTGGACAACTATGTAATTTAGGATGGCAGATCGATAAGGGTTCAGATGAAAGAGATATAAATCTTGTTCTGTTATGTATGTAGTGGGTATAACACTAAGTATTGAAGTTATTTATAGGTGGCATTCTCTCTGTATTTATCCGTATCTAGGCACGAAACCCACAGAGAATATGTGACCGGCACATTCTGCTGATGTCAGTGCCTATAAGTTACGGAATTTATGTACCCAGTACAGTACAGTAATCAAAATTTTGCACATGACCTCCGTCAAGCTTTGCCTTTGCCACTAATGGTCAATACAGGAATTACATTACTATTGTTGCATGACATCTCATAAATCAAACATTCCAAAATACAGTTGTCACTTTAGAATCTTACTCTTATTTTTATCATAAAGAAAAACCTTTGTTGCCAGAATTTCAACAAAATATATGACAGTGCAAGAACGTATGTTCGGTATCCATTTTTGTTACGGCTTGTCGGAGCTTTTGCTAGGCAACAGATCACATGATGTATAGGTCAATTAATGATACATAGAGTGAAAAACATCTACTTGAAACTGTCTGCCATGTCAACCAATATATTTGTTTCTACATTACAGGAACTTGTAGTCAACTCTGTGTGTATCAACGGCAACAAGGAATACATCGTTGCTGGAACTGACAACAATCTAGTGTGCATCTGGAAAAAGATGGCGTGATTTACAAATGACGCAAGACAGCAAGATGTGTAGCGATTCCTCCAGATGGCATAGCGGATGTCAGAATTACAGATGCAAGCCTTGTTATTTTATCAGATTTTATGCGATTTATTTATTCATTCAATTCATTCAACTACCTTTATTGTCCCTCATGGGGAAATTCTATTGTGGTGTTCGCTATTAAGAAAGCAATAAATAAACATTTATGTGGTCTAATAGGAAATGTATGCATAAGAGATAAGATTTCTGGTACGGAGGCTACGTAACTTATTTGCTAGTCTAAAGAGGCATATGTATGTCACATAATTATTGTGTTATGCGCCGACAGAAACAACATTTTGACACAAAGACAGGTGCTAGGTGTTCTTGGTGTTTTGCATGATGACGATACACAACATTTTTATAATAACTATTTTATACCATTTTATACTTTCATTGTGATGTTCTGCGTTTGTATTAATTTTCATGTTTTTTATTTTATACTGATTTTATTGTCACTTTTGATATGAAATAATGATAATAAAAACAAGTGTCCACAATTTAATGTGCTTTTTCTGTGTATTAAGAATACAAATTTATTATGTTAAACTTCTCGTAGGAGCCTGTCTTATACACTGTCATCCACCATGTCAATTTGACACAGAAAGTATTTTTGAATAAGAGAAATATCTTAAATGTAAGTACCATTGGGAAGTAACAATTCCATGTTGAGTTTGTGCGAGTATTGTTTTTAATCTCACTTTGACTCTTGCAAACTGAATCAGCACATTTAACAAGATTTAACAAGATTGCCACCCAGAGAATTAACTCTAGGTGGCAGGTGGACAAGGAAGCCCTTTGGCTTATTGAGAGTCCGACCCTTTTATCTATGTGCCCGTCTGAGGTATGTGTCGATTTTATTTTTAAACATTCACGCTACTAGCACCCACACAATCAGCAGGTAATCTGTTCCATTAATTTACAGTCCTTTGTGAAAATGAAAACTCTTATATCCAATCTACTCTGCTCCTTTGCTAATGCAAGTTCATGTCCTCTAGTCCTATCTTTCTTAACTGAGAAAAACATTTCTATCAATATTTTCATAACCCTTCAATATTTTAAACAATTCTATCTGATCTCCTCTCAATCTCCTGGTCTCTAGTGTTGTTAAACTGCATTTTTTAGGCGTATTTCGTAACTAAGATCCCTCAGATTTGGTATCATTTTAGTTGCTCTCCTCTGCACTCTTTCTAGCATATCTATGCCCTTCCTGCGATATGGCCTCCACGCTTGAATACAATATTCTAAATGAGGCCTAACTATTGTTTTGTACAGTGGTATTATTAGCTCGTTTTCCTTATATGTTATGTTTCGCCTAATTAATCCAAGGATTTTATTTCCCTTTGAAGCTGCAATTCCGCACTGCTCTGAAACCTTCATATCCGCACTAATGGTTAACCCTAAGTCCTTTTCTTTTACAGGAGTACTTAGTACAGTACCCCCCATTGTATATTCTACTTCTTCGTTCCCATGTCCTGTGTGGAGGCATTTACATTTCCCAAAATTGAACAGCATTTGCCACTTTTCAGACCATTTGATCAACCTGTCAAGATCATCTTGTAAATGCTGTCTATCTCCATCACTTTTAATCCTTCTAAACACTTGTATCATCTGCAAATTTCAACACCTTGCTTGTTATTTCATCATCCAAATCGTTGATATATATTAAGAATAATATAGGACCTAATACTGATCCCTGTGGTACCCCACTCAATACCGATTTCCAGTTTGAAGCCTCCCCATCAACTACTACCGGTACACGTTGTCTTCTGTCAATCAGCCATTGTTCTATCCAGTTTATTATACCATTTCCTATCCCATGGGCCTTTAGTTTAAGCAGTAATCTTTGATGTGGTACTTTGTCGAAAGCTTTTTGAAAATCTAAGTAGACAATATCTACTGGTGATCCCTCATCTACCCACTTAGTGATGTCTTCCAAAAAACATAACATATTTGTTAAGCATGACCTCGCTTTAAAAAAACCATGTTGAGATGGATTTATCAAGTTTTGTTTAACAAGAAAATCCACCATGTGATCTTTAATTAGTCTTTCTAATAATTTACAAATCACTGATGTTAAACTCACTGGTCTATAGTTCTCCGACTTGTTTCTCGAACCTTTTTGGAATAACGGTATAATGTTTGCTTCTTTCCATTCTAAAGGAACCACTCCCTCTTCTAATGACAAGTTGAAAACTGTTGCAAGCGGTATGCTAATTTGTTCTACAATTTCCAATAGTAGTTTGGGTGGAATACCATCCACTCCAGGTGATTTATTATCCTACATAGTCCTTATTTTCTTAGCTACCATTTCCGGGGTTACAATTAATTGTCCTAAATAGTCTGAATCTGCCCCCTTGAACTTAGCCTCTGGTATTGGCAGTGAACTAATATCTTCCCTGGTAAACACTGAACTAAAGTACTCATTCAGGTCTTCTGCCATTAAGAATCCCTCTGGTATTATATTTCCAGCACTATCTTCTAGAGGACCGACCTTATCTTGAACTTTCTGTTTGCTTCGAACATACACATAAAAACTCTTGCTATCATGTTTTATATTACTAGCTAATTGTTGTTCATAGCTTCCCTTTGAATTTCTAATTTCAGCTGTAGCTTGGTTAAGTGCTTCTTTATAACTGTTGTAGTCTTCATCATTTCCAGTACATCTATATGACTTCCACATCATTTGTTTATACTTAATTTTTCTAATGGCTTCTTTCGATAAGTGTTTCTTTTTGGACCGTTTTCCTTGTTTTTTGAAGGGTACAAATTTATCGACTATGCACTTAATTTCACTCTTTAATATATTCCAGCATTCTGTTGCCGTCTTATTTATCAGTGTCTTATTCCAGTCTATCTTTGCTAAATATTTCCTCATGTCCTTATACCTTCCTTTGTGGAAATTTCTCCTATACTGCTTTTTACTATTCCTTTCTGATTTTACTTTGATGGTAAAATGTATCTGGTTGTGATCGCTACTCCCCAGTGGCTCACATATCTTGACATTGTCAACTAATTCATTCTGTGAAGACAAAACTATGTCTAACACATTCTCACCCCTGGTTGGTTCTAGCACATGTTGAGAAAGGAATGTATCTTGAACTAAAAACTTGTGGTCCTCTCTCCCCATACTCTGTAGAGATTTCCATTGTATATGCCCATGGTTAAAATCCCCCATGATAATACAGTCCCGTTTGCTTACTTCCCTTATAGCGTTTTGTATTTTTTCATTCTCTGCTATGCTTATGTTTGGACTTCGATAAACTAACCCAACTGTTAACATGGGAAGAAGGTGAAACAAACATCTCCACTTTCACGACACAAAGGTTAAGCTTGAAAATAGGACTTCTCTGTTGCCTGAATGACATTCATCTCTCGTCCCTGCAATGTAATAATCAATATGTTGACTTACTTAGACATGGTGACTTCTATGTCTATAGACGCACAAGGCAGACAAAGTGCTCCACCGGGATATGTTAGTAGCCAAGATCTTTAAGTCGCCCCATCTTCAGTTTACCAACTTTAGGTCATGGTCAATGGTCGTGATTCATTTTCGGTCATTCTCTTCTCTGACCAGCAGGTGTCCACTAGAGTACATGTTGGGAAGGTATAGTAGGTGGTAGCCTCATGACACGGCCGATCCAGCTCACAAATTGTTGAGGATGCCAGAGGTTGTCCTGACCAATTCTGGACCTCTATTCATCATATGGTCGTTCCAGTGAATGACCAAGATCTTGCACAGACCATTAGTATCAAAAGCATTTTCTTGATTTATTTTTAATTGCCACGATTCACATCCGTACGGTCAGATCAGTAGAACATTTGAATTGTATAAGTGGCGTTTAGATTGCAGTAAATGTTGTTCCAAATATGTTGAGTTTGCCAAAAATGTCCACTAACTTGAACAGCCAGCATACACCTACCAATGGGGCAACAAACCAAGGGCTAGCAACTGTTGTGTGAATGGAGCGGTGTGCCACGTCTCTACGTACAAATGGTTGATTTGATGTGCAGGTAGAGAGACTGTTTTCAGGCGAATTAGAAAACACTGGATCTAAAGTGAGAAAGTGGGCTAGGGTTAGGTTGAAAGTACTTTTGACAAGATTTATATCGGGTGTTTACGTGGATTTGTACTTGGAGGGGTAGCAGGAAATGGGCTCCTATAATTGCAGTATTTCAATCCTAAATGGAAGTGTTGCCCACTGGTGAATATGATCTTAAATTTGTAACAGCAGCACCCTCAGGGGAATATCTCGCCCCAAAGTGGTTACAAATCTGTGCAGAACAGCATAGAAACTCCCAACGAAACAAAACATGCAAAATAAGCGAGTTGTGAAAATGTAATATATTGATTAAAAACTGCTTGTTTTTTCCAACATCAACAGTACAACGTGTTTCACAATTGTTTGGACATTGAGTGTAACGTACAAAATATTGTGCATTTAAAGAGTATTAAAATATAGTCATTTTTATGTACAATAAGCAAGCAGTGAACAGTACAAATCGACTACTAAAACATGTCGGCATTTCTTGATTTGTAGAGTAATTTCATTTAAACAAAATACAACCGACAGCCCTACGCTGTTAAAAATTATAAATGCTTGAGCCATTGCACAATACTGATATAAATATTGCAGCCATAAATGATTGTTATTGTGCCCAGTACAATGATCTATAGTCCACAAATCCACATTTGAAGTATTTTTAAGTTCAAAGTTCCTCCACATACAAGTTTATCGTAAATAGTCGTACTTTAATTTAAATAACATTTGACATCTTTTGGTACTTTCCGGCCAACACAATAATGCTAGTAGTCATGTTTACAATCTTGTTTTGTTTACAATTTGAACATTTCGTTGGCGCAACATTCAAATAAAGAACATTGTTTCAAGCTTTTTTATTAAATGCAATTTGGTGGGCAGTATTCTTCAACAAATTTCTTCATTATTAAGACCATTAAAATAAAATTTATAAAAAATAGTGAACAAATAACCTCGATTAAAATGATCAAGCCACATGTTTTATTTTCTAACTGCCCCTTAGAATGTTATTTGTTCATAAAACCTGTTTGATTGTAAGGTTTATGGACTGGAGATCTTGTATTGTACATGAGCATGTTACTGACATTGCTAGTAAATTAGCCTAGTTAAGATTCTACTCGCCTGACTGTACAAATTACACAGGTAACAATTGCAAACTTTAAACCTATACACTGATGATAGACATTTTAAAAACACAACAGAACATTCAGAACAAAAACTCAACTTTGAGATTTTTAAAGAGTTTGAAACACATTCAAGCATAATTAAACTTCATAAACTTGACACAGAACAATGCTACAACGGTGAATTTGTGACACACAAATTCTTATAAGTATACAAATCATACGTAACAATATTTACATATGGTACTAAAACTTTGCTATAGTTTTATAAGTGGTTGTGGAGCTACCGTCTTATAAGTAATTTAGACTATGAAAAGGCAAACAATAGAAACGTAACCAAGACAAGTATTTGCAGGCTGCAGATATATGTTATGGTGCAGTGTCACCTGTTATGGTGCAGTGTCACCTGTTATGGTGCAGTGTCACCTCTCCAGTGTCAAGAAATAAGGGACCTACCAAAACAAAGTAGGTATTAAGTTGCAAAATTTTGAAACTGTGTTGTACCTTTTTTGGATTCCACAGACTATAAGCTCTAAAATGACACTTCGTTTATTGAAATATCTTCAGTAGTTTTTTTTTAAGTTATCGTTTGAGAAATATAGGTTTTAAAATTTGGCTATGTGAAAAATCAATGCCTATAGCAACCATACATTTAGTATTTTATTAGTTTTGAATTATTTGTCGAGGAAAATAAACCGGACATTGAAATATGAAATTAAAAGGTGTGCATTTCTGGCAAAATAAAAATTTCATGACCTAGTTATTTTTGGGATTATGTGCAAAATAGGCCAGTGCGAGTTAATAGCCAGTTTGCTGTATCAGGTCACATACGTAACAAAAGTACCACTAGATTTTACACAGGTAAATTGTCAAACTCAAGTGAAGGAACTGGGACTCCACCCATTTGCTGATCACAGTTGGGGGAAATATCATGCTTTATCCAACCCCACTAATGGCCACGACACAGAGTGAGATTTTCGTGAACAGACTTCTTTTACACATGGCAAAAAACAAGAGAGCAAGAATCAGCACTGGAATGATCTGGAGAACACTGTGACTGGTAAGTGGAGTGTTACCGTGGGAGATACTTGTCTACGGATTATATAAAACACTGGTGCGAAACACATCCATGACCACTGTGTAAGCATTCTAAATAAACACACACACACACACACACACACACACACACACACACACACACACACACACACACACACACACACACACACACACACACACACACACACACACACACACACACACACACCGTCCTCTATCCTTTGAGCGTGGTAGCCAAGACATGCATAGGACACAAATGCATTTCCTTGGACCTGTTCCTACATTTGTAGAACCAAACCCAAACACCACATCCTAGGAGTCTGGCAAATGTTACGAGAGATTGTTCAACTACAAGTCAAACTGTGCCTTTCACTACACCCAACAGAACGTGGAAAACCATAATCAATAACTTGATATAATACAAGACACAACACTGCTAGTGGTTTCCTCTCAAACAGACCGAGAGTTCCAGCTAAGTATAAACGATATCTACCACCCCCAGGTACATCACTGCCAATTGCAATATGAAACCAATCCACAATAAAGCAACTATTGTCACTGTGAAAACACTACTAACTGAACAGAAATATCCACAAACAAGATGTGCAGTTACTACGCACCATCAGAATGATATGTACATCGAACTCTCCCTAAATCTACGCCAATTTTTTAAAACATCCAGGGAACATACAAGCCAAAATATAATCTTTTACTGCCAGATTGGGCCCTGAGAATTTTTCACGTACAACTTTTTTACATTAACCATTCTTTATTTGCTAAGACTTAACTGGCATCAAAGGATGCAGAGAAAGAGTAAAACCTGGGTCAGAAATAAAGGAGCAGTTTCGGGAAGCTGAAGATCTGGTATGTTTCACCAAGTGCATCTTCCCAAACCAGGGATGTGACTACATAAACTACCCCTGGCAGATCTTCTACAAAATATATGGAAGTCAGCTAAATAAAATTAGTAATTGAATTTGCCAGTTGCGATTGTACCACCCACGAGAACACTGCAAACACCTGCCCCACCAATGCCACAATTGCTGTTGGAAATTTTTCACCGCTGCACCGCTGTAACTAGCTTCTCCGCTGTCTCGGCTGTGAACTCATGACATCCGAACATGGGGGGGACAGTGCTGTTGAAAATTAATTTTTTATGTCGCACTGCTGCTGTCGAATTTACCTTCTCCAGCTTCTCTCCACTGTCTCAGCTGAAATGATGAGGGGGTGCTTTGAAAATTTGTTTCGCCACTGCACTGCCTATTACCGGGGGGGGGGGGGGGGCAGAAAACCATACGTCTGCCTTCCAATTGCACACACATTTCACAGTCTACAAAAATACACATTAATCGTCTCATAAAATTTAGATTTCCACCCGCCATTGACGCTCGCCACAAAAACAAACATTCATGCTCACATTTAATGGGGGGGGCAGAACCATGTATTCCCCCGGAGAAATTGCTGCCTCCCCTGTTCCCGTGCCAATGGTATTGCATATTCAAATCTACTTCCAGAACATTACACGACATGAACAAACTTGTTGGCTGAAATGAAGACCACCAGAACTTCCCGCCAAGCGATATTATTGGCTGATCTTATCTTCAGTGTTTCGTAAGGTGATCTGCCGGGGGGTACTGAGGCCGATGTTGTCAGCAGCGCTCCCTGGTGTGAGAGGATGACCAAGAGAAGAAAGCTGGTTAAGTTTGGCCAGTGGAAAAGCCCTGAGAGGCTGGTACTCGCAGCATGGAAGGAGAACTACCGGGAACAAACTAAGACTCTTAGGGAGTAGACGAGATGTGGTACAACATTATGTATTGGAACGGAGATGGCTAGAGAGATTGCATGGAGATACCTACCAAGTGAGGGTGCAATTATTTTCATGATGTTGCCAATGAAAATGTGTGTACAAGCCAAGGATAACATACCAGCGAATAACTGTTAAATGTGCAGAGGCAAATGTGTAGGTTTAGCACAGTGACACCATCCCACATGCTGGCGTAATTCTGATACATTGTAAAGGAACTATGAAAAGAAACTGTGAAAGTAAAAAGTGACATTTACACCATTGACTGTGATTACGATGGTGGAATCATTTGTTGTATATAAAGCAACTGATTTATTCATTAACTAGATTTTGACAAACTAACTTGTATTTTGAAAGTTAATGCAAACAGTTGATATTATATACTATTTTTTACATGAATCGTAATGATAAAATAATTGTGTTGTAAATATGTAAACTCAGTTTAACCAAATTATTTTGCATAAAACAAGATAACTGAAAATGAACTGAAGTTAATGAATAAATGTTTATGTAAACAATGTTAGGTTAAGTTAACCTACATATTGAAAGTTATCTAGTTAAGGTAATGATAATCTTCACAAGTTAACGACTGAGTTAATCGCCCCATGCCTGTTGCGTACTGACCCAGCAGAAAGTTATTAACTCAAGATTTGAGTCGAATAACCATCACAATTCAAACTGCATATGGTTCACGCAATGTACAAATTGTTTCTATACACAAACTTTACCCAACTACATGGATAGGTCAACGCTGACCTCTAACTCTTCAACATCCAATTAATCTAATCCTCTGCTAGCCGTTGGTCTGTTACAGCTGTACATTACAGCATCACGACCTAGTATTAAACAATTCACAGACCCAGAATCCTCATTATGAGTGTGATTTCCTTCAAGGTTTGCCCTAGCAACCATGTTTACATATATACATCAGATTATTAGGTAGGCATGCGCCAGACAATCAACATTTTCCAATTACTGTTCTCATTGAAATAATGAACGGCCCCATTGTTTTTGTCGCAAGAACAAATTTGTTTGGGCCAGAATTTCAATGGAAAATACCAAAGAATATGCTACAGCTTTACATTCCATCTTAGTAAGCTTGTTGGACCTGGTTAGTAGGCAAAAGTCACATGATGGATCCGTCAATTATTCTAAATTCTAACTGGTCAAATGAGCTATTTTTGAGAGAGTGCTGAGCTGCCGAATAGAATGTTATCACATTTGTAAGCTTAATTTGCATCGTAATATAGAACCAGCTAATCATGTGATTATGCTTAATTGACCATACAATGTGCGTAGGTGTCAACTTTACTGTTTTTGAGTGGGAAATACTACTTTTCCCATAGTTCATTTTTAAGCAAACAATTTCTTTTTGACATACCCAATACGTGATAATAACTTGCAGTTGAAAGTCTTTCATCAGCTCAACACGCCAATTTCTTCAGTACATGTAACGTATATCGTCATCGTACATGTGAGATACATCTTAATTCCCCTTGTCTAGACTGATTGGCATGCTACACTGATGGAAGCCTCTATAACTATATGGTAAAATCACGTATTGGATGCGTCAAAAAGAAATGTTTACATAACTTTTAAAATAACAATTGATGTAAGTTGGATGGAGGAGGTACAGGAAGTTTCCCGTTTTTCTGTGAGCATTTCTCGCTTCTACACAAGCAGGTGCCGACACCTACGATGGCCTGTCACAAATGGTAAAACAACTTGTGGGAGTCAATAAAACTAAACAAAGTTGTGTCGTGGATGTTTCCCGCATTTCTCAGACCACTTTCCCATGTTTACACAAACAGACATTGACACCTACAAATGTGTAGGTGCTCAGACCACGGTCAATCTGACTGCATTGGCAACTCAAACGGAACGGTCACTTCGCTGTCAAGCCCTTCAAGGTCAGAGGGCACGGGGGAGGCCGTGGCGGTCGGACTGACATCACCAAACCCCCCGCTTAGGTGGAATGAAGAAATGCTGTGACTGTCATCCTCCTCATCATCGTCATCATCATCGTCATCGTGTTCCACCACTGCCATCTCCTCTGGAGGCTGTGACAGTGACAATACATTTATTGTGGTGATTGTAAACTAGATCTATTCTTTCTTTCTGTCACAGTATAGATTGAACTCGGCCAGTACAGATTCTAACTAAGAAGCATCCAGCAGTACGGGTGGGAAGGTGGCGACATTAATAAGTGTCTGTTTATATCATATCTGATCACATCAATAACTAAGACAGTCAATTAGTAAATATGTACATATATAAAGAAATGAAATGTGGGCTCTGTCAACCTGAGGGACAGGAGACTAGTATGGGCTCAGTCACAGGCCTGGCCTTGGGATGTAGAGCCCACATTTCTCTCTCTAACTTAATCTCTTAATAAACGTCATTCATTTGGCCTTCTTTCATCACTATTCATGACTTGTGTTGGTGCTTGCATAAAGAAATGTATATTCCTAAATGCTGCATATGCTGACCTGTTGTGCAGCGAAGTGAAGTGATGTTTATTTGCTTAGATCATCACACATACATACAGAGTCAAATGACAGTTTACATACATTTTACATGGTCTTAATGATCCAGGGAGTTGTGAACTAAGACCTGAGAGATTGCTATCGTACGCATGCAAACTGCACTGTGGATGACGCACTGTTGCAGCTGCCTACATCTGGCGTGCTTAGTTTCAACCCTAAGGTATGTGAACAATACATTTTAGTTTAATATTTTCACTGTTAGCATAAGTTGTATAATCAGAAGTATTAAACTTTTAATTATTTGCTCCAAAAAATGGTGTTGATTTTCAGAGGTTGTATATCCTACCACACAACATGATGCAGTCTGCCGTACGCGGCACTATATGCATAACTGGCCTGCATATGCAGCATCTATATATATATATATATTTATGCAAGCAACAACACAGAGTCCAATATAGTGATGAAAAAAGGCCAAATGAATGACGTTTATTTATTAACGTGATAAGAGAGAAATGTGGGCTCGACATCCCAATGCCAGGCCTGTGACTGAGCCCATACTAGTCTCCTGTACCTCAGGTTGACCGAGCCCACATTTCGGCACATAAAACAAGCAGTATTGGTATACATGATATATATATATACATACATATATGTATATATATATATCCTACTCTGAGGCATAATCGCAGTGTTAAAAATGGTGACTCTGACCATGAAAATGTAAACGCCACCTGACAAAGTGATTGACAGAACAAGAATACCCACCTTCTTCACTCCGTCTGTGTACTGGAGACTGCTGAAAGGAAGTGTCTCATCATTCTCTTTCTTTATCTACAAAACAACATCGCTAACAATAATACTGTACAGTAGCAACTGCAATCAAAATGATACCAACAATTACATCAAATAGGTTAGGTTTACTTATATCCTATAAAGGAATGCAGGTTGGTCTTGTTTGCTATATCACATTAACCCTTTAGATACCGCAACATTTTAATGAAATGCACTCTCTCATTCACAAGCAAGATATTTTTTAAAACAGTACTAACTCAAAAACTGTCAATATAAACTCACACAAAATAAGCCTATTGTATAGCAAGTTGATTAACTTTTAAAATGATAGCATGCAATTATCTAGTAGATGACAACACATATATGATTAACTAAAGTGCAGCTAATCTGCAGGGACCATGAGAGATCGGTTGTGGGATTTTGGGGTCTAAAGAGTTAATCACTGAAATCTAACTGTACTGTCATCAGTAACATTGGTTACAGCATCGTATATATGAATGAATGAAATTGCATGAGATGTTTCCTTGAGAAATTGAGCTGATGTTAGAATGCGCACATCTGAAATTAAGAGATTTGAGAGGTCCTGAAAACTGGATATATGATACTTTATAAGAACTTCCCTTACAGTTTACTGTGCGACATTAGACTTTCATTTCCCGTCATTCAACCCAAACAATGTGCATAACAACTTGTACAATTTGTACAACCCGCATGAGTGTGTAAATATATACTCCACAGACTCACAACCTGTGAAAGGGCTTAACACCTCTTCTTTAAGCGCTCACCCAGTGTCATTTTCTGCACAAAAAAACAAGAAAGGGACACGTCTAATACGACAGAGACAACACGACTGGCCAAAGCCATCTTTTGAGATGCGTCCGATAATGTAACAGCAACATACCTGTTCTGGTAGTTTAACTATAGTTGTAACAGAAGGCTTGGATTCCTTGAGACTGTCTGTTCGCATTGCTGTCATCTGAGCCTTTGCCTTCTCTAGGATCCACTCAGGTAGCGTGAATCCCGCTAACTCATTGAGCAGCAGTGCACTGCTCCCCCTGGTGACAGCAACGAGAACTACTGACTTCTCGTTGAGAGAATATAGCCTGACTTTGGCAGTAAAATATTACTATATTGTTGTTATCAGTTACCATGTATTATACCAGTATTGTTATGTTTATGTTTGATCTAAATCTGTCTCTCACTCTCTCTCTCCCGTCCCTCCCTTTCTCCCCTCCCTCACTTTCCCCTATCTGTCTCTGTCTCTCTGTCCGCCCATCACTCTACCCCCTCTCTTTTCTCTCAATCTGTCATTCTTTATCTCCCTCTCTCTCCCTTCCCTCTCCTCTCTCCATTCCCCATCCATCTTCCTCTCCCTTCCCTCTCCTCTCTCTCCCTTCCTCTCCCTCTCTCCCTCTCCTTTCTTCCTCTCCCTTCCCTCTCCTCTCTCTCTCTCTTCCTCTCCCTTCCCTCCCTCTCCCTTCCCCGTCCCTATCTTCATCTCCCTTCCCCGTGCCTCTCCCTTCCCCATCCCTATCTTCCTCTCCCTTCCCCGTGCCTCTCCCTTCCCTCTCTCATTCTCTCTCTCTTCCTATTCCTCTCCCTCTCTCCCTCTGTCTCTAACATGACTCAGAGACCATTGGTCTCAGTGCGACTCATTTTGTGTTTGTGTTTTCAATATCAGATCGAAAACACTATCAATACAGACTTATCTTGCACATTCAATACCAGACAGAAAACACTGTCAACACAGACTTATCTTGCAGATTCAATACCAGACAGAAAACCTATCAATACAGACTTATCTTGCAGATTCATTATCAGACAGAAAACACTGTCAATAATGACTTATCTTGCAGATTCAATACCAGACAGAAAACACTGTTAATACCGACTTATCTTGCATATTCAATACCAGACCAAAAACAGTGTCAATACCGACTTATCTTGTAGATTCAATACCAGACAAAAAACACTGTCAATACCGACTTATCTTGCAGATTCAATACCATACAGAAAACACTGTCAATACCTCGTAATGACACACATTAAGTGGAGGACCTTAACCAAGTATCAGTTACCTGTATTCGTCGGTTTGCGCGAGGTCACTGACATCACTCACAAGTAAGAGGTAGGCCTTGCCCCCCGTGGCGGGCATGCGACCGTTCTCATACAGCCACTGCTTGTCATCCTGCTCGCCAGAATACTACAGTAACAGAGTGGTTACAATAATTATAATAATGTTTATTTCAGACAAAAGTCCATACATATACATAAAATACAAGTAAAAAATACAAAGATAACACATCATGGAATAAAAAATAGTTACCGGTAGTTTATAAAAAGTATAAAGTGTCCATTCAAGTATACAGTTGGATAGTCCAGTATTTAAACATAGGACTTGTAAAATGTATACTAGTATAAAAATAATTTACAAAAAGTGGGTTTTCAGACTATTGAAGACTACATGAAAAGCTAAATTTGGATGAACGCTTACATTCATTAAAACATTTAACATAGTTTGTAGCAAACATAAAACTTACACAACAGCGTGATGACAATAATATTTTAATAATGACTTGGTTGTTGTGCAGAAAGGGTATGGCATGTAATAGTGGCTGACTTGAATTTGACTCGATACATAAGCAGAAGTTAGTGCAACTGTTTAGGGGCAGTGATGGTGAGAAACACATGGCCTTGAGTACTGCGCCGCCCGTGCTACACAATTCTGTACAAGTTGGAGTTTAGTTAAGAGTTTAGTTAAGTGGTTGTTCAAATTGTCGACATTTATTTATTTGAACAGAGCATACTAATTCTTCCCCCTGAAATTAGTACTTTTAAATGTCAATAATTTTCCAGAATGAAAGTCACATGTAGATATGTAACAGTGTTACAACACTGTACAAGCAAAGGACATAAAATAACAATCATTATCTTGTTTACTTACTTAATCCTCTTCATTCCGATTAAAGTACAGGGCCGAAACAAAACTTCTCCACCATACTCTGTCGTTAGCTGTTTTCTTTATTTTGTGCCAGGTGGAATCAATCTTTGTTAATTAATCGATTATTTACAAACATCTATTTACTATCACTAGGGCTATGCAATTTATATGTAATCAACATTTTTATAATTAATATGTGAGCCTTGACCTCTCTCATACACTTTGTATGGATAGATAAATGTCAACAATTATAAACAACCCCTGTTAGTAGCCACCAAGTATGCACCAGTTTAAAAACATTTTACACGATTGCCATCCAAAGCAACTACAGTATGAATAACAAAACTCAATTAAAAGGTGTTTGATATACAGTGTAGTATGGATTTCTTGTGGTTAGTTTTTCTGTTGTTATATAACAAGTACAGTATATAAGGAATATCTGCTATTTTGAATTTGGTGGCTCCTATGATAGCGATAAGTTTTGGTCGTATTAGGAATTTCCCATCCCACAGTTGTATAAATGTATTATAAATGTATTATCTTGCTGATCGTTTGTATCAAGGGTTTCAGGGCAAAAATTTATAAACGTCATTGTTCTGAAATTTCGCCCAAACAAGGACGAAACACTTGTTTAGATACCTGTTGAGCTAAGATACTATCTAATGCATACAAAAACATGATAAGCGCCTTCTGTCGTTTTTTTAAACACAAAGCGATATAACCATTTCCAGCCAATGGGCACTGTCTTGCATTAAGTGCAGCTATGCAGAGTGATCTACAAATAAACCATGTTTTGATAACAAAACCATTTAATATCACATTTTGCATAGCAAATATGCAACAAATATTTCAGACTTTGCTACCACTATGATTTTGAATTCTTAATATACGCCAACTTCATTTACAAGTTTCTATTTAACCTTTGAGGATGATATACAAGTGACTTTTTCTAAAAACTAAGAAAATGATATATCACGTTTTGTCCTGAAATCCTTACACATTACAGTCATTACAACTTGTGTATTTATCCTTACCTTGAACACATCTGGGTGTTTTATGTACAACCGTCCCCGAGTTGCTCCAAGTCCCAGCGCTCTTGAAACAGAGATGATTGGATACACAAATTATGTACACCAAATTCGTTTTTAAAGGTGACTGATTCCTCAATTAAATTTGTTTGTTTGTCTTATGTCAAATATTTTTTTTAAAGCAAACCTACCTAGTATCAGCTACAACACACCAGCTTGTTTAATTGCAAGTTTTCATGTAGTTCTGGAGGAATTACCAGACAAATTATTAAGTCATGTAATGTTTGCCCAGATATTAATTCAAGTGATTCGCAACATTGGAGTCATCGATATGCACGATACAGCCTGTACCATCATGTACGTGTTTCTCTGTTGATGTTGTCAATGTACGATACAGCCTGTACCATCATGTACGTGTTTCTCTGTTGATGTTGTCAATGTTTCTTTCTCCCTCGAAAACCACATCACTAACAAGTTCAGTGGTTTTAAGGCTAAATATTGGCCCGACAATTGACTTTAACCAATGACCAGATGCACCGATCAAAGTTAATTATTTCGATAAATTAAACAAAAGCACTTTTTTTTATTAAACTGTTATTCACACACTGCAGATTCCCCAGAAGCGAATCCATGAAGAACTAGATGAACTTCCAACCATGGACAAAGTCAGAAAAGCCATCAAACTGATGAATTGGGTATGGATGGAATAGCTGCAGAATTGTACAGGACTCTCAGCCAAGAATCGAGGCATTCCTCAATGTCCTTACCAGTATCTGGGAAGAAGAAGAAATGCCACCTGAACTCCAAGACGCCATGATTGTCGCCCTGTATAAGAACAAAAGCACTAGAACAGGCTGTGGGAACTACAGAAGCATCTCACTGCTATCCATCGCCGGGAAAATCCTCGCCTGCATCATTCTAAACAGATTTATTTCAATGGTGTCCAAAGAGAACCTCCCAGAGTCACAGTGCGGCTTCCGACCTGACCGCAGCACTATCGACATGATCTTTGCAGTACGACAGGTGCAAGAGAAGTGTCTAGAGCAGAATATGAGTCTCTACTCTGTCTTCATAGATCTGACGAAGGTGTTTGGCACTGTGAACAGAGAAGCTCTGATCATTCTCAGGAAGCTCAGTTGCACACGTCTCCCTCATTCAGCTGTTCCATGTTGACATGTCAGAAGTGGTACTTTTTTACCATGAGACATCTCCAATGGTGTGAAACAAGGCTGTGTGCTCGCTCCGGTGCTTCTCAACATCTTCTTCATCCAAGCATTGCTGCATGCTGTAAGAGACCTAGAATGGGGCATCTACATTAAATACCGCCTGGACGGTTCACTGTTTGACCTACAACGCCTTGCTGCAAAAACCAAGACACTGGAGAGACTTATCACTGAAGCACTGTTTGCCGATGACTGTGCCCTTATAGTCAATCAAGAGAACCACCCTCAGACAATTGTCAACACGTTCTCTGGACAAAACCAGAATGCCAAGGCAACTATTCTACGGGGAGCTGACCTACGGGAGCCATAAACAAGGACGTCCTAAGAAGCATTACAAAGACAACCTCAAGGTGAACCTAAAATAGACAGATCTTTAGCCTCGCCAACTGGAGAAAGTGGCTACCGACAGATCCAACTGGTGCGCACTGTCCATGAGGACAGCAACAAACTGAGGATGACTGTCACCAACGCCTCGCAGCAGCATGTGAAATGTGTCACAGAGGGAGAGAAACATCATCCAATTCCCAGCATACAGATATTCCATCCCCTATCTGCTACTGCCTGTGTGCGTCGGACTTTGGTCTCCGGAGCCACATGTGGACCCACAGATGACTGCACAACACAGTGTCTTCCTCGGCCGACGAGAGACTACTACTACATATTTGGACACAATTATGTGGTAAAGTTTATAATTTCTTGCATTCTTCATACAAGTATAACATCAAATTACAAATTGACAGCGGTCAAAAACCTTTGATGCTAGGTATATTTCCAGCGAAAGCTAATGGATTCTACTTGATGTGTGTATATTTCGCTTTCCCTTCGGTGGACAAGGATAATAGCTGCTGTGTTTGATATATTAACGTACTTGTTAGCCTTCGCGCCCATCACAAACAATGTGTCTGGCTTGATCCGATCTGGGTCCCACTAGAAACAGCACAACAGCAGTATGAAGGAAAGTAAGAAAATGTACATGTTATGAATAATACAACTTATAATGACATACTCCCAGCTTACAAGCAATTAACCACTTACCCATGGTTTATACCATACCCCCTGTTTACAACAACTTACACAGTTTACAACATACCATTTGCTAATAACTTAAACACAGTTTACAGCACACCCCCTGTTTAAACTTGCACACATTTTACACCACACCCCCTGCTTACAATGTTCCCCGCTTACAACAATTTATGCATAGTTTACAACATACCCCTTGCTTACAATAACTTACCAATACACACATATATAGTTTACAAAATACCCCTTGCTTAATACGACTTACCCCTGCCTACAACCGTCACGTACAACATATTCCCTGCTTACAATAGTAGAACCCCTACTTACACTAACATACACCTGCCTACAACAGTAGAACCCCTACTTACACTAACATACACCTGCCTACAACAGTAGAACCCCTACTTACACTAACATACACCTGCCTACAACAGTAGAACCCCTACTTACACTAACATACACCTGCCTACAACTCATCCCCACTTACAAAAATTTCCCCTCCTCACAACAAATACAAACAACATACACACCTTTGGCCCTTGTCGTTTAACCGGCTCAGACTTGTGTGTTTTTGATGGTGTGGATCTCCTGAAAGAAACAGACAATGTGTCTTTAGATCGCTACTGCTTCTATGCAAATTCACACCGGTAACATTGACACAATCAGCATTTAGTTTGTTCCAATTGTTTACCTTCTTCCAATTTAATCAATTTGCTTATTGACTTCCAAAGTTTGGACTAAACATGATGATGAATGCTTCACAACTATTTAAGTAAGAAATGTGTATGTCTTCATCTCATTTTAATTTTGTTTAAAGTGTTAAAATATCATAATATGACCCACCCTGATGTTCCATGAAGGTGAAGTGGAGGCCGACCTTTCTTCTGAAAATGAATAATAGATCACAGGTGATGATGCCCAATGACCAACGTATGTGTAACAGGGTTTTTAATGAGCGTAACTGGTAAATAACTAATGAGAACGGGGAAATTAGACAATTTTACAATCCTGGCTAAGGGCCTGGGGACTGTTTCACTAAGATATTAAGCTCTTAAGGAAAATCCATTGTAGAACAGTATCTGACGGTAAAATGAAGGAGTAGTTTCAAAATGCGTTTCACTAACGTGATCATTAAATTATTCTTAAGGCAAAGAGCAATATTTTCATCATGATAATCCATAATCTACACAGTTGTCACAATTTGACAGGCGACTGAACAATTGTCAAAAAGTGTCTGAAAATTCGGCCCAACAACCACTTGTCAACAACATATGACTTTTTGTTCACTGTGCGACGAATTGAAACGAAATCTTGCAGAAGCTGCCGACATATTACAGGGGACTCTATTTCCGTGTCACACACAGTGCAATGTTTTGACGGCAGCTTCGTTGTTAACAATTTTCAGTTAACAAGAGCGAGAGAGCGCCAACACTTAAACTGAAATTGTGCCGTCGAGTATAGTAATATGAAGGGCAGTAGTGCGCAGGTTAAGTTAGATACAGCTTAAACTTTGCTCAAAATTGATTAACAAATGTCACAACAACGTTGACCTTCACAAAGCCGTATACCACTACGCACACGTCAACGGGTCACGATGCTAATGTCATATAAACAAATCATGCTTTAGCAAACTTTTAATCGCTAACATTTGGAAGACTTATTTGGCTGTGAACAACTGGTTCTCTGCGTGAAAGTGGACCCAAATTAAAACACAGTTAGTAAAATCTAGCTGTTTATGAGTTAGAGACTTAAAGACTGGTGTAACGTTGTCTTAGAAATTGGCATTTTTAGAACCGTTTTTATGGACTGCATCCAGGATGAATTGTTAGTGAAACACAGTTTTCATTTTCTCTCTTAGGTAAGGAGAACACTCTTTTTTATGGAGCAAATTCGGGCTTAATAGTTCTTTAAAATGTTAGTGAAACGGTCCCCTGACCCCTATCCAACCTAACTAGTCACTCCTGTCAAGGTAAGAATAACAACTTTGTCATGATGACCCCATGAGGTAGAAGTATCCACCAGCATGTGAAAACAACAGTAGTGAGATGGTGCATGGAAACAGTGTGACTAGATCTTCAGAACATCAGTCGACACAACCAGTTCAATCCACATTGTATTCATCTTTCAGAAGATACTAAAACCTGTTGATCCCTTCCACCTAGTGTCCATGCCAGGGGAAGTAAAAGACCCCACATAGCAGGTAAATGTGTCACCTGTTGCAGACTAACAGAGCTTGTGATCTCTATCTCTAAAAATAACTAAAATGACTGGCTAAATATGTTCAAAAGTGCCCAGCCTTTCATGAGTACAGAAGAGAACACTCACCCTCCTAACACGAATGCCGCTGGCATCCGAATCTGATGACCCACGTCGCTTCCTTGTGTGAAATAAACTGTGCTGCAAGGATAGGAAAGTGTGTCTGTTTAACAACTGTCCATGAAATTACACTATAAATAACGTAATAATTGAGTTACTGAATACCAAATAACAACAGAATGTTGTTCTCTTGTTTCTCCATTCCGTCTCCATTCCCCGCTATTTTTTGTTCTCATATTAAGAATATAAACTAACAACTAATAACTAACTAAATTACAATAGTGAGTGAGTTTATTCTAATAGAATATCAAATAACAAATGAATTACTGAACCCCTCATAACAACTGAATGCTAACAACAGAACATCACGTAACAATAGAATTACTGAACACCCCATAACAACTGAATGCTAACAACAGAACATCACGTAACAATAGAATTACTGAACACCCCATAACAACAGAATGCTAACAACAGAACATCACGTAACAATAGAATTACTGAACACCCCATAACAACTGAATGCTAACAACAGAACATCACGTGACAATAGAATTACTGAACACCCCATAACAACTGAATGCTAACAACAGAACATCACGTAACAATAGAATTACTGAACACCCCATAACAACTGAATGCTAACAACAGAACATCACGTAACAATAGAATTACTGAACACCCCATAACAACTGAATGCTAACAACAGAACATCACGTAACAATAGAATTACTGAACACCCCATAACAACTGAATGCTAACAACAGAACATCACGTAACAATAGAATTACTGAACACCCCATAACAACTGAATGCTAACAACAGAACATCACGTAACAATAGAATTACTGAACACCCCATAACAACAGAATGCTAACAACAGAACATCATGTAACAATAGAATTACTGAACACCCCATAACAACTGAATGCTAACAACAGAATATCATGTAACAATAGAATTACTGAACACCCCATAACAACTGAATGCTAACAACAGAACATCATGTAACAATAGAATTACTGAACACCCCATAACAACTGAATGCTAACAACAGAACATCACGTAACAATAGAATTACTGAACACCCCATAACAACTGAATGCTAACAACAGAACATCACGTAACAATAGAATTACTGAACACCCCATAACAACTGAATGCTAACAACAGAATATCATGTAACAATAGAATTACTGAACACCCCATAACAACTGAATGCTAACAACAGAACATCACATAACAACTGAGTGCTAACAACAGAACACGTAACAATAGAATTACTGAACATAAAATTAAAATATTAAATACCAACTGAATTCCAGACAAAAAGTAAATACCAGGTATACCTTGAAAAACAACTGAACACAAAATTGCAAAATACTATCACATAATAATTGAATATCAAATAACAACAGGATATCAAGTAACAATTGAATTACTGAAAACCCAATAACAACTGAATATTAAGCAACAACTGAATTCCAGATAAAAAGTAAATACCAAGTAAAACTCGAAGAACAACATTACTGAGTAATGACAGGTTATAGAAATATAATACTAAGGCAATGGTCGACCTACAGATTCACTCCACAAACCTTTTTTGCCCGAATTATGCTGTTTTCGACGAGACTGCCCGACTCAGAGACACTGTCAGGCAGGTCGGGCGTGACACTGCGTGCCAACTCACATGGGTACATCTTCTTTGCCTGTGACATACACAAGGTGACAACACTCAACACTTGTCGAAAAGACACTTGGTTCAGATTTAAGTCTGTCCTTAAGAGTCACCTATGCTGGCTTACTTCCACCGAAGAACTGTGCTGTAGGAAACTTTTTATGCACATGTGTTTTATTAAATAAATTAATTTACTTGTTTATTATATATAACATTACATTTTTTTTTAACATATCATAACTATTTATGTAATTATATTAATATTTTTGAATCAATATCATGCATGTTAATTACTTTATAAAACGTCTTTTTAATTTTAATATAACACAATTTTTTAACCAGGATTATATATTTCTTAATTATAATTCCACGTATGTTTTATAATGTGTGTTCACGCCTATGAACGGGGCTGGTCATGGATATATGGCGCTTTAGAAATGTTGGTAATGATAATAAGAACAGTGTAGCCCTGCAGTGCAAGCCAACATCACTCAGTTTATCCCAGAATCCCATGCTCAAATCGACCTTCCATGAAAGGCCTCGACCAAGCTAAACTACCTGTAAACAGGTATCGGCTAGCTAAGAGTGAAATACGGAAAGTTCTTATATTACATGATATCCAGTCCTTAGGACTGCTTCAAGGCTTTACATTTTACTCCCTGACAGACATGTTCAATCAAACACCATATCGACTTCTCTGGGAAGCTTTAAGCTATGCTGCAATTAATGTGCAAAGACTATTCGTACACAAATATCCGCTACTGTCTATAGCCAGGTACTCACTCATATAGCTGATTGAACTGAAGCAACATAGAGTGAACAAACTTGCCCAAGGTTTGACATGGCAGCACAGAGTTCGAACCCGGGTTCTCTCAATTGAGAGCTCTATAGATGTTACAGCGTAAATAAACAGATCACCTGTACAAAGTAGACAAATTTATTAGAAATACTGTTGATGTTACTACATAAATAAATGGTATACTTATAGCAGGTATACATGGTTATTAACATAACTGGACACTGACCTCTTCGAGAACTTGCCTACAGATGCCCAGTACGTGTTCGTCATTGATGGCTGGATCGCCGTGGTTTGCTCGGATATTCACAATGCCCGGCTGGAAGAATTGCTGCAACAAAAACAATCTTGAATATAATTATAATCGAGCTTCCATATGTATAGGCCCACGGGTAGGTTAACATTTTCCTCTTAGACGGCTTGAACTTCGTGTGCCAAACTTTCACCCCACAAATAAGACCTATACATCTTTTCAAAATACCACATATACCAGGGATGAGAAATTTCCGGTTTTTGCAGGAATTCCGGTTTTTATACTGCTCCAAAGATCACTTTTGTGAATCGTGTAAATCTGGGGAGAAAAAAATGAATGTTGGGGGGGTAGGGCATATCAAATCCTGGACAATTCACTGATGATCTATCTGCGGATTTAGTTAACCATCTATCCACCGGGTGTCGCCACGTGTTAATGATGCTGCCTTGCGATAAGAGACAGAACCGACCCAACCGAACCCGTGAATCTGCGAAGTAAAACCCTTAGTTCTGTCGGCTGTTCGCTTCAGTGCTTACGAAGTGCGCGCAGAAAAGCAGTGGACCAATAGGAAATGACGATGTATTTTGTGGAGATGTCGATCATTTTCGAACACAATGGCTAATCGACGACATAAGACAAATGTTGCGTGAAGGACATTAACAAAAGTGTCAAGAATAAGTGGAATTGGGCGTGGCTGGAGAGATTGGCTGGAGACACTATGTTGGATATATTCATCAGTAAATTATCAGTACCAGGGAAAGCCTACTGTTTGTGGTGTGAGGCCGATGTCAACTATGCGGATTGGATCCTACAGGCCACAGTCAGAGGGGAACCGAAGGCATTGAAGTACACACGCTGGCACTGCCCACGCTGGTCACCAATATTCTATTAGAACCTGAACAGAGGGCGTATCACATGGAAGTTCGCCGATTCCATGTAGACAACAAACTTCCACAAGCACCCGCAAGTTCCAGATTGGACTCGTGGTGGGCTACCATATTCTCTACTGGCAAGTTCCCAGCCTTGTCAAAGCTGGTGGCTGCAATGATGAGCTGCTTTCATGGTCCTCAAGTGGAAGGGTGTTTAGTCACATGTCTAGCATCATGAATACTGTCACTGCCACAAAGAATGTTAGTACATTCAACACTATCCAGACGGTGAAGTACTCACTCATGGCAAGCAACAAGACTGCTATACAGACTTCCACAAACAGGACTGGTCGCCTCGTTCACAACACGAGGGGTGCACAAAAAATGTACTCCACCCATTTTGCAGAGGAAGGAGGAGAAGAAAACTGAGCTGAACATGTCAAAGACGAAGCCAGCTACCAAGTACAAAGCTAAGGAAGCAGTTGAGCTAGCAACGAAGAAAGCTAGAATGGCCCATCAACGGGCTGTTTTGACAAAGCTGGCCAAGGAGAAAGCTGCCCGTCAGCCAACTCGGGTTCAGCCCAGAAACTATCATTAACAAGCGAGTTAGTACTATGACAATATGTGCGTGAGTCTGTGTGCTTTTTTTGCTACTGGATATGTTAAGATTTTCTATTTAATACTGCTCAAAATACACCATATGTCGTCTACAATTAAACAATATCTCTGAGATGTCCCCCCCTCCCCCGATTAGATGAGACAGTCTTCTCGGGCTGAAATGTGGGCCACAGCAAAATTTCCGTTTTTTTCTCTGAATGTCACTCTCATCCCTGATATACATACACACCTTTTATGGGGTAAACCAGTTGGTCAGAACATAAAACATGTGTGCGTAATACGTAACTTATCAATCACAGAAACCACTATCACGACTGTCATCTACCAAGGCATCCTGTCAGGTGATGGCCATTTTTGCTAGTCTAAAACAATTGGTACCTGTCTGGAAGTATACAGAACTCTTGAATGAAATTGTATTGTTTGATTTCCAGTTCTGTTTGAGAAAGATTGACACATATTTACTTTGACTGAACGTGATGGTTGCTTTGACTGCTACTCCGTTGTTCTACCACTGAGATATAGTTTAAGATATAGTTCAGGGTTAGACCAAACCATTTTTGGGTTCAAGTAATTTTCTCACGATACTGACAACTATAGGAACAACCACTATAATACAGTAGTTAACATGATACAACTACGAGCAACTAAGCTGATTCCTGAACTGAAAGTGAAAGACCTTGGTTATGAAAGATGCCTGTTAGAATGTGGTTTGTCGAGGTAGGGAACTAACAGGAGACCAAATAGAAGTTTTAAAAATACTGAATGGCTATGAAGATATTTAAAAAAATATATTTTCTTCAAATTTCAAGAAGGCCATAGAACCAGAGGGCACAATGCAGCATTAGTCAAGGAACAGTGTAGGTTGGATATGAGAAAATATTCATTCTCTCAGAGGACAATAAATGACTGGAACAAATTATCTGATGATTGTGTCAAAGCTAGCTGTGTGAATAATTTTAAAAATAAAACTGACAGCTACCTGGGGAGGGCGAGTTAAATGTACATGGAAAATTGTTGGGCACTCGATAAGCCAAAGGCTTTCTTGACTGCATGCCGTCTGGAGTTTGCAGCTCTGGGTGGCAATCTTGTTAAATCTTGATAAATCTATGATTCGCACACCAACCTTGATATATTTCTGTATGACCTCATCGATTTCTTTATTTATATGTTTTTGCAGATTCTGACGAAGAAGGTCCAGTGATTTGGCTGTGTTACTTATCGAACCAGCCCTGCAAAACAAGAATAAATATCTGTTTTAACACTTTCCTCAATACAGACTGATGACATAAAAACTATCAATTTACATAAACATATATATCAGAAACAATAGTGATATGGTAAATAATTAAAAAATTAGGATGGCATTATATTTTAAGGCCAGACACCCCAGGTGAAATGGTGTTTTTGACAAAAAAATACTGAAAATGGTTTTCTGCCAGAATATTAAACCTTTGTATGCATACTAAAGCCGTGCGCGGGGCGGGTTTTGGCCCGCAGCCCGCGGGCTGGATTTTTGTTGTTGCTGCGGTGCGGTCTGCAGGTCAGGTCACTGCGGGGCGGTCTGCGAGCTAGTAATTTCTACATGTGGGTTATTGCGGGCTGATTTGTAACTCATTAATGGTCACCAGTTACTCAAAGGTGGGACATTCTTTGAGCGGGCTGACTTTTGACTAATTACTGCGGGGGGGGGGGTTGCGGGCCAAGTTACTGTGGGGTGGGGCGGGCTGCGGGCCAGGATGTGGCAAAATATGCGGGGCGGGCCGAGTTGTAATATGCGGGGCGGGCTGCGGGTCAAATGACATAGTTGCTGGGCGGGTGCGGGCTCAGATTTCCAGCCCGCGCAGGGCTTTAATGCATACTATCAATAAAGTTCACTTCTATGACAATTACGTACCTCTAAGTGAGTTTTAGTCATGGATCAAGCATGTCGATATCATGTAATGAAATCCATTATGCAATCTTTGACAGCCATTTTCTCATAAAAAAAAACATTTTCCTTCACATTTATGCATTTGGAAATGGGATATCTCTTGGAATAATTATGCTATATAAATAATGTTTTCAGTGTTGCATTCAGCATATTCTAGTGTGTGCAGTGATTAGACACTTTTAACAAATCATGAATAGTTTGAAAGATATAGCCATATTTTTTGCAAAAAAATAATTAAAATATAAAGTTCCTAAATTCTAATATTTATTATTGTTTTAGGCATTATGACATTTACCTTAAATTTATGGTGCTCTACAATTACTCATTATTACACACTAGATGGCACCACCAGTTCTGAATATTCAAAAATCTTCTCTTGAACTTAAATTAAACAATAATAAACATATGGCATGTTTTTCATCTTTTGCGCAGTATTATTGTAAAAGTGTATCTCACATAACAAAATTATAAACAAAAGTATATATGGAGCATGTTTATTCACTAGAAATTTATATAAAAGATGGACGGTCTCAGAATACAACATTACAAACATTACACTAAGAACAGGCAGTCTTGGTTTGGTACTGTTTTACGACAAGATGCGATGTGATGTGACTGACTTAGCTCTGAGTATCGCGACGGAATGTGAGCGGTAGGCGGAGCGACAACTCGTGTGGCTGTTGAGAAGGTTGTTGAGCGTGATGATCCGCATGTTGTATGGGTGCTTCTACAACAACAACAACAAATGATCCTGCATGTTGTACGGGTGATTCTACAACAACAACAACAAATGATCCTGCATGTTGTACGGGTGCTTCTACAACAACAACAACAAATGATCCTGCATGTTGTACGGGTGCTTCTACAACAACAACAAATGATCCTGCATGTTGTACGGGTGCTTCTACAACAACAAATGATCCTGCACGTTGTACGGGTGCTTCTACAACGACAACAACAACAAAAGATTCAGCATGTTGTATGGGTGCTTCTACAACAACAACAAATGATCCTGCATGTTGTATGGGTGCTTCTACAACAACAACAAAAGATTCAGCATGTTGTACGGGTGCTTCTAAAACAACAACAAATGATTCAGCATGTTGTACGGGTGCTTCTAAAACAACAACAAAAGATTCAGCATGTTGTACGGGTGCTTCTACAACAACAACAAATGATCCTGCATGTTGTATGGGTGCTTCTACAACAACAAAAGATTCAGCATGTTGTACGGGTGCTTCTAAAACAACAACAAAAGATTCAGCATGTTGTACGGGTGCTTTTACAACAACAACAAAAGATTCAGCATGTTGTACGGGTGCTTCTAAAACAACAACAAATGATTCAGCATGTTGTACGGGTGCTTCTACAACAACAAATGATTCAGCATGTTGTAAGGGTGCTTCTACAACAACAAATGATTCAGCATGTTGTAAGGGTGCTTCTACAACAACAAATGATTCAGCATGTTGTACGGGTGCTTCTACAACAACAAATGATTCAGCATGTTGTAAGGATGCTTCTACAACAACAAATGATTCAGCATGTTGTACGGGTGCTTCTACAACAACAAATGATTCAGCATGTTGTAAGGGTGCTTCTACAATAACAACAACAACACATTATTCAGCATGTTGTATGGGTTCTTCTACAACAACAACAAATGATTCAGCAAGTTGTATGCGTTCTTCTACAACAACAACAAATGATTCAGCATGTTGTATTTGCAGTAATCACTGTACAGCGCCCAAGAACAAATATATTTGCGTGGGGAGCTATTATAGCTCAGCTATATATACATATATGAAATGTATTCAAGAGAAAAGAAGGCAAGGAAAACCTAGACTTCAATGGGAGGACTGTGACTAGATCAGGAGACGAATGGAGAAAGAGAGTGAAAGATAGAGGGGAGTGGAGATAGTTGGTGGAGACAGCAGTGCAGGAACAGCGAGTGGAAAATTAAAATAAGGAAAACGAAAATATAAATACAAGATTGGAATAGAGGTCAGCGTCACCCCTGACAGACAAGAGAAGAAGAACATTGTACAATCCACAGAACAATTATCTGGATGGGATGTTATATCAAAAATATATATTATTATTATTAATAACGCACCCTCTCGTCTGGCGCCAAGTAGTCGTCTTCCTCATTTTCCTTATCTTCATCCTCATCATTTCCCCCAGGAAGCGAGACGGCGGGATGTAATGTTGGCATACTTGCGGACATCTGTCTGTCGAACGACCCGACCCGCAGTGATTCTGGTGACATGCCATCAACACCACTCGTCGCCGGCTGCAATGCAGGCGGTGTTGACACCGACGATGACGATGTCTTCATTGTTATTTCTGCGTCCGTTGCCTTCAGTCGTTCATTCGCGCGACTCGATGGGGCACTCCCGTCTGCGTGTTTTCCCACCAGGTGTCGTGCCAGCTCAGATGATGATTTACGATGCGACATCGGCAACGCCTCCCGTTCGACTCGAAGGTAATCCCGCTGTCCGATTTGTGACTCTGCCGTTGACACAGTGACAGTCGGGAGTCGACGTAGCACATCACTACCAAGGGAATCCTGCAGACGGTCTCCGAGGGAAGGAGGCATGGAGGTAAAATGTGCGTTCGCCATCCGGTAGGCGGCATCGGAATTAACCATCTGCAGAAGAGGGGGAATGGCTCCGGGAAGCATCGGGGGTAATCGGTCCACAACCACGCCCCTTGGGGGGCACACAAGGCCGGAGCTCTGGAGAACCGCAATCCCCTGGGATAGGGCGGGGTGCACAGGGGATGCCCGACTCCCTGTGCCACACCCTCCCAGCCCGGGGGAGGTGCGAGACAACATGGCTGCTGGCATTGTGAGGATGCTCTGCAGCTGAGACATCGTCATCCCTCCGTCTTCTCCTGGCAGCTACAACAATGAATGCATAACTTTATCTACAGGCTATCCTATAAATAAATTGATTTAAATTATTGATTTAAATCACTCCAAAAACATAAACAATTTTGATTTATGATTTTGTTACATCTGATTTTTTAATCGATGATTTATATGAATCTGGGTGAGCATTGGTATACTGCCCGCCAAATTGTGTTTAGTAAGCCCGTAACCAAATTCACAATTTGGAAGGTATTACCCAGAAGCATGTTCCAATAGTAAACAAAACATCCTGCATTACGGCCATGTCAAGCTGCGTTAACTGCAATATTATCTGAGGTTCAACGATGTCCCATTTTCCCACATTCGTCAAAGCAAACTTCATGTTACAAATTATTATGTCCACTAATTCCGGAGGCTCCCTTTAATCAACAAAAATGATTCTTACCTGAGCAAAAGGAGAACTGTGTGGACTTGGCCTCTGTAACTGGGAGAAGGGAGAGCCTCTAGAACTGGGCCTCTGGAGGGTGGAGAAGGGGGATCCATGGGGACTGGGGCGTTGCACCTGGAGGAGACTGCCCTGGGTCCACACTCCCATGTGAGCAGGTGGTGGGGTGCGTGACGTGGCGAGACGGAGATCATTGGCCCCGAGGGTGTGGAGGGGTTGGTGAGCCCGCAGCGGTGAAGCCTGCCGCGGCGGGTCACTCGACTGGCTGAAAATACAAGTTCAAGTGCTTAATGCATGTATTTGTTACTGTCATTACCATTTTAAGCAATGTCACCACAATGCTACAGTATGAAGACATCAGCCCATTAAACAACCAGTTGAACAGAGAGGTTTGTTAAAAAAAGGAATTGAATCACTATCCTAGGTGTACTCCATTCACATTGAGTGACATACATTGCATTTGTTGAAAAAGTATAGAATCCCAAGTTTACTGGTGAACTTTCAACATGAAATTCATGAGCAGACTAGGAGTCCACTGGGTCCAATAAAATTCCTGTGACATTAAAGAATAAAGCAGAAATCCTGATGTGCCTGTAATTTATACTTGATTGTGTCTTGTGGAAATTCAATTGTGGCTTTTGTTAATCATTTATTAATAATAATAATAATAATAAGATAACTTCTATTGCGCCTAAATCCTTGGAAACCAAGCTCAGAGGCGCATCAAAACAAAAGGGTTGGTCAATCTCAAAGTCCATAAGTAGTTTTCCAGTTGTCAACAGATGGGTCAAGGCGCTAGGGAGCTAAGGTGGATAAGCAAGGTTGTAAAGATACGTTTTTAAATGACGACGGAATTTTGTAATATTTTCAACTGATCTAACACTAAGAGGAAGCATATTCCAAAGAGTTGGTGCAGCAACAGAAAAAGCCCTAGTTCCAATGTTAGTGTTGGCTCTAGGAACAAAAAGTAGGTCAGAACTAGATGATCGAAGCTGGATAGATTTTCTTACAGGAGTAAGCAATAA
Source organism: Escarpia spicata (assembly GCA_963995525.1). Taxonomy (NCBI): domain Eukaryota; kingdom Metazoa; phylum Annelida; class Polychaeta; order Sabellida; family Siboglinidae; genus Escarpia; species Escarpia spicata. Next base: position 18,503,386 of record OZ023213.1, read on the forward strand.
ATGCAAATAAGATGGTTGCTTATTGGACAGTGCCTGATATGTAATGGTACAGATCTTAAAAATTATACGATATCGTACAGGAAGCCAATGTAAAGACTTCAAAAGTGGCACAGAGCGAGAAAAACGAGGAGATCTTGTAACTACTCTTGCTAGACAATTTTGGACACGCTGAAGTTTTGTGATATCCTTGCTAGCGATATTATAAAGGAGGGAATTGCAATAGTCAATTCTGCTGCTAACAAGCGCTGTTGCAATAGTCTTAGCAACAGAAAATGACATATACCGGCGAATACGGCGAAGATCACGAATATGATAAAAACAGCAGCGACATGTTTGAGATATATGTTGTCGGAAATTGAAGTTTCTATCAAAGATTACTCCTAGATTACGCACCGAGGTAGCTGGCGTGATGTACTGATTCAAAATACGCGTAGGGAAAAAACCATCCAGTTTACAACGCTGCATTCGAGTACCAATAATGATCAATTCAGTTTTATTTGCATTTAATTTCAACTTGCTGTCAGTCATCCAATGGAAGATATCTTGAAGGCAATCACTAAGTTGGTTAAGGGAGCGATTTGTATCCGGGGTAGCCAACGAAATATAAATCTGAGTGTCATCAGCATAAAGATGATGATCTAAGTTATGTTTTTGTATAACAGAGCTTAGTGGCGTGGTGTAAAGAGTAAAAAGCAAAGGCCCAAGAACAGAACCCTGGGGAACACCAAATAAAGCCGGCAGTGCAGCTGAAAAGCAGTTCCCAATCTTTATAGTTTGGTATCTATCAGTTAGATACGAAGAAAACCAGCTTAGAGCTGTGCCAGATATGCCGTACCACTTTAATAGGCGTTCAATGAGAATGCTGTGATCAATCGTGTCAAACGCGGCAGAGAGATCTAGTAAGGTAAGTGCAGTCACTTTACCATTATTAATGTTCAAGGTAATGTCATTATGAACCTTTAAAAGGGCAGTCTCTGTTGAATGAAACTGCTTATATGCTGATTGTGACACATTAGTTAACACATTTGTGCTAATGTGAGACCTTAGACGACTTGCTACAACCTTTTCTAGTATTTTGGAAATGAAGCTGAGATTAGAAATAGGTCTATAACTGTTTAGGTCTTGCTTAGGCAGAGATGACTTCTTAAGAAGTGGTGTGACATGGGCGTATTTAAAATCATCAGGAAAACAGCCAGAGCAAAGTGATGCATTTATAATATTTGTTATAGGTCCAATTAGTGTATCGAGACATGCTTTTAGCAGCATTGTTGGAAATGGATCAAGTGCACAAGATTTATTTGGGGAGGACATAATTATTTTCCTAACTTCATCAACTGTTGCAGGTTCAAATGATACAAGTTGAGAATTTACTTGTGGAAAGTCCACACTGACATTACTTATATTATGATGTGGGAAAGCAGAACGAATGATACTGATTTTATTCTTGAAGTGACTAGAGAACGAATCACATAGAGACTTAATTGACATATGATCAGGTAACGATGGAGTAGGCCGTCTGTGTAGAATGTTATTGATGCAGTTCCATAACTGACGCGGATTATCAGACTTATTTATGACCATATCTGTAAAATAATCTGATTTAGCTTTAGCCATTTGTCTGTTACAGAGGTGACATTGCTTAGAATAACGCGATCTATCTAATGGCGAGCGTGATTTGCGCCATACACGCTCTAAATAACGACGACGCCTTTTAGATAGTATAATTTCAGAAGTCATCCATGGAGCCGGTGGCCTTTCTGACACCCATTTGGATTTTATAGGTGCATGTTTGTCAAGTAGTGCATTGAGTACTTGACAGTACTGTTTATATAAGTCAGATAGATGTTTTTTTTGATCTGTGATAAGGTCAGATATAAGGATATCAGCCATTAAAGCTGTAATGTCAATCCTATGAATGGCTCTGTAAGACACATTGTGTTTCGATTGTAAAGGGGCTATAGAACCATTAATATTGGCAATGACAGTATGGTGGTCTGATAACCCATCTGAAACAGTAGGTGCTTGGATATTATTACAAGTTGAACGGGTTATCAAGAGGTCAAGCCAATGGCCATGTATATGTGTCGAAAAGGTAACATGTTGTTTCAAATCAAATGATGCCAGAATATCATCAAACGTAGTTGTAGTTGAAGAAGGTATATCCAAATGTAGATTAAAATCACCAAGAATGTAAAATTCTGAGTGAATGACTGCCAGATTTTCCAACATATCCTGAAAGTCTTCAAAGAAATTGGCAGGATGTCCTGGAGGGCGATAGATACAAACAAAGTGTGCGGAGAAAGAAGAATCTGAAATTTCAGCAAAGATGGACTCAAAACTAGAGTATTCAGGGTTAGAATGTAATTTAACTTTGAACTGCTGTGATATAAAAAAGCCAACACCACCTCCACGGCCGACTAAACGTGGTCGATGGTGAAAGGTGTAACCAGAAGGGGAAACGTCAGCAATGCATGCATGTGTATCATGTGGTCTAAGCCAGGTCTCAGTTACAGCTAGAATGTTTATTTTCTTTGAAATTAATAAATCACAAAGTGAGGCTGTCTTATCTCGTACAGATCGAACATTTGTAGTGGCCACCCGAATGTGTCGTCTAACAGATGGCCCAGGATTGAGACTTACATCTCCTGCTAGTAATAAAATTATTGCTAATTTCAATGTAGGCGTAGAGCGGGGGATTGGCAGTAACTTTCTATTATAACAAACATGAAGACATGGCAGACTATGCAAAATTGAAATAGAATGATGAATTTTAGTGTGATTAGGAAAAAGCACATTACAATGATTATATCTCAATGGTTTGCATAAAACAAAATCGATGTCCCTTACAACAACAGAACAAGACAAGCAGAAAACACCAAATAGGAATAATGGTGACATAATTATGTTAGATTATTATCATATTTAGTAGAAAATAATAGACCAAAACCATATCATTTTATATCATATAGATAATAAATAGTAAAGAATGTTAAACCCAGAGCTAAGGCTAAGCCTACGGCGTAAGTAAAAAACTAAATTATATTTACAAAATCCGTAGAGTCTCAATTTTAACAATAAAGCCTACTTTATTTAATTAGAAAATGTTGAACCGGGGCCAACTCCGGTAACTAAATTGAGACTTACAGGCCTATTAAGGGAGGAAGAACTATTTATATTTATTATAATTCACTCAGTCAGCCGTAGCCTTAGGCAGGCATTGATCTTTAGAACAATGCGTGTGCTTCATCTCAATATACAGATCAGCTCATTTCATATTTCCACATTTAAATGCAAATGTGGGCCCTACAGCATAGATATATGTGACCCATCTTAACAAAATGAGTCGGATGTTGGCAAATCTGATTTTCCATAAATGCTGTTTATGTGAACAAATCACGAATCGATCGATTTTGAGATTTGCCCTGAAAATTATTCTCTGGTATTCGTTTTATCAATTGCTATTCTAGCTACCCACTAATTAACTCTGTTTTGTGTATTTTAAAGCGATTTTTGTAGAGCTGTGCGAAGTCTTCCGCTGGATTTCCTTAAAATAACGCCAAAAATGCCAGTAATTGCACGCATTCGCAACTGCTAATATTGGAATGCTCCTAACATATGGGATATCACCACAAAGCTTGATGCTTCATCTTCCCATTTATGGGCATACATATGCTAATAACTACATTATGTGACCTCCAGAGAGCTTGGAAGACGGTAACTAAGGTACATTTCATGAAACATAACGAATAATTTGCATCAACTTTGACGGCCGTTTTCTGGGTTTGAAGGTTTCCACCCCAAATGTGTTTGTTAAGCCATAACTTCAGTTAGAATTAAGACATATTCTTACATGATATACCATCTGAAAGCAGATATTCTGCTCTTTCCAACACTACTAATAACTCAATATTAAAAATTTCTGACATGCGACTCATTTTGTTAAGATGGGTCACATATAGGATAATCCACTGGTAATGGTATCATGACAACACAACCAGTGTAAGTATGCCAGGCAAAGTAAAACTAAAAGTTCCCATGCAGGGAAGTGGAAAAACCTGTTTTGGTTGTGGAGATGTCGTTCTTTAAATGCCACAATAATCAACCAAATGATTGTGGGCAGCTAGGGAAAGAGAGGAAAGAGATGCTTCTAAAACGCAAAAGTGTCAGAAAACACCTTTCACATGTTTTTACTTAAATTTATTACTACGCCAACTGTCAATTTTTACATTGACATTTTTATTGCATAGACAACAAGCACACGCTCTACGGTCTATACATATATATTTTACATGTGTAAAACACGAGAACCACATAGCCAAGTTAGTCAGTGCTTGAGTTAGGGAACTAGTTTGCTGACACCGAGGTACATTGGGGACACCCAACCCCCGATTCCGACGTCAACAAGTCCATCACCATGCCACAAACGGGCACCTAAAACGGTTTGCAAAATCTCACTTCTCGCCTATTCCGAAGCATGCAAATGGGACGCATCTGAATAGTAATTTCGTCACAGGATGCATGCATCAATTGCAATTATGCAATCGTGATCAACTTACAAATGTTTAGCAGTTTGACCGCGATTTGCGCTGTATAAATGATCGTCCGTGGTATCTTCCGCCATCCCGGAAAAACAACTATATCGTGGAGCCAGTGGCGAGACGATTATAAATACACCGCTCAATTAATGCTACGCGCTGTACTTTTCGTGCATCCATGACTCGATAAGGTGCTGGTGCATAATTTACCATTAGTGCTCATCGACCGAATGGTGTGTGTGTGTGTGTGTATGTGTGTGTGTGTGTGTGTGTGTGTGTGTGTGTGTGTGTGTGTGTGTGTGTGTGTGTGTGTGTGTGTGTGTGTGTGTGTGTGTGTGTGTGTGTGTGTGTGTGTGTGTGTGTGTGTGTGTGTGTGTGTGTGTGTGTGACACTGTGTGTGTACGTGCGTGTGTCAGCAGCAACCCGCCTTGCGATGTCATGAGTCGAGACAGCGGAAGAGCTGAAGTTATGGCAGCACGGCGGCGAAAACGTTTCCATTTAACACCCCCTCCCCGTTTACCGATGTCATGATCCGACAGCGTGAGAGCGTAATCGTGCTGAAGCTCCGGCTCAGACCATCCAATATAAAAATTATGAATTTGTTATCGCTGCCAATGGAGGTTTTTTGGCGAGCTTCATGGGGTGCACGCAATTGGAGGTTTCTTGGCCTCTAGACTATACGTACCCTCTCTGGTGTGCGTGTGTGTGTGCGTGTGTGCGCGTGTGTGCGTGCGTGTGCGTGCGTGTGTGTGCGTGTGTGTGCGTGTGTGTGCGCATGTGTGTGCATGCATATGTGTGCATGTGTGTGCGCATGTGTGTGCATGGATGTTAATTTGTACATGTATTCATGAGTGTATTCGTAGTGTGTATACAATATTGTCCACTAGAATGTTACGCTGCTTTCCCGAATGTTGTTACTCATTACAAATCTCGCCGCTCGACGCTGTATACGTTCTGTAGTTATTTTATATTATTTGTGTGTAAGCCAGGGTCCCAAGCGACACTCGCATGTTCGAGGTTTAGGCGAACCTGGGTGAAATATGCTGATTGCCTAATTGTCTTCTCTGAGCATTTACATACATTTCTCCTGATGAAGCCCAATATTCGATTTGCTTTGGCAGTCATGTGGGATATGTAAATATTCCACCTGAGGTAGTCGGAGAACTCCACTCCTAGGTATGGGTGATGGTGGGCAATCCTCAGACTCTCTTCATTGATACTATAATATACTACTTCTAACCTATAAACGGGGGCACATTAAAAAGGTCTACGGAGAAACGCAACGGGGGCACGTTCAAGAAGGTCTAGGGGGCAAGCCAAATTACAAAGGTCTAGGAGGTACGTGCTCCCAAGCCCCCTGGATCGGCATATGGGGCTGATAATTATACAAGGCCTAGCTACATTAGGATTCTTGCCTTTGATACGGGGCGCGGGCGTTTGCACAGTTTCCACGGTTTATAGTCACAACAAGCGCAGTCAATTACTAAGAAAAGTACAACTGATTCAGTTAAATTCCATTGATTGCGTGTTATATCTGCCGGGGTAGTGTAGCTATAACTATACCACCCATGGCTTGCGAGGATCTGACAACCAACGCGCGATAGGTGCCATACGAAAACGAAAACGGCCCGTCAATACCAGGGTCGTGACAGTCTCGCCACTCCAGGCAGACCAACAGGAAGTAACGCCTAGTATGGCCAAAACTGGAACCAAACGTTTCGGTATTTGTGGTATTTCGAGAAAAATGTGACATGACGACGCCACTCTCATTCGATCAGTCTGATGTGTTAGGTGATGATGAACCTGAGGAGAGGTATGATACTTCGTGTTTATACGAAGAAACGACTTTAATAGTTGCTAGAAGCATAGCAGACTCTTCGCCAACGCCGGCGTATTCATTCCTGCTGACTACGTACATATCATGTGGATTAAATGTCACGTGGTATTTGTTTGGCTACATTGACAACATCATTGACATTGTACGCAGCATGCAAATGGAGCAACTCTAAGTATTATTTTGGCTCTGATGTCGAATCCGGACCCACCTTGATTTCGCTGTTAGTGTTATAACTTGAGTGTTGCCTAACTTTCAAGTTTCATAGTTTGTCCATACTATAGTTTGTTAGTTCCATCATTCAACAACATCTCTGGCATCTTTTTTTATAGTGCACTTTTCAAGCCCAAATAGCAACCCGGTTTGCGCTAGTCTACGCTGTTGCAGCTGTGTGTTACCACCTCGCGCGCGTAAAAATGAGCGATATAGCAAACCAGGGTGCTATTTACGCCTCAAGAATGCGCTAAACCGCAATATTCTAAAATGTAAATATGCCTGGATAATGTTAAATGATCGAACTAACGCATTGAACTATCAAAGTTAGGCAGAACACAAGTTATAACAGCGAAATCGAGGTGGGTCGTGATTCAATAAAAGAGCCATTATTTTTAAACTTTCAGTGTCTGTCAAGACTCTAGCATCAAAATCAATCAAAATGGATAATATGTTACTTGGTCTTGGACAACACATCAACGACGGCGCTTAGACTCTATTAGTTACACTTAGACTAAGAGTTAGACTTTGTGTAAGTCGGTCGGTGTCAGACATCACAGACTCTCACAGACACAGTCGTAGACATAATCACAGATGTCACATCTCTGACCTGATAATTTACCAAATGGTTCGACCCACTGCATGCTGACTGATGATTTGTGTCATTATTGAATTTGGCTACATTTCAAATAATCATAGCCAAATTCAATAGAACATCGAAGTGTGACATCATGCTGCAGTGCTGGTTCCAACAAATGTCTCCCGTCATATCTGTTAGCATGGTGTTATGTTTTCTTCCAAACTAATCATTATTCTGAAAGTTATACTTGTAGTTCTTTATGGTTCCCATAAGTCGAAAGTGATAAGCATATATATGGGTGAAACAAATTAGGTATTTTATGTATTCTGGAATGTAAAAACGATATTTTAATGCAAGCTACTTGATCGCAGTGACAAAATCGTTCACGATGCAACATGTTTTGTTGTGAATCATGCTACTTTCATTGCAAAATGAGGAAGGATAACCTGTCAACATCGTACAATTATTGTATGAAATTGTTAAAATCGAAGGATTTGATAATATCTTTAAGTATGGAACAAAATCTATTTCAGGCTGAGAAGTCAGGGAGCAGTTGGGTTAAGTTGGCGTTTTTGGTGAGCCTCAAGCAGTGGTGCAATTGGCTGGTTTAAAAAATGGTTTTGAGTTGTTTTGTTCACGATTGTAATCATAATTCTGTGATCCACACGTACAGGTTTATCGATTTCTAAAAGTTGCAAGAAGAATGCAACTACAGATAATAATCAGATATTCTATAAAAAAAATTGTTGAGAAAACCATTCATACTCCCCAGGGACAACTTCCTGAAAATCTATGGGTATCCATGTTAGTTCACAATTAATAAAAACAACATTTTTAGGGGGATTTACCCATTGAAAACAAACCGCTAGCATCTCTAACTTTTGTTCAAATATGACGTCAGTAGGCCCCTGTCTCTGCACTTGCTGCATACTTCTCAGACAAGCCCAAACCGCTTAAAAGGGGCGAAAATTCTGTCGGATCTGATCGTGTTAATAGTTTCACTTATTTTCCAAGCGTTGTTTGAGGTGCGGTGCATGCTAGTATGGAGGAGAAATAATTCATGATAGCTAAGTTTGAAAATATGCAATTTGAAAACTACAAGATATTGGTCCAAATCCAAGACAATAACCAGTTTTCGTGGTAGCAAGGCTCACAGTTATATGTTCATAGACATTTGTGGAGTTACTTATTACATGCAATACATATGATTAATGTTACTGTTAATTAATTGCATAATGTGTTTATTATCTTTGTATAGTTACTAATTTTGCTAACAGCATATTTACATTTTAAAAAGTGTTAATAGTCATGTTGTTGACATTTTACATATGCGTCGGAACGTGATGAATATATCATCAAAACCCTCCAACTGCAGGCTCACCAAAAATTCCAACTGCACATACCCCTTTTGAGGCTCACTAAAATCTCCAATTGTATCCCCACATGCGGTTCCCCAAAACCCTCCGATTGCATCCTCCTTAATGGTGACCAAAAAACTCCAACTTATATAATGACCGCTCCCTGACTTCTCATCCTGAAACTTATTTTGTTCCTTATTTCACGATATCATCAAATCCTTCAATATTGGCAATTTCATCAGGTTCTCCTTTTGCATTTTGTGGATAAAATTGCGTGATGCACAACAAAAAAACTGTTTCACTGCGACTGATATTGTCAATGTGATAAAATAGCAAAATAATTTTCTCATTTTAGAATATTAAAAATACCAAATTTGTTTCACCCGTGTTTGCTTCTCACTTTCAACTTATGGGAACCATAAAGAACTACACTTATGAAACCAGTTGGGCCGGTTGCTAAGCAGCGTGACGTCATCACTTTGGTTCTCTATACCAACACATTTATTTGAAGTGAACTGACTGGGTCGAACAATCTGTCAGTGTCAGCTGTATCCGGCTCACAGACATAGCATATATATCTGTGTTTGTGAAGTCTGACTTGTGAAGTCTGACACGTCTAACTCGTTCACACTAGTTAGTGTTTATAATTCAAAGCAGTGCAATTTTATGAACGGTTGAGAACGTTTTAGTATTGTTGCATTTAAATATTTTTTGCAGTGTGTTATATTTTATAACGTTCAGAACATGAAAGTGGGTCCACTAGCGAGCTGCAACACGTCCACTGTCATGAGTCAGGACGTTATTAGTTTGTGTTTATTTCTTGCAGTGTCCTCCAGGAGGAGCTGCAGCTTCTGGAAGCGATCTACATCAGCGAACTGACACTGCAGAAAGATGACAAGTAAGCTGACATTTCCTCATCGATAATGTCATGTGGAGTGCGGTGGCACAGTGGTTAGAGCATCAGACTCTCAGTCGAGAGAACCATGGTTCAAATCCTGTGCTGTCGCATTCAACCTTGTTCACTGTACTTTGCTCCAGTTCACTCAGCTGTGCCTATGAATGAATGCCTGGCTGAAGACATTGGTAGATATTTGTCTACAAATAGTCTTAATTGCAGCATGGCTTAATGCTTCCCAGAGAAGTCAAGGTGGTGTTCATTTGAACAGGTCTGCCAAGGAGAATTTACCATTTTAAGGGATATTTTAATATGCTTCTACATTTATATAAAGTATGCAGATATTTCAACAATTATTTTCTGGAAAGAAATGTTGCATAAGATTGAATGTGTTTTAAAAGTTTGTAACAATAAAACATCAGGAATTTTGATGGTGATATTACATTATTATAATAAAAATGTAAACGCTTTGAGCAGTCCTGAGGACTAGATACTGCGCTATATAACAACTTACATTGAAATTTTTACCTTTACCTTTTATTTACTTATAACAAAAAAAGTAAACATGGTTGTACTTGTTGAAACATTTGCACATATATATACATTTCTGCATATCTGTACAATAACAGTGTGCCTTATCATTTTTGTTGATGTAATTATTTCTTATGACAGAGGTTGGCTGTCATGCATCAGTGTTCGACTGCACCCAGCAACAGCTGATGTACAGGAGCAGCAGTACGTCTGTCTGACACTCGAGTTGACACCATCTCATGATGTGAGTTATTCCAATGCCACTACTTCCACAGTTATCATAAAACGGAGTGTGGGTCTCTATCGTCTATATTTATGTATGTATGTATCTCCGTATCTCCGTCAGTTTCATTTGTAGGCACGATAGCGAGCTTATCAGGATGGTTCATACATTTAGAATTTTAGAAATGTCACCGAGGGTGCCTTGGTGGGGTAGGATCTTGGGCCCCAGTTCTGCCTGTGGTGTGGTTGGCTGCCGGTGGGAGAGTGCTAACTTACATCTTGGCATTATATAGTAACATTGTGGCAGGTGGTGGGCATCATATAAACTCTTTGATCTAGATACGGCTTTAATTAGAACATATTAATAAGTGACATTAGTCGTCTCGTCTTGCCTTGCTGGGATAATTCATCTGGTTGTCTATAAAATACTATAGTCCAAGTAGAGTAAGTCACTTGAAAACATTTAATTCTATTGAAAAGAACATTAACAACTCGTCGAGACATCCCAAACTACTTACGCCAGTGGTTTTATAATTTTTTATTAGCCATATTGTAAGTTAGTAAATACAGCCATTCAGTTTTGTCAAGAAATAAATTGTCTACCAGTTGGCTTTATTTGGAACCTGATATCACCACCTAATGCCCAAAATTGTCACTACTCGTGATTCATATATATATATGATATATATGTATATATATATATATATATAATAACTAATCAATACAATAACATATTGGGCACTAATGAAAATTGACATTATTTTAGAAGACTGAGGAGACTTTCTGTAGAACACGTTGGTGTGTATATTTTATCCAACAGAGGGAGCCACGTGGAGCTCTACTTGGGTACAAGTGACACGGAATGACAGGGACAGTGTGATTTGTCTAAAATATAATGCACAGTCAGCATTATTTTTGCAGATGGCCTGTTGCCTTCATCAATCAAAGTTAGTCCTCATTTCAATAACTGATGCTAATGAGTTCATTTATCCTGAAATTATTCACCAGCTTCTCAATTAATTTTGCCAACATACTGAAACTAGGATAAACTAGATACAGATTCTCAAAATCTGCCCGGTTAAAAAATGAGCAACATATCAAATTGCACACGTATATTATGTACAGATATAGTATGTGACTTGAATAATTGTGATATGTGTTGTAGTACCCCATGTCACCACCAGGGATTGCCATCCGTAATCCTCGAGGTCTTGCGGAGGAACATATCAATGAGTAAGTCACGCAACTTCACGCATACTTGAATTGTTAATTACAGATTAATGTTGGATTAATTCGGTATTTACTTACTTAAATTTCCTTAGGTTGTTTCTGACCATGGGCGGTGGTCTCGGTGGTCAGATCTGCGCTTGTTTCTTTAAAAGCTCTACGGCTTCCTGGCAAGGCGGCTTTGTAGTCGTAGAGAAAATCTTCCGTTCTCCAGTGGTTATCTAGGCGGTTTTTAAACGAGTTGATACTAGGTGCATTTACTACCTGTTCTGGTAAATTGTTCCACATTTTTGTATTGTAACGCAGACTCCAGGTGCACAGTATATCAATAAATACTTGTTAGTTGAGAGGAAGCGTAATGAATGTTACACTAATGGATATCATAATATAAGTAGTTTCCATTACCACTGAAGTGTATTGATATAATTTCGATATACCTACCTATTTGTTTCCTTCAAATACTAACCTGGTGCTGCCACAATAACGCTAATTGTTTATGTAATGTATCGACTTCTGTTTTCCAGCTTACGCCAAACGTTGGAAGAGATGGCTGAGGAAAGACGTGGCTACCCAATGTTATATGAACTTATTGAGGTAAATAACAAACAAACATTTCCATGTTTTAAATAGGGAGTCTGAAGACGTGCTTTAAAAGTGTCCATACACTTGATCAGATGCAGGTTTTCGGCCAGTGTGTGTAGTACAGTCATCATCTGTTCTAACTTCTTTTTTTAATATCGACCATTGTTCAGTACATTTATGAACAACTGTTGACGACTTATATGAAGATTTATTGATTGACTCATTGTTTTTCCGTTGAATGCCAATCTTGTGTTATATTTATAGAAATTAACTCAGAAACTCATAAAAATACAGATTATATATTAAGTTTCTTGAGAGGTAATTATATATTATTACAAATATATTTATTTAATAATGTTATGTATCTCACTATAATCGAGCTAGTGTATGTGTGTGTTAAGCTTTTACTCAGATCCTTTTCATCTCGGGTGCCAAAGTTTTGGTTAAGGGTTTTAACCAGTTTTAGGGTTTGTATCAGCTGATAGATGGATAAATGTTACGCATGTTTTCTGTGATTGTTGTAATTCAATACTTCTGGAAACTTCTACGTCTGTGTCACTGTGTGTACCCGGAGGACAGGCATTTTGTTAGTAATCGTAATGAGGATAAATGTCGGCATGTAAGTTGTTTCCGGATTCAGTCATGTTTATTATTTGGAAATGTGGTATTACCTTTCCGAATCCTTGTTTGCTCAGGCAGAGCTTTCGGCATTCTCTCGATGCCTTCATCAGCGTCGAACTGATTCACTTTCCGGTTGTCAAACATGTGACGTCGTTGGTGTTCGTCACATGACAGCACTTCCTGGTGAAGAAAGGTTCATGAAACAATTGAAGTCCGAGAGAGGGGTCCAGCTCTCAACAGAGACATCTGCTGTAATCTTCCCGTGATTTTCTTGGAAGTGCTGTCACATAATGAACACCAACAACATCACATGACAACCGGGAAGTGAATCAGTTCAACGCTGACGAAGACATCAAGAGGATGTCGAAAGCTCCGTCTGAGCAAACAAGGATTCAGAAAGGTGACATACATTTCCAGAGGATACATGTATTTGTTATGCCCTGTGACTGCAGTGCGCCAAAGACAGCCTGACGCACGGGAACGTGCCCCACGGACACTGCGTGATATGTCGCGATGACTTTGATATGGAGACAGAGTTCACACGGACTGCCTGCTACCACTACTTCCACAGTCACTGTCTGCTGCGGTACGTCAACCACAGCCATAGTCAGGCTGTGGAGGACGCCAAGTGTAGTCTGCCACACTCGGACACTGCGGACAACAGCAGACAGGTCAGTGTCCAGTTGTGTTGACTACCATTATGAGAGAGCTACCACTCTTTACTTATGCCCCTCACTCCATTAGGAGCATAGGCCATCCACGACGACTCTCGGTGCACACGACTTTTAACAATCCTCTGTATCTCCCTCCAGGTGTAGCCATTCCTCTCTGTTTCTGCAGCCATATCCCTTCGCCAGGTGGTTTTTGGCCTTCCTCGCCTTCTTTTTTTCCTTGAGGATTCCAAATCAGAGACTGTCTTGTGACTTTTTTGCTTTCTCAGTGTGTGTCCAATTCCAGGCCCTTAGCTAGAAATAATTTTTTGCCAATCTTTGATTAGTAAAAATGGTGCCTTTTTGCACACAAACGGCCATTCATGTCAATCACAGCCATTATTTTCCAGTTTAGTATTTTCAATGACAAATTATTTTTGTTTCACTACCAATTATGCCAATGATAGTCATTAATGTGGACCCTAGACTTGGAACTATTATTTAATGTAGTGGCCAGCTGGCCCACTCTGAATTCCACTAGTCTTATCAGTTGTGATTACCAGTCTTGGCCAGTCTTCTGCCAGTATTGAAGGTGGGCATATCGGTCTCTGGCTATACACCTGAATATGTGGCATATTTAACAGTAAAACAGATAACATACAACGCTTACCTTACGTTGCCTGTAATGGTTGGACCTCCTGGCCCATAAGGCTGCAGTGTTATTGTCTATGTAGATGCACCACAGGAGAAATGCATGTGTTGTGTCGTCAATTTATTTTCCCATGGCATTTTGAGAGACATGTCTCATGTATAAATTAAGGATAAGTATACGTTTATTAGTCCCAACAACAATGAAAGATAACATTCAGATATACGTAAACATATTGAAAAGTAAAATATACAGTGCAAATTAATACAAAATCAACAGAATATAGTTTTTGTAAATATGGAAAGAAAACAATTGTTGTGGGATGGGAGGCTCCTACCACATTAGTATTTCCAAAGTTATTGATCTTTAATATGTATCAGGTAAGGCCAGGCAAGTACATGTATTGGCATTGTGATAATACAATCATCATGTGTAATAAACCTGGTAATCTTCACTTTCGTCTTGTTCTGTTTTCTAGCACTGTACTTCTATGATCCTACAAAGAAATTGGCATGACTTTCTATTATCCCGTTTACATTTCTCTCCACCAGGTGGTATGCCCTGTCTGTCGTGAGGTCATTGCCTATGACCTCGCCACACTTGGCAATGCGAAAACAATCTCCGACAGTGAAGACGTCTTCCGACCAAGTCCGAGTGTGCGCAAACTTCAGCGCCAGATGGCAGCATTATTTGCAAGGCAGAAGGTGAAGGGAGGGATCATCGACGTAGAAGCCGAAAAAAACAAATTCCTTCTACCCCAGGTGGGTGTTTGTTTAAGGAGATAAACAGCTGCACAGTGAGTTAATGCTAGATGGTAACGAATCATCTCAGAGCTTTGATATCCGATGTCAGATTAAATTACTTTCATTTGGGGGGTCTGAGGCAGTTTCATCTGGTGTCGGATATCAATATTTTACACTTTGGACTGATAATGTTAATATACTGGTTTCATCACATTAGTGTTACACACTTCCGTCTGAGTGAGTTAGGGGTGGGGTGGGGGCAGACCTGTAACAAGTACATTTATTTTGTACTTGAGTAAATGTACAAGTAACTTTGGAAAAAGCTACTCAAGTAAAAGTACTTTTTGAAAAATGTACTTGAAGTACAAGTAAAAAGTAAACAAATGTACTTGAAGTAAATGCAAAAGTACTTTTCTAAAAAAAACTGTTGACATGGTCACCCACTGCAAACAAACAAGTCAATTCAGTAGTGTGCAAAACAAATACTTTATTGAACAGGACAGGATCCTCAGCAGGATACAGTGACAGGCTGGCCCCTCAAACAAACTATACATACTATGCAAGACTGTGACAAAAGAAATAAAATAATAGTAATACCATATTCAGTAGTGTGTACAGTGAACACTAAATATTGTCTATGACCAGGCCTGGGAGTCAATATGTGAGACAAAATATTGAAAACATGAACCAAGAATACATATAGACAACATTTACAGGCCCTAACAATACTTAGTTTATTATTAAGATAAATCTGAGTAACCATTAGCATTTTAAATTGCCACAGCGAAGGGAATGTTTTGGGGCGATAATGTGTGAATTTCGACGTGCGTTTATCACTAATGCAGTTCGGGACGTTATTCAGGTCACTAATAGCTCGAACTTAAATCTAAGAACATGTTTTGTTCATATTATGTGCACTTGCATCTTTTGTACAAATAACGACGTGTTATGGTGTAATATATTTGCACAGCAAAAATTAGGCAAGAAGACATTTTAGCTGCGGTCTAACACTAATAATTTACCGACCACGTGTGTAAGGAAGGTTTGAAGGTGATCAACAGATCTGGCATATCGACACACACAACAAACAGATCAACTTAACAGAAGCCTCGTGAACTGACTTAAGGCGATCTTTTACTTTCTGACCTAACCATGAAAACGACCACCTACAGCCGCCAAACTTCTTCTCACATATCTTATATACCTATACACACACTACGTTAAAAAAAAAATTATTTTACATTCCTACAACGATCAAATTTCGCTAAACAAACTCAAGTAAAACTCGACTTCTACGGCGGCGACTATCCGGTGCTCCGCGGTTACCGTAAAATTTATATTGTGTCGAGCTTCACAGAAATTCCGTACAGTGGCTCTATCATTACTGTACGCATGTTCGCGCGCGACATAAATATACTAATATATCGCTAATATATATGGGCGCGTGAGTGTGTGTGCTAGTTATAATAATTTTGTATTGGCATTTCAGTTAAAAAGTAGCTCGATTAATTAAGGCATGACTATTATCATCAGTATGGTTTGCAGGTAATGAAAGGTTTCTACTTAATATAAAAACAAAATAGGTCTTACGAATAGCCAATAATTGTGTTCCGTGCGAGCACGCGCGTGCGTGTGTGTGTGTGCACGTACACCAGTACGTTCTTTTGATAAGAAAATTAATACGTATTATTATTCAGTTAATGAAATATAATGCTACCATCAGATTTGTATTAATAATAATATGAATACATTTTTTTTATTCATTACTTGTTAAGCATAATTAATATATTATATTTACACGAAACGTGAATATGGGATGGGAAATAAGGTGGTAGAAAAATACAAAGTTTTTAACGGTTTGGTCGCATTCTAAAATAATAATTATTAATATCTTAGTGCTTTTCTTATCAATATCACCATATATGCATAGTAGCAATCTCTTTTGGGGAAGTTTTGGTTGGCTCTGAAAAGAGCCGTTGTTTTTTTCTTGGCTCTTAAAAGAGCCGTTGTTTTTGTACACGGGGTACAGTTGGGCGACGTGGTTCACGATGTGGTGAACTGCTGCATCCCCGTAGCGCCTTCGCCAAATAAACTCTTGGAGGTAGGTGTCCTCTTGAACTTCCTTTTCACCTGCATCCATACGCCTTCAATGGTGTTCGTGTAGAGTGTCGCATCGTTGGGGTCCACGTAGTGCTGGCTGTGGTTTATCGTCTTATGCGTGTACCCAAGTTGCTGTAAGGTGCCGTATGCACGCCACTCGTCGGTTATGATCGTCGTACCAGGCAGAACCCACTGCTGGATTATAGGAATCAGCGTTGCGGCATCCCTCTGTTGAACCGGGACTAAGAAAATCGCAGCGTGATCAGCTCTGTCGACGCCGCCAAGCACCCATACCCCGTCGATGCGACGTCCGCGGTTGAATTTTCTTTTTCCGAACTTGCTTTCGTCGATTTCAACTGTGTGGCCGACACCGTCGATGCGTACCGGATTGATCTGGATGTGTTGAGCACATATGTCGCGCATGAAATTGCTCCAGTCTACCAGCGTTTTCCCTGAAGTTATCCCGAGTTCGGCCTGGATGGTGGGATACCCGACGCTGTCCATGCTCCACCAGTACATAAATTGTGCAAGATCTTGCAGCGAGATGTGGCTTTTAGCGAAAAGCTACCATGCCATATGGAAAGGCGTTTTCGGCATGGCTGGTTGGGACAGTGCCATGTGTAGCCATCGGCCAACGCAGCCGTCACCTCCCAACGACATGCCGCGTGGCACGCCGGACAGTTGAGGTTTGCTGCAAGCAGGCGATTCGCTTGCAGCCAGGTGACTGTCCTCCTGGTCGATCTCGTCGCGATGACCAAATATCTCAAACGCAAGCCGCACAGATTCACATTTACTTGAACCATCTCGAAAAGAACCGAAAATCGATATGAAGTACCGGTAGGAGTCGGAAACATCGCCTTATATACAAATAAGCTCATGGGAATGAAAGACAACCTTCTCACCAATAAATCAGATCCAATATTGAGATCATTTGATGTTTCGCCTTAGCAACAACTACAGGAAATGTGTTTCAATTGCTTGCGTCTGACGAACATGCAACATAGGCAAATGTATGCACTTTCACAGAGAAGTCTATGGGAACGTAATGAATGAGAGATATATTTCCGGCTGTGGCCACTACTTCCCAGAAACGACTTGTGTGAAAGTTGTTCATTCTCTCACGACACCGGCCAACCTGCGATTCACTACGATGGTTACATAATGCAGTTTTTTTTATTGTGGGAAGAATGGATTAAACAATAAAATTCATCTCCGAATTAAACTCGTCGTAATTTCGCGGCAGTTACAACGAATTGTCGTGTTCACCGCCAATTGATGTATCACAAGTAGTTTCCTTTTATATAAAGAGTGGCAGCAAATTGTGCATAATTTGTTCCAAACCTGCACTTTTAATGGTGACACAAAAAACTATCTGGAAATGAGGATTGGCATCTTAGTTCAGTTTGTCACATTAACTAATTACGGAAATGACTTTCCCAGCTTAGAAAAATACACAATTTAACGAAATGTTCACATAAACGAATATATATGTGTAATTCGTTGGAGCATAGACTCTTGCGTTGGTCATCAACTGAAAAAGAATTTACCCACGGGAACACAATTATTGGCTATTCGTAAGACCTATTTTGTTTTTTACATTAAGTAGAAACCTTTCATTACCTGCAAACCATACTGATGATAATAATCATGCCTTAATTAATCGAGCTACTTTTTAACTGAAACAATGCCAATACAAATTATTATAACTAGCATACGCACACACACTCACGCGCCCGTATATATTAACGATATATTATTATATTTATGTCGCGCGCGAACATGCGTACAGTAATGATAGCGCCATTGTACGGAATTTCTGTGAAGCTCGACACAATATCAATTTTACGGTAACCGCGCGGCACCGGATAGTCGCCGCTGTAGAAGTCGAGTTTTACTGGAGTTTGTTTTGCGAAATTTGATCGTTCTAGGAATGTGAAATAATTCTTTTAACGTAACGAAGTATTTGTACTTCGTTACGTCCCAGCTCTGGGTGGGGGCCTGAGGCCAGGTGAAAATAATTTTCGTCTGATATCAGACATCGATGTCCTGAGATGATCCATAAGTGAGAAGTTATTGGATGACAGCAAACCTATTTATTATTCAGATACTTCCATATCTTCTGTTATCTCCACGTAGTTCCATATCTTCAGTTATCTCCACGTAGTTCCATATCTTCTGTTACCTCCACGTAGTTCCATATCTTCAGTTACCTCCACGTAGTTCCATATCTTCTGTTATCTCCACGTAGTTCCATATCTTCTGTTACCTCCACGTAGTTCCATATCTTCTGTTACCTCCACGTAGTTCCATATCTTCTGTTATCTCCACGTAGTTCCATATCTAATGTTACCTCCACGTAGTTCCACCGGATGGACTTTGTTCTTGTACATTTTTGCTAATTATTGGCTGTGTTTGGAACCAAACCAGATCTGACGTGGAAGTGGAAATTATCTAATTAATTAAATTTTAAATAGAGATATGTCGTCAATACGTTGTGATCTATCATTAAAGACTGCAGTGTAAAATCTGTCTTATATTTATGTTTTCAACTTTTGTTTTTGTAGTACCTTTTTTTAATTCTTCGACAATTTAATGAACAAAATTTCAATTCGTTGTAAGATTTTTGTGCACTAATAACAATTTTTGATAATGTATATAGAGTGAAATAAAAGTTACACAATTTGTATAACAAATATAATCTGCAGGAGTTACGCATGCATGGACACAGATCCCCCACGTGTATACACACATACGCACGCACGCACACACACACACACACACACACACACACACACACACACACACACACTACAGTGGTTGCCAGCTATTTATTGTACCATTATATATCAATATATTATTTTTCAAAAAACTTCGCTATGTTCTGATCACTGACATCATGTGCATCCAAGCAATTTTGTGGGATAGTACGGTATGGTTCTTGCCACATGAAGGATATGGTTATGTTTATACTGGCACATGTCAATGTATTGACATTTTCATGTAGCATTGTACGGGTTGCGGGTGTTGTGTTAAATTATATCAATTTGATATTGTACCATACGTCCATGTTTTGAGATGTCCCCTACAAACCACAGTTCAAAGTTCCTAAAATCGGTCTTGCCAATAAGATATCGGTGATTAGTGGTTTCTTTAGTCCACATAACATCATTATACGTGGTATCTGAAGTGTCAGGAATTATGATGTTAAGGACCAATGAACCACGTTCAGATACTTATTGTGTTTGCTTAGTTGTGTGTACTTTTAACAGTCTACACTCATAGTTTGCATATGTATTTTGTTATAATAATAATACTAGTACAGTGTCTATATCGCTAGGATTCTGAGCTCACAGACACAACAAACAAGAACCAGTAAGCATTATATCATAAACATGGAAATGTAATTCGACCGAGGGACCGCTGACGATTCAGGGTGTAAGTGAAACATAATGGGGAAGACATTCCAGATTTTAGTCACAGCAAAAAAGAAAGCAAGCTTTATAAATATCATTAACATGGACACGCAGAAATAATTAGACTGATGGACTGCTGACGATTCAGGGTGGAAGTGGAATTAAAAGAAATTGTCTCGAGGTCTTAAGAAGGGTAGCTGTAATTTTTGATGATTAAACATAATGTGGAGCTCATTCCAGATTTTAGTCACAACAAAAAAGAAAGCAAGCATACTCGTGTCCTGAAAGATTATAGCAACATATTTGTCTAAATTGGAGTCACTGACCCCTTTTCACTGTTTTTTACTATAATTATTGTTTTTAATTAGTCATTATGAGGATCATTTAATTATAGTCAAAGTATATTGTATTATTATAGTAATAAATATTATACTTGATTTCTGCGTACAGTGTAATTTAATTTGGTGTCAAACGTCTTGTTCATGTTAAACTTAATATTAGGAACATAAATTTTTGCGAGATAGATTATTTACTGTGCGTTTACTTTCAGGGTCCCGTGTACCTGCCAGTTGTCCAAGATGATGCTGTAAGTGGTACAGAGGCTGCTGATATGTCGACATCAGAGACAGCTTGCTGTAGCATGGAACTGAAGGATAAGGCACCACGTGATGAACATGATGCAAGAGAACACGACACTCAGGACCGGAAGTTCAGGGATTTCCCCTCCCATAGAGGGCGGGGGAGGGGGAGGGGGAGGGGGAGGGGGAGGGGGAGAGGACGTGGGAGGAAGTGGGATCGAGATATAGACGTGTGTGAGGAAGAGAGACATTTTGGGCATCCAAGGAGAGAAAGAAGAAGTGAGACAAACCAAGGGAAGAGTCAGTCAAATGAGAGAAGGACAACTGTAATGGAGGGTAAATCAAATGATAGAAAACATGAGACAGCTGTTTCAAATGAGAAGAGGAATGAAACAAATCTAAGGGAAGGTCAACAAAATGAGAGAAGAAATGAGACAAACCCAAGGGAAAGTCAACAAAATGAGAGAAGTAATGAGACAAATGTAAGGCAGTATCGGCATGTAAGAAGAAATGAGACATTCACAAGAGAAGGTCAACAAAATGAGAGAAGAAATGAGACAAACCAAAGGGAAAGTCAACAAAATGAGAGAAGTAATGAGACAAATGTAAGGCAGTATCGGCATGTAAGAAGAAATGAGACATTCACAAGAGAAGGTCAACAAAATGAGAGAAGAAATGAGACAAACCAAAGGGAAAGTCAACAAAATGAGAGAAGTAATGAGACAAATGTAAGGCAGTATCGGCATGTAAGAAGAGATGAGGCATTCACAAGAGAAGGCCAACAAAATGAGAGAAGAAATGAGACAAACCTAAGGGATGGTCAACATGTAAGAAGGAATGAGACATTCCCAAGGGAAAATCAACAAAATGCTAGAACGAATGAGGCAAGTGTCGGGCAGAATCA
This sequence comes from Escarpia spicata, assembly GCA_963995525.1. NCBI lineage: Eukaryota > Metazoa > Annelida > Polychaeta > Sabellida > Siboglinidae > Escarpia > Escarpia spicata. Next base: position 18,525,021 of record OZ023213.1, read on the forward strand.
GTGCAATGAGAGAAGGTGCGAGATGAACCGTCAACGATGGACACCATCAGAACAAATAAGTCAGTGTGTGGAAGGAACGTCAATTGGAACACTGGAGAAAGAAAATGTATTCCATAACACGCCATCCAGGCACAGAGAGATGTCTTCACACGACAGTGGCCGGCCACACAGTGGGGGTAGCAGAGTGGGTGGGGGCAGAAGGGGGAATAGAGGTCGGGCAAGTCACGGTCCAGACGCAGAACGACGTGGTTCCAGAAACCCACAGCAACGCCACATGGATCAGTGCACAGGAACTATTGAAACCAATCATAAGACAACAGATTGTCGCGTGAATCCCAAAGTGTCAAGCTGTTCCAGTAGGGAAAAGGATAGGACAGGAGAGAGGGGAAAAGGTGTAGATTTTCCTGTTAAAAACCCTCCTCCTGGCATTCAAATAGGTAATAGACCACCCCCTGGGTTTGGACATGTTTCCACGGGATCGTGACGGCTCCTGCAGTGTAGATTTGTCTTGCCACATTGTCGTGTTTTCTGATACAACAAATGTATTTATGAGTTCAACAGCTGCTGTTGAGAACTGATGTGAAATACGTAAGGTTGTTGAATTAAAAGTAACTTGCACTCTTTCAGTGTATTGTACAACGTAAACACGTGTCATGTGTTGTCATCCATTAGCATACCACTTGCAACAGTTTTCAACTTGTCATTAGAAGAGGGAGTGGTTCCTTTAGAATGGAAAGAAGCAAACATTATACCGTTATTCAAAAAAGGTTCGAGAAACAAGTCAGAGAACTATAGACCAGTGAGTTTAACATCAGTGATTTGTAAATTATTAGAAAGACTAATTAAAGATCACATGGTGGATTTTCTTGTTAAACAAAACTTAATAAACCCATCTCAACATGTTTTTTTTAAAGCGAGGTCATGCTTAACAAATATGTTATGTTTTTTGGAAGACATCACTAAGTGGGTAGATGAGGGAACACCAGTAGATATCGTCTACTTAGATTTTCAAAAAGCTTTTGACAAAGTACCACATCAAAGATTACTGCTTAAACTAAAGGCCCATGGCATAGGAAATGGTATAATAAACTGGATAGAACAATGGCTGATTGACAGAAGACAACGTGTAGTAGTTGATGGGGAGGCTTCAAACTGGAAATCGGTATTGAGTGGGGTACCACAGGGATCAGTATTAGGTCCTATATTATTCTTAATATACATCAACGATTTGGATGATGAAATAACAAGCAAGGTGTTGAAATTTGCGGATGATACAAAAGTGTTTAGAAGGATTAAAAGTGATGGAGATAGACAGCATTTACAAGATGATCTTGACAGGTTGATAAAATGGTCTGAAAAGTGGCAAATGCTGTTCAATTTTGGGAAATGTAAATGCCTCCACACAGGACATGGGAACGAAGAAGTAGAATATACAATGGGGGGTACTGTACTAAGTACTACTGTAAAAGAAAAGGACTTAGGGTTAACCATTAGTGCTGATATGAAGGTTTCAGAGCAGTGCGGAATTGCAGCTTCAAAGGGAAATCAAATCCTTGGATTAATTAGGCGAAACATAACGTATAAGGAAAAAGAGCTAATAATACCGCTGTACAAAACAATAGTTAGGCCTCATTTAAAATATTGTATTCAAGCGTGGAGGCCATATCGCAGGAAGGACATAGGTATGCTAGAAAGAGTGCAGAGGAGAGCAACTAAAATGATACCAAATCTGAGGGATCTTAGTTATGAAATACGCCTAAAAAAATGCGGTTTAACAACACTAGAGACCAGGAGATTGAGAGGAGATCAGATAGAAGTGTTTAAAATATTGAAGGGTTATGAAAATATTGATAGAAATATGTTTTTCTCAGTTAAGAAAGATAGAAGGACTAGAGGACATGATCTTGCATTAGCAAAGGAGCAGAGTAGATTGGATATAAGAAAGTTTTCATTTTCACAAAGGACTGTAAATGAATGGAACAGATTACCTGCTGATTGTGTGGGTGCTAGTAGCGTGAATATGTTTAAAAATAAAATCGACACATACCTCAGACGGGCGGGATACACATAAATAAAAAGGTCGGACTCTCGAAAAGCCAAGGGCTTCCTTGTCCACCTGCTACCTAGAGTTAATTCTCTGGGTGGCAATCTTGTTAAATCTTGGTGCACCTCATCCAAAGTGTCTGGTATATTATGCCTCCCTAGGTACTTGTGGACCCAAGTTCTTGATGAACACCCACAATTTGATGAGATAATGTGGTAATGCGACACGCACATGTATGCACGTGCAACACATGGACACACGCACACAATGCATGCCCACAACACACGTGGACTCGTACACACACACATTCACAAAGCAGGGATACAAGTCCACTGAATATGAGATGCATGGGCAGCAACAACAGTGGCACTAACAGTAGCAACTGTCCTGATTGAAGATACTGTACTACGTACCCCTGCTAAAAATACTACAGTTTACTGAAGTAAATTTACTATAGTAAACTACAGTGTTTTTGCGGAATATTTTACCATAGTAAATACTATGGTTTACTGTAGTAAATACTTCATTTTACTATGATGAATATTACGTTTTACCATGGTTTATTACAGTGAATACCATATTTTACTATGGTTTTCTATGGTGAAAGCATGGTAAAATGCAATATACTATGGTTTACTATAATTCACCATGATTTACTATGGATGTATCATGGTTTACCATAATAAACTGTAGTACATTTTTAGCAGGGACAACAGCAGGTTCACCATGAGCAACAACTGTAGTATCAACAGCATATATAACACTAACAACAACATCAGTATAAACGACATATACAATACAGTTGTACTAGTAATGTAATATTAGCATTACCAATGACAGCAGGTACAGTACAAACAATGACAGCCGTATCAGTGACTGCATTATTAGCAACAACAGCAATATCGACAGCAGCAGTGTCAACGGCAGGTGTACAGTTGGTGAAAACAGCAGTTCCAACAGCAGATATGGTGAAAACAACTGCAATTGCACAATCAGTAATACCAACAGTAACAAGAGGAACTACTGTACAAACAGTGACAGCACAATACTGACTGTAACAACACTGTCAACACCAGGTGCATAATTGGGAACGATGGCAGTATCAGCAACAGGCACAGTGCTAACAACAACAGCAGTATAAATGGCATGTCCTATATATAGGGCCTACAGTGGAAACAATGAGAGCAGTTACATTTCTAACATTTGAGTTATGTAATCATCGTCGAACACCCTCAATAGTACGGTGGTCGGACCAAAATTTAGTTTCGTAATTTTTTTTCTTCAAATTTTCCAGGATAGTAGTCACTATAACAAGTACAATGGTAGTTGATGAAATATTAAGGAAACTGCAGCTTTGTAAAGTTTCAGATTTCAAGATTTTTCCGACAATCTTCCGGCGGATGTGATTTTGCATATAAATCACAAGAAAATTGTTTCTAAAATATTTTCCCACATAGTGGTCACAATAAGAAGTAAAATGTTATTCATTTCATGTAGCTAAGCGAACAATTTAGGAAATTACAGTTGTGCAAACTTCCGAATTTCATTAATTTTTTAAGAACGTTCGCTGATGGATCTGATTTTGTACATAAATCACAAGAAAATTACTGTTTATTGTCTTGGAGTCTTACCATCTATAAAGAAGGCCAATACATACCTTGAGCCATGATGTGAAGATCTCCCTTTACTCGATCTTCTTCGAGACGGTATGTATAACTTGCTTCATCATTGTCATATTTAATGTTGTACCAGTCTGGATAACCTGGCACCTGATGTTAAAGAAACACATTAATTATTGTGTTGTTTCAATATCGCTATAATTTATACAGTAATTTATGTGCAGAAAAAATACATCTAAAAATCAAACAACTTAATAAAAATGTGATATGTTATTAATAAGTTTACTTATTTAAAATAAATGTAAGACAAGTAATATTAAAATATATTTTATAATTATGCAATATGGCAATTACATAACTATGCAATATTGTTATTTTTAACAAATCTTAGTTTTAGTCAACAATCTAGCACCGAACATGGTAACATGTACTACGTGTAAACAACATGCAAATCAGATTACACCACATTGATCATGTTCATAACAAAGTGTAAACAACATGCAAATCACATAGCAGACATCATGTTCATAACAAATAAAACAAGGAAGACAAAATAAAACATTTAATAGATTGATTCTTCTGAAAAGGGAAAATTCATGATTAGGTAATTATGAACTTAAAATGTTAACGAACAAACACTAGATAAACAACATGACCAATACTAATTCAACAAATTAAACATTTCATGCAGTATTTGACCTGAGATAGTATCTTCCCAGTGTACCACTCTGAATTTGTGCTTGACCCGGTGATGGACAAGTATATTAAGATTATGTACTTTGTGCTGCACTGTCGAGAAGTTGTTTTATGTTATTTGTTAATTCCTCCACAGTTAATGGGACGCGTTTTCCATCTTGCACCTTCGTGAATGCAAAGCAGTCTTTGGTAGGTGCTTTCTGTTCAAGTACAACCTTGCGAAATCTGAGTTGTGATTTTAATGCTTCTACTTTGTCTGCATTAGTGATGTATGATTCCACGTGACTGTCCACCTCTTCTTTTGTTTGCCATAGACCAAACGTTATTATGTCATTGGTATGTTTCTCTTTCATCTGGATTTTTGTGTGTGCTGTTGCCTCCCTTTCGTTGATTTTCTTGTTGCTGTCTGCCTGTTTCCTGTCTTCGATTTCCTACTTGCAATGTCCGAACTTTTCTTGTAGATCTTGAGTGGATTGTCTGGCGTTTCGGAGCAGTTCTGTCTGTTCTTGTTGTGTTTTTATGTTAATGGTCTTGTTTTGGGAGAACATAATGTAGGATTCTGCTGCCAGTGTGCTAATGTTCGGTTTATGCTTGATACTCTCCGCGTATTTGCTGCTTTTTGGAACGCTTTTGTATTTCTGTCTGAGTGCTGGGTCGTTGACGTCAAGACTGCCATGGTTTCCTCCATTCAGATGATCCTTGAACAGCCTCATGCACAGCACAGCTAAGGCAGGAAACATTACTCTGAAGATGACTTCTGTTGTTGAATCAAACTCATGCTCTTCTATTAGGCAGTCGTAGATGGGATCACGCGTGACACATGTGGCATCCCCAAATGGCATATATTTCCCTTGCATGAATTCATCCATGTTGTCGTTGACGGTGTTGCAGAAGTCAAGTAGCTGCTTGTACTTGGTGTTGATGTCCAGTGTGTTGATGTCCTTTTCGATGACTGACCGGAGTGGTTGGGTGACCAGCCTTCCTATCAGTCCTAGGGCTTTGCAAGCAGCGAGGAGTTCCGGCACTTGGATGTCGCTTAAAACAGACTTGGTTAGTTTGTTTTCAGCCCCGAACTGTTGAAGGAATTGGAGCATCTGTTCGTGAAGGAAGAAGTTACCGGCTGCATTATGAAACATGTTAAAGCGGGAACCACGGAAAGGTACAAAAGGCAAGCTGTGTAAGTTGTGACGATATATTATTCGAAGATTCTAAACTGGCCTTAAACACCACTCTTCTCATCTGCTCCAGCGGCAAATGCTTTACAGCACTTTCTGGCTAAACGGACTGTCGCAGCTTCGTTTTTCTTGTAACTTTGCCTTTCTTCGACCTGAGGTGCCGTGAAGATTCCCTGTTCCACTTCGTATATAGCCTTCTCCGCCGTCTCTGTCATATGAATAAGTGCGTGGAGACCGCAGAAGAAGTTTGCAAGGTGGCTGATTGCATTCCCTTCGTCTTCCGGCATTTCGTCATAATTCGCAATAACAGCAGGCATTATAGATTCTTTATAATCTTGGAGAAGGGTATTAAATTTAACCTCTGTTGCAGCCCTGTCGTCATGGTCGCAACGATATGTTGCAAAATAACTTTCGACGGTGGATCAGTTGACTTTTTAGAATTTCCTTGAATACAGACAGCGTATCTGCAGCTGACTTAGAGGCAATGTCCCTAACTCCTAACACCCACAACTTCCCAGTATTGTCACTTGCTTCATAGCCCATGTACTTTTTACCTTTGTTGCTGGTTTCATCTGTCAAGCGACAAGTGTCCTGTTCTTGAGAAAACACTTCACTCATTTGTTGTTGAGATGGGTGGAGGTGTTGCAGATTCATTTAAATCACAGTTCCTTTAGTAGGCACTCTGTCACAATGTTTGTCGGTCATATTTACCACTGACTCAATCACTGGACCCACTTTGGAGACACTTACATTATGATTCAGAAGTTCATTATACACACTTTTGGCATTCACTTCGGTAACAGCGAGATTGTTCATCAAAGAGATTAACAGTGTCAGTGTCATCATTGAGGAGATATTCCAGCCATTCAGTGGAACTTAGAAGTTCTTTATTTTCCTTCTTAGTGTTCTCTAACTTCTCGCGAAGAGCATGATGTGATTTCACATTGCAAGTTTGGGACGCTGCTGTGGTTCTAGGCATCGCTTTACTTCTTTCCTCGTCCAGTTTCGCCATTTTACTTCTGTAATATTCCTCTCTTGCTGCTGTGCGTTTCACTCCTCTCTTTAAGACTCCAATCGTGTGTTGTTTTGCTCTAGGTTGTTCTGAAAGTTGTTCGATTTCCTTGGAATGTGTTTCTGGCGTTGTTGCTAATTTATCCGACGTTGCTCGATGTTCGTTGTGTAATTGTTTGATATGACGATGGACATCCTTGAGGTTTGTTGGAAGGTCGATGGCAGGTGACGGAGTACGTTTAGTCAAAAGAAGATATTCCTCTTCTAAGAAGGACTCAAGTTTCGCCTTGGTGTCGGGGCGTGTAAATTTCTTAAGACTTGAATTTGTCAATGATTCTGGTGACTGAACAAAGAATGCTTGCACGATTGACAGACATAGATGAGGTTAAAGGCAATTGCTCACAGTGTTCAACTACTGCATCCACAGCAGCAGTTTTGCCTGATTTACTAAAGATAGCTACTAATTCTTTAACCTTCATTGTTGGTTAATGTGTGCTGTGTTATGTTTGTAGTGCTACAGTGTATGTTGCTGTGTGTGACAATCCTGTACAAAAGCAATAATGCATTGTCATAGAAAGAGCATTTCCAGTGTTTGTACAGTTTCACCAATACATAATTCAAGGACATTACTTATACATTTCCTGTCTTGTATCATTTAACTTTTTACATTAAAAAATTATACGGTGGTTTTGTTCTTATTTGTATTAATTATTTGTTTACCAAACCACAAAGCTTTCTTTAGAAAAGCTGGACATATATATAAAGTAACAAATTGTGAAATATAAAATTACATGTAACAATAAATACACATAAAAAGTAACACACACACACACACACACACACACACACACACACACACACACACACACACACACACACACACACACACACACACACACACACACACACACACACACACCATGCATTACAATACCATTAAATCATGAACACGACACAGCAACTGAGTAAAGATGACCAATGTGGTTCTATCTTCATGACATTAAAGCAACTGTATGAAGTTGTAACCACATGAAAGGCATTGTTGATTGGGCTGTGGATTACAACCACAAAATGCCAATAATAGTCCCCCCATTACACAACATTTGTTATATTGGGTAAAGCTAATAATTGCTATGATTGACAAGCCAATTAACACTGAGGCAAACAATGCCAATAACAGTCCCCCATCACTATTATATTGGGCAAAGCCAATAATTGCTATGATTGACAAGCCAATTAACCTGTAATACACTGTGGTTAAACCTGTATGATTGCTGCTTTTAATTGAAACACACCATTTATCAGACTGAACGAAACATGGCCGTCGTTTATTATTTGATCCGGCCAGCACCGGAGAAATCCGAAGTCAACGGGATCCGTCCGTAATACATAGGCTACGTATGTATATAACATGCAGGGAGCGACTATATTACATCCCTCTCTACCTTGATTACTTAGTCACATTTGTTAATTAAAGGAACATTGAACTGCAATAAAGTTTGTGACACGGTTTCCTAATAAGTGTTCGTTGTGAAAAGTGTTCGTTGTGACAACAGTTGAACGCACAAACATGCCATGTTATTTAACTGAACACTTAACTAGATAACGGATATGTAGGGCAGCGATCCGCCTACACCCTTATATCGTGTAACTAAGTATATCTAGAACGGGCAGCGATCCGCCTACACCCAATTTATAGATTTGCTCGATTAAGCGCTGTCGCTTTTTTTGTGTGCTCCATAGTCGTGTAATTACGACTGCAACAACGTCGTCACCAATGGGGCTAGAAGGGACGTAGCCAAGGGAGTTAGTAGGGCCGCAAGGAAACCACCTTTCTGTAGAATACGTTTCTTCTGATGAAGACCGGTTTTCCTGATGACCAAGGTTCTGAGGTCCTTCTTGTACCGACGCAGTTTAGTCTTGTGACCTTTCTTTAGTGATACGTTCCCTTTTAATATGTTCTGTGCACACTCGCACAGACTGTGTACCAGATCGGGTTTTCCCTTGTCGATGATGGCTCTGGCTAAAGCAGGATCCGCTTTAGCGAGGAGACAAAGGCACAACGCGTTTCTCTTCACTCGCGCCGACATGACGAATGACGAGTGTCACGGCGTGTTTCTATTTATATCTTCGGAAGGCAGGCGTACTGAAATTTGTTTGGTTCCTTAACGATATTTGTACGCAGGCGCAAGTGTTCCGGTGTGGTCTGTTTAAGGTCGACGAACAAATACCCGTGTGGTACGGACGTTGCGTCTCTGAAAGCTTCTTGCATGTACTTTATTCAACCTGGATACATCTGTTTGGCCAAGTTGACCACTTGTGTGTTGTCGCGAGGGTTCTTGAAGAATATCATGTACTATGCGTTTATACTTATAGTGCGACTCTCTTTTCCTTTGGGAAATAAATTTTGCACTAAATATATTACGGACGTGTTACAATGATGACTCTTCTTCGTAAACAGTTTGGTGACCCTCTCGTCCGTTTCCGACATGAGATCGTCGATAACTACCAAGTTTCTCGTTTTAGGATCGAAAGACGATACATCGGGAAGACCCTCGACAAATTCTATGTTCGGATGTATCGTAGAGAGCGTGAAATACAACGCCTGCCATTCACCGTAACACCACGTGTTCTTTTCGGGTGGTAGGTTTATGAGTGTGGCAGAATGACGTAGTAAAGAGATAACAAACGTCGTTTTACCACAGCCCGTCGGTCCGGCGACGATACAGGAAAACGGATGAACTAACCTCGTGTCCATACTTTACGCAAATGATGAAAGGGACTGGGATGCACGGTACTTATACCATGAACAAAATGACACAAGATAAGGTTTGCACATTTTATTCGTGTACATCGCAAACGTATTTACAGGTCACCTTCAATAAGTGCAAGTCTTAGACTCGCCACTTACATGAATCAAACTTGGATCAACGAGTTGCAAGAACCAAACTTAGACGTTGTTAGCGTATACATGCGTGTGTGATATCATACACGAAACCGTATTTTATTAACTGAAGACAAGTGCTTGATGTGACATGACTTACTGGTGAATTAACACAGCGGCAGTGGTCGTGAGCTTACGGGTGTCTGACCACCGCGCCATAGGCTCGAACGATGATAACGATGATGATACTTGCTTGTTAACGAAACACGGTATATGCATGATATTTCAACCACGTCATCAGTTCTATGATAACAACCTAGTTGTCAATAGAGAAACAGTACCGAAAGTAAACATAGTGCCGAAACACACACCTTATCTCAATTGTTTAAACTAATCATATACACGACAATCGTTTGCTACTAGATCAGTGCCGAAACCGTTCACGAAAGTTTTCAGCGAGAAGCCACGACAGTGATACATGAGATAAGCGACACAGTATTGATCGCAAACGTTAGACATAGTATTACTGAACATTCTTCAGGATAGTTCGTTTTCAAATTCGAAACTTTCATTTTTCATATCAGACTGGGAGGGAGTGAAAATTGTTGACAAAGAACCCAACAGACGAATTCGGCAAATCAAGGAAGCCATCTGGATCAGAAAAACCCAAACACCCATCAACAGAGACGAGGGCAATTACGAACTGCCTCACGTGTACGATGACGTCATTCAGCGTCATAGGTACTGATGAAGTCGACGTGACACGTCAACGAAAGCCTCTACCAGGTAATTTAACATGATTCTTGGATATGAAAAATGAAAGTTTCGAATTTGTTAGACATAGTACTTTGAAGTCTCTTGGAATTACGAGTCCGTTCTACACAATGTTCATTCATGAATCTACGGAACGCAACGTGTCGCGTTGGCAATCCGTACGAGCAGAAGTATTCATCGTGTCCTTTACTATTCTGGTACAGCGTTACACAATGTTCGCCTCATCACGAGTGTTGCGTTCAGGTAGGTAGACGTAGAAAGTGTCACTATTATAACATCTTGTAAACCTTAACAACTGTATGAAAATCGACTCCGTATGATACACAGTCACTGATAGACAGTATGCTACACTGTGTTTATTTATTCATGACATGACTTCTGCAGCGATTGAAGTATACAATATACTTCGTATATATTTCATCAGTGGTCATTTAAAAAGAAAAAGAACACCACGGTGATGATGCAACAATGACGTGTGTATGTGTGTCGATACACTCTTTAACAATTGACAAATAGGAGTCGATAAACACAATAGTTCATCACGGCTATATTAAGACTGGATATTACACGGCTACCTCTCGAAAGTACCGAACAGTAAATGTGAAATGTACACTCTTTAATAATCGACAAGTAGGAGTCAGTGGTCGATAAACATCATACCTGATCACGGTTACACCAAGACTGGATGTTACACCAAGACTAAATGTTACACCAATACCGAATGCTACACGGGGAGGGTAGCTCACGAGAAGATTTACTGGCGAGTCTATTATACCAGACACGGAGAGGTAGAGACTCCATCGGCTTGTACCGGTCGTTTGGAATAAAAATATGTTAGTGCAGAACGTTCTTGAATATATGTAAAAACTTAAGCATTCTTCACCCGAAACCCTCGATTTTTCCCAACACCACTCTCTTTGGTTTTCAGTACATTAAAAAATGTGTCTGTCAATTTCGTTGTGTCTCTTATTTAGACCTTTCGTGCTGAATTTATCCGTATGACCAAAACAATAATATGTTTTGCTGCACAACCCGATAAAACCTCTACCTTCGTATTCGACCTTGAATAGGCCAGGTGTCCTTTTGTCGTGACGCGCACGCGCAATACAACACGATTCCGAAAGGACCCATTCTTTCCCTTCCATGCGACAAGTAACATAATCGGACGCGTGCGCGTCACAACAAACAGCAGGAAACCAACGGGACAAGTTTGTAAAGTATTCTTGTCGTTTATCGGTGGTAATACAATCGTCTAAACAAGAAAAAGCTAGACTTAAATATGCGGAATCCGTATCCATCTCGCAATATTGGAAGAGAGGGCGCTCTACGTAATAATCTATGAAATCGTAATAAGATTCCAGCATTCTCAACTTTGCATACTGGTAAACCATAAAACCGATTTGAAGAGGGGGGTCGTATTTAATGGATTTCTTGTTCATTGTTAGTTGGTACACGGATTCCGTAATTTCGTCTAGCTGGCGAAAACGATGATGGTTAATTCCTTGGCTCGCCGTTTTACTATTACAAAAGATAATATTTCTGAAGAGATCCTTATTAGTGATACATTTTCCATAGGCACTATTCCCAAGAAGTTTAATCGTATCACCGATAATGGCCTTGTTCGGGTGCACATCACCTTCGCGGCGTGCATTCGAGACGGCATTGGCGAAATGCTTGAAACACGGACTGGGTTCGTATTCTAAAACTTGATAAACGTGAGATACGATCAATCCGTGTTTCAAATACCATTTTAAAAAAGGTGTACCTAAAAGAATTTGTTTACCAAAATACGAAGCGACCAGTGTACGCCGAGGAGTAGATAATATATTGTGCTCTTCAGCGTAAGCTCGCATATACGGGCCGATGTCAATGTTTTTGAAAATGAGTTGCATTTCACCAAAATAATCTTTAAGATGATCTGGAACAAAAATGTCGCACTCTACCAAGCCAAATAGGCGACCTTCAATTACTTTTTGCAAAACTTTATCTTGGGTCATTTCCCACTTCAAGTTACGGAGAGGACATTTTGAATTTAGAAAATGTTTTTCCGAATTTCTTTCAATTGACATTCCCACATTTCGACGACCTCGGCATATTTACGCAAATACGTAATGTTCTTTTTAGTTTCCGATAAGAGATCGGCCATAGACTTTCCGTTGATAGAGTTGGTGTGCTCCACGTTACATGGACAACCGTGAAAATAGCAACCGTGAAATTGATAAATGGTGCGAGTCTGGGCACACCATCCGTCAACGGGAAGTTTACGATCCCCAATACGTTTCTCTTCTCCGTTAAACTGATGCCTTATAAATGTGTTCTTCTCGTGAGCTACCCATTCTAACCATTCAAGAGCCAGTTTTCCGTAAAGTGCAGAACAACACCCTATCGCCCAAGCTGAAATGGACAAGTAGAACGAAAGAACCGAGAGATCCTCAATAAAATTCGTTGTTACCTGGGTACTCAGCAGAAACACTGGGATAACGAATTATGTATCATTGGAATGGCACTGAGAGCAACAGTAAATCGCACTACCGGATTTACGCCCAATATGATGATGTTAGGACGGGAAGTTACATTGCCTTCCGAGTTATCTACCGGAATCTCGTTGATAAATCAGGGTCAATTAGAGCCGGCTGAACACGTGAAGAAATTATGCGACACGCTCCATGCTGTCCACAGTTTTGCTAGAGACAAACTCAAGGGTAATCTGCATTATCAGAAACATAATCACGATAAGAAGTTACTCGAACGTAGGTACCTAGTAGAAGATCTTGTTTACCTTTTGGGAGGTGTAGCCAAAATGGCCGAGAGTCGAAAATTGAAACCAGTATATACTGGTCCATTCCTCGTTTGTCAGTTCTACCCTCCTGTATTATACAACATACGGGGACGTAGAAGGGACAAGTCAAAGGTAATCCACCATGATCGACTTCGTCTCTGCAACGACAGGTTCATACCTCTCTGGGCCAGGAGGGAACGCCAGAAAATACTTAAAACTGACGACACTTTGCCATACGATGATAACGAGTTAGATCTAACTCTGATCAGGACTGCGGAGAGGGAAGCAGAAAGTACGAACGACGATGTTAGGTCACAAAAATCAGGGGAAGATACCTCACCACATCTACCCACATTACCACCTATACACTCGAGTCGAGGTCGGGCTATTACCAAACCTCTCAGATATAATGATTACGAGTTGTAACCTTATACTGAACACACATAGTAAATAATGAATGTTTTATTTAGAGATGTCCGTGGGCGATGAAGCAGTACTTTGCATAGAAGCAGAAGGCGACACCAGTTTCCTGTGGGATGACGTAAAGATGCTGGGAGTTGCGAGGAGCCAGTCGGCTCCCGCCTTCTCGAAACCTTCATCGACTTCACGCATGGGAAAATGTGGGCATGATCGTTTTTGTCCTGTATGTGAAGAACGAATCTTTACGAGACTTAAACGACATGTCGAACGCGAACATCTCCCATGGTGGTTTTCACTAATGAAGTGTTGGTCGTGCAAACAATCAGTGACGTCGGCCTGTTTCCTTCGAAAGAAACACAAAAATTGCAATCATTCAATTCCACAACTCAATAGCTGGATCTGGAAGGCAAACGAATTGCTACACGCCCTTGCCAAATATCTTAACCTGCCATTCCTGGAGTTAGTTAGAAACCATGTGGCCGCACGACGAGAATGGTGTCCTTGGGATCAAGGTGACTGTACCCTCTCGTTCGAACAACGGATCGTGATGAGAATGTGGGAAGCCGGTAATCGCCTAAATCTGAGTAACATCGATTCGTTGACCATCACACCACCGGCCTCGGTGGCGTGTCTGTTGCACTGGAAGGTGATGGCCTGCATTCTACAACACCTACCATACGACATACAACAGCAAATAAAATCGTCAGACGTAGAGTGCGATTACAGTGGCGATCCCGTTAATCTGAGGTGCCTGCCGGCACTCGGACAAATGGTAGATAGCCACTGTCACCTAGATATTCTTTTCAAGGGGTATCGGGTTGACGATCTGTCAACCCTGATTGACAAGGTGAAACCTGCATGGAATCTCCATTACGTTGTGGGGAATTACGTGTTCCCTGAGCACTGGCACACGCTACAACCACACATCGATAGTCATGATGGCATATACGCCACAATCGGCCTTCATCCACACGTCGCATCCACCAACAGCCACCATGACAGACACCTAAGCACCATGGATACATTACTCCGCCATCCCAAATGCGTTGGTGTGGGAGAAATTGGCCTCGATTATCATCGACACCAGAGATCAAAGAAGCGCCAAAACCAACGGGAGATGTTGGTGCCACAGCTTAAATTGGCTGTCAGACATGCCAAACCCGTCGTGATCCATCTACGGCCATGCAGGAACGATAATGCAAACCAGTGCTTGGAGGATTGCCTGAATATAATGACGGAAGTCCTCCCAAAGACGCATAAAGTGCATGTCCACTCCTTTTGCGGGAGTAAAGGGGATATCACGGCATGGTTGCAGGCATTCCCCGAAGCGAAATTCGGTCTGTCTGGCACCCTGCTGAGAGTAGGATGTGGAGGAGTGAAGGAGGAGGAGGAGGCGGTGTGTCTGGCACCCTGCTGAGAGTAGGATGTGGAGGAGTGTAGGACGAGGAGGAGGCGGTGTGTAGTCTGAAGCTCAATAAGATCATGCTGGAGTCAGATGCGCCATATCTTCCACCACCAGGAACAACTGGCCCGAACCACCCATGGAACATAATTACCGTAGCAGAGAGGGTGGCCTCGTTGAAGGGATTAACTACTGATATGGTGGTGGAAGCGAGCCGCCTGAATGCGTGTAAATTTTACGGCCTCGATGCACGCCTCCTGTATACCATGGCGTAACATCTAAATGGGCAATGCACACTATACGCATACACATACACGCACAGACACAATATAGTAGCTTAGGACGCTTGTCGGTGTCCGGGTTCTAGAACATACATATCTTCTCGTGTAGATAAATTTGTGTAGATAAATTTTTTGTACATACCTATTTCTTTATTGGAAGTGAAAAGTCATTTTCGATAAAGTCGTTTTGTTATATTGTGTAACTATTGGCATATGGTATGGGTTTAATCAACTCTATTAAAAAATATTATGTTGGTGTTCGGGTTTAGTTAAAGTAATAATACGGAAATACCCTTGAAAAATATATTTTAGATAATTATCAAGCTATATTTGTTTAATTGTCACATTCAGCGAATTGTTTTTGTGTATGGTGTATGCACGGTCTTGGGTAATAATCAAGTGTTACATTTTGTATTATAATTACTCGATAATTACATAATATGAAGGATATATATCCTGCAATACATCCCGTTCCTTTTATGATGGGGAGGAATGTAGTGCGGAGCAGCACTGTAATTAGGTCACACCCAAGATAAGTACGCACAACCGCATTAAACCCTAACAATACACCCCCACACATACACCCTATAAATGCCCGTGCCACACAATAGCCAAGAGTCCGTATTGCCGCCGCCGCCGAGAAGCACAGCCCCTCATCGTGGAGACGCTCCCGTCGGCCTTCGGCCTCCGCTGCGGGCTACTCCATTGTGCCTGCCCAAGTAAGTGCCGCACACAATAAACGTTAGGTAAACACACGTAGTTACCGAATGAATATTGCAAAGTTCGACTGTCTTGAGGTTAGTAAACGCCATTGCATTCTACTCGACATCAGAGTTTATACTAGCATGAAGAGCCCTTCCAGTACATGTCTAGTTCGTCTCTCCAACGTCTCGCCGGTCTTCCTCTAGATTGTTTCCTTTCGTAAAGTCGCCAGGTTGTGATATGCGATGTCTGTCGGTTATCTCGTAGTCTGCCGATGTGTCCTGCCCAGGTCCAGTTGTCTTCTGGTTTGTTCTATCACGTCTATGACCTTTGCTTTCTGTCTTACCCAGATGTTTGTTTTTCTCTCCCGATATGTGATGTTAACATACTTCTTTCCATCTTTGTTTGTGCGGCTGCTAGCTTGTTCTTTGCCTGGATGGTGAGTGCCCATGTTTTCGCGCCGTATGTCATCGCTGGAAGCACGCATGAGTTGAAGACTTGTCTCTTCAAGCAGGTTCCAAAGTTACCCTTGAAGATGTCGCGGTGTTTGGCGAAAGCTGTCCAGCCGGCGGTGATTCTTCTTTGAATCTCCATGTCTTGGTTTTTGTTTCTGATACTGTATCGATGTGCCAGATAGACGTAGCTTTCAATGTTATCTATCTGCGTGGTGTTGATATATATCGGTGTGTCATTTTATAGCATCACCTTTGTTTTCGAGATGTTCATTTTCAGACCTTACTTTTCACTTTCATCAGCTAGCTCCTGCAGCATGCTTTGTAGTTTTTGCGGTGTAGTAGCGCATGTGTGTCGTCGGCGAAGCGAAGATGAATGATATATTCTCCGTTTATCCTCAAGCCACTGGTGTCCCAGGTCGGTCTTCGGAATATGCTTTCGAGTGTTGCCGTAAACAGCTTGGGCGTTATGGTGTCACCCTGTCGTTCTCCTCTCTGGAAGTTGATCTTGTTGCTCTTTTTGTGTAGGTGGACTGTTACCGAGCTGTTGGTGTAGATATATTTCAAGAGTTCGGTGTATACGTATTCTATCCTCTGTTCTTGAAGGGACATCATTCATCAGTATTGCTTCTTGA
Source organism: Escarpia spicata (assembly GCA_963995525.1). Taxonomy (NCBI): domain Eukaryota; kingdom Metazoa; phylum Annelida; class Polychaeta; order Sabellida; family Siboglinidae; genus Escarpia; species Escarpia spicata. The sequence continues at coordinate 18,541,895 of OZ023213.1, forward strand.
GTTTGCATCGAGTCCAAAGCCTTCACGTTGTCGACGAAAGCGATGCATAGCGGGATATTAAATTCTCGGCACTTCTCTTTCAGTTGGTTTACGACGTGTATGTGGAAAAGGACTGAACGCTTTAAGAACATTTAGTGTTTTTTAATTTACTTTGTTTAATTGTTTTATCAATTTTAATGTACCTATTGTACTTTTCAGCCTCTATGGCTGCCAAACAAAGAAAATAAACTTATTATTATTGTAACGTCTGTCGTTAAGTACCTGCTACTGAATCTTGCTTGCTTTCGTGGTTGGTTTTCGTCGAGTGTCTTCTCTAGCCTATTCGTTAGTATCTTTGTGAGTATAATGTGTAGATGTTTGATAACATATGTATGATTGCTGCTTTTAAATGAAACACCATTTATCAGACTGAACGAAACATGGCCGTCGTTTATTATCTAATCCGACCAACACCAGAGAAATCCGAAGTCAACGGGATAGGTCCGTAATATATAGGCTGCGTATGTATATAACATGCAGGGAGCGGCTATAGTACACCCCTCTCTACCTTGATTACTTAGTCACATTTGTTAATTAAAGGAACATTGAACTGCAATAAAGTTTGTGGCATGGATTCCTAATAAGTGTTCGTTGTGAAAACAGATGAACGCACAAACATGCCATGTTATTTAACTGAACACTTAACTAGATAACGGATATGAAGGGCAGCGATCCGCCTACACCCTTATATCGTGTAACTAACTATATCTAGAACGGGCAGCGATCCGCCTACACCCAATTTCTAGATTTGCTCGATTAAGCGCTGTCGCTTTTTCGAGCTCGTTGTGGACGGACAGCTTGCAGAGCAGGTGGCTTAAGCACCTCTTCGTCATCGGGACGGGTCTCAGACGAATCATCATCTGTTGGCGGGTCGTCGTCCGCAGCTGTGTCCTCGGGATGATGTCGTGCGATTTCATCGGGCGACAAGCCTCGCACGCGACGGAACTTAGACACATTTCGCGTCACCGTGGACCCATCACCACGCACGGCGGTGACCATTGGTCCTTTCATTGCACTGACGATGAGCGGTGTCGGTGCGAAAAGGAGTAGAGAGTTTGTTCACTCTAGGCTGCTGTACAAGCACAATCTCTCCCATTTATAGGTTCACATGTGAAGCGTGTGCACGCTCGTCTGAGTACTCTTTATTCTCGCTTTTGCACGAGTGTCTTGTCTGCGAACGACTACATCTTCTGGGTGCACGCTCTGAAGCTTTGGCAACTCAGGTAGCTTAGTTCTCGGTTCTCGACCAAACAGTAGTCGGTGAGGTGTGAACAGCGTAGAACTATGCGGAGTAGATATATAGTTTTGAAGAAACTGCTGCAGTTCGCGACGCCAGTTGCGATGTTGAAAGATGGCTGAATGTAATGCCTTCATCATCGGCTTGTTGAAGTTCTCCATTTGTGCATTCGCCATCGGCCATAGCGGTGTGATTTTGCGGTGATGGATGCCACACGACGGCAAAAACTGTGACCACGCATTACTCTGGAATGGTGGGCCATTGTCCGACTTTATCGTTTCTGGATATCCGAACATGGCAAAAATGGATTCCATGATCGGCATAACTGTCTCTGCACTGGTGCTTCTGGTCACGTGAACGACTGGATATTTTGAATATTCATCTGTGACGCAGAGTAATATTCGCCTGTCGGCACTGGACCGCAGAAATCAATGCTCAGATTGATCCACGGGCCTCGCGGTAGAGTAGTCATGTTTAATGGCTCCATCTGGCGGCGGTTGGAGTTTGCAACACACGGAATGCAACCCATGACGACTGCTTCCGTTTCTTTGTCTATGCCTGGAAATCACACTTTGCTTCTGATCAGAGCTTTGGTCTTGCAGATGCCATGATGACCCTCATGTGCCAACTGTATGACACGACTGCGAAGTGCTGTCGGGATGACAATTCGAGAATCTCGTAGCAGAAAGTCTCCATTTTCTCCCACTGTCAGTTCATCTCTCACTTTCCGGAATGCAGCAATGTCAGCTGACTCGTTGTTAGCTGTGTCATGCCAACGACCTGTGCGGATGAACTCGATGACCTTATTTAAGGTCGTGTCTTGTCTTGTGTGCACCTTAATTTCGTCAAGGGTGCTGGCATTTGGCATAGAGCTGTCAGCAGTGTGATTGATGAAGTCCTCAGCCATACGCTGCGCTTGGCTGACTTTTGTTGCTGTGCACGTTTCTTTTGCCACGTCTGTGAGCTGCGCTGTGAATGCTGCCTTTGTTTGCTTCGGCACATGACAGCGAAATGTCCACGCATTCCACATTTGTGACACTCTTTATCACGTGTGCGCTTGCATTCGTCAGTTGTATGGCCCTGTAAGCCACAGCGAGTACACCGATCGAGACGTTGCTGAGTGTTATAATGTCTGTTGACCGGTTTACGAGTATGCGTTTCGAATGGTATGCTTGCTGACCTGTTGAATGCAGTGTTGTTTGCTGTGCCACGAGCCATGTCTTTAACCTGGCGTTGTGACGATTCTCTCGTTTGCGCTATCTCGATCGCCCTGTTTAGCGTGAGATCCTTTCCTGCGGCCAGGAGTTTGGTACGCAACGAATCAGAGCGACACCGATCGATTACTTGATGTCTGATGTACTCATCGACATTGTTCCCGTAATCGCATGATGATGCCATCTGTCGTAACCATGTTACGAACTGCCCGACGGTTTCGCCTTCATGCTGTTCAACGCGATGAAACATGTGCCTGTTGTACGGGACGTTTGATTTAGGCGTGAAATAGTCCGTCAGTAGTTCTTTTGTCTTTTGAAACGACGACGACGTACGTGATACTGTTTCGGGGAATGTATCATAAATGTCCTGTACGCCTTCGCCCGCGGTGTGTAACAGCAAATCACGTTTTTGCTTGTCATCGGTGCATCCTGACGCACTGGCCATCCTGTCAAAGTTTCGTATCCACTTTTTCCAACGTTCAGCCGTTGTCGAAGGCTCGTTTTGTGCATCGAAGGTCGGTAGTTGGGCCACATTGATCGGAACAGCCATGGTGATTCGGTACGGTAGGCGGTTGCTTACTTGTAGGCTTAGCAGGTTCGCTTAATTCTCGTCGCCATTGTATGATTGCTGCTTTTAAATGAAACACCATTTATCAGACTGAACGAAACATGGCCGTCGTTTATTATTTGATCCGACCAGCACCGGAGAAATCCGAAGTCAACGGGATCCGTCCGTAATACATAGGCTACGTATGTATATAACATGCAGGGAGCGGCTATGTTACAAAACCCATTGCTTTTCCACTTGTAATGGCAGTTTATCAACATCATTACTACCGAATAAAATAGCATTTATACTCAATTTAACCTTCACTTAGCAATAAGTCATAAGTGGATGGGTTTGGGGACTAAGCTGGATATATATTTAGCCCTCACTATTTAATGAAGGGGTGCAATTATAGGGGTTTTGGTCAGCCTTTATATGGCTGCAATACCCAAATCAGTCAGCATGTTCTGTGCATGCTAGCAGTTCATATTAATTTTCAGTAAGGCATTTTACTGCAAAAAAGGTCAATGCATCCCCATATATGACACTCATACCCTATATCCAGCTGGATTTAAAAAAATACTAACCTCACTGTCGGTGTCTCCAAAATGCAGTGATGACTCTTCTGGCAGAATGTCAGAGCTGGGGCTACTTGTCGACGGGAGACGTTGGCCGTCCGCCAACCAACTGAAGACCCCGAAGATGATCCCAAGGCGTGACGGTCCTCCTATAAAAAATGTCCAAATTTTACAGTTTATTTTTCATATTTTTTACACTTTAATATAATAGTTCCCCCTTCCAGGCCATGTAAGTAAACACTGATATTTTTTAAACATTACACATATACCAAGTAGTAGTTTTTTTTAGAATACTACCCTTGCTGTCGGTGTCGTCAAAATGCAGCGATGATTCTTCAGGCAGAATGTCAGAGCTGGGGCTACTTGTCGACGGGAGACGTTGGCCGTCCTGCCAACCAACTGACCCCGGAGATGATCCCAAGTCCAAGGCGTGACGGTTCTCCTGTAAAAATGCCCGATTTTACAGTTTAATTTACCTTATTTTTTACACTTTAACATAATAGTCCACCCCTTCCAGGCCATGTAAGTAAACACTGAGATTTCTGAAACATTACACATGTACAAAGCAGTAGTTTTTTAAAACAATAACCTCGCTGACGCCAAAATGCTGCGGTGACTCGACCGGGCAGAATCTCTGGAGAAGGCACTTGTTCTTCGTCAGAGCTGGAGGTACTTGTCGAAGGGATATGTTGGCCGTCCTGCCAACCAACTGATGATCCCGGAGATGATCCTAAGGCGTGGCGGTTCTCCTGTAGAAGAATGTCCGATTTTATGGTTTGTTACTTTTGAAAATAAACACGAATTATTATTACGTCACATTTGACAATTTTTTCATCAAATAAAGCAGACAAGTCCACTACATTCGAAATATTTACAAAAATAAATAAATGACTGTGTCAATGTACATAAACACAACTTAATCATGAGTAATAAAAAACAAATTTAATTGATGATGATATTCATAATTGCAATTGTTAATAACTTATCTTCTTGTAAAACAAAAAAACACAAATGAAATGATATATTTACAATAAAATAATGTTGTTATTTATACCTCTGATGGTGCTCCGACCGGATCCCCAAACAACAACGGGTATTTTGATAAATCTATTGGTGAAGGTTGCCCACCTGGCTTGTTCAATTCCTCAGAGTCAGACTGAGAGATAAACAATGGAAAGTTACATTCATTGCATTTTTTGGCTTTATATTTACATAACAAAACATTTTTGAATGTTATCATCAACAATAGGGCATACTATTATACTTATTTGTCTATGATTTTATTAAATGAATAGATACAATAAGTCATAATGTTTATGTAATGTATATTGTTTAATGTATACTATTTAATGACAACTTAAATAATATTAATTTTATTCTGTAATTTTAAACATAAAAAAACTGTTAACTAGTATATACACATTAAATACATAAATACTATACCCTATATGGTAATGCATACAATTCGAAAAAAATATGATTTTTTAAATAATTCATTGCTATTAGATTCAATATGTGGCGAAACGATTTATTGATAGCTTTTATAGGGAAACACTGCAAAGGAAACAATTATTGTCATGATAACCGTAACAAATAAATTCCTTATGTTTATTTTAAAATATGTACGTAGACGTAGATTAAAAGTGTGGAGGCATATACGAAGGAAGGAATTATACGCGCTGCTTCCTGTCTACCCTGCGCTCGCACATTAAACTTTCCTTCCTTTATAGAGCTAATGTCTATTTCCCAAGATTAAGAGCCTTGGCCGCAGCTGTACGGTCTGGAAGTAATTTCCGGTCTAAGAGTAAGTTCCAGTTCCGTTTTGCGTACACACTGTACATGTCAAAGGTTAGCGCCTATTTTTTCCAAGTTTAAACACGGCGTTTGCCGAAACTATGCGTGACCCAATTATATTATAGTTGACGTTAATGATACGGTTACTTTTGTAATTGTTAGTATAATAACAAACCCTCATAATTAGCATAACTTGTAATTATTTGCCAACAAAATTGTTTTATTTTGATGTCATTGTCTCAGAGCGTTGGGTATCTTACGACTTCGTCACACAGAGCTGCAGTTTTCAGCGCTGTTTATACGCACAGCGGGTTTTATGGTAAAGACAAATTACACATATCTGTGTCAGTTTGGCATGTATGAAGCTGAAATGGTGTGTGTAATCTAGCAGTCTCATTGGGGGGGGGGGGGGGGGGGGGTTTCGTAGATTTATATTTTAAAAAATTCGTCGGGGTGGGGATCCTGGGGGATAATAATTTATAAATGACACATATTTGGCATGTGTGAGGCACCGTAGGGGGGCAAGTAGGTCAGTGGAGTAACGGTCGTTACATCAAACGAAAAAAGGTGATCGGTCACGTTGCTCACCGCGATGTAACTCAGTCGCCACATACTTCTGGCACGGGGTCAAAGTTGATCGGTCAGCTGAGGTCACGTTGCTCACCGCGGGTCGCATTTGATGTACTGCGCTTGCGCGAGCATGCGCAATACGCAAAACGGAACCGGAACTTACTCTCAGACCGGAACATACTTCCAGACCGGTACACCGGTACACCGCAATTGAATACCCTCACCTGGGTACGTCTTCCCGTCGGCCTGCGCCTTCGACCATCGACTTCCAACACGCGGCACCCGCACAAGGTCTGGGTCAGCACGTGTCGGAAACGTTTGTTGAAGATGGCGTAGATGAAGAAGTTGACGGCCGAGTTTAGTACAACGTACATGTTGGCGACGCGCTGGATATAGAACTGATAGCCGCCGCATGCCCTCGCCTTGTGCACCGCTAAATGTGAAAATTCCGCTAAATTGGACAGGTCCGCAAAACGTAAAAAAATTCTACGCTAAATGTGAAAATTCCGCTATATGTGAAAAAAATTACACTAAATGTGAAAAAAGTTACATTAAACATAAAAAGTATCAACGCTAGATGTGAAACATAGGGAGGCCCGCTAAAGGTGAAAAATGTCCTACGCTAAATGTGAAAACAACATTCATATTCAGTTCCATATAAAATGGAGTGTGTGCGGGCGTACGTGAGTGCGTGCTTGCGTGCGTCCGTGCACAGAGATTGGAAATGTGACCAGATGCAAACTGGCTATTAAACGGTTTCCTATCCGGCTGACTGCTCTCTGGTGACGACGATTGGTGTTAAATTAATTGACTGTTAACAACTATAGACATACCACGTTTCGCGTCGGACATTAGTCAACTGGACAGCGGCAGTTCCCTAGATGAATAATGCTCGTATGACTATTCTAACCAACTATGTACGAACGACGTATTCACAAATATCACCGACTATACTCTATCACTAAACAATGTTTTAAAATATGAAATAAAAATAAATTATCCTTTCAGGATTTTGACAATATGTCATAGTATCTAGCGGTGACAATTAGTGCAACTAGCGCCAACTGGCGCAACTAGCGGGTATATTATTGGAGTTTCGGCTTCGATTCTAACATGTGGTTCACGTGAATTCACGCGAACAAACAGCCACGCTGCCGGTTGTAGTAAATCACGCTTGCCGTTGTGTTAGCGAGCGAAATACTAAACAGTCATCCTTTGCTGGTAATATATTAATTGTGTTAAATTAGATGCACGTTAATACATTTTTAGTGGGCGATAATCAGTGTAGGGCAGACGACACTAACATTTTGAGTCGTGTTCGGCATGGTAAAACATGATGTCGCTGTGAAGTTCGTGTAGTAGCAGACTGTAGCCTACGTCACGTCACAGTCGAGTTATTCTAGCTAGCGTCAACATAGGGTAACCTTTTTTTGTTTATTTCGCTGAGGCTGCACTAACGGATATTCTACATTGACATGAGCTGAATGAAACTAGTATACATGCCCATGAAATAGGATACAGTGCTCTGTCATAAGTACCGTAACCCTGTTACAAATTATGTAATCATTAACTGATAGCCTAATGCTAGAATCGAAACTCAATATAGTTTACATGTGCCCGATACGTGCAAATACGTGCTCGATAATGTGATAAAACAAACCGATACTCTCATAAATACCAGATAATGTAATACTATCGAAAGATAATCTAATAAACCTTCTGCCCGATAGTGTAATAACTTTTGACTGATATTGTAAGTTACGGGGACTTTTACTGGGATGAGGCGATTAACAATTAAAAGGACTATGAAAGTTTTTCGATTAACTTAAGTTAATAATCTTTTTGGGTCGTTAACTTGTTTAGTTAAATTGTCAAACTAATTAAATTAACGACTTAGGCTATACTGTTCTTGTTACAAATTAATATGTAACACACTGTGGCTGTGTTAAATGTAAACGATCCGTCACAACAACGTGTTAATGTACTGCACAGACACCCAATTTCCGTGTACAATCGTAGGCAAATGCTCAAGCTGAACAGTGTTTGATAAAGCATAAGTGTGCGTTGTATTTAAATAGTGATTGTTGTAAATTAATTTAATTATTATTTTGTCATTATGCATCCAAATATTATTAACAAACAACAACACTGGTGCTAGTCCAGTTCAAACGAGATCGCTAGGTGACACCACATGTTTTTGTTGTTTTCGATTAACTTTAACGTCAAGTAGTTAAGTTACGTTAATTTAGGTTTTTTTCTTCGGATAAGTTAATTTGTAATGCAGAAGTTATCTAATTAAGTTAATTTTAACCTATCTTAAATTGGACAAAACGGACACATATTATTACACACAATGCACACAAATATAGACTACAGGTAATTCGAGTATAATCAAAATCGATGGAAACATAATACGCCTACATAGAACATGAATTGCATGTATATAACACAGCCAAATACAATTTATAATCTACATGGATGCAATTGAAATATAACCAGTGATGCTATTCATGATATGGATAGCATCATGGTAACACAGCATACTGTGCTGCGAAGTGCACGGCTGGTTCATTCTTTTATGACGTTTTTTAGAATATTGCATAGGATGGCGACGGCTTGATAGATGTAGGTAGATAATTGAATATAAGTGAGGTGTGAGATAGAACAGAGAGCGTTAACGCACCAACTTGTTCATTCTAGTTATAAAGATGCTTGCTTGTGTTTGGTGAGCTGTATTAGTTATACTAATTATGATAATTGAAATTTAGCGATAGGTTGTTGTAAAGTTTTAAGGAATCACATATGTAGATAAGTGCGTCTAGTAGTGACACGCACACGGCCACGCATACGCACACGCACACGCACACAACGCATACACCCACCCCCACACACATGAATGCGAATGAGGCGCATGGTGGCCCTGGTGAAAGGAGGGCAGTGACCCCCATGACAGAGGATGGTTAGTGGCCCTGATGAAAGGAGGGCAGTGACCCCCATGACAGAGGATGGTTAGTGGCCCTGGTGAAAGGAGGGCAGTGACCCTCATGACAGAGGATGGTTAGTGGCCCTGATGAAAGGAGGGCAGTGACCCCCATGACAGAGGATGGTTAGTGGCCCTGATGAAAGGAGGGCAGTGACCCCCATGACAGAGGATGGTTAGTGGCCCTGATGAAAGGAGGGCAGTGACCCCCATGACAGAGGATGGTTAGTGGCCCTAATGAAAGGAGGGCAGTGACCCCCATGACAGAGGATGGTTAGTGGCCCTGATGAAAGGAGGGCAGTGACCCCCATGACAGAGGATGTTTAGTGGCCCTGATGAAAGGAGGGCAGTGACCCCCATGACAGAGGATGGTTAGTAGGCCGTGATTGTGAAGGTTGAGGAGGGGGTCTATTTAAAATTTATGATATTGTCGTGGCAATATTATTAGACAAACACGGTGTGAACTTCGCAATATCTTTATGTCTTTAATTTGATCTTGACGTGGTCGTTTAGCCTAATGGTATAGTATGTGACTGGCATGCCGGTGGTCACAGTTTCAATCTCTGCGCACGCACGCACGCACGCACGCACGCACACAAACACACACACACACACACTCCATTCTTATACGGAACTGAATATGAATGTTGTTTTCACATTTAGCGTAGGAACTTTTTTACCTTTAGCAGGCCTCCCTATGTTTCACATTTAGCGTTGATACTTTTTCACGTTTACCTGGCGTACTTTTTTCACTTTTAGTGTAATTTTTTCACATATAGCGGAATTTTCACATTTAGCGTAGAATATTTGTCACGTTTCGCGGACCTGTCACATGTAGCGGAAGTTTCACATTTAGCGGTGCCACACACGTTCCAAATCATCTGCTTGATGAACGCGGGTAGCTGGCAGATGATAAGGACGATGACGACGATGATGAGAGCGAATGTGACATTGTTGTCATCCTGCTGGTGACAAGTCAAATCTCCGTTCGGTTCCGTCGCCTCGCCTTCAACGCTTTGATTAGGCGAATGTTCAACACCGTCAGGGTGGATACGGGCAGACCCAGGATAAATACAAGATACATTACGTTGTGGTAGACTATGTTGTGTAACTTATCCCTCCCGAGTTTCGTGTAGTCTACGACTGGTATGTGCGCCGTGCCGTTGCCATACGTCAAGTATATGACGCGCCGTTCGGCAAAATTCGGGATGTTGAACAGGACAGCGAATAGAAGCACGAAGGCCAACTGTTTCTTCGCCTTCGAAACGGTGCACAAAGCAACGCCTTAAACGGGAAACACACGGCGATGTAACGGTTGACGGCGACCAATACGACTACCCGTATAGAGGCTGTCTGAGCTGTTAATAACAACGACATTAAGTATACAATCAAATGGGGACGTATTTGCCAGTAAACCTGCACCCAAGCCGCATATAATGTAATAAATGTATACATCGGGAAGTGCGGAATTACAAGCACCAGCAGGGTTAAGTCGATGAGCGCCAGACTCTGGAAGAGAAACGATGCCGGTATCTTGATATTGTCTTTCCAGAAGACGACGAAAGCGAGGCTGTTACCGGCACCGCCGACAACGCTGACCGTTCCCATAACGACAATGTTGACCATCCTCGTAAGCCAGGGCTGTTTGCCATGCAAAACTAGCCCAGGCAGATCTCTTACGCGAAGTGCGGAAGTTAGCTGAGTCAAATTAGTAACTGACTTCGCCAGTCGCGACTGCGACAACGTCACCCATGAGAACAGCGCAAATACCCACCCCAATTTGAAGACGGATAAACGACTTCTGGGAATCCCAATATAATTATCCGTTCCCCCATTAGTACGAGCAGCTGAACGGTATTGTGTATTCGAATAATTGCTACTTCTTCCTAAACATTGCATGTAACACGAGCCACGGTTGGTTGAAATGAGGTTTATTATGACCACCTGACCTGCGTCAACCACTGATATAGTGAGCGATTTCATAGGCTGAGCTTAAATTCAGACTTTCGTAAAGCGATCAGCCAGGGGATACTGCTGGCTGGCACTGACGTAATCAGCAGCAGCGACCCCTTGCGCGAGGATGGTTTTGACAAGGAATGTGTAGACATCGCAGTTCCTCCATGGCAGCGCCCAGTAGTCATCGACGTCTAGCTTATTCTACGAGTTGTTTAAAATTGCTTCTCCTGCCATCGCTGTTGCGCTCACGCAACACTCGCTGTCTTCAACAATAAACTGTGCTGACAAGAGAAGACACCGAGTGGGCGACTAGAGCGAAGCGAAAAAGCCCGTCGACTCGAACTGGCGTGGCGCGCGCAATGGAGCTGGCAGTAGCTGACACGAGGCGTGTACACAAGACTCCGGATCAACGACCTCTGCTCTTCACAGCCGCGTTGTCACTCAAATCCAACGGCTCATCCCGCCTATTATGTGATGACTGACATACAGACGGGCGTCCGCCAGATATATGGCTCTGATTAATGTAGGCGCCTGTGATTACTAGTGCACCTTCAGTTCATTCGATCCGAGAGTTTACGTCCATGTAAGTGATGTAACTGCACAAATGTTTTGTATATCTGGTTACATCATCTGCGTAGAAATGACGCACTCAAGTCGTGTTAGAAATCCGCTAGAGCCCGCAGACCGCACTGGTACGCGCTGTTGTGGGTCGGCGAAGTAGTCTAGATCGCCTCTGTACGGAAAGTGCACGAGTCCTTTCCTCGATCGGCGTCTTATGCTAGGCACACACCAACCGACTAAGGCCGACTTGAGTTGGCAGTCGGCGCAAAAAGCAGTTGGTGCTAAACGCCAATTAGTTCCGCCGACTAGCGCCGACTTCTGCCCGCACACACCAGCCCGCACATACCAACCGACTCGATCGCGCCGACCGTCGGCGCTCGGCGTGATCCTTGTGAAAAACAAATCCACTATAAATACGCGTGTTTACCCATTTGGTGTTTACTCGAGATGGCGCCATTGTTCGATAAAGATTTGATAATTTTAGTGCTGGCTGTGGCAGCAGTTGCCGTAGTACGATGTCGTCGCCGCCGCCATCGTCGTCGACTACGAACAAAAACAAGGAATGCGTGGATGCGTCCACACACAGCGGCGCGAGAGGAGCAAGGGGCCTACATTAATTTAGTAGAAGAATTGCGCCAAAACGAACACGATTCGTACCAAAATTCATAGCGCATCCTATAATCGTCACAATAGCCCAGCGTCACATGATCGCCGTAAATATATGCAATAACTGTACAGACAGGCTATGAAAATACGAATTTCACGCTGATTATATGTAATGGGGAACGTTGCCAACGACTACGGATTTTTTCGATACGCCTACAATAAACGCATGAAACATTTGTAAAAAAATAGGCCAAAACGGCTATCAGAAAAACTAAACTTGTAACGTAAGTTGGAGCTTCGCCGTCAGCCTTCACGACGATATGGCTTGATCATATCCTCCAGCAAAGGAACGCATAGCGTCGAGCTATGTTTTATATCACAACGCAGAAAGTAATATTTAGCCATTTCAGTTAACAGTTATGTTGAAGTGTAATCAGTCGCACCGATTAACGCCAAATGTTGAATCGGCGTTATGCTAGGCACACACCAGCCGATTTTCCGCACACACCAACCGACTAGTCGGCGTAAAAACAGTCGGCCGACGGCAGTCGGTTGGTGTGTTCCAAATTTAAGGCCGACGGTCGGCCTTATAGCGCCGACTAACGCCGATTCAAATGTTGAATCGGCGGTCGGCGTTAATTGGTAGTCGGCGTTAGATAAGGAGGTATCCGGTGACAAGTCGGCGCATATCCGATGACGAGTCGGCTGGTGTGTGCAGGTTTTTTTCATAACACGACGGTCGGCGGTAACTTGGCCAATGAGAAATCATAGCGCGATCATGTGATAGGCCTCAATATATTATAAGGCTATGCCCGGCGTCTTTTTTTAGTTTTCAAGCCAATTCGGGCCACAAGGTCAAGGTTTCATTTTTATTTTAATATTTTACTGACCTGGGTTGGCGTGTAACCAAGGTTTCAGAAAGTGGTACATAACTTTTTATCCTATTGTCATTGACCATCATCGTTTTTTATCACTTGTTCTTAAAACAGGCGCGACAAATAAACCTAATTTGCACCTGACTTCATTTCCCGCTTCCGACAGGAATCGCCATTTTGTCTTGTGAAAAACGCTATTTCTGGTGGCGCCGCTACCGGGCGCATATAATATATTAAGCCTTAAAAATCCGCAAAGCGGCGCTAGCTGTGGGAAACGTTTTTCAAGAATTCGTTGGGTGCGACTGATTACACTTCAACATAACTGTTAACTGAAATGGCTAAATATTACTTTCTGCGTTGTGATATAAAACATAGCTCGACGCTATGCATTCCTTTGCTGGAGGATATGATCAAGCCATATCGTCGTGAAGGCTGACGGCGAAGCTCCAACTTACGTTACAAGTTTAGTTTTTCTGATAGCCGTTTTGGCCTATTTTTTTTACAAATGTTTCATGCGTTTATTGTAGGCGTATCGAAAAAATCCGTAGTCGTTGGCAACGTTCCCCATTACATATAATCAGCGTGAAATTCGTATTTTCATAGTCTGTATGTACAGTTATTGCATGTATTTACGGCGATCATGTGACGCTGGGCTATTGTGACGATTATAGGATGCGCTATGAATTTTGGTACGAATCGTGTTCGTTTTGGCGCAATTCTTCTACTAAATTAATGTAGGCCCCTTGCTCCTCTCGCGCCGCTGTGTGTGGACGCATCCACGCATTCCTTGTTTTTGTTCGTAGTCGACGACGATGGCGGCGGCGACGACATCGTACTACGGCAACTGCTGCCACAGCCAGCACTAAAATTATCAAATCTTTATCGAACAACGGCGCCAAATGGGTAAACACGCGTATTTATAGTGGATTTGTTTTCCACAAGGATCACGCCGAGCGCCGACGGTCGGCGCGATCGAATCGGTTGGTGTGTGCGGGCTGGTGTGTGCGGACAGAAGTCGGCGCTAGTCGGCGGAACTAATTGGCGTTTAGCACCAACTGCTTTTTGCGCCGACTGCCAACTCAAGTCGGCCTTAGTCGGTTGGTGTGTGCCTAGCATTAGTCGGCGCTATAAGGCCGACCGTCGGCCTTAAATTTGGCACACACCAACCGACTGCCGTCGGCCGACGGTTTTTACGCCGACTAGTCGGTTGGTGTGTGCGGAAAATCGGCTGGTGTGTGCCTAGCATCAGGCGTCTCGACTTATAACAACATCAAGTAGTCGAATACGAACGCAAGTGCTATTTTTGGATGGCTATATGTTTTGTATGAAACATTTACACACGCGCGCACGCACCGATGATTATCTACGTAGGTCGCAGCAAATGTTACTGCAGAAGTATACTATGCTGTAAGAAAACTGGTTGTTTCATGTTTGATCAGTTAGACGGTTTAACAGAAGTCAGGATTTAGAAGGAGGTGCATACATACATACATACATACATACATACATACATACATACAAACAACATACATATATATATGTATGTATATGGAGTGGCTTAAGACTCCAACTCTGGCATGAGTCTCTGCCGCACTTTTGGCAGACATTGACAGTTGGCTGAGAAGAGAATAAGGATCGGTAGATCTATGTTTTCGGTGGTCCCTGTTCTCATCCGGTTATGTTGTTCTTGTGTCTTCTCCTCTTGCCTGTTTTAGTGGTTGACTTCCAATGAGTGCGATCATCGGCGGCTGTCTCCCAGGTGTTTGCGTTGATTCCCGCCATCTTCATATCCCGCTTACAGACGTCATTGTATCGCAAATACATACATACATACATACATACATACATACATACATACATACATACATACATACATACATATATACACAAATACAAACATTAATATATATATATTTATAAATATAGATATATATAGATATACATATATATATATATATATATATATATATATATATATATATATATATACCTTACCTATCCTCTTCGGGCCCTGTGGCTCATAAGGCTGCTGTGCGACTCCGCCATCTCGCCCTGTCAACGGCTATGTGTCTGGCTTTGCTCCAAGTTGCCCACCCCAGTTGTTTTCGTCCTTTTTTCACTGTGGTTCTCCACGTTGTTTTTGGTCGACCAACTTGTCTTGTTCCTTCCGGCGTCCATGTCAGTGCTGTTAGGCAGTGGTTGTGGTCCTTCTTTCTCAGCACATGCCCGATCCAATTCCACCTTCTTCTCTGTACTTCTGTGCTGATCTTCTCTTGTGCTGTTATGTTCTCAATGTCTTTGTTCGAAATTACTACTGGCCATCTAATTAAAAAAATTCTTCTGAGACAGTTGAAATGGAAAATGTCAAGTTTGTTGTTGTCGCTTTTGTTTACTTTCCATGTTTCACATCCATACAGTAACACTGATTTGACCAGATTATTGTATAATCTGAGTTTAGTTTTTAATGTGTACTCATTTGAGCTCCGTATCTGCTTGAGTTGTTTCATGAATTATGTCCTTGCTTTTCGTATTCTGTTGTTAATATCGTCACCCCCTCCTCCTTGCGTCCAGGTATGTATATTTATCTACTTCATTCAGTTGTTGGTCATCAATTTGTATTCTGTTGTTGCATTTGCTGTTTATCCTCAGTACTTCAGTTTTCTTTTTATTGATTTTTAGGCCGTTTTTTTATGCGAGTGCATTAATCTGTGTTGCCTTTGCTTGCACAAAATAACACATACTAGCTGGTGAACATTTTAGTTAGTTGAGAGATCATACTGAAAAAAAACTACAAATCATAGATGAACCATTATTTTCCATGACCAATCAAGGCAACTTGTAACAAACCAGCTAGTAGCCTAGATGCCGAAGTATAAATCAAAAATATAAATATCTTCAACTTTCTTCTAAGTTTAATCACATCTTTTCAACTAGTTAACTTCTTGCTGCGGTTTGTGTCAGTTTGTGCTGTTGTCAGTGTTGAGATTTTTTGTTAGCAAGGACCGCGGGTGAAATGACCAATATATGAGCACATGTTGATGCAAACCGAAACCGTATTTAGCCCTTAACAGTGCATTAAAATGCAATATTGTATAACACTGGATGTGGAATTATGGAATGGATAATACTGATGGCGATGCATCAAATTTAGGCAAACATGCAGTTATATAGGAATAATATCGCGATACCAGTGCATGCTCACATTCACTCGATGGCGATGTCTTGTACATTGAATATATCTGATACACTGGTGCCCACAACAAGCATAATTAGCATAATCTGTGCCGGCGGCAAACAGTTACAGCTTCCGGCATGGATCGTGCGTTGAAAACATTTTAGAAGCTTTAAAAAAGAACACAGAAATTATGAATGCTTTGTTACATTCTGGAAAAGTACACATTACTTGTACTTCATTACAAGTTAAAGTACTTCCAAAAAATTGTACTTCGTTACTGAAGAAAAAAAAAAAAATTACTTAAGTAAAATGACGAACTAAATGTTCTTCGTTACATACCTGTTCTGAATGTGATCTACGATGGTGATTCAGTTTTCCTCGCTTGTCTCAGGCGCACCAAGCAGACGAACATTGAAACCACGGGAGTGTCTTTCCGATACATTCAGTTTCAACTCGAGTTTGGCGAATTGCTGGTCGCGGTTTGCTTTATCGATCACCTTGCCCATTTCCGCAACAGAGTTGTTCTGGTCTTTTAATTTTCGGACATTAAATTCGACCGATTTACTTAGGTCCGCAATCACAGTCGACTTACCCGTGACTATATCTTCGGTATTTGACAATTTTTTCCAAGCTAGCCTGGTAAGTTATAATGCTATCAAGCTTGTCATTCAAACTGGTCGGGGCCGAGCGAACGAATGCCGCAAAGTCGTTTTCTTTGTGCGGAGACTCCGATTGCAGGGTCATCCGTAACCGATCCTGTCACTGACCGCGCCTTAAAGTGTTTGTTTGTCGCCCGCAGACATGGTAGCCAACGAACGATTATATAATCACAGGCAGGTGTGACGAGTATGGAACGAAGGTAGTGCAGCGATAATGGGTGACAATGGACTTGACGCAAATTAGTTCATTAAAAAATTTCACTTTTGACGCATGCTACTAATTCAGCTGAGGGTCTGCCTACACCAGTCCGTGCTCCATACCTTCAATGCAACGTCTTATCTCATTGCAAGATGTTGACAACTCAAAGAATCCGAATTGAATGCAACGTTGTATGAGGATAAGGTACACCGCTTACCGCTGAAGGCACACCGTTTCTACACTGTTACATGCATACATGGACACTCACACGCACGCACGCACGCACACACTTACACACACACACACACACACACACACACACACACACACACACACACACACACACACACACACACACACACACACACACACACACACACACACACACACACACACCACACACACACACACATACAAACATACGAACATAGTTGCGTATGTACGTACATACATACTTACGTAATTATACACTTACGTACACCTGTATATGGTTTCACTCGTGCTTACGTACATAATTATATAAATATGTACATTGTTACCTACAAACATACATGGATTATACACATTGTGGGAATAAATACGGAATACTGTAATTAGCCTTTGTTGTTTATAAATAGAAATCACTACCCACGCGCCGTTTATAAAATATAATTTAAGCTTCGTTAACCCGCCGTTTAGAATGCGCCACCGACTTTGGAACATCGATGGTCACAGATGTAATTACACTGCTGAAATTCCAGCGATGATTACGGCTAGCGAAAACAATTAAGAGAACACCACCGCGACGGTCGCGGCTAGGAAAAAAACAGTTCAGATAAGGGACGCCAATCAGCACCCAACACCCCTACTACGTTACGGTGTTTGAGTCTAGTTAATTAATTGGAATTTCAGCAATGTAATTACATATGTGACCATCGATGTTCCAACGTTGGTAGCGCATTCTAAACGGCGGGTTACCGAAGCTTATTTATGTACTATGTACGTATGTAAGTAAGTATTAATGATACCATACACGTAAGTGTATAATTATGTACGTACGTATGTATGTATGTATATAGGCAACTATGTTCCACACACACCACACACCCACACCAACACCCACACGCACACGCAAACACACACACACGCACACGCACACGCACACGCACACGCACACGCACACACGCACACACGCACACACGCACACACATCCTGACGCACATACACGCACGCGCCTACACCAAACTACACCAACACGGACACAAACACAGACACAACATATCACGCACACATACACCCAAACCCACACGCACACATATACACACACACCACACAAACACACCCACCCACACATACACGCAGACATACACACACACACACACACACACACACACACACACACACACACACACACACACACACACACACACACACACACACACACACACACACACACACACACACACACACACACACACACACACACACACACACACACACACACACACACACACACACACATATGTGTATCATATAACGATGTATTCAGAATGCTCCTGCAATGACCTACGTATTGCAATGCATCTCATATGTTGGCTTGCTAAAGTCACAGTATAACGCGTCACGTTGTCAAGATGTCATACTTGTGTTTATGCAATAACCAACACAAGCCCATTGTAGTTTGAGAATTGAAATTGGCCAAAGGATGACGTTTTTATTGGAAAGTGGATTGCTTCTAATGCAGCCACTTTTGGGCATAAAGATAGTAGGCATGTGATGTATAACATGCAAACCAGATGGGAAACTGAACCCTTGTACAGCCCCATCAAAGTTTCTCAGGCACACATTCCTACAACATGACGACAATATACAGACATACATTATTTGTCGCTATAGAAGTATAAAACCACTATGAATATAAACCTAAGCAAACAATACAAACATTCCACCACCAATAGACACATGCAATTACAAAAAGGTGGGGCCATTCCGCCTATCCTGTATAAACATAAGGAAAAATATATACCGTTTGTAAAACAAAAAGCCTGTCGACGCACCAAAACCCAACACATTCAAGAATTTGGGATATGCCCTGTGTTAACTCCGAAATTTGGGAAAGCGTTGCGGCATTTTCCAACTTCTTTTTTTACCAACGGTGTACAGTAGTTGTATAACTAAACGTGCCTAGGCAAAAAGGTGGGGAGGAGGGCGGATTTAGAAATATCAGGATATACACGACATGACACACAGATCCCTAACGCGCAAGTGGCGGCTTAACCGGTAATCCAAATCGTAGGCTGGGGCCTAATCCTGGCATGTCATGATTGGCTGAAGGCGCTGGGCGGTTTTATTAAGCCAGACAGCTGGAAGTAATTATCGCCTCAGCCTGTTACCTCACTACCCGCACTAGGCCTGTCCTGGCCATTGCATAAAATACAGTATGCTCTGCGTTCATACCTTCATTTATGCAATAACCAACACAAGCCCATTGTAGTTTGAGAATTGAAATTGGCCAAAGGATGACGTTTTTATTGGAAAGTGGATTGCTTCTAATGCAGCCACTTTTGGGCATAAAGATAGTAGGAATGTGATGTATAACATGCAAACCAGATGGGAAACTGAACCCTTGTACAGCCCCATCAAAGTTTCTCAGGCACACATTCCTACAACATGACGACAATATACAGACATACATTATTTGTCGCTATAGAAGTATAAAACCACTATGAGTATAAACCTAAGCAAACAATACAAACATTCCACCACCAATAGACACATGCAATTACAAAAAGGTGGGGCCATTCCGCCACAAGGTCACCAAGAGGAACCTGTGACCACCCCACCGTATGAAACAACGCAGGCCCTGTGTAGATTTAAATAGGCTAAATTAACGACATTTCCTTTTATTATTTAACAAAGTTGATGTATCCATCATTAAAGCAATCATATCATATATTCACAGCAAGCATGCCGGCTCCAATGGTATTGCTACAGAATACCTTCAATTCATCGATCTGTTAATAGTTTCATTAATAGTTATAACAATATTCTTTAATTGTGTCAGCTGTTAACTATATTCTTACTGGCTAGTATTTACAATTCACACCGCATCGGGGGGTTACTCCGCCTTCCTGCTTGTAGTTGTATCCCTAGTTTATCCGCCGCATACAAAACTGTTTGCGCCACTACACGTCACAAACGTACGTGTTTACCTTTCTGTTTAGAATCAAAAACAGTAAAATTTTCTCTCTGTCATACTCAATGACTTACGTTGGCCGTCTCGCATTAAAGAGCATCGGGAAATGATTTTGAACGTTCACAACAATCTTTCAAAAAGTATTACTACTAATTATTGTATGTGCCATTTATGTCAACAGATCGTTGTTCTCACGTGTGCCTGAAATAAAATATATACAGATTAATTGTATGATTATATAATGATTGCATTAAACACATAACCAAAATGGCCTTGATAGTCATAGAATACTAACAGAATCTACCATAATAATTTCCCCTGTTATTCCTGTCATATGTAACTAACATCATTCTTGCAATGACGAAATTATATTGTGCATATCTTAATACTATCAACAAAGTATAACTGCAATAAAACGTTACGCACGATGCGTAGAAAATAATGGCAGATCAGTCGACACTGGGGCGAAACAAGACCCTTGGATAAGGACACGTGGTGCTATTAGCTTAAACTTTAAATGCCAACATACTTATGATAGTGAAGCAAGCTTAGATAGTTATTTCTTTTAAATACCTGCAGTACGCCTACTACGTCTGGCGCGTGACCTTCGCGAACAACTGCCAATATTGAGCAAACTGTTAAGTCACCCTCATTCCGTTCTCAAAACTCAACGTTGTTGGTCACACAAGTCAAATCTGTATCGACTACAATTTTGGAGTCATGTCCGTCACAAGAGAAACTCCCAGACCGAATTTCACGAAGAAGTATTCATAGTCACGATCTTCGTTTTCTCTTATTTATTTTTGAGTTATGTAATCATCGTGGAACACACGCAATAGTACGATCGAACTTTTTATGAAACAGGTCCCGATTGACGCAGCTAAAGGCGCGTGTCTTCGAAGACATTGTTATTGCCATTCTGTGGACTGGCAGTACCGCAATTGACGACCCTTATCTGGGTACGTCTTCCTTTCGGCCTGCGCCTCCGTCCATCGACTTCTGGGTCCATCGACACGGTCTGGACCAGCACGTGTCGAAAACGTTTGTTGAAGACGGCGTAGATGAAGAAGTTGACGGCCGAGTTTAGTACAACGAGCGTGTTTGAGACGGGCCGGAGATAAAACAGGTAGCCGTCGCATTTCCTTGCCTGGAACGATGCCACGTTCGACATGAGCTTGTTGATGAACGCTGGTATTTGGCAGATGATAAGGACAATGATGATGGTGATGAGAGCGAATGTGACATTGTTGTCATCCTGCTGGCGAGAAGTCAACATCTCCGCGCGGTTCCGTCGCCTCGCCTTCAACGTTTTGATTAGGCGAATGTTCAACACAGTCAATGTAAACAAGGGCAGACCCAGGATAAATACAGGCCATATTACGTTGTGGTAGACTATGCGATACAACTTATCCTCCCCGAGTTTCGTTTCGAGTGCGAATGGTGTGTGCGACGTGCCGTTGTCATTCGTCACGTAACTGATGCGCCATTCGGCAAATTTCGGGATGTTGAACAGGACAGCGAGTAGAAGCACGAATGCCAACTGTTTCTTCACCTTCGAAACGGTGCACAACCGCAACGCCTTAAGCGGGAAACACACGGCGATGTAACGGTTGACGGCGACCAGTACGACTACCCATATAGAGGCTGTCTGAACTATTAATAACAACGGCATTAAGTATACAATCAAGTAACAATACACTTGCAGGTAAACCTGCTTCCATGCCGCATATAATTTAACAAATGAAAGCACCGCGAATAACGGAATTACAAGCACCAGCAGGGTTAAGTCGACGAGCGCCAGACTCTGGAAGAGAAACGATGCCGGCGTCTTGATATTGTCTTTCCAGAAGACGACGAAAGCGAGGCTGTTACCGACACCGCCGACAACAATGACCGTTCCCATAACGACACTGTATACTAGGAAGTTGTAGGCATTGCAGTACCTCAGTGGCAGCGCCAAATTGTCATCAACGTCAAACTTATTCCACGAATTGTTTGCTTCTCCTGCCATCGCTGTTGCGCTCACGCAACACTCGCTGTCCTCAACGACAAACTGTGAGCACTGAGAAGAGAAGACATCGACTCGAACTGACGTGGCGCGCGGCAGTGGAGCTGGCAGTTGCGGACACGAGGCGTGTACACAAGACTCCGGATCAACGACCTCGAGCTACTCTTCACAGCCGCGTTGTCACTCAAATCCAACGGCTCATCCCGCCTATGATATGATAACTGACATAATTTTATACAGAGGGGAGTCCGCCAAATACATGGCTCTGATCAATGTAGGCCCCTGTGATTATTGGTTCATTCGATCCGTATAGACAGTTTACGTCCATGCAAGTAATATAACTGCACATATGTTTCGTATACAGGTTATATCATCTGCGTAGAAATGACGCACGCAAGTCATGTTAGAAATCCGCTAGAGCCCACAGACCGCACTGGTACGCGCTGTTGTGGGTTGGCGAAGTAGTCTAGATCGTCTCTGTACGGAAAGTGCACCAGTCCTTTCCTCGATCGGCGTCGTAGGCGTCTCTACGTGTAATAACACACATACACGCACCGATGTTTATCTACGTAGGTCGCAGCATGTGTAAGTGTAAGCAGTGACTGCAGAAGTATACTATGCTGTACGAAAACTGGTTTGTTTCATGTTTTATCAGTTAGACGGTTTAACAGAAGTCAGGATTTAGAAGGAGGTGCATACATACATACATACATACATACATACATACATACACACACACATACGTACATACAAATATATATATTATATATATATAATATTTATATATGCGAAGTTCTAATTTATTAGAATGATCTTTATGTGGATGCTAGGGAGTAACCTGTCTTGCCCGAACAAATGGACTGGTCCAGCAAGAGCATGCTGGGAAGTAATGAAGTACAGCTGGCTCGGTCACTTCGAATTCTCCGCCAGCAAAGACAGTCCATTTTTAAGAGGGCAATTTCAATTTTTTTGTTGTTATCTGGGTTATTAGCTTGTTATCTGTATTGACCACACGTTGATTTCAATGAGTGGCACAATTGGTGGGGACACACGGTGCGGTGAACTTGAATCTCGATTCTTCCTCGTGTTATCGCATTACTGATAATTACTCGTGCGATCTAATTTCCTTTGTTTATTCGAAATTCGAATGGCTATATCAATGGCGGGCACCCCAGGGTCCGCACAGGCACGTATTTCCTCACCCAAACATGTTCTATCTGTGGGTGACAGTTTCGTGACGCGATTCTCACGGTATTGTAGCCGTCGCAACATTATTAATTGTGGCATCCGTCATGAGATGGTTAATTTCTCGTCGTTCGGGAAAATAGGGTGCGGGGATTCCGTTTGTCCGAGACGGGGCTCCCCAGATAGCAGCTGTCCATGCACAGCATGTGATTCTGAAAATCGCAGAACGCACCAATATTTCAAAATCCGTCACCAGATTGGGGCGAAATTGAGGGGTGTCAGGTTTGGGTGGATTTTTCTGAAAACTGAGGTAAGAGAATTTTACGAGTTTTCCACAGCACTTGTGTCAATGGAGGTTAGTGACACTGTTAGTATTACATCTAAAAGAAGTTTTAAAAGTAATTAATAAGCCAGTTATTATGTGATATGCATGGAAAATAAAGTGATAATTTTGGTGGCGTGAAAGTTAAAAAGTACATTCCAAGCATGTTCTATGATACTGAGTACCACGAAAGCTTGTGTAAAAAGTGTGTATGTGTCAGGGTGTGGAGTTTCTTTTAAATCTACATCATGTGCAACAATATTGACATATTTTCAGTAGGATGAATTTCGCCTTAGTTATATCATTTATATTTTTGTAAGCGACATCTATAAATGCGTGTTTCATAACCCCAATACTAACGTGGGTGTTTCTGCTGTTCCAACTTGTCCTTCCTAATTATATGGCACTTATATATATCATACTTGGATCGCACAATAAGCAATAATGGGCAAGCAGGCAACATTTTTATTCCACCCCCCCCCTAACGCGGCCCTAATTTTAGTGAAATGTTGGCCACCATAGGAAGCAAGTTGTCCACACACTTCTACTAATCAGGCATCTAGCACCTATTTTTATAGCAACATCCATACACTAACTGAGACAAGAAGAACAATTGAGAATCTACATAAATATACCACGAACGTAACAGAGAATAACATAACACTGTGTGACTCTCCAAATGTGCAGCGACCGCAATGATCCGAATTAGTTCATTTTTAGCCATAAAAATTAAAACTGGTCACCTAAGAGAAGGGTCATATGTTGAAATTGTGTACATGGACTGGCATGCTATCATTTTCAACGATCATGTGCTTTTCAGATGTAATATAACCGAATCATACCAAAGTTTGCACAAGGCAAGGCAGCTTAAACTAACTGTAGGCTGACGTCAACTACTCTGACAAGAAGCTGTTTTTACCATTGGTATTTTGTACGTTATATCCGTATATTTAACATCAGAAATGTTTGTTAGTACCCTTGTAAGAATTTGGCGATGTTTGAATAAAATATGATTAGGACAATGGACTCGTTGATGTACTTGGAGAGATACTGGGTGCCACAACTGTCAACAACCTTTATCACGTGTCTTGGATGTCCTTGTCAAACGTTTGTTTCTTTCTGAAATTAACTATTTTGCCAGTAGTATCTCTTGTTTCCAATAATGTGTGTACATCAGCGAAATATATAGTGGCCAAGTAATTGACGTGTGGCGATGTTTGGACACTCTGTATCAAGCAGAGATCTGCGCTTGTGTAAAAGTATGACTATTTTAAGGGGGGTTAGGACAACAATTTGTGTGACGCAAGATACACGTTCCACTGGGCATCCCAGTTTTGGTTTCATAATGTACTATGTATATACCTCAATTTACACCCAGCATTTTAGCCCGTTATCTACAATATAATTGTAGTTACCATCAAAAGACGCCTCTGTGCCTTTCAATATTGTGAATATTGTTGAAATGCCTGGCTTGTGCTTTTGACACCTACTGGTGTCGCACACGAGTGACATATAGTTCATGATTGCATCAGATTATTTAGCATAGTTTGTGGGCATTACGTAATACAAAAATTCGTGAAGATTTGCAACGTGCATGTCCAATAAAATGCTGCTTAAAATAATGATTTTGTGTATTTTTTGCAAAAGAATACATTTTATGAAAAATTACTAAAAAATATATTTCTTTAATATTCTATATATTTTATTCCCATATTTCCATATTTCTTTAATATTTTATTCCCATATTTCCATATTTCTTTAATATTCTATATATTTTATTCCCATATCGGTAAGATACTGTGTTGGCCTGTGTTGGCCTGTATGCTGTGCTCAGTACCATTCATACCAGGCAAACGTCGTATGTAATATAAAGTACCGAATAAGCATGTTTAAACCAACTCAAGGCGCTGTTTAGCTTGGAGGTGTGCACAGTTTGATGACGCATATTTTAATTGTTACTGAGACACACCGAAAGAGTGCCCTTGAAAATACCGTTTTGGTGTCATGTGTGAATTTTTTGTTCGAGCACTTTGGCATGGCACATGTCAGTCCAGTGAATACTGAATGTACTACTACATTAGATCTTTCACGAGGTAGCAATAAACATACGCTAGTCGCTCGCGTATTCGCACAGTGGCTATTTTGCAGAACGCACCAATATTTCAAAATCCGTCACCAGATTGGGGCGAAATTGAGGGGTGTCAGGTTTGGGTGGATTTTTCTGAAAACTGAGGTAAGAGAATTTTACGAGTTTTCCACAGCACTTGTGTCAATGGAGGTTAAATATGCTGTGAAATTTTCAAGAAATTTTTTCGTAAAATTTAGCAGGAAATGAAGGAAACGTTATAATGGCCGCCTATGTAAAATTTAAATGTGGTGTTACCCCTTTAGTTGACTAGGTACACCAGGAGTTAAGGCGCTTAATTGCATTCTTTCCAAAATCATCTTTTGGAAGCATCGTGGAATGCTCTTGGATTAAGTTTTGTCGTTGTACGATGAAGGCGCACACATCGCGGCAGCCGGCGAAAGGCTATATTAGCGCTCCATTCGGGGAGCGGTACTCTACCTATGAAAGCGATACGCTGATATAGATATACGGTCAGGTTCTCTGGCATCCCTTCACATTTGTGCAATTCAATGATACATATACAAATGTTGTAATTAATCTCAATTTCAGTCATGTTTGACGCTATTGAGGCAACATTAACCTATGTAAGAGTGCAAATGTTAACTTTTCAGGTAGAGATCGGTTTATACAAAGTCAGGTTTCCATGTATTGTCAATCCAAAGAGACTGTCGGTTGTGCCAGTTACCAACATTTGCAAGATGAGGTAGGGAGTATGTGTATATATCATTTGGTCTTACCCATGCATGATTCTATTCAGGTTAAAACAAATGTGTCTATTCAGTTGAATGTCAACATTGCTGGGCGACGTAGCCATTCAGGCTCACCCATGTGGAATCGTATTACATGCTAAAACAAACGTGCATATCCCTTTGAATTTTTTAGCATTGTTGGGCGAAGTCAGTGAATATATGTATCCATTCAGTTTTACCATTGTGGAATCGTATTACATACAAAATAAAACAAACGTGCATATCCGTTTGATTGTTTGCATTATTGGGCGAGGTAAGTGTACGTGTGTACCCATTCACCCATTTGGGCTCGTACTGCATGTAAAAATCAACGTGTATATTTGTAGACTCTTAGCTTTGGTGTGCTAGGTGGGTGCTTGTGTTTATCCATCCAGCTTCACCCATGGGAACTCTATTACATGTTCAGGAAAACGTGTATATCTGTTTGATTTTCAGCATTGTGTGGTGGCATAGATGAATGGGTATCCATTCAGCCTCACCAATATGTCATATTATGAGCATTCTACATACCATAGATGAATGGGTATCCATTCAGCCTCACCAATATGTCATATTATGAGCATTCTACATACCATAGATGAATGGATATCCATTCAGCCTCACCAATATGTCATATTATGAGCATTCTACATACCATAGATGAATGGGTATCCATTCAGCCTCACCAATATGTCATATTATAAGCATTCTACATACCATAGATGAATGGGTATCCATTCAGCCTCACCAATATGTCATATTATGAGCATTCTACATACCATAGATGAATGGGTATCTATTCAGCCTCACCAATATGTCATATTATGAGCATTCTACATACCATAGATGAATGGGTATCCATTCAGCCTCACCAATATGTCATATTATGAGCATTCTACATAACTTAGATGAATGGGTATCCATTCAGCCTCACCAATATGTGATCATATTATGAGCATTCTACATACCATAGTTCGGTCAGAACAAAGTCATTTCAGTTTTGGGGTTGGTGATACCACCACAAATACAACAAATTATGAATACTGTCCAAGATATGAGTCTATTCCTTAGCTAATTGGTAGTTCGTTAGGATATCTTCAGTATAATACCAATTGTTTGCAATTGTGTTTACAATCAGGAGACCATTAACAATTCACTCATTGCAGGTGTTGTTATGACTACATACATTATTATTACATACTGATCATTCTTCTGTTAGGTACATCCACTTACTAAATATAAGATAAGTGTTCACAATTTCACGGGCTTGGAATATTTTATAGTTCAGGTATTGGTTGCTTTACATCCGACATCTTGGCAGTCATTAACTAAATTCAGTACGGCACAGGAACTTCAGTCACGGATTCAGGACAGGATGACAGTCGTGTATCAGCATGAGTGGTCATTGATTCATGTGTATTTAATACACTCTGTACGACATGTATAATTATGCTTACACAGTTTGTTATGTATTATATCCTTCACAGTTGGCAATTGCACCTCCTTGCGGTTTGTTTTTGTTTTTTGGTTATTGTTCCAGATTTGAAATGCCACGAGGTTGCGCTATCTGGTGGGGGCATGCAACCGCGGCAGCGCCAAACTGTGGTCGCCTCTGCAATGGGAGGACCGGCGTGACAGCTGTCCTGTGAAACATCGCCATGCGGCCATCTGCGCTATTGTCACTAACACTTCCGAGCCAGATCCCATTGTTGCTGTGGCAGATGCCATTGCGACAGCAGTGATGGCGAAACTGGAAGCGTCAGGGCATTTGCTGCTAGCCCCAGCGGACCGGAACTTCCACTGGACGGTGAGGTTGGTCAGCCAATCGAAGAAATAGACTCGTATCACACACATAATTATATATATATATATGTGTGTGTGTGTGTGTGTGTGTGTACGTACGTACGTACGTACATATACACATACATGCATAAATACATATATTTATATATATATATATATATATAATTATGTATACGTCTGTGCATTGCCCTGCGACCACGCAGAGCAAGCGTATTCCAGCGTGGGCCCAACTACCGTCATATATTCGTTAGAAGGTCTTCTACGGGAATACCTGACCATTTGAACTGGAGCAGTAGAAACAGGCTCTTGCCTCCTTTTTTGTGTGATTTCACCAACGTGTACGTCCGATTTCAAGTTGCTGGTGACAGTGATAGTTTCAGTTCCGTTAATTTGTATGGATTGGAAATTTTTCCTTGTTTTGCAACAATCATTAGTATGCTCTTTTGTCTTACAATGATTACTTTTCATGTCATTTGGCGTTGCCCGTCTGTACGCCATATCGGCTGCTTCCTGGAGGTTTGATGCCTGGGTGGCTGATCCAGTGTAGACAATGCATACGTCATCGTCGTATTTGTAAGACTCACACGCTGTTTGCAGATCGTTTATCATGAGGACGAAAAGTACGGGGCCTAGTTTTGTGCCTCCAGGAACACCTCCATGGATGCGATTCCAGTTGGATGCCATGTTACACAGCTTGACTTGTTATGTCCTTTCGGAAATCCATTTCGTTAGTATATTTGGGAGACCAAAACTGGTGAGTTTTTGAAGTAGACCCTTGTGATTGATTACGTCAAATGCCTTAAAGAAGTCAAGTAATAGTATCCTAGCAAACTGCTTGGACGAATCTGTGCTTGTATAACACTGGTGCAGTAGATCGACGAGAGCATGTGTAGTGGATGACTTCTTAAAGGAGCCATATTGGTTCGGGTCAATTTTGTGTTGTACAACGTCCCAGACCCATTTCACTATACACGCTTCCATTTAAGGAGACTGGTCTGATATCCGTTCCGATATGCTCTGATGGTTGCTTTTTAATAATAATAATAATAAACTTTATTTATACACCATCAAATCCGGGACTAATGACCCCCGTTCTCGGGTGTTTACAAATTGCCAATCATCTAAGAAGCATAAAAACACTTTTAAGAGAATAAATAAGAAAATAAATTAAATTACCAAACAATATCCTAGTATATAGTGTATGCATATATATATAAGCCTAAGTATAGTAAAATTACGGGTAAATGCAATGGTAAAATAAACGATTAGCAAAAGTGCTGAACAGCTGAACCTACTGGAGAAAAAAATATATATATAAATAAATACAAAATAAATAAAATAAAAGCCTAATTTACATTACATAATTTGATTAGATACTAAAATGTGATTCTGAGATAAATAAGACTAAAATGTATTAAAACTATATGCATGAATAAAGCAAAGGTTAAATGATGTCTGGTTATATTAGTTTGAGAACAGAAATGTCTTCAATAATTTTCCAAACTGACTAGTGTTCTCAATCGCGCGTAGTTCCAGAGGCAGTGAGTTCCACAATGTCGGCCCAGCACATGCAAATGCCCGGCGACCATAACGTTCTAGGGTTACGCGTGGAACATTCAAAAGCAGACCACCGCCAGAGCGTAGGGTCCTGCGTGGTGCGTAACGATATAGCAGTGACACGAGATACACTGGCGTGCCTGCATACAGTGCCGTGTGTACAACCATGAGTAACTTGTACTCGATGCGCTTTCTCACTGGGAGCCAGTGTAGCTGTTGTAGGACCGCAGTGATAGATCGCCGGTCACCTCGTCGAAGTTGCATCACAACACGAGCGGTTGACCGTTGGACTCTCTCTAGACGGTGCAGCAGACGGACAGGTATACCAAACAGCATCGCATTTCCATAATCAATTCTGGGGAGCGGACTGACGTTCGCAGAATGCCAGATACGTGGAACACGCCCCTCCCGAAGTGAGCTGTTGTAGATTGCAGCAACAGAACCAGCAAGCAAGGTGGATAACTCGTTAAGGACCCAGCTTGGTATAGAGTCCGGGCCAGGTGCTATACTGGTGCTAAGTTTGTGAAGGTGTTTTCCACCTCGTCAACCTAGATGATATATTCGGCGGGTATAGATGACACTTCAAGCTAAATGTAGTCATTGTCAGCACTCAGGGCAGGTGAATGTGGTTACTCACTGACTTAAAGAAGGCATGTATCCGTTGTCTGAATTGCTGATTACCTTCATACACTTGGTTGGTAAGGTGTCATTGCACCCAAGCAGGTCCTTCATGCTCTTCCACCAATTAGACACGCCATCCAGCTTTGTCTGGAATTGTGACTTTAATTATCAGTATGACAACTTTAGTGTACAATCGACAGTTGCACTGCACGGCTGACAAATGTATTACCCATTGCATTACTAGCGCGATATGAAACTTGTTAGACAGATCATTTCCGCACAGAGTTTTTTGTTGTTGTTATAAAGTAAACATTTCGAGCCATAATTTCAACAAAATATACAGTATCTTGGGGCATAAAACTCACTTTTTTGGGGAAAATAATTTCATCTGAAATTCCTTTTGCTGCAACTACTATCTATTATATACATAACCTAATTCATTATCTTAGCTATATACTCTCTATAGAGATTGCCAATGTTCAATGTCTCAGAAAAACGTTACAGCCATTGTAACAGAGGTCCTCAATGTTGACGCTTTGCCCTATGGGTGAAGCAACACGCTACCATTAAGATTTATGTGTTAATGAGGGTAATTAAGTTATTCCTTTCTCATTACCAAAGTTTTGGTATTATTGGTACATCTAGGCATAGCGGAAATTGGCTGCGTTTTTCATACTGTTTTTTTTATAATTTTCTTACGAATTGTGACCGGAATTGGTAATTAATTAGTATATCATTTAAAATTAAGAACTACTTTTAATATGATGTCTTTTTCAATTTGCAATTAATTTACACACTTTCAATCTCATATTTATGACTGATATAATACTTCCCACCTAGCTGTTCGTTTTCCATTACAAGTACTTGGCCTTTTTGCGCCACACGTTAAATTTTCAAACATAACCATTTGCATATTACTGTATTTTATCACAGGCACCCGCGGTATTCACAACTGTACAGATAATATATTTGTTTTATGAGTAAACCCATCACATTGTCTCAGTTTCCTAGGATTACATCACATTAAACCACTTTTGTGGTTACCAAATTTACACTTTGTAATGTGTACATTTTCGGTAATTGTCATGCGAATTTCTTTTGGTGTGACCGTATTCTAACCGAATGTCAAGAACCACATACTGTTCCATCTGGCTATCTCGAAATTTCTTATTTTCGAGCCATATAGCTAGACACGGGGTGGTTGTTATGCCCCTAAACCAGGCGTTTTGTCTCGAGCTACTCCACTGCAGGATGTCTCACGCTGCATGTGTTCGGCATTCATTTTGATTGCTTGACGGCCCTTGTTGCTAGGCAGTAGATAAGTACAACAATTAGGTACAACGAATATCATCGTGACCACATCCGGAAGATCCGGGATCATTCATTCAATGTTATTCTCACGCAAAGAAATGGTATCCATGATGACGATTGATAGTGGCGCCATCTAACGGACACTGGATAACAGAGGTTATGTATCGCACGAATTGTACGCACGGAAACATTAGCCAAACAATGTGGCTAATTCTGGTGGACACCTTTCCATGAATTAGGTAAGATATTGTGCAATTTATCTTACGTACTACAACGATTAACGTCCTGTGAAGATTACACTTAGCAAGTATGCACTTCATTATATAGTAGCGTGAATATGTTTAAAAATAAAATCGACACATACCTCAGACGGGCGGGATACACATAGATAAAAGGGTCGGACTCTCGATAAGCCAAGGGCTTCCTTGTCCACCTGCCACCTAGAGTTAATTCTCTGGGTGGCAATCTTGTTAAATCTTGTTAAATTATGACAAACACAACTATCCAGGTTAAGACTCGTTTGACGTCGTGGTTTTTGATACAAATTAATAATAATTAATACATGGACAGTGGTTAGGCCATTGACTCCATTCTCGTGACGATAATAACACAATAATATTGTATAATTTTTTGCAATCATCAGATTGAATAAAAATAAACCTTACTAGAACATCGGTACACATATACAGTTGTTAAAATGTATAATGACGTAAATATAATTAAGATATATATCAACAGTAATAGATTCAAATAAAATAAAAAGGTGTTGTTATCAATAATATGGAATAATTTCCCTCACGGCAATCACGACGTACGTAGGAAAGAATGACTAATACTGGAACCAGTTGATCAAAGAGTGTTTTGCCCTGTTTGTTTTTGCTTTTGGTAACGGATAGCAGGAAAACGTCGCATGTTATGTTTTACGTTGTATGTTTCGAAATCACATAGATTTCGACGCAGCACTTATTCCCCACTCAGGAGAGGCTCCCCATAGGTTGTTAATCACTTTGCCCACGCCTGCATAGTGTTTGGACTCATAGTCAGCCTGAGGAAGTCGGACGTCATAGCGTGGAATACTAGTCTAGTCCCTTCTATGGAATCAGTTACTACACCCTGTAGGTAATAGAAGACTAAACCTACCTCGGGTCAAACACATCTAACACCCTTTCGCTGGACACTGAGATAAACAGGCGCATCGGAAAAACCACAGTCACTATGGCCAAGCTGACCAAAAGAGTATGGGAAAACAAGATGCTCACTAAGAACACCAAGATGAGAATCTACCAGGCTTGTGTGCTCACCACCCTCCTCTACGGCAGTGAATCGTGAACCACCTACATGCGCCACAAGCGCCGCCTCAACACCTTGTATTGTACTAGTATCTAGTAGTATCCCCTGCATGTACTCACTGCTGAGCCAGATAAGTCTTGCTGGCTTGGCCACGTATGGTGGATGCTTGCCGAAAGACATCCTATATGGACAACTCGCCACTGGCGCGAGGCCAGTGGGACGCCCAGAGATGACGGGAACCCAGTCCGAAGACTTTACGTTCACCACTACTCGCTGGGATCGGGATGTCAGGAAGTTTTGTTTCCACAACAGTAGGGGGCCTCGAATTCCATAGTGGTGAAGTTTGTGTAGTAATTGTTGGTGGGGGACTCGGTTAAATGCCTTGGAGAAGTCAAGAATCACTGCGTCAACTTGTTGGCGATTATCTAGGGATTTAACAAGGTCTTGGGTTGTGATAATTAGTTGTGATTCACAGGAACGGCCGGGTCTGAAACCATGCTGGGCATCTGTAAAAATACTGCAATTAACATAATGCTCCATGACTTGGTTGAATATCATGTGTTCAATCAACTTGCAGCAGATTTATGTGATAGATATAGGGCGATAATTGGATGGTGTGGCCCTGTCTCCTTTCTTGTAAATTGGGGTGATGTTTGCAAGTCTCCAGTCTGATGGGATTAGAACTGTGTCCAATCACTGCTGAAATATGGTTGTTAATATTGGAGAGATTTCAACTGCAAGGTCTTTCAATATACGAGCAGGGAGGCATCTGGTCCAGTGGCTTTGTCAGTCTTCAGTTATTGAAGCAGTTTGAGAACACCATCCGGAGTTACTGTGATGTGATGGATTGGCGGATAGTAATAATAATAATAACAATGAAATCTTGTATAGTGCCGGTATCCGCCGTAGAGGCGCCCATGGCGCTTGCACAGTATTTGACCATTGGTGACTTTAAAGTAGTAATTGTAAGAATTGTAAAAGCACTATTCTAAAATATAATAAGAGCAACGTTCTACAAATTGTAAAATGAGTAATTAATTATACATAATAAAATCAATAAAAGTATCGTTCTCAGTGTAATGTAGACTCGTTAATACCACCTTTATATAAATCTATATCTAGTATACATAATAAATGTTATGATATTATAAGTAATGTAATACATAATAAATATAATAACATTATATTCATAAATAGTATATTATATTAGTGATGGATGTTCAGGTTCGTTTATGATTGGTAGGTTGGAGGTGTTTTCATTTCCGAAGGCTGAACGAAATTGTTCATTGAAAGTGTTAGCGTTCCCTTTGCTGTCAAAGATTACGTTAGATCCGTTTTTTAAGGAAGAGCTATTGACCGAGTCTTGTTTCTTTGATTTAATGAAGCGTCATAAAGCTTTGTTTGATTTATCATCAGCGTCTTCGAACATATTGTTTAGGAAGGACCAGTATTTGTGGCGCTGTTTCTTTTCGGTTTCTTTTTGACAGTCTTTGTAAGTCGTCCATTCTTCATTACTGTTTGATGTTTGTGCTCTGTTATACATTCTTTGTTTCTTTTTACTAATTCGTCTGATCTCTCTAAAAATCCATGGGTTTATATGTTGGACACTTCGGGTATTGGGTACAAAACTGTCTAATCAACCGAATAATCAAAGCTGAGACCGAGTTTCGAAGCCGACTCACATGTTGACTTCAGTGTTAAATACGAACTCAGACTCTTTTCAAAGACTACGTCGTTGATGGATTCTAAATAATACTATTTTAATATGTTGTGTTGCGATAGATAACGTTGGACGGTAACTGATAATCAATCCAACCCAGCACAAAATAATGCCCAATCTAATGAAACGTCTGTTAATTGAAAACTCGAACTGCTAAGGTATGCGCATATAGTTCTAGGCCAGGGTAGGTAATATGACAATAATAATTACACGTTTTCGTTCCTGCTGAAAATAATACTATTTGAGATCTCATTTAAATTATGTTCAAGTAAAACTTATTTAGTCACACCAGGGGAAATATATACCCAAGCAGTCCAATAAACGTGTTATCTAGTGTCGAATGTTGTGTATGTGTGAGCAAACAATGATAAGATCAACATACCTATGTAACAATAAAACACCAGTAACAATATGTTGCTCACATTTTAATATAGTGATTTTCTTTGATGTTGTTATGTAGTAGAACTGACATTTCAATTATTATTTAACTTATTTAATTAACCTATTTATTTAGCTTATTAATTTAATGCGTTTAATTGTCTTTCAGACTCTTTTTTATCTTTACAAATAGTTTAAACATATACTTAGTTTTATCTTGTTAGTGCTTATAATCAGGTTTTGTTAACCCAGATATGTCAAGTACATTGCAAATAAAAACTACTAATTAAAACATTAATCCACGATAAAACATTAAATTATCAAAAATAGATACGCGAGCTGATCTATTTGCGATATTATGCAGCTAACAGTAGTTTTATCATATCATAAAATTAAACACAGTATTATTGTTCCTTAGTTTTTTCAAAAATGTTTCCTTTCGAAACACGTGTTCATGTAGGAAATTTTTATAATCTACTAGGAATATGTCCACGGTAAAGGTGCAAAGCTCTCATAAAGTCAGAAAATTAGGCCAGTAGAAGACATGTTTATGAATTTCGAAATACAACTACACACTACAGAAAGGAAGACATGCATGAAATGCCGCTGACACACAACTATGCGTCATACATTTTTATTACGGTCGATTCTAGTCATACACACTTACACCTAAAACTTAAAATGTCAATCTATAGCCCTTGTTCGTAACATTACGCGTGTTTTATGCGATTGTTTCGTACTACATAAACCATCCACCGATCAGATGTAAACGGTTTGAAAAGCTCGGAGCAATAGTAGAAAACACGCGTAACGTTGTATCGTAACTGTTGACAAATATTGGGGAATTAAACAAATAGAAAAACTTTCCTTTCCGGGGGTCGCAAACTAATACTTGAATAGTTGGTGGCCGAGAGGCGAATCATCTAGGCGGAATACATTACATACCCACAAACATGCGCGCACGCATGCATGCATGCACGTACGCACACATTAGCTCGATCTTAGTTACATTTATTTTCCTTTTTGTATATATACTGAGAAATTTACGATTTTCAGGGTATCACGCAAAACGCAGCGCTTTGAGTTTGATGTATTGAAACACCTTTATATGGCCTGTTTCACTGTATTACAATGTTGTACGTGATGTACGACATGGTGATAAAGTTGTTGACCTTTAATTTAATTAACAAATATGTAGGTCCTTTGACCAAATCATTTCCGTCACGGTTAATTTGTCAGATGGCA
Source organism: Escarpia spicata (assembly GCA_963995525.1). Taxonomy (NCBI): domain Eukaryota; kingdom Metazoa; phylum Annelida; class Polychaeta; order Sabellida; family Siboglinidae; genus Escarpia; species Escarpia spicata. Next base: position 18,578,356 of record OZ023213.1, read on the forward strand.
GACGTTATCGCCTCCTAGCAAATTGAAACCAAGCAAACTATGGCGTCACCTATTGAACGAGTTAACATTACTTATATACACACACCCGTGGAACACCAAACCACTCGTTTCATTAGCGCCATCTGATGAATGGGTCATATGGCAATATGTGTCCATGAACCACGCTTTAATTTAATTATCAAATGTGTAGGTCCTATTGCCAAATAATTACCGTCACTTTTAATAATTTGTTAGATGACAGACATTATCTCCTTCTAGCAAGTGGATACCAAGCAATCTGTGGCGTCACCTATTGAACGATTAAATATTATTATTACACACTCACCCTTGGAAGAATAAACCATTCGTTTAATTGGCGCCATCTGATGAATTTGTCACATGGCAATAATTTTCCATCAACCAGGCTTGCAAATATTGAAGTTGAGTGTCAAAGTGGGGGATTAATTCCCACTGAGATTTTCACTTACACCAATGCCTGACGCGTGACACATGTATGGTGGACACTTCAAATGAGTACCTTAATGCCTTTTTAGACACCATCATTAAACACAGCTACCATTTTCAAGCAAAATTCTTGTTATTCACAACTAATGTTCCACATGCTTTAGCTAAATTTCTTGTAAATAAAAAATGCTCACCATAAAATAATGTGTAAGTTACGTTATAACCATAGAATATATCACAGTAATTAATTTTAACGTTGCCATAGTGACCGATTAGTTTCATTATGGAAACGTGTTTTTCATTTCAGAATACACTGAGACCGCGCAGTGCACAGACATAATAGCCAATACTGTCAGTGCTGACGTGCCACTTACTTCGAATGTTTATACATAGACTGGTGTCGGCATAATCGTGGTAAATAACGCAACAGAAGAATCGGCCACATGCGACCCACCGAATGCAGCAGGGGCGCATATCTTAAGCCTCGGGCACGGATTTTACCGGTACTGACCAATGTTAATCAATAATATGTTGTTGCCAACTGCATAGGACCATCCTTCTCCTGACCAGAATCACATAGCCACCTATCAAAACCGAGGACTCAGTTATAGATGAAACTATAGATGAACTACCGATTTCGTCAGTATCTGGACTGGTGCAGCTGCCATACTTAAAGGGATTCTTTGATAATTTGTATCTCTTTGTAATGTACGCAATATTAGGTAATCCTGTTAATATGATTATTTCATGTAATTCTGTGCCTTTATTTCATTACAAAATTTTGTTTTAGTGTTCACTAATGACCCTGACAAAATATCGAAAAAATAACTCTGCGTACGCGGAGTTTCTACTTTGGGCCCACCTTCACAATCCTTATAAGGCATGCTCATGAATATTCTGGACTGTCCGTCAGACTTCGATTAGGTACGCCGAGTTAATAGATGCAAGAAATACGTCATCAACATGTGTGTATATGGATTAGCCACCGCCATGCGAACGAGTCGTGATCGATAAAATTATCAAAATGAAACGTGGACCAGCTGCTGTTTATGTCACAGATTCAGCAAAGAAAAGAAGAAAAAAATATGGAATAAACGGAGAATAAACATAGCGACAGTTCATCACAGACGGATTGTTTTAAAAGAAAAAACACCACCTCTCCATGCACGAAGCCGCCGATGGCGACGCCGATGTCATATTGAATGATTGGCATTGTTTTTGTTGGAATATAAAAACTATGGTACTACCATGTACCTTTTTACTAGGTACATCTGGCTATAAATTTTGAAGTAAAGTTTTAATGAAACGTTTAGATAACAAAAACTGACTGAAGCCGAGAAACATTCAGTAATGAAACCATTTTATTTGCACCATAAATCCAGCTGCTATATCCATAAATAGTATAAATACATTGTATATCACTATAAGAATTCACGATATTAAAATAGGACAGGTGGTTATGTACTTTCCTATCTACGTAAGGTTTAACTTTAGTTTGAAAAATGTAGATCTATAAAGAGCGTAACATTATTGTCGACAAAATATAAAAATATGTTGCATCAGTGTAAAAACATGTTTTATTTTGCACTGGGAATGGAATAATTATTTGTTCTGCCCATCATTTAGAGTAAAAGATATTGAATTTGTTTCTGTCGAACTCCTGTTTCGATAACGAATAAAATGGCCATTGTATGATGGAAATAAAGTTATAAAATTACAAAACTTTAAAAATAACGCATATTTTAAAACATTGCTTTCAGTCATCATTGGTGTATTTAGTTCAAGAACATCCCTAAAACATTTTGAATGTTGTGGAACATTTATATTTTATGAATTTTCAAAATTATTGTAAAAGCAACTTTGTCGACACCTTTTTATACACTACTACCAGTATAGTCCACATAACACAAACTTTTTTTCAGAAAATGTTGAAGAATATGCTGTAGATCACAACCGAAACATGATGAGCATAAGAAAGCATACATTTTATTTTGTACTCCTACTTTGCAACATAATGACGGGATGATGTGCATTTGGATGCACAAATCGATCGATTGCACAAATCCATTTGAAACGTAGTTATGTACATATTCCCAGCAGAAGCCACACGGAACTAGTGTGGCAGAACAAAGTCAGACATCTTCTTCACTACTGTGTCAGTTAACCTATTGTCTTATTAATAGCACGGCTATGCATTTTGATACACAAAGCTATTAGATGCACACATCTATTTGAAACTCGAAATGGGGTACAAGTTCCCAGTAAATGTCGCACAGAACAGAATGGGGCAGAACAATGTCAGACATCATATTATATGTCAGGTGACCCATTGTCCAATTAATGGCACTGTTAAGTAGAGCTCTTCAATTTCCTCTTTCCATCAGCTCAGCTATTTCCAATCTTCTTGCAAATAAACAAAGTTGAATTTAGGAAACTGAGCCTAAATATGAGTTAACTAACTGAACACTGTGTAGATTAATTCAGTTTAGATATTGGATTATTGGACTTATCACCAAGTGTACAACTGGCTAAATGGAAAAGAAATACAAGTGAACCTTGTTATATTGATTCAGTCAGACAAAAATCCCAATCCATTACTTTGGCCAACTTTTAACTTGCTTGTATGTAATTACCTGTATGCATTGGTCATATACAGTGCACTCCAGATAACTCGAACTCACATAAGTGAATTTTCGCTAAGTTAAGTAAATCTTTTCCTCCGTCCTGGGTAAAGGACCCAATAAGGGGACCTTCTAATAACTTTCTAGTTATCAGAAATTCCACTTATCAGTATTGTCATGGATCCCTGGTGGTTCGATCTTATCTAGAGTGCACTGTATGTTTTCCTTTATTTTGGCTCTAATAATTAATGTTGTATATAATTATACAATCTCGCAAAAAGTGTACAGTAACGGTAAAGTAACATGTCAAAAATAAATGTTTAATTTGTATGTTTTTAGAGAGTACTATAATAAGGGAATAAAACACATATTGCTTGAATTCATGTTATATTACATCCTGCTATCTATTTCCACGTCCACCAAGCCAAAAAAATCAAAACAATTCAATGAATTATAAATTCCACATTTTATACTGTGCATCCGGACATTTTCGAATATGCATATTTTTGGCGCGCTTTTCGGGATGCCGAGATGTTATGTCACTTATGACTCAAACTTGCATCAGGCCGACCCTTTGCATGCATTCAGAGCATGTTTACAAGTATAGCTTTTGGGTCTAAACGAGCGTCAGATTGAGTTATTGTGGAATATTCCGACGTAATACAAACACTAGTCATCACAGAGGAACAAGCAATTATCTTACGGTTCCATATGAATCGAATTTTATTCAAAACAACGAATGCGAGTGGGCCTACAAGTCGACTAAGTTTCGCCGAGCTTGGGCTCGTTTTCAGAATAATTGGAATGCAACCAACGGGAGATAATCTACACAAATAAACATACATAACAAACATATATTGTATCCAGCTACAGAAAGTAACGTGTATAATCTCATAATATCACTAGAATATCGAGCTGTCTGGCTATCAGTGTTATGTATGTTTATATAAATGTGTGTGTGTGTGTGTGTGTGGAGGGGGGGGGGGGGGGCGTGCGTGTGCGAGCGTGTGCGCACATGTGTGTATGCACGTGCGTGCGTGCGTGCGTGCGTGCGTGCGTATATGTCGATCTGTATGCATGAATACGCATGTATGTGTACATGTGTTCATGTGTGTACATATGCAGAGTACCTATACGTATGAATGTATTTACGAAGACTGTTCGTACATAGATATTCACCACTATCTATAGACAAGGCCTACTCAATCATACATTTCAGTGAACTGGTGCAACGTGGAGTGAACAAACTAAGGTTCGACACGGCAGCACATGATTCGAACACGGATCTCTCGATTGAGGGTCTTGTAATGTTTAGTGATCGATCGCCACGCGGCGTCGTGGTCACATGAACATTAAGCATTGAACATTGAAGTTTGACATTAACAATATTCTGTTTATATGTCATCACGTTATGTTCTACTGTAACATTGTCCTATTTGTGTTTTGTATTCAGTACGTTAGATACAGATTGTATCACTGAACAAATAATTTCCTTCGTTATAATTATGCATGTATTAATTACCACAATTTAGACGGCTCATAGCATACATGGCCTGGCCCTATGCAGTTATACAATTGCGATCTCGGATTAAAGTCTTGGCTTGGCTTCTACCATGAGGTTTACGCTGCGTGTTTTTCTTCAGCCCACGCATAAATCTTTAGAATTGTTGGGGTGTTGCAGGTATTACAGGTGTAGCAAGTGAATGGTGACGATAGGGGAATTGTCAGGTCTCGGACAAGATTGGGTATCGGTGAAGAGGAGATCATTAATTCTATCAGGACCACGTGAAGGTAATTTTTACTTTCGAGAAGATTTCTTTGCGTCTTTGCAAACAATTCTTGGTAGTGTCAAAGATAATGTGTTGTGCTTTGGGCCTCTGTCTAAGAATACGGAATGGCACATCGTGCTAAAGACAGAGGAGGGAAAAACAAGTTGTTGTCTGCCGGCCAGCTTAAAGTTAAGCGTGTGGCTTTCTGGGTGCGGTCGGCAGACAAGAGCCAATTCAAGGTGCGTGTGCACTGGGCACCACCATACTTGCCCAGTGAGTCCATAGTTTACAAACTGGAACAGTATGGGAAAGTTCAGTCGTTAGTGTTTGAGAAGTCGGTTGCAAAGTGGTTTGAGGGGGTCTGTACGGGGGGTTCGCAGTGTTATAATGACGGGGGATAAGGAAACGTTACCACATATTGTCCCCTTCGTCAGTGATCGCACAGGAGAAAAGTGTGAGGTGCTGTTGACCGTCACGGGTCGGCAGCCACTGTGTCTGCGTTGCAGGAAGGAAGGGCACTACCGCCGCGAGTGTAAAACCCCTTACTGCCAACACCACGGTCAGTATGGTCGCGCTATGGAAGACTGTTCGGCGGAGGGGTCATACGCAGGAGCACTGAGGGAGCAGACAGGTGAGGAACAATTGTGAGGGGCGGTCCCAGCCGTGGAAAACTACGTCACGACGTAAAAGTGCCCAGAAACGGAAGAGGGGAGAGATGGCTGCAAAGTCAGAGGACTCTTCCCCACCTTCCCCGGCCTCACCCCCTCCCCTGATTATTGTGGAAGAGTCCAATTCGGACTCTGAGAAATGTCAAACTAAAAAGAAATGTGCTGCTAGCACCAAACCTATATAAGATGTGAAATTTGTTCTTTTTACCTAAATGGCTGCCAAATTAAATTTTGCCAATATCAATTGTAAAGGTTTACGGGACTGGCATAAAAGAGAATTTATTATAAAATATTTAAGAGAAAAACAAATTGATATATGTTACCTTCAAGAAACACATTGTAATACAAAAATTCTTGGGAATTCTTGGAGACATGAATGGGGTGGGAACTGTTATTGGTCTTTCGGCAATAATAGGACGCGATTTGATTTAGACCAGGATTGTCCTTTAAAATTGTTTCCCTCTCTAGAAATAATGACGGTAGAATATTATCCTTATTAGTAAAATTTGGCGAACAGGTTATAAGATTAGCAGTTATATATGCTCCTGTAATTAATATAGACCGAAATAATTTCTTTTCTACTTTTGCAAATCATATACAAGGTCAATATCGTATAATTCTGGGAGGAGATTTTAACTGTGTATTAGACAGTGAATTTGATAAAAGTGGAGGAATTGATAGTTACGGTGAAACGAGAAGTAGAGTTCTTAAATCTGTCTGTGATGATTTTAATTTAGTTGACCCATTCCGGAGTTTATATCCCGGGAAGAAAGAATATACTTGGAGGAATTCGTTAAATACAATTTTTTGTAGACTTGATCGATTTTATGTGTCCAACTCTCTCTTACAAGACACAGTTTCTGTAGAACACATTGATATTCCTTATGTTATCACTGATCACAGTTTAGTTAGAATGGTTATTAAAACGGATGTTTCTGATATGCCTACATTTGGGCCAATTTATTGGAAATGTAATGTAAAGATTTTAAAGGATGAACATTTCCAAGCTGACTTCCCTGTCCTGTGGGAAACATTGGCGGAAGAGACTGACCAAAGCTCTGACTGTGGGAAAAGTGCAAAGGTGAGTTTAAACAGTTACTCATTGCACATTCTGTGAGATTAGGAAGAATTTACAAAGAAAAACAAAAGATGGCAAATTGGAATTTTCAAAACTTAACACAGCTAACTCGGGACACGAACCCACCAGATAACATAGAAGATCAAATATAAGACGCTCGTGAGGTTATTAATAATTTGTATACTGAAAAAGCAGAAGGATCAACAATTAGAGCCAAAGTGCAACATCTTGAATTGGATGAGAAACCAACCAGATATTTTCTACGAAAGGAAAAACAATCTGCTGAGTCAAAATTAATTAAGAAGCTGACTAGGGAAACAGGGGAGGTTATTACAGCAAATGAAGAAATTCAAGAAGAATGTCAAAATTTCTACAAAGATCTTTACAAATCTGAATCGATTGATGATTCTTTAAATGATTACTTTTTGAAAGATTTGCCGACAGTAAACCTTGAAACAGCTGTACAATGTGAAGGACCGATTACATTAGAAGAAATTAAGACTGCTTTGGGAAATATGTCAAATTACAAAACCCCAGGATTAGATGGGTTACTTAAAGAATTGTATACGTTTGCCATGCCGTATATTGGAGAGGCTTACACTAAATTACCCTCTTCTCAAAGACAAGGACTCATAACTCTTATAAGTAAAGATAAAGACAATCCAGATAAATTGAAGAACTGGAGGCCTATCTCGTTACTAAATGTTGATTATAAAATTCTTTCAAAAGTTTTAACAATGCGATTACGAATAATTTTAGGGAACATTGTTAATAGTGATAAAACTTGTTCTATCCCAGGTCGGACTATACAAGACAATGTCCACTTGATACGGAATATAATTGAATATACAAATAATAAAAATATGGCCGCTGCAATAATTTCCTTAGACCACTATAAGACCTTTGATATGGTTTCGCATGCATACTTGTTTAATGTACTACATGCATTTGGTTTAGGACCAGAGTTTATATCTTTGGTTAAACTCTTATACACAGACATCTCTAGTCAAATTTTGGTAAATGGGTTTATTACCAATTCGTTTCCAGCAAAAAGAAGTGTGCGACAATGTTGTAGCTTATCTCCTCTACTATATGTTCTATGTATGGAACCATTTGCACAATGTGTTCGCAGTAACCCTATGATTAAAGGAATTCCCCTACCTGGAACGGTGGAACAAGTAAAAATTTCACAGTATGCAGATGACACGAATTTATTTGTCAAGGATAATAGTTCAGTTAGAAAAATACTCATGGTAGTAGAATTATTTGAATTAGCATCAGGAGCCAAACTTAATAAACAGAAAACATTTGGAACATCGTTGGGAAAATGGAGAATCAGACAAGATCAGCCTTTTTGTTTAAATTGGTCCACCGAAGTGAAGAAATTATATGGGGTTTACCTTTGATCTGAATCTTCAGAAATGACTAACTGGACTAACATCCTTTCACGATTTCAAAAGACTATTAATTTGTTTTGTCAAAGAGATTTGTCATTTAAAGGCAGAAGCATAATTTTGCACACCGTTATTTGCAACTCCATATGGTATATTGGTAGTTTACTAGTAATGCCTGAGAATGTGGAGAAACAATTGAATAAGATGCTGTTTTCTTTCCTATGGGATAATAAGACGGAGTTAATTAAGAGAGAGAGAGACATTGCAAAACAGCTTTAAAATGGAGGTTTGAATATAGTCAATATTCGAATCAAATTGAATGCGTTATTAATCAAACATGTTATACAATTAGTTAAAGGTAACGAAGCTAAGTGGACTTTTTTGCAAGTTACTGGATAGGAATGCAACTCCGGAAATATAATTCTTCTCTAGCCGCTCTAACGAGGCCACACTCGGAAACTGCGCCGAAATTCTATTGTAATGTTATGCATGTTTTTCGGATGTTCCTCAGAGAAGTTCCGTCCTTTTGTGGAACTGAATCTGTCACTACGAAATTTATATATATCAAATTGTTTAAGGTTCACCCACCAAAAGTGGCGTCGATTTTTCCAACGATTGATTTCAGTGTTACCTGGGAGACTATACAATGTTCGTTTGTAGATCCTCGCTTCAGAGATGTGACATGGCGAATAGCGCATCAAGCGTTAATGACACAATACAAACTGTACACTTTAAGTCTTAGCTGGAATTCTAAATGTAACCTTTGTAACAAGACAATTGAATCCTTTTCTCATTTATTTTGTGAGTGTTCCATGGTAACACGTTGTTGGGCGTATGTTGAATTTGTATTGAAAGAATTAACTGGTTGCGCTGTCTGCATAACTCAGAAAACTGTTAACTTACGTATGTGAAATAAAAAATGGTGCAACCCTTAAGGAAATGTCAATTTTTGGTGACCTTGACTTGACCTTCACAGTTGACCTACATTCCACTTCTGACCTAGATTTGGTCCACAGCATGGGATTAATTCTTATTAATGACATCATTTAGCTGAAAATTAATTAGGTAATGCATGAGCACTGTTAACGTTTGAAGTATGAATATTGCCAATATAATGAATTTAATACTATTCAACCTTTAAACGGCTATTAGAACTTGACCTATTTATTTGACCTATATTTCACATTTGACCTATATACCTGAATTTATGGCATAATTAATTCATAAATGCACCTACTGGATGAATCATGATACAACCCTTTAGGAAATGTCAATTTTGGTGTCCTTGCCTTGACCTTCACACTTGACCTACATTCCATTTTGACCTACATTTGACCTACATACTGGGATTAATTCCATATAAATGACATAATTTAGGTGAACATGAATTAAGAAATTGGCAATTATCATTTGGGTGCAAAATTGCTAATATAATTACTTTAATGCTAAGTAAACTTGTAAATGGCTATTAGAAAACGACCTATTTATTTGACCTATATTTCACATTTGACGTATGTACTGAAATTAATGGCGTAATTAATTAATAAATGTGTACACTGGACGTTTGAGGGATTACAAAACATGATATCATTGAAAAAACCATCAAGGCAATTTATTATAACGTAAACAGTGCAGCACCATTCATAATATTTTACAAAGGTTAATGTCCAAAACACCAGGTTATTATATAAATGTTCATAATTTCACGATAGGTAACGTGCATAAGTCCGTGCAACATGCACTGAAGTTCATAACTTCACGATAGGTAACATGCGTAAGTCTGTGCAATATGCACCGAATTATAGTTCATAATTCACGATAAGTAATATGCATAAGTCCATGTAATATGCACTGAAGTTTGTAATTTGTGTGTGAAAGTCCACGAAAGTATGCACTGGGTTTGCTACGACACCAGCCACTTCTACCATGATCAGAGAACTCTGCCAGTTGCTGATGAGTCGACCCATGCAAGGAGCAATGTCTACAATTCTCAGTTGAATAGCAGCTTTCATTATGTGAGCATATTTTCACTGCACATAACTTTCAGTTGAGCAACGGATGTGAAGTAAGCATAACTATAGCTGCACTACCCATTTCTGCTGATATCACAGCTCTGCCAGTTGTTGAAGAACGGAAACATCCTAGTAGCGACGTCTACATTTCTCAAAGTCATGTAGCAATGTTCTTCAAGTGTGCTCATTGTTATTCCACGTAAATTTGAGTTGAGCAATGGATATGAAGCGACTATGATGCCAGACACTTCTGCAGAGCTCAAAGAGTTTTGTCAATTCCTGAAGAGTTGACCCATGCGAGCACTTGCCATTATTGACATTGGTGCAGGCCTACAGCTGTTTCCTGTTAGTCACAGTCTCGTGCGTAGGTAAGTCAGTAATTTGAAAATTTACTTTACAAATACAATAGCAATTTCTAAATAAATAAATATTCTTATAATATTTTAACAATGATGATTTCTAACTGAATCAGAATTAAAATTTGAAAAGTAAAGAAAAACAATTGCAAATTTTGAGCTGTATATATATGAATGAAAGGTTGTCTGCCAAGGAGGATTAAGACTTAACATGGATGGTTTATGCAACTGCAGTTGAAGTTATGTATACAGTGACGTCAAAGCCAAAGGTGTTCATCATCAACACAGAAACAAATGATCTAGACAAAGTTGATGCAAGTGAAGTAGTGATACGCCAAATTCTATGTTTTGCAGTTGTGTTTTGAAGAGTAATTTTGATTCATAATGGTTATTTTGGTTGAACTGATTTTTGAAGTGACAATTTTGAAGATTAAAAAATGTATTAGAAAAAAATAGTGACAGAGTGCACATGTTGTAGCATAAAGAAAGCAGCTAAACCTGATGTTGGCATCGCTTGAAAGCTATAATAGCTGCTCTCCTCATGCTACTGACATATCTCTTCATGCCAATGTGCACTCTGTCTCTTACAAAATGCTTTGGAAGAAACAATTCACGATGTGCCCAGAAATTTATTTTATTTGAATCAGTGATCAGCTGGGCTATTCGTGTACTAACAATGTGCCGGGCTTGGTCAAAATCATTTGGAACAACATAGTGGCTGTCGGACTTAGGAATTCGTGTTAGAATATGGCATATCACTACCTGTAATACAGAAGGTATTGAAGTCAGTTTCTGAGCAAATGACACAATACCTTCTGCCAATTCTTCAGGTGCACAGCTATTGCATAGATCATTCGTTCCTATGTCGATTAAAACAACATTTGGCGCCTCTGCACACACAGCTCCAAATTCACGGAACAAACCACCCAAGGTAAGTCCCCCCCATTCCTAGAAAGACAACCTTGTCAAACATACAAGACAGGAGATGGTCGGGACAGAAATAGTGGTACTCAGCATTGCTGGTACACGTTTCTGACATGCGACGCACAAAACTGTGCCCAACGATTAGCAGCTTGGCCTTGAGTGCTTCGGAATCCATTCTGAAAATAAAATAAAAAACTACATTTCTGCATTTTTGTAATACCACTCTTTTCTTAGTGCACACAACATCGATATCACTTCGGTGTTGTGATTCACGACAGAAGCCACGTGGAGGCGACAGTGTGAACATTCTGTCCTTGTATGTGAGTATGCAAGATTGTTTGATATATCGCAACTTATCTTTATCTTCACCACCAGAATTCCTGAGTATTTGTGGCATGAAATACAAATCACAACAAGATATTATGATTCACATAAAAACACCACAAACAAAACAGTAAATATTATTAACATCAACAAAATGGATAGTCAACATGACTATAGACTGAATTATAAGATGTGAATTACAATAATATAGGATTACAGGAATACAGGTGTCAGGTGATGCAAATTAAAGTGGAAATATTAACTGTTCGTAATTCCTATCATAAAAATACTGATACAGACACAATTGTAATATTATCGTATTACATTTTATTAATACAACTTACTAAAATTGAATTGTTAAAAATGTGGATTGTTCAGATTAAGAACGTATTCCTGTATTGATTGAAAAGGAAGTAGAGCGCACAGCCACACAGTCACAGATGTGACATCAAATCAATAGACATCGCCGTAAATGTCACTGTTTTCGAAATTTCGTAAATTGTCCTAAAAATATTGATTACTAGAAAACAGTATTGCATATATAATAAATATCCAATCACAACTTTCTAACATTTAACTGATAAAAGTGGGGATGGCACAGATTACAATATCGATCGCGCATACGTTAGAATGGCGCCGCGCCTCGGCGCATACATTATAAACAGCCGCTAATGCGTCGAGCGACATACAAAACGCATCAAAATGGCACGCTACCGGGTCATCTAAGATTAGTCTTCCTTGCGTTCCGCATGGATATACAAGATTCATAGTTATACCATATGAAAGCTAGGATACTAGTTTCACAAAGACACCTAAGCATTTTTAAGATACACGCTAAAATATATTAATATTTTTGTAAGTAAACACTACGCAAAGTTCACCAACCTTAATATTGCCCGGCCGAATACAATGTAACATATTTTACCCGCCGAGCATCTTCTGATGGCATTCATTGGTCGATATAAATGTCAACAGTAAACAAAATTAGTATGCATATCGAGATCCACGACGTTTTCCGAGACCATGTGATCCAGCAGATCGACTGCGTGGCAAAAAACCTGCGCCATTTCTGGAACGCGTTAAACCGACGCTGAGCGGTGCTGCCGCCCAGCGGATGTTGACATACTAAGTAAAACTAAGTAAGTCACATAACATAAGTAAGGCACCCAAACAATTAAAATATGCGCTATGCAACTCAATACTACAAAAAACAACATCCCACTCATATCTAGATGTAGAAAAACAATTAATTTACACATGACAGATACTTGAAATTGTCACCAGTTACTCTGTGAAATATTCCCTGCCAATAACATATTCTTGTAGTCAATGTTTTAAGGGTCTGTGAACAAGGATCAACCAGCTTGGCCTTGGTAATTAAAATACTTCAACTGAACAGCACCTCTCACAATAGTACTAAAACTTGTTGCATTAAGTAATATCTATAATTCTTACAATTCCACCTAATAATAATATCTGCATGAATGCAGTTCCACCGGATTTTGTACCTGATAAGATCATATCTGAATAGTCATACTTTGCTGAACCAAAACCGAGGTAGTTGACATATGTGTTATCATTAATAATTCACGACAATTGGAGGAATTAAATTTCATGATTGCTGTGTGTAAACATTGTGGCGTATTTGTCTGAACCATCTATAAATGACACCTTCTGACCTCAGTTCTTTGTCTGTTGGATCTGTAGGTGTCCTCTTTGGTTCGGACCTTCTCTCTGTCACCGGTCTGTACCCTTGGCTGAAGCGTGCTTGGGAGTGTTGGCAGTTGTGTTCGTAGCCTTCTTCCCATCAGTAGTTCGGCTGGGGATAGCCCATTCTGTAACGGAGTCGACCGATTTGTGAGAAGAGCCAGGTAATGGTCTTCGTTCTTCCTGAGCAACGCTTTCACTGTACGGACAGCTCTCTCCGCCTCGCCGTTGGCTTGCGGATATCGCGGTGAGCTCGTTGTGTGAACGAACCCATATGTTGCTGCGAACTGTCGAAATGCATCAGCACTGAATTGAGGCCCGTTGTCTGACATGACAACATCTGGTATGCCGTGAACAGCAAACAGTTCCTTCAGCGTTGTGATAACACTTTCTGATGTTTGGTCGCGAAGCTGCTTGATTTCAATCCATCTCGAGTAATAGTCAATTGCGATGAGATATGCAATTCCATGAAACTCGAAAAGGTCCATGCCAAGCCTCTCCCAGGGACGAGATGGGAACGATGCTGGCATGAGTGGTTCTTTTGTTTCCGGACGATCTTTCGCACACGTTGAACACTTAATAACCATGTCTTCTATGCAGTTGGACAATCCTGGCCACCACACCGATGTGCGAGCCCGAGCACGACATTTCGTGATACCAAGATGGCTCTGATGTATGCAGTGTAGTATATCCAAACGCATGGCCCTCGGAATCACGATGCGTTCGTCATACAGTAGGAGATCATCGACTACCGCGAGATGGCTCCTGTTCTCCCAGTACGGTCGTATCAGCGGCAGATGTGGCATGTAAGCTGGCCATCCTAGTGTGATATATGTTCTGACTTGTTCGCACTCAGCATCTGCTTTCTGTGCAGCTCGAATGTCCTGTAGACGTTTCTCCGTAGCTGGAAGTATGGTTACTGTGTGTTTCGCGTAACACTCTACCTCTTCCACAAACATGATGTCGGTCTGCTCTGGGAAGTTGACGGGAGCGCGAGATAATGCGTCAGGGTGATGTGTCTGTCTCAGTATCCCTGAGGCATCGATGACATGTCCCAAGAACTTGATCGACCGCTTTGCAAATTCACATTTGTTGTTCAGCGTTAGTCCGGCTTGCTGCAAGCGTAGCATGACAGCTCTAACGCGCTTGTCATGTTCTGGTTTGTCTTTGCCATGTATCAAGATGTCGTCCATATGGCAGATTACTCCTTCTTGGCCTTCCAGAATGGCCGACATGGAGCGCTGGAAAATCTCAATTGCTGAGCTGATACCAAACGGAAGTCTGTTAAAACAGAATTGCCCGAAAGGTGTGACGAATGTTGTGAGAAGCCTGGACTCCTCATCCAGAGGAAGTTGCCAGAATCCGCTGTTGGCGTCTAGTTTTGTGAACAACTTGCTTATTCCCAGCTTAGCTAAACTTTCATCCACAGAGTGCATTGGGTGTATCTCCCATAGGACCGCTCGATTTAGCTGTGTGAGATCGACACAGATGCGTAGTGAAGTTCCTGACGACTTGGGAACAACCACAAGTCCCGAACACCAATCTGTGTGTTGTGTGACTGGAGAGATGACCCCTTGTCGCTGCATCATCTCAAGTTCCGCTTTCACCTTCGGCAGCAGAGGATGCGGGATCTTCCTCGGTGCGTACGAACACACTGGTCTGGCGTCTTCACGAAGCGTCACATGAGATTCAGTCTTCAACTTGCCGAGGCCAGTAGACTCGGAAATTCTGCATTGAAGTTCGCTGTTGGATTATTTACTTCCTTAACGCCATCGGACCGCGACACAAGTCCGAGTTTAACACAGGCTTGTTTGCTCAACAGTGAGCACTGCTGGTTATTGCCGCGGTATTTCAGTGTCGCGTGGAGTATGTCCCTGACCGGCAGATGGATGCCCCCTGGTCCACGGAGTTTCTTCTGATTCCTGTGGAGCTGAACCCGTTTCAACTACTGTTCCCTGTCACTTATGACCGAAACTGATGTGCCTGTGTCGAGTTTGAATCGTGCGTTATGACCGTTCACGCTAACGCGTGCAGACCAAAAGTCACTCTCGTCTTTGATCTCCCCCAGAAATGAGATGTCCTCCTTCTTTACTTCGTGGACTCTGCCACTGTGTCTCCTGACTGCACTGCCGCGACACACTGCTGGGAAGTGCCCTTGTTTTCCGCATGCCCGACAGCAGTCATTTTTAGCTGGACATTTCTGCCTGTCGTCTGCTGGTTGACGCCCGCACCATTGGCAGGTACTAGTCGTGGCATTGGGGTGAGTGTAGCCTCGATTTGGCTTTTTGCTCCATTTTCTGGGTACTGCTTTATTAGCTGGTCTGACGTGATCGATTTCGCGGGCACTGGAGGGCGTGCTAATTTCCCCTCTTACTACTTCTCTGTCTAGCTTGCGTGCCTCCGCCTGGCGGATAATCTGGACAGCTTGCTCAAGCGTCAAATCTGGTTTTGACTGTAGGCGATCTGACAGCCCGTTGTCAGCGACGCCTGCCACTATTCTATCGCGGATCAACTCGTCCTTTAGATCACCATAACTGCAGTTTTCAGCCTTTCGATATAAGTCTTGTATGAAACTGTCGACTGGCTCTGATGCCGTTTGTCGTCGGGTGTTGAAACGTGCCCTTTCGACAATGGTGTTTCTTCTCACATTGAAATACTGATCAATGGCAGACTTTACCTCAGCGTACGTTGCCTTATTTTCATCGATTTTGATCGTGGTCAGAATAGCGTCTGCACATTCGCCCTTTGCGTATAGCAAGCTGTGACTTCGCTTGTAGGCCTGATGCAACTCGGTAACGTTCGAATCTTGTTGACCATTTTGTCCATAACTCAGTTTGAGCTGGACCTGTTGCTCCTTCGAATTTCCCTGGAAGGGGAAGTTGCGTCGATTGGCGTACCTCTTCGTTGGCCATGTTCGCGTACCGCTGCCACCATGTGTTGTTGTCTGGGTTAGTATAGAGACGCAGAGACGGCGTCGTGTGAAATACGGTTTATTTTAGCATGGCGTGGTCATCACGCAAAGCATCATGGGACCTTATTTAGCGTTACACCAAATCGTCCCATATGATACAAGTCCAATGTGGGGTAACTCTACACAAACTACACTGTGAAAAAGCATCTATAAATAAACAAACTGTTGTCTACTGTAATAAATATAGAACACCAAAATGCCTGACTATGCACCACAAATGGATTGGACTAACGCATACTTAGCAGGAACAGTTAAGCTGTTTAAACATAAATGTGAAATATACTTCGCTGTAAAGGACACGAAAATAGAAAAGAAGGTTAATCACATTCTGCTGTACGCTGGAGACGAAGGCCTAAGAATATATAAATGTTGGACACTGACAGACAACGAAAGAGGTGACCAGCTGTAGTGTGGCAGAAGTTTGAAGCACACATCGAGTCGAAGGTAAACTTTAGAGTGCAGCGGTTGTACCTACAAAACTATTGTCAGGCGGAAGGAGAGGCAATCGATGAATACGTCATCAGATGTAAACTGCAGGCTTTAAAATGCAAATTTAGTCAAGCCGAGTCAGAAAAACGACTCACTGAACAGTTGCTCATAGATACAAGGCTTCCTGGGTTACAGAAAGAGCTCTTAGGACACGATGGAAAACTGACATTAGAACAGGTGTTAAACATCGGGCGCACAACAGAGGCGTCTATAAATCACATGACGCAGCTGCAAGGAAAACAAACAGGTCACACGAGTGTGCATTACGTCACGACAGCCAAAACTAAGAGTTGTCGTTTCTGTGGTGGGTCGCATCGCTAAGTAGATATATGTCCAGCCTACAGATCGACATGCAGACAGTGCGGTGGTAAAAACCATTGGCAAGCAGTGTGCAAGAAGCCCGCTAATCAAACTCAACCCCATAGAGGAAGAGGACGTCAACAATGGAGATCGCGATTCAAGTCCCGGCACAAGGGAAAATCGGCGCAACGGGGGAAAGATGGCCCAACGTTCACGCAGTTCAACGAGGGTATGCCGAGCCACAAGACGAGACGACGTCACAATTCGAGCATCTGAACTTTGCGACAGTGTCAATGATGATAGTAGAGTCGACACCAGAGATGAAGTCTTCGCTGTGAGTGTATGGTGAAAGTGCCGCAGATAAGCTTCTTCGCACCCTTCATAAGGTCTCCAGGTTGTGATACGTGATGTCCATCTGTTATCTCGTAGTCTGCTGATGTGCCCTGCCCAGGTCCACGTCTGTCTTCTGATTTGTTCTATCACGTCTATGACCTTTGTCTTCTATCTTACCCATATGTGTTTTTCTCTCTCCCGATATGTGATGTTTAACATATTTATTTTCATCTTTGTTTGTGCGGCTACTAGCTTGTTCTTTGCCTGGATGGTGAGTGCCCATATTTCTGTGCCGTATGTCATCGCTGGAAGTACGCATGAGTTGAAGACTTGTCTCTTCAAACAGGTTCCAAAATTACCCTTAAAGTTGTCGCGGTGTTTGGCGAATGCTGTCCAGCCGACCAATTAGGACAGTTGTTTGTTACTCCTGAAATGATGTCAAAGAAAAGTACGATGATGAAAGAAAACAAATCACATGGAGTTGACGGGATACCACCAACACTGGTTAAGGAAATTCTAGAACAAATCAGTATACCACTTGCTATGTTCTTTAACTTGTCACTTATAGAGGGAATCAGCAAACATTACACCATTATTTAAACGAGGAGCAAGAAAGATAATTACAGACCAGTGAGCTTATTAGCTACAACATGGTGGAATTCCTTGTAAAACACAAATTAATTAATTAATCTCAACATGGGTTCCTAAAACCTATGTCGTGATTAACCAATCTCTTGTTTTATCGACGAAATTACAAAGTGGGTAGATGATGGGTCACCAGTGGATGTTGTCTACTTAGATTCTCAGAAATCATTTGATAAAGTGCCACATCAAAGATTGTTACTTAAACTAAGAGCCCATGGAATAGGGGATGGTGTGATCACTTGGATACAGACATGGTTGACAGACAGAAGACAGAGAGTAATAGTAGAGGAGGAGATTTCAAACTGGAAACCAGTTTTAAATGGAGTACCGCAGGGGTCGGTGTTGGGATCTATATTATTCTTGATATAATAATAGATTTTGATGATGATGTATCACGCAAAGAACTTAAATTCGCCGACGGTACAAAAGTGTTCAGAACAGTTAAAACAGATGCAGATAAACACACTTGACATGATGATCTTGCCAAATTGGTCAAATGGTCCGAATACTGGCAAATGTTATTCAACTTTGGTAAGTGTAAATGCATCCACATAGGACATGGAAATGTGAACAAAGAATACATAATGTGGGTTACTATATTAATTAAACTGTAAAAGAAAAGGACTTTGGAGTAACAGTTAGTGCTGACACGAACGTTTCGGAGCAATGTGGGATTTCTGCTTCAAAGGGTAACCAAATACTAGGGCTAATTAGGATAAACATCACATATAAGGAGAAACAGCTAATTGTACCACTGTACAAAACAATAGTTAGGCCATATTTGGAATATGGTATACAAGCATGGAGGCCATATCGTAAGAAGGACATAGATAAGCTAGAAAGAGTTACCAAAAGTTACCATATTTGCAGGTTTTAATTCTGAGGTTCTAAGTACATTTCATAATTAGTGATTGCTTTGCAGCTAGTTTGGCACCCAGGAAGGGTTCGAGCGGGGGTTCGTTTTCGCAGCGGGTTCGTCAAAATAAGACTAGTCCGAATCCCCCCCCCCCCCCAAATAAAGTGATCGTATCTGCAGGGTTTAATTCTGTGCAAATTTCATTGAACAACTAAAAGTAATCATTGATTGCTATGCAGCTGGTTTAGCGGGAAAACGGAAGTAGCGTGAGGGTATAGGCGTGGATTCGTGGGGGGTTCTTTTTGAAGGGGAGTTCGTAAAAAGGGGAGTTCGGACGAACCCACCGAACCCCACTGGTTACGGGCCTGATATATACATTGTATACATATACATATGTATACATATATATATATTACATATATGTATATATGCGTATGCAAACACACACACACACACACACACACACACACACACACACACACACACACACACACACACACACACACACACACACACACACACACACACACACACACACACACACACACACACACACACACACACACACACACACACACACACACACACACACATACACAGACACACACACACGCGCGCGCGCGCACACAAACACACACACAATGTCAGCTTTATATAAGATTTATATACTTCTACCAAAAGACTGCGTTTATAAAATGGCTACTTTAACGTGAAATATAGTAATGTTATACGTGCACATATAATATATTATTTTTAACACAATTGGGAAACAATCTACTCAATAAAATGCCTAAATTGAATCCAAATCCATTGGGCAAGTGCTGCCTTTTTACAGAGTAGCTCCCCAGCGGACGTCTGACAGTGGGCATGCATTCTTGGGTTAGAGATTGAGCAAATTACATATCCCACGTAGTCCCCGCAACATTACCCACAACGTTTGATCCGTAGGTTGTGCTTAAACGATTTATGCGGGTGTCCTCTTGCAGTTTTAAGATGCTCCTCCTCGCATTACATATACAAATAGGTTGTGTAACCCACTTGATAATTATTATAATATTAATAATAATAATAAGGTCTCTTCTTTTGCTCCGAAATCCTTGGAAACCAAGCTCAGAGGTGCATCAATACAAAAGGGTTAGTCAATTTCAAAATCGATAAGCCGTTTAAAATTGTCAACATATGGATCGCTGCGCCAAGGAGCTAAGGTGGATACGCAAGGTTAGAGAGGTAATTTTTTAAATGACGGCAAAATTGTGTAATAATTTTTCAACTAATCTAACACTAAGAAGATGCATATTCCAAAACATATTACAAAAAGTAACTCAAAACTAGATGATCGAAGCTGGGCAGGATTTCTTACAGGAGTAAGCATTGAATGTAAACATGCTGGTTGCTTGCATGAAAGTGCCTGGTATGTAATGGTAATGGTTTATTACTCCATGTACAATACAAAACAATACATATGTAATTTATTACAATCAAGGTATACAATCTTCGGCCAAGCAGCGAAGAGTCTTTACCTTCATGTCGGTTAATTTTGTATGCGTTCGCTGTGACCTTGCCATCGTATAGAGTGATGCATTTAAAAGTATAGGTAAGTTCTTATATAGCGCAGTATCCGGTCCTTATGACTACTCAAAGCCCTTTACACTTTACTCCCCAGCAGACCTGTTCAATCGAACATCATCTCGACTTCTCTGGGAAGCATTCAGCTACACTGCAATTAATGCGCGAACACTATTCGTACACAAATATCCATCAGTGGCTATAGCCAGGTACTCAGGATTCGAACACGGGTTATTTCGATTGAGAGTCCAATTATCTTTAGAAACCCTGCGCCACTGCGCTTAAACTATTATCATGCTTGAGTTTGTGCTGATCAGGGGTAATGAGTATTGAGTAACGTACCACCACAACAGCGCACTTTCATTGTTATTGCAAAGTGTCAACACTGATGACAATGCTGTCAAGATGTTCTCAAGTTACTGTCGCTCTGTCTACATGGAGGAGATTGCAATCTCAATTGCCTGAGTACCTCCTCGTTGTATTTATCAAGCTTTTCATTCCATTTTATTAGAGTTTTACTGACCAATTTGGGGATTCCTATTGGAGGTATCTTTCATAATCTTGCATTTATTAAATGATTGATTCATTTCATTGCAGGTTCCCAGCGCGGAATGTATCGAAGCGGGATTCTGACTCTCTTTGAAAGTGGTACGAAAACCGACGTTACAAATTATAGGCCAATTTCTCTATTGCAGCAATTTTCAAAAATCCTGGAAAAACCGTTACTTGCCAGAACAGACAGCTTTTTAAATGCAAATAACATATTAAGTTCAAACCAGTAGGGGTCCCGTGCTAATATGTCCACGTCACATGCTGTATTGGAATTGATTGAGGAAATCACAAATGCCAAGGACAGTAAAAAGCATGTCGTCGGTGTATTTATTGATCTTAAAAAAGGCGTTCGATACAGTAGACCATTAGATACTTATAAAAAAATAATTATTATGGTGTGCGTGGATGATTGGAAATGATTGGATTAAAAGCTGATTTTCGAACAGGAAACAATTTGTATATATTGAGGGTTGTGTTTCGGAGCTATTAGATGTTACATGAAGAGTTCCGTCAGGGTCTATTTTAGATCCACGTTTAATTGTCCTTTACGTAAATGACATCTGACTACACGCCTTTCCACTTCTAGTTATGCCCGTACACACCGCACCGAAGTTTACTTACCGACTCAACATATGTGCGCAGTTTCACGTCTGCAGCGCATGGATCGTTTCCTTGAGCACGTCGTCTGAGGTACTCAACGTCGAGTATTGTCTCATGTGATTTCGCTTGAAGGAAAACAATACCAAGTATATCTCTGACGACGCTTAACGAGTTTCCCCAACTGGTCCGACTTTGTGTTCTATCCGACCGGGTGAATTCGACTTTTGTACATCTTTTTGACATTTGTACGAACCGCATCTCTTTGTAGGGTATGTTCACGGACGGTCGGAGCATTTGTATATGAATTCCATCCCAGCCGACAGTGCTGCCAATGCTGCGTTTCTCCTTGACCGTGAACATTCAGAAGCAACTAAAGTGATTGTTTTAAATGCTTGAAGATTAACTCATGTTAACCTGCTATTTTGGCTAAAAATATAGGCTTACTTTAATGCTATTTAAGCAGTTTTGTCTAACTCATGTTTAAATGTCGTGCTAATGTTACTCAAAAGAAAACAAACGATCTTGTGCTATTATTAGTAATTCATCATCTGAATAATTCTTTGTTATTAAACACGCCGAATACACAGTGAACTTGATGGACACATTATGATTATATTTGACATTTGACTGTTATCTTCATGTGGAATTCAAGCTTAATCCGAACGAAGGAATCGTTCTTTAATAATCCATATATTAAAACGCTAACTCTGGAGAATTGTAACAATATCTCTTCCCAGGTGTCGAAGTCCATCTTTCTCTGTGGACACTCGCTTTCTTGGACCTCTCGCATCTGATCCAATAGTTGGAGATGTATTAAAACACAACGTTAGTTATTTAGAGTTATTTACGTACGTTAGTAATTTAGAGTTATTTATTTACGTTTATTATTTAGAATTATTTACTTACGTTAGTTATTTAGAGTTATTTTCTTACGTGTTCCAATAAGCTGTTTTCTTAAGGGCCTTTCTCCTATCTGGGAAAACGGAGTGGTGAATCAGTCTAATCAAGAGGGCGCCACTACAATGTTAATAATGTATGCCCTTGGTTTGTATCTTTACGGGTGGATGTAAGCTAGTTAAGAACAATACATTGAATGAAACGAATTATATTAAAACAGACCAGTAAGACACGTGGGATTAAAGCAATTCAGCATATGTCGGGTAGTAAAATATGTTCATTTTCTTCAAGATGTGTGGCGTGTTTTACATTGACCAACATAGACCAGTATGACTGGATTCGTGCGCAATCCGCTATATTTGCAGACCATTAATGTTTGTTTCATGCTTGCGCGGATTCTCTGCATTTCCAACGCATTTTGTATGCCGTTGAAAAACGAGTATCCAACAGTTTCTGATCATGACATTGATGAACTGCTGCCCTTTCAACAACACACCTTAGTGAAGTGAAAGTTTCAACAGTGACACTTGTCAAGAACAACAGGGGCTTGTATCAGAAACTATATGTAGTCTTTTATACGAAATTTATAAATACGTTATTTGAGTAATAACATACTTTTGACGACACATTTAAGAAAAAATTTGTGAGCAAGCTTCAGGTAGACATGTAAACCTCTCTTTAGGCTAAATAGCAAAGATAATTATTTTCGTTCTTAAAAACTTAATTGATATCATTGTTTAAGATATATCGTATATCCCTTGATATATTGAAAAGATTGTAAAGCTAGTGTGACTTTGCTCTTCTCCGTGGACAATATATTTTTGTTCTTCCTTTCAATGTATCGTAGGTTGTGAAAATAGAACACACATTGAAGTGATAAAACGGTGGTTTGGAATGCCGAGAAGTTCGAACAAACTTCTTCAGTGAAACAGTGCCAGAAGTACTTATGAAAACAATGCATGTAGCGTAATATTTATATGAGTGAAAAAAAAACCGAAAGCTATGTGTCGATATTATGCCCACAAAAGTGGTTTAGCCATAAATTACAGAAGTATCAGTTTAAAGCACATTGTTGCCAACATTTATGTTTCTTATTCTACTAAGCAGAATACGATCACGTGTAGATCAGATGCCATCGAGACACCAGAAGAAGACCAGGGAAGAAATATATATCCTCCAAATTATTGAACCAGTATGCATAATGGAGGATGTACTTGATCAAAACCCTCAATGCATCGTGACGTCAGTAGATTGCAGACACACACCTGACATCATTATACATTATACCGTTATTTAAAAC
The DNA here is from genome assembly GCA_963995525.1 of Escarpia spicata. Lineage (NCBI taxonomy): Eukaryota > Metazoa > Annelida > Polychaeta > Sabellida > Siboglinidae > Escarpia > Escarpia spicata. The sequence continues at coordinate 18,602,162 of OZ023213.1, forward strand.
GGGTTCGAGAAACAATTCAGAGAACTACAGTGAGTTGAGCATCGGTGATTTGCAAATTATTAGAAAGACTAATTAAAGATCACATGGGGGGTTTTCTTGTTAAACATAACTTGATAAAAACATTTCAACAAGGGTTTGTAAAAGCAAGGTCATGTTTAGCAAATATGTTTTTTGGAAGATATCATTAAGTGGGTAGACGAGATATCATCTACATAGATTTTTAGAATGCTTTCGACAAAAGTGACACATCAAAGATTACTAGTTAACTAAAGGCCCATGGCACAGGAAATGGTATAATTAATTGGAGATAAAAATGGTTGAATGACAGAAGACAACGGGTAGTAGTTGATGGGGAGGCTTCAAACTGTAAATCAGTTTTGAGTGGTGGGGTACCACAGGGATCAGCACTGGGACGTATATCGTATATTATTCTTAATAGATATCAACAGTTTGCACGATGATATAACAAACAAGGTATTGACATTTGCGGATGATACAAAAGTGTTTAGAAGGATTAAACGTGATGGAGATAGTCAGCATTTACAGGATGATCTTGACAGGTTGATCAAATGGTCTGAAAAGTGGCAAATATTGTTAAAATTTGGGAAATGTAAATGCCTCCACACAGGACATGGGAACGAAGATATACAATATACTATGGGGGTACTGTTCTAAGTACTACTGTAAAAGGAAAGGACTTAGGGGTAACAATTAGTGCTGATATGAAGGTTTCAGAGCAGTGCGGAATTGCAGCTTCAAAGGGAAATCAAAATCCTTGGATTAATTAGGTGAAATATAGCGGATAAGGAAAAATAACTAATAATACCGCTGTACAAAACAATAGTTAGGCTTCATTTAGAATATTGTATACAAGCGTGGATGCCATATCATAAGAAGGACATCTATAGCTAGAAAGAGTATAGAGAAGAGCGACTAAAATGATACAAACATTTTGGGATCTTAGTTATGAAACACGCCTAAACGAATGTGGTTTAACAACACTAGAGACCAGGCGTTTGAGAGGAGATCAGATAGAAGTGTTTAAGATATTGAATGGTTATACAAATATTGATAGAAATATTTTTTCTCAGTTAAGAAATATAGAAGGACTAGAGGACGTGAAGTTACATTAGTAATAGAGCAGTGTAGATTAGATATAAGAAAGTTCAAATTTTCACAAAGGACTGTAAATGAATGGAACAGATTGTATGCTGACTGTGTTGGTGCTAGTAGCGTGAGTATGTTTAAAAATAAAATCGACACATACCACAGAAAGGCAGGATGCACGTAAGTAAAAAGGTTGGACTCTCGATAAGCCAAAAGGCTTCCTTGTCCACCTGCCATCTAGAGTTAATTCTCTGGGTGGCAATCTTGTTAATTCTCTTGTTAAATCAATGATCGTGATAAAATGAAGAAGATAATGTCCTACTTATCTTATCTGACAGCCGTCATCTTTACCCAAACACCCAGTAGTTGTCTATTGTGACTTAACTAGATTTAAACAAGATTTAAAAGCAGAAAGAAACCCTTTGGTTTATCGAGAATACCAATTACTTTTTTGTGTGTAACCTACCTTTCTGAGATATCTGTCAATTATTTTAACAAATCGCATTAATTAAGCTACCATTTACACAGTCCGCAAAGTTGCTATATAACGCGATATCCAGTCCTCAGGACTTCTCAAAAGCGCTTTACACTTTACTCCCTGGCAGACTTGTTCAGTCGAACACCATCTCGACTTCACTGCGGACCACTCAGACACGCTGCAATTAATGCGCGAAGACTAATTGTACACATATATCCACTCACAGTCCCTAGCCAGGTACTCATTTATACAGCTGAGTGAACTGGAACAATGTAGATTGAACGAACTTGTCCAATGTTCGACACGGTAGCACAGGATTCGTACCTGGGTTTTCTCGATTGAGACTGCTATGCTCTAACAACTGCGCCACAGCGCTCTCCAAGGACAAGGTTTGATGCACTGCGTCTATCTGCCTGTTTCGACACGTGCTTCACTTGTCCCAAGAATCACCTTGTACCGATGGTAATCGATACATATTTCCCGCCTTGTGACGTAGCTGGTTAGCTAGGGCGACCTCTAGCATTGACAACTACCATCGACACCTAGCTACACGAAGTCGGCAAGCGCCTTCGCAGTCAGCGAGTCATAGAATGGCTGAGGTCACATGTTTGGAACCAGTGGAAGCCATAGCGCCGGAACATTTTAGAAGCGTCACTTGTGAAACTGTCCGTTTGGTGAAGCAGTGACGCGAACGTTCGATCACACGCACGCGCACACGCACACGCACACACGCACGCACACACACACACACATTCAGACTTTTGATTTTTTTTACAAAGCAATAAGATCATGCCTGAAAACAATAAGTAGTGCAGTATCACAAACATAAATGATAAATATATCTGCATCTTGTATTACAACAACACATAATTTTACCTAAGTAGTTGTTTTTAGGCCTATTTTCAAAGTTATCTTTGGATTGGTATTACAATGAAACGTTGGAGAAGAGACGTTGCCCAGGTGAGTAGGTATGTATAGCTAACCAATACATCATTAAAATGTGTAATTAGTACGCTAACTTTGGAACAGTGCGTCTCTTCCGAGGCGCCTAGTTCCACTCTCTTCTTCTTGTGATCAGTCGTTCCTTCGACCATAGGGCCCTGATCTATCAATTGGCGCTCTATTTCAGAGCACAGAACGACAGTTATTTATATGTTATTACTAAGAGTAAGTGTATTGCCATCTTTTCTTGAGGGTCTTTCTCCTATCTGTAAGAATCGTGTGGTGATCAGTTTACAAGATTACGCCAACGTAAACGGGTGGTTTGGTTCTCTATAGGTGGGTGTGAGCTTGTTCTTATTTTTGGGTTGGTTATAGGGAAATGATACATACGTGATACGTGTGTCAATGAATACAAACGTGGGTGACAAATGACACAAATAAAAAATATAACGGGTGAAGAACATTGATCAGAACCCGAGGAAGTTTGGCGCGAGTGGCGGCATAGGACATTCGTGGGCCCTAGGTAAACCAAAGGGCGGGTACAGAGAGGGTAGTCTGGGGGGCAAAACCTCCATTTGTACCCCAGAGACTTGCCAGAAAATCCACCATTGGCGCCGGAACGAAATGAATATTGGAAGGGCTGAGCCGGAGCTTCAGCACGACTTCGTGCTGAAGTGTCGGATCATGATATCGGAAGACGGGGTGCTGCTGTTGTAGATTGTTCTCCGTTACAGTAAGTTATGTTATAATGTTTAAATGTCCGGTAAACATTCAAACAAATAGTGCGTATATCAGGATTATTCCCAGCTTTCAAAACTCGTTGGACCAATGAAACCTGTGCTGTAGCCACCATTGGCCAAATCGTGGGCCTCTGGCCTTCTTGGTACTTAGGCACTTGCCAGTTGTGCCTATTGGGTAATCCACCACTACTGGGCGCTGCTTTGTAGATAATTACAACATAATTGTTACACCTGGAGCGAGTTAAGTGGCGCGACGTGATCATTTCCGCCATCGATGGACAAACGTCTACTCCGGAGTCGGATGTGTACACACTGACTAATAATAAAGTTGTTCACTGCTCTTGACCTACAAAGCCTTGCTTGCTTTGACCACTTCCGTGGTATCAAGAGCAGATCCAACTTTTGGATTAGCAAAACTATACAGATACGTCCACAGAGCAGGGACATACTCAACACTTGGCATAATAAATGTGCTAAGTAATTACACCATTGAATTTGATTGTGTTGAAATGTTATTGTCCGTGATCCATGGATGTAGCGAACCTTCACAAATGTCTTTCAGGTTGTTGGGTTAGGGTTAACTAAAATAATAACTAAAGTAGGAAAAGTGGTATAACACATTTCTGTTTTTAGACATTATTATTATTTCTTGTAAAGCTTGCTACCTTGAACAATTGCAAACCAAAAACGACTGGAAATTGTTGTTTGTTGTTGTCTGTTATGTGTTGAACGGGCGTTACGCTTTGTCTTTTTCTCCGCAATAGCTGAATATTCACCTTTAAGACTTCAATATCTCTGTCCAGGTGGTTGCTTCAACATCAGACGTGCGCTTGTTCAAATCCAAACAGCTTCATACAAACTACTGACTCATTAAATATAACTACACGGTACTCTATCTACTCATAATTATAAGTACTTCAGCGCTGTGCCTGGATTATTCCAGACAAAATAATACCATAATACCAGGTGTTACGAACATCATTAATCGTGTACGGTTTATGATGTACAGAAGTAATCTTAGTGACGCTAAAATTACTTTATTTTTGGTGTCAGCATAACACTTCGTGTGCCTGTGTACTTGGTCTGAGCCGGGCACATACAGAAATAAAATTATGTTTTTTTCGTGATAAAATAATACTGACACAGCGCAGTCCAATTAATGTTACCCATTCTGATTGGCCAGTATCGAGAGACACTTTTAAAAGGAAACCCGGGAACGATGTTGTTCACTTTCGCACGTAATGACGCTTATAATAACGATATAAATGCAAATTCGGAAGTTAAAAAGGGTCTCTTTCGCAGCCCAAACTACTACAACTCACCGGTTGTTTCACGTGGCTTGCTGCCCACTGAATTTGCTTTTACCAAGAAAGGACAACTTAAGAGCAACTACACAAACGACATTATGCTTACCAAGGTACGTGGGTGTAAATCACGCAAGATATATATTTAAGAAACAGTGATGTGATTGCGTTAGAAAGAATACTGCAAATATTAACAGTTTCTGGAAATCAAGCTCAAGACTAAAGGACCATAAAATAACACTCGTGGCAGTTCTATATATATTGTTTTAGAACAGTCAGTCTACAACTCAAGTGTCTTAAGCGGGACAAAGTTTTGGATTATCATAATGGAAAAGGGATAATGTAAAGTTCCACTGTTCAATGGATCGACCTACCAAGTGTTATGCATTCTGCAAGCCCAGGTAGAATAACAGTTGTTTACAAGCATACAGTTTAACTATCTTTGCACAGTCAACGGTAATAATAATACTAATACTACGTATTCTTTTATAAAACCTCATTCGCATATACATGTTCGAAACAGTGCATAAAACGAATACATAACAAGTACAAATAAATTAAATGCAAATGCAACTATAAATAATTTAAGGCATCAACATATTAAAGCAAATCAGCTTTTCCTAAATTTAAACATCAATCAGTTAAGACAAGTCTGACTAAATACAGCTGTAGTATATATACATATATATATATATATATATTATATATATATTAATTTAAAATCAAATTAAAATAATTTTATATTTGCATTACAATTAATTAAGAATGTTGAAAATCAATATATTATGCCTAAACGAAACTGAAGTCATTTAAGAAAAATTTTCTCTTTAGAGAGGACATTAGTCACCACGCAACGGGTTGCCGTTTTAGAGAACTTATAACAATTTGCAACGGTTTGCTGTTGGTACGGTGCTCTTTGACAACTTTAGCCACAGATTGGTGCTGCTGTCGGAGATAACTTTGGTAGACGTGAAGAGAGATTTTTCGCGATGCTGTTTATCAGTTCGTGCTGCAACTTGGACGACGCTTGCCAAAAGCATCTTAAATTTTCACAAACTATTGGGGGGCTTAGCTCCCCATCTATTAATATTGGGGCTCAGTCCCAAAGCCCCCCGTCCATAAGCCTACGGGTGCCATTACTTCCAGTTCCGTAACACGCTGCACTTTATTATTGGATTTTTGATACATTTGGTTAGTAAGCAAATAGGCTAGTCAAGCGGTATTCTCCGAAAGAATGCGCGGCATTTACAGACCACAGGAGCGAAAACACTTTCAGAGAAGTGCGTCTGGATGCATTTTGAGTGCAGTCAAAAAAAGAATGTCGTGTCAATGACGTGTTGTTATCGCTTTCAACAACTTCGTGGAGTGAGCTTCTCAACATTGACACTTATCAAGAACAACAAGAGGGCACGTATGAAATGCCTGGATCAGGCACCTCAAAAGTTATTGATACCTTTTCTTGTACACTTGCATTCTTGATTTGTTGGTTTAGATGGCAATCTTGTCTTGCTAAATTGTAATTGTTCACTGTTTTTAAATCTTTCATGGTTAAAGAGAGGTAGTCCGTTCATGTCAATTATAAAATTATATTATGCAGTATAAACCATACGTGTTCTAACATATGTTTTATTAAAGCAGAAACAGCTGTTCAATTCAACTATTCAATGTTTACAAAAATAATACCAGGTGTTACGAACATCATTATTCGTGTACGGTTTGTCATTTACAGAAGTAATCTTAGTGATGCTAAAATTACTTTATTTTTGGTGTCAGCATAACACTTCGTGTACCTGTATACTTGGTCTGAGCCGGGCACATACAGAAATAAAATTATGTTTTTTTCTTGATAAAATAATATTGACACTGCGCAGTCCAATTAATGTTACTCATTCTGATTGGCCACTATCGATAGACACTTTTAAAAAGGACACCCGGGAACGCTGTTGTTCACTTTCGCATGTAATGACACTTAAAATAACAATATAAATGCAAATTCGGAAGTTAAAAAGGGTCTCTTTCGCGGCCCAAACTACTACAACTCACCGGTTGTTTCACGTGGGTTGCTGCCCACTGAATTTGCTTTTACCAAGAAAGGACAACTTAAGAGCAACTTCACCAACTACATTATGCTTACCAAGGTACGTGGGTTTAAATCACGCCAGATATATATTTCAGAAACAGTGATGTGATTGCGTTAGAAAGAATACTGCAAATATTAACAGTTTCTGGAAATCAAGCTCAAGACTAAAGGACCATAAAATAACACTCGTGGCAGTTCTTGATATATTGCTTTAGAACAGTCAGTCTACAACTCAAGTATCTTAAGCGGGACAAAGTTCCGGATTATCATAATGGAAAAAGGATAAAGTAAAGTTCCACTGTTCAATGGATCGACCTACCAGGTTTTGTGCATTCTGCAAGTCCAGGTAGAATAATAGTTGTTTACAAGCATACAGTTTAACTATCTTTGCACAGGTGTTTGCACCGAGTCAACGATAATAATACTACTAATAATAAGTATTCTTTTATAAAACCTCATTCAATTCAACTATTCAATGTTTACAAAAATCGCCGGTTCTCACTCAAATACCCAAAGAAGAAAACTAGTGTTTTATTTGACCCACGTGAAGATGTTCATAAAAGTATAAAAGAAAAATAACAAATCACAACTGTTATGTGTAGAAAATAAATGTATACATAACAAGTACACATTATCGGGTCCGAGACTCCTCTGAGTTTGCTGTTCACAATCGCTATCGAGGAGCCAACTTTTCAATAACGAAAATTTGTTGGTAAAACAAATTACATTCTTCTAGTGAAGCAAAACAAACACATAATTTAAAATTAAATACACGAAATTTTGTCTGCAAAAATTCATGTCAAGTGTATGCGGGTGAGAGTGCATGTGCGTTTATGTGTATGCATGCAATATGAGCCTTCATGAGTACATGCATTGTAACGGACTGTTAGTGTACATATGTAAGAGTTTGAAATTGTGCATGAATCTTGATACGTTTGTAGAAAATGTTGTTTCACATAGTTTGTAAATCCATATAAATTATGTGTTGTAAGCTTTTGTTTGATTATAACTGGGATGCTGTTTAATAAATCAGGTATATTATATATAATTCATGCGAGTTCATGTTGCCTCTGTAAGTATGTATTTTATTTTTGATACGTGTGTCATGGCTATGTATATCATAGTTTGGAATTATGTTACAATTTTGTAAGTAAAATGGCACGTTATTATATAAATATTTATTGTAAAATTTTAATTGTTGTAGCTTAAGAATATCACCTACTTTTGAAATGTTTAGTGTTTTATAAAGTGGTTCAGTATGTGAATTATAATTACTTAGTGTTATGATTCTCAAAGCTTTCTTTTGAATTTTCATTATTTTATTTGAATGAAACCGCCATGCCATTATGTAGTGATCTACACTATACATGTGGTAAAACTATTGAGTTATACAGTAAAGCTATTTATATTACATATCTTAATATCAAGTACCTGTATATTTCTGTTATCTTTTTGAAAGGTCATATATTTAGACTTCGTTATGTTTAATGATGATTTGTTTATTGTTAGCCATTCGTTTATTTAACATAGTTCCTTACTTATTAAGACATCTATATTTTCGTTGAATGCAATATTTCTGAAGGTATTTATAGTACTTGATAAAGTTGTGTCATCAGCATACATAATAAAATAAAATAGTGTACTGACTTGTGCAAAGTCATTCATGTAAATAATCAATAGTAAAGATCCAAGAATTGAGCCCTGAGGCACACCAGTTATTACTGATAATATGTTTGACTTCGTGTTTTCTATTTCTGAATATTGTTTACGATTGGTAAGTTAGCTACTTGAGGTTGACCCCCTTTATGCCGTAATAATATAATTTATCGATTAAAATTATATGATCAATAGTATCAAAAAACTTGGAAAGATCAAGATAAATATTTACTGGCATTTCACCGTTTTCCTTTTTATTTATAATTCTATCTATTAATTCCAATGCAGCATATTCTGTAGAATGTTGGGAATGATTGATGATTAAAATGTAGCTTTGTATCTATTGGCCTATAATCTTAAAATAATGTTAAGTCCCCTTTTTATAAATTGGAATTACCTTGGCGATGTTTATTAGGGAATGTTTATATATTATACCGTTTAACATGATGATGAAAAAAACGAACGATCTACCTCCATTAATAAAACATTGTCTTCTGACGTCTTGACTGTGTCGTTGTTGCAGCTATCCGTTGGCAGAACCAGCATCCTTCTGGTAATATTACTGACCACCATCTGCGTCCAGATTCCACAGACGAATGCCGGGTCTATGTCATCGTTGTTCCATTGCTTGAGGAATTGTAAGAGGGACAAGGAGTTATGTCTTAAGCAGTGTGAAGATAATCCAGGGTGTGAGGCTGCAAAAAAGCTCTGCTCGGGAGTATGCAAATCTGCCTGCGTTGCCTGCGAAAGAAGATGTTTCTATAGAAATGCTCAAATAAAAGGCGACTTTATGGACTGAATGCATCTTATGTCAACAGCGCACAGAATAACATTAATATAAAAAATAAACATAACATATGTTTGATTCCAAAATGTTTTGTAATGCGAAGATAAGAATAATACAACATTATTAGCCATTTAATTAGTTTATTTATATAATAGAGAATAATAATATTTGATTAAGCATGCAACTCCTCGTATTAATGAGTAATTATTGTTCACAATCAAAGCGCAATAACATATTGTATATTCATGACACATTAAAATAAAATATTGTATATGAATAAACAAATATAACAACACTGCCTATTTCACTATTTTACACTCAACTGCACAATCAGTTCATGTATACAGAACAGATGCACACAATAATTTACTGAACTTCTTTCTCTCTCTCACAACCTGTTTAAAACGTGAACACACAGCATCCAATACCTTATGTGTGTAGTAGTTTCTTTAAACGAATCATTGAAATATAAGTGGAATTCAAAATGTTTTCACCTTCAAAATATTTATTCACATACCTTTGTACGTGCATAGGTAGGAACATAGGGGACATGCTGAAGAAATATTATACATTGATGGGCAATAAATTGTGAAATGCCTTAACCATAACAATAACAGTTTTAGTAGTAACTCGTCAGTTTTATAGTTTTGCTCGTGTCATTAAAACTGCCCGGGAATTAATAAAAGCGATTATCGAAATTGCAATCCTCAAACAAATTCTCGATATGAATATTCATGTTTTTCTATTGATGCAGACTTCCTTGCTCAACACCCATGTTACCGATAATTCAGTGGATTGACCGCTGAACTTTGGCCGGGCAATTGAATTTGGTTAGTTACAAAATGTAACAATGAATTCGTTCGATCATTTAAATAAATGAATGCGTTGTGTTTGTAAATCGACTGCAGGTGTTAATAAAACTATCCTCACATTACGTATTTGGCCATGTATGAATGTGCTCAGTTGACAAAGTTGTACAGTGTAACCTTGCTTTACGATCACCCTGATAATACAACCACCTCGCAATTAAGGTCATACTAGAACAGTCCCAAGTTATTTCTACGTACAGTAAAGTATAGGGTATTAGTCCCGCTAATACGGTCACCTTGATATTCAGGTCACATTTGTTCAGTCCCAAGGGTTATCTTAATAGGGAGGTTACACTGCACTTGGACTGGTCTCCTGGCAACGACAAAATTACCATCAGACGCATTTTTTGTAAATCAAACATAAATTATTTAAACATGTGTTGCAATAATATGTGTTAAGCCGTAACAACTTGGTTGGGTGTTGGCTCACAAAACAAGCAGGATATGATTTTTGTATTTTCCTCACACGTTTTAGCATGTAGGTATTGAAGAAGTTGCTTCTTCTTATCATTAGTCACCGCAAACTTCTTCCATGCATCCAGCATGTTTCTTTTCCGTCACTTCTAATTGCAGACGACCGTCCAACACGTTGTGTTTTGTTTTGTTTTGATATGCTGCTTGTGGCAGTCAATTATCTTTTTTTAAATCTCCTGCCACTGTTAACAGATTGTACATATTGCAGTAGAGCTGTTTCTCCATAGCCTATGTTGTCGCAGCTTCTTCATCTCCTTTCCCATAGCAGTGACCTGCGTGTAGGTATATGACTTCATCGATAATGGAAAGTGTTCAGCAGATTGTGTAATAACTATAGAGTTACATCATTAATCATGCCCCTATATAGTCGAGTTGCCGCCCTACTCTGTTCAATATGGAACCCGGAAATATTTGGTAGTGTTAGGTTTTTTTGCTGAATCGTGTAGGTTATCGGTCCCTCAACTCAAATCAACGGGATGGCAACGCACCATCCTTGGGAAATTTGTGGGAGCCAGGCAAATCCAAGATGGCAACCATTTCTAATAATGCCCGACTAGGAACACTTGACCAAAATAAAAAATACATTAAAAAAAGAGTGTCGTGTAATTAACGTATTGTTATCGCTTTCAACAACTTCGTGGAGTGAGCTTCTCAACATTGACACTCATCAAGAACAACAAGAGGGCACGTATGAAATGCCTGGATCAGGCACCTCAAAAGTTATTGATACCTTTTCTTGTACACTTGCAATCTTGATGTTTTGGTCTAGATGGCAATCTTGTCTTGCTAAATTGTAATCGTTCACTGTTTTTAAATCTTGCATGGTTAAAGAGAGGTAGTCCGTTCATGTAAATTATAAAATTATATTATGCAGTATATACGTGTTCTAACGTACACACAGTCAACATATGTTTTAGCAAAGCAGAAACAACTGTTCAATTCAACTACTCAATGTTTACGGTTCTCACTCAAATAACCGAAGAAGAAAACTAATGTTTATCAAAGTATAAAAGAAAAATAACAAATCACAACTGTTATGTGTAGAAAATAAATGTATACATAACAAGTACACATTATCGGGTCCGAGACTCCTCTGAGTTTGCTGTTCACAATCGCTATCGAGGAGCCAACTTTTCAATAACGAAAATTTGTTGGTAAAACAAATTACATTCTTCTAGTGAAGCAAAACAAACACATAATTTAAAATTAAATACACGAAATTTTGTCTGCAAAAATTCATGTCAAGTGTATGCGGGTGAGAGTGCATGTGCGTTTATGTGTATGCATGCAATATGAGCCTTCATGAGTACATGCATTGTAACGGACTGTTAGTGTACATATGTAAGAGTTTGAAATTGTGCATGAATCTTGATACGTTTGTAGAAAATGTTGTTTCACATAGTTTGTAAATCCATATAAATTATGTGTTGTAAGCTTTTGTTTGATTATAACTGGGATGCTGTTTAATAAATCAGGTATATTATATATAATTCATGCGAGTTCATGTTGCCTCTGTAAGTATGTATTTTATTTTTGATACGTGTGTCATGGCTATGTATATCATAGTTTGGAATTATGTTACAATTTTGTAAGTAAAATGGCACGTTATTATATAAATATTTATTGTAAAATTTTAATTGTTGTAGCTTAAGAATATCACCTACTTTTGAAATGTTTAGTGTTTTATAAAGTGGTTCAGTATGTGAATTATAATTACTTAGTGTTATGATTCTCAAAGCTTTCTTTTGAATTTTCATTATTTTATTTGAATGAAACCGCCATGCCATTATGTAGTGATCTACACTATACATGTGGTAAAACTATTGAGTTATACAGTAAAGCTATTTATATTACATATCTTAATATCAAGTACCTGTATATTTCTGTTATCTTTTTGAAAGGTCATATATTTAGACTTCGTTATGTTTAATGATGATTTGTTTATTGTTAGCCATTCGTTTATTTAACATAGTTCCTTACTTATTAAGACATCTATATTTTCGTTGAATGCAATATTTCTGAAGGTATTTATAGTACTTGATAAAGTTGTGTCATCAGCATACATAATAAAATAAAATAGTGTACTGACTTGTGCAAAGTCATTCATGTAAATAATCAATAGTAAAGATCCAAGAATTGAGCCCTGAGGCACACCAGTTATTACTGATAATATGTTTGACTTCGTGTTTTCTATTTCTGAATATTGTTTACGATTGGTAAGTTAGCTACTTGAGGTTGACCCCCTTTATGCCGTAATAATATAATTTATCGATTAAAATTATATGATCAATAGTATCAAAAAACTTGGAAAGATCAAGATAAATATTTACTGGCATTTCACCGTTTTCCTTTTTATTTATAATTCTATCTATTAATTCCAATGCAGCATATTCTGTAGAATGTTGGGAATGATTGATGATTAAAATGTAGCTTTGTATCTATTGGCCTATAATCTTAAAATAATGTTAAGTCCCCTTTTTATAAATTGGAATTACCTTGGCGATGTTTATTAGGGAATGTTTATATATTATACCGTTTAACATGATGATGAAAAAAACGAACGATCTACCTCCATTAATAAAACATTGTCTTCTGACGTTTTGACTGTGTCGTTGTTGCAGCTATCCGTTGGCAGAACCAGCATCCTTCTGGTAATATTACTGACCACCATCTGCGTCCAGATTCCACAGACGAATGCCGGGTCTATGTCATCGTTGTTCCATTGCTTGAGGAATTGTAAGAGGGACAAGGAGTTATGTCTTAAGCAGTGTGAAGATAATCCAGGGTGTGAGGCTGCAAAAAAGCTCTGCTCGGGAGTATGCAAATCTGCCTGCGTTGCCTGCGAAAGAAGATGTTTCTATAGAAATGCTCAAATAAAAGGCGACTTTATGGACTGAATGCATCTTATGTCAACAGCGCACAGAATAACATTAATATAAAAAATAAACATAACATATGTTTGATTCCAAAATGTTTTGTAATGCGAAGATAAGAATAATACAACATTATTAGCCATTTAATTAGTTTATTTATATAATAGAGAATAATAATATTTGATTAAGCATGCAACTCCTCGTATTAATGAGTAATTATTGTTCACAATCAAAGCGCAATAACATATTGTATATTCATGACACATTAAAATAAAATATTGTATATGAATAAACAAATATAACAACACTGCCTATTTCACTATTTTACACTCAACTGCACAATCAGTTCATGTATACAGAACAGATGCACACAATAATTTACTGAACTTCTTTCTCTCTCTCACAACCTGTTTAAAACGTGAACACACAGCATCCAATACCTTATGTGTGTAGTAGTTTCTTTAAACGAATCATTGAAATATAAGTGGAATTCAAAATGTTTTCACCTTCAAAATATTTATTCACATACCTTTGTACGTGCATAGGTAGGAACATAGGGGACATGCTGAAGAAATATTATACATTGATGGGCAATAAATTGTGAAATGCCTTAACCATAACAATAACAGTTTTAGTAGTAACTCGTCAGTTTTATAGTTTTGCTCGTGTCATTAAAACTGCCCGGGAATTAATAAAAGCGATTATCGAAATTGCAATCCTCAAACAAATTCTCGATATGAATATTCATGTTTTTCTATTGATGCAGACTTCCTTGCTCAACACCCATGTTACCGATAATTCAGTGGATTGACCGCTGAACTTTGGCCGGGCAATTGAATTTGGTTAGTTACAAAATGTAACAATGAATTCGTTCGATCATTTAAATAAATGAATGCGTTGTGTTTGTAAATCGACTGCAGGTGTTAATAAAACTATCCTCACATTACGTATTTGGCCATGTATGAATGTGCTCAGTTGACAAAGTTGTACAGTGTAACCTTGCTTTACGATCACCCTGATAATACAACCACCTCGCAATTAAGGTCATACTAGAACAGTCCCAAGTTATTTCTACGTACAGTAAAGTATAGGGTATTAGTCCCGCTAATACGGTCACCTTGATATTCAGGTCACATTTGTTCAGTCCCAAGGGTTATCTTAATAGGGAGGTTACACTGCACTTGGACTGGTCTCCTGGCAACGACAAAATTACCATCAGACGCATTTTTTGTAAATCAAACATAAATTATTTAAACATGTGTTGCAATAATATGTGTTAAGCCGTAACAACTTGGTTGGGTGTTGGCTCACAAAACAAGCAGGATATGATTTTTGTATTTTCCTCACACGTTTTAGCATGTAGGTATTGAAGAAGTTGCTTCTTCTTATCATTAGTCACCGCAAACTTCTTCCATGCATCCAGCATGTTTCTTTTCCGTCACTTCTAATTGCAGACGACCGTCCAACACGTTGTGTTTTGTTTTGTTTTGATATGCTGCTTGTGGCAGTCAATTATCTTTTTTTAAATCTCCTGCCACTGTTAACAGATTGTACATATTGCAGTAGAGCTGTTTCTCCATAGCCTATGTTGTCGCAGCTTCTTCATCTCCTTTCCCATAGCAGTGACCTGCGTGTAGGTATATGACTTCATCGATAATGGAAAGTGTTCAGCAGATTGTGTAATAACTATAGAGTTACATCATTAATCATGCCCCTATATAGTCGAGTTGCCGCCCTACTCTGTTCAATATGGAACCCGGAAATATTTGGTAGTGTTAGGTTTTTTTGCTGAATCGTGTAGGTTATCGGTCCCTCAACTCAAATCAACGGGATGGCAACGCACCATCCTTGGGAAATTTGTGGGAGCCAGGCAAATCCAAGATGGCAACCATTTCTAATAATGCCCGACTAGGAACACTTGACCAAAATAAAAAATACATTAAAAAAAGAGTGTCGTGTAATTAACGTATTGTTATCGCTTTCAACAACTTCGTGGAGTGAGCTTCTCAACATTGACACTCATCAAGAACAACAAGAGGGCACGTATGAAATGCCTGGATCAGGCACCTCAAAAGTTATTGATACCTTTTCTTGTACACTTGCAATCTTGATGTTTTGGTCTAGATGGCAATCTTGTCTTGCTAAATTGTAATCGTTCACTGTTTTTAAATCTTGCATGGTTAAAGAGAGGTAGTCCGTTCATGTAAATTATAAAATTATATTATGCAGTATATACGTGTTCTAACGTACACACAGTCAACATATGTTTTAGCAAAGCAGAAACAACTGTTCAATTCAACTACTCAATGTTTACGGTTCTCACTCAAATAACCGAAGAAGAAAACTAATGTTTATCAAAGTATAAAAGAAAAATAACAAATCACAACTGTTATGTGTAGAAAATAAATGTATACATAACAAGTACACATTATCGGGTCCGAGACTCCTCTGAGTTTGCTGTTCACAATCGCTATCGAGGAGCCAACTTTTCAATAACGAAAATTTGTTGGTAAAACAAATTACATTCTTCTAGTGAAGCAAAACAAACACATAATTTAAAATTAAATACACGAAATTTTGTCTGCAAAAATTCATGTCAAGTGTATGCGGGTGAGAGTGCATGTGCGTTTATGTGTATGCATGCAATATGAGCCTTCATGAGTACATGCATTGTAACGGACTGTTAGTGTACATATGTAAGAGTTTGAAATTGTGCATGAATCTTGATACGTTTGTAGAAAATGTTGTTTCACATAGTTTGTAAATCCATATAAATTATGTGTTGTAAGCTTTTGTTTGATTATAACTGGGATGCTGTTTAATAAATCAGGTATATTATATATAATTCATGCGAGTTCATGTTGCCTCTGTAAGTATGTATTTTATTTTTGATACGTGTGTCATGGCTATGTATATCATAGTTTGGAATTATGTTACAATTTTGTAAGTAAAATGGCACGTTATTATATAAATATTTATTGTAAAATTTTAATTGTTGTAGCTTAAGAATATCACCTACTTTTGAAATGTTTAGTGTTTTATAAAGTGGTTCAGTATGTGAATTATAATTACTTAGTGTTATGATTCTCAAAGCTTTCTTTTGAATTTTCATTATTTTATTTGAATGAAACCGCCATGCCATTATGTAGTGATCTACACTATACATGTGGTAAAACTATTGAGTTATACAGTAAAGCTATTTATATTACATATCTTAATATCAAGTACCTGTATATTTCTGTTATCTTTTTGAAAGGTCATATATTTAGACTTCGTTATGTTTAATGATGATTTGTTTATTGTTAGCCATTCGTTTATTTAACATAGTTCCTTACTTATTAAGACATCTATATTTTCGTTGAATGCAATATTTCTGAAGGTATTTATAGTACTTGATAAAGTTGTGTCATCAGCATACATAATAAAATAAAATAGTGTACTGACTTGTGCAAAGTCATTCATGTAAATAATCAATAGTAAAGATCCAAGAATTGAGCCCTGAGGCACACCAGTTATTACTGATAATATGTTTGACTTCGTGTTTTCTATTTCTGAATATTGTTTACGATTGGTAAGTTAGCTACTTGAGGTTGACCCCCTTTATGCCGTAATAATATAATTTATCGATTAAAATTATATGATCAATAGTATCAAAAAACTTGGAAAGATCAAGATAAATATTTACTGGCATTTCACCGTTTTCCTTTTTATTTATAATTCTATCTATTAATTCCAATGCAGCATATTCTGTAGAATGTTGGGAATGATTGATGCTTAAAATGTAGCTTTGTATCTATTGGCCTATAATCTTAAAATAATGTTAAGTCCCCTTTTTATAAATTGGAATTACCTTGGCGATGTTTATTAGGGAATGTTTATATATTATACCGTTTAACATGATGATGAAAAAAACGAACGATCTACCTCCATTAATAAAACATTGTCTTCTGACGTTTTGACTGTGTCGTTGTTGCAGCTATCCGTTGGCAGAACCAGCATCCTTCTGGTAATATTACTGACCACCATCTGCGTCCAGATTCCACAGACGAATGCCGGGTCTATGTCATCGTTGTTCCATTGCTTGAGGAATTGTAAGAGGGACAAGGAGTTATGTCTTAAGCAGTGTGAAGATAATCCAGGGTGTGAGGCTGCAAAAAAGCTCTGCTCGGGAGTATGCAAATCTGCCTGCGTTGCCTGCGAAAGAAGATGTTTCTATAGAAATGCTCAAATAAAAGGCGACTTTATGGACTGAATGCATCTTATGTCAACAGCGCACAGAATAACATTAATATAAAAAATAAACATAACATATGTTTGATTCCAAAATGTTTTGTAATGCGAAGATAAGAATAATACAACATTATTAGCCATTTAATTAGTTTATTTATATAATAGAGAATAATAATATTTGATTAAGCATGCAACTCCTCGTATTAATGAGTAATTATTGTTCACAATCAAAGCGCAATAACATATTGTATATTCATGACACATTAAAATAAAATATTGTATATGAATAAACAAATATAACAACACTGCCTATTTCACTATTTTACACTCAACTGCACAATCAGTTCATGTATACAGAACAGATGCACACAATAATTTACTGAACTTCTTTCTCTCTCTCACAACCTGTTTAAAACGTGAACACACAGCATCCAATACCTTATGTGTGTAGTAGTTTCTTTAAACGAATCATTGAAATATAAGTGGAATTCAAAATGTTTTCACCTTCAAAATATTTATTCACATACCTTTGTACGTGCATAGGTAGGAACATAGGGGACATGCTGAAGAAATATTATACATTGATGGGCAATAAATTGTGAAATGCCTTAACCATAACAATAACAGTTTTAGTAGTAACTCGTCAGTTTTATAGTTTTGCTCGTGTCATTAAAACTGCCCGGGAATTAATAAAAGCGATTATCGAAATTGCAATCCTCAAACAAATTCTCGATATGAATATTCATGTTTTTCTATTGATGCAGACTTCCTTGCTCAACACCCATGTTACCGATAATTCAGTGGATTGACCGCTGAACTTTGGCCGGGCAATTGAATTTGGTTAGTTACAAAATGTAACAATGAATTCGTTCGATCATTTAAATAAATGAATGCGTTGTGTTTGTAAATCGACTGCAGGTGTTAATAAAACTATCCTCACATTACGTATTTGGCCATGTATGAATGTGCTCAGTTGACAAAGTTGTACAGTGTAACCTTGCTTTACGATCACCCTGATAATACAACCACCTCGCAATTAAGGTCATACTAGAACAGTCCCAAGTTATTTCTACGTACAGTAAAGTATAGGGTATTAGTCCCGCTAATACGGTCACCTTGATATTCAGGTCACATTTGTTCAGTCCCAAGGGTTATCTTAATAGGGAGGTTACACTGCACTTGGACTGGTCTCCTGGCAACGACAAAATTACCATCAGACGCATTTTTTGTAAATCAAACATAAATTATTTAAACATGTGTTGCAATAATATGTGTTAAGCCGTAACAACTTGGTTGGGTGTTGGCTCACAAAACAAGCAGGATATGATTTTTGTATTTTCCTCACACGTTTTAGCATGTAGGTATTGAAGAAGTTGCTTCTTCTTATCATTAGTCACCGCAAACTTCTTCCATGCATCCAGCATGTTTCTTTTCCGTCACTTCTAATTGCAGACGACCGTCCAACACGTTGTGTTTTGTTTTGTTTTGATATGCTGCTTGTGGCAGTCAATTATCTTTTTTTAAATCTCCTGCCACTGTTAACAGATTGTACATATTGCAGTAGAGCTGTTTCTCCATAGCCTATGTTGTCGCAGCTTCTTCATCTCCTTTCCCATAGCAGTGACCTGCGTGTAGGTATATGACTTCATCGATAATGGAAAGTGTTCAGCAGATTGTGTAATAACTATAGAGTTACATCATTAATCATGCCCCTATATAGTCGAGTTGCCGCCCTACTCTGTTCAATATGGAACCCGGAAATATTTGGTAGTGTTAGGTTTTTTTGCTGAATCGTGTAGGTTATCGGTCCCTCAACTCAAATCAACGGGATGGCAACGCACCATCCTTGGGAAATTTGTGGGAGCCAGGCAAATCCAAGATGGCAACCATTTCTAATAATGCCCGACTAGGAACACTTGACCAAAATAAAAAATACATTAAAAAAAGAGTGTCGTGTAATTAACGTATTGTTATCGCTTTCAACAACTTCGTGGAGTGAGCTTCTCAACATTGACACTCATCAAGAACAACAAGAGGGCACGTATGAAATGCCTGGATCAGGCACCTCAAAAGTTATTGATACCTTTTCTTGTACACTTGCAATCTTGATGTTTTGGTCTAGATGGCAATCTTGTCTTGCTAAATTGTAATCGTTCACTGTTTTTAAATCTTGCATGGTTAAAGAGAGGTAGTCCGTTCATGTAAATTATAAAATTATATTATGCAGTATATACGTGTTCTAACGTACACACAGTCAACATATGTTTTAGCAAAGCAGAAACAACTGTTCAATTCAACTACTCAATGTTTACGGTTCTCACTCAAATAACCGAAGAAGAAAACTAATGTTTATCAAAGTATAAAAGAAAAATAACAAATCACAACTGTTATGTGTAGAAAATAAATGTATACATAACAAGTACACATTATCGGGTCCGAGACTCCTCTGAGTTTGCTGTTCACAATCGCTATCGAGGAGCCAACTTTTCAATAACAAAAATTTGTTGGTAAAACCAATTACATTCTTCTAGTGAATAAAAACAAACAAATAATTTAAAATTAAATATACGACATTTTGTCTGCAAATATTCATGTCAAGTGTATGCGGGTGCGAGTGCAAGTACGTTTATGTGTATGCATGCAATATGAGCCTTCATGAGTACATGCATTGTAACCGACTGTTAGTGTACATATGTAAGAGTTTGAGATTGTGCATGAATCTTGATACGTTTGTAGAAAATGTTGTTTCACATAGTTTGTAAATCCATATAAACTATGTGTTGTAAGCTTTTGTTTGATTATATCTGGGATGATGTTTAATAAATCAGGTATATTATATCTAAGATATTTCGATGCGAATTCATGTTTGCCTCTGTAAGTATATGTTTTATTTTTGATACGTGTGTCATGGCTATGCATATCATAGTTTGGAATTATGTTCCAATTTTGTAAGTAAAATTTGAATAGTTGTTATTTTACTTGAATGAAAACCACATGCCATTATGCATTAATTTACATGTGGTAAAACTATTGAGTTATATAGTAAAACTATTTATATTATATGTCTTAATATCAAGTACCTGTATATTTATTTTATCTTTTTGAAAGGTCATATATTTAGACTTCGTTATGTTTAATGATGATTTGTTTATTGTTAGCCATTCGTTTATTTAACATAGTTCCTTACTTATTAATACATCTATATTTTCGTTGAATGCAATATTTCTGAAGGTATTTATAGTACTTGATAAAGTTGTGTTATCAGCATACATAATAAAATAAAATAGTGTACTGACTTGTGCAAAGTCATTCATGTAAATAATAAATAGTATAAATCCAAGAATTGAGCCCTGAGGCACACCAGTTGTTACTGGTAATATGTTTGACTTCGTGTTTTCTATTTCTGTATATTGTTTACGATTGTTAAATTAGCTACTTGAGGTTGACCCCCTTTATGCCGTAATAATATACTTTATCGATTAAAATTGTATGTTCAATAGTATCAAAAACCTTGGAAAGATCAAGATAAATATTTCTGGCATTTCACCATTTTCCTTTTGATTTACAATGCTATCTATTAATTCCAATGCCGCATATTCTGTAGAATGTTGGGAACGATTGATGATTAACATGTAGCTTTGTATATCTCAGATATAAAGATACTTGGTCAAAAATAACTTTTTCTAGTATTTTTGAAATAGCTTGTAAAAGCGATATTGGCCTATAATCTTAAAATAATGTTGAGTCTCCTTTTTATAAATTGGAATTACCTTGGCGATGTTTATTAGGGAATGTTCCTGTGGTTAATACGTGATTTGTTAATAAGGTTAAGGATTTAGTTATTGCGGGTCCAATAATGTTTAGCAGCTTGGTGGAAATGCCATCAAATCCACAACTCTATTTTTGACAGATTACTTATTGTTTTCCTTATGGTTTCCTCGTCAACACATTGAAACATTAGAACATAATTGATTCGTTTTTTAGATAATAGAAATGATCATTTATTCCACTAAATTTAATGCGTTTATGTAGATTTTGGCCTACATTTGTAAAGGATGTATTAAATATGTTAATAATGTCTAGCTTACATATATTTTAGAGTCAGAAACATTGAAACATTTTGGAAATGATGTCTTAGTTTTACCTTTGGGCAATATTTCAGTTATGAAATAGTGTCCAAAGCCCGAATAACTGGGATAATAATTCCATGGCTGTTATGACGGCTTACGTGATGCACATATCCATTTCATTTGTAATCCGACCTAAGGCCACACACACACACACACATATATATATATATAGACATATATGTATATATATTATATATAATTATATATTATACCGTGTAACATGATGATGAAAAAAAACGAACGATCTACCTCCATTAATAAATCATTGTCTTCTGACATCTTCACTGTGTCGTGTGTTGCAGCTATCCGTTGGCAGAACCAGCATCCTTCTGGTGATATTACTGACCATCATCTGCGTCCAGATTCCACAGACGAATGCCGGGTCTATGTCGACGTTTTTCCATTGCTTGAGGAATTGTAAGAAGGACAAGGAGTTATGTCTTAAGCAGTGTGAAGATAATCCAGGGTGTGAGGCTGCAAAAAAGCTCTGCTCGGGAGTATGCAAATCTGCCTATGTTGCCTGCGAAAAAAGATGTTTCTACAGAAATCCTCAAACAAAAGGCGAATTTGTGGACTGAGTGCATCTTATGTCAACAGCGCACAGAATAACTTTAATATAAAAAATTATACATAACATATGTTTGATTACAAAATGGTTTTTAATGCGAAGATAAGAATAATACAACGTTATTAGCCATTTAATTAGTTTAATTATATAATAGAGAATAGTAATATTTGATTAAGCATGCAACTCCTCGTGTTAATGAATAATTATTGTTCACAATCAAAGCGCAATAACATATTGTATATTCATGACACATTAAAAGAAAATATTGTATATGAATAAACAAATATAACAACACTGTCTATTTCACTATTTTACACTAAACTGCACAATCAGTTCATGTATACAGAACAGATGCATACAATAATTTACTGAACTTCTTTCTCTCTCTTACAACATGTTTAAAACGTGAACATACAGCAACCAATACCTTATGTGTGTAGTAGTTTCTTTAAACGAATCATTGAAATATCAGTGGAATTCAAAATGTTTTCACCTTCAATATATTTATTCACATACCTTTGTACGTGTATAGGTAGGAACTTGTTTTTCTCGTGTCATTAAAACTGCCCGGGAATTAATACAAGCGATTCTCGAAATTGCAATCCTCAAACAAATTCTCGATATGAATATTCATGTTTTTCTATTGATGCAGACTTCCTTGCTCAACACCCATGTTGCCGACAATTCAGTAGATTGACCGCTGAACTTTGGCCGGGCAATTGAATTTGGTTAGTTACAAAATGTAACAACGAATTCGTTCGATCATTTAAATAAATGAATGCGTTGTGTTTGTAAATCGACTGCAGGTGTTAATAAAACTATCCTCACATTACGTATTTGGCCATGTATGAATGTGCTCAGTTGACAAAGTTGTACAGTGTAACCTTGCTTTACGATCACCCTGATAATACAACCACCTCGCAATTAAGGTCATACTAGAACAGTCCCAAGTTATTTCTACGTACAGTAAAGTATAGGGTATTAGTCCCGCTAATACGGTCACCTTGATATTCAGGTCACATTTGTTCAGTCCCAAGGGTTATCTTAATAGGGAGGTTCCATTGCACTTGGACTGGTCTCCTGGCAACGACAAAATTACCATCAGACGCATTTTATTGTAAATCAAACATACATTTAAACATGTGTTGCAATAATATGTGTTAAGCCGTAACAACTTGGCTTGGTATTGGCTCATAAAACAAGCAGGATATGATTTTTGTATTTTCCTAACACGTTTTAGCATGTAGGTATTGAAGAAGTTGCTTCTTCTTATCATTAGTCACCGCAAACTTCTTCCATGCATCCAGCATGTTTCTTTTCCGTCACTTCTAATTGCAGACGACCGTCCAACACGTTGTGTTTTGTTTTGTTTTGATATGCTGCTTGTGGCAGTCAATTATCTTTTTTTAAATCTCCTGCCACTGTTAACAGATTGTACATATTGCAGTAGAGCTGTTTCTCCATAGCCTATGTTGTCGCAGCTTCTTCATCTCCTTTCCCATAGCAGTGACCTGCGTGTAGGTATATGACTTCATCGATAATGGAAAGTGTTCAGCAGATTGTGTAATAACTATAGAGTTACATCATTAATCATGCCCCTATATAGTCGAGTTGCCGCCCTACTCTGTTCAATATGGAACCCGGAAATATTTGGTAGTGTTAGGTTTTTTTGCTGAATCGTGTAGGTTATCGGTCCCTCAACTCAAATCAACGGGATGGCAACGCACCATCCTTGGGAAATTTGTGGGAGCCAGGCAAATCCAAGATGGCAACCATTTCTAATAATGCCCGACTAGGAACACCTGACCAAAATAAAAAATACATTAAAAAAAGAGTGTCGTGTAATTAACGTATTGTTATCGCTTTCAACAACTTCGTGGAGTGAGCTTCTCAACATTGACACTCATCAAGAACAACAAGAGGGCACGTATGAAATGCCTGGATCAGGCACCTCAAAAGTTATTGATACCTTTTCTTGTACACTTGCAATCTTGATGTTTTGGTCTAGATGGCAATCTTGTCTTGCTAAATTGTAATCGTTCACTGTTTTTAAATCTTGCATGGTTAAAGAGAGGTAGTCCGTTCATGTAAATTATAAAATTATATTATGCAGTATATACGTGTTCTAACGTACACACAGTCAACATATGTTTTAGCAAAGCAGAAACAACTGTTCAATTCAACTACTCAATGTTTACGGTTCTCACTCAAATAACCGAAGAAGAAAACTAATGTTTATCAAAGTATAAAAGAAAAATAACAAATCACAACTGTTATGTGTAGAAAATAAATGTATACATAACAAGTACACATTATCGGGTCCGAGACTCCTCTGAGTTTGCTGTTCACAATCGCTATCGAGGAGCCAACTTTTCAATAACAAAAATTTGTTGGTAAAACCAATTACATTCTTCTAGTGAATAAAAACAAACAAATAATTTAAAATTAAATATACGACATTTTGTCTGCAAATATTCATGTCAAGTGTATGCGGGTGCGAGTGCAAGTACGTTTATGTGTATGCATGCAATATGAGCCTTCATGAGTACATGCATTGTAACCGACTGTTAGTGTACATATGTAAGAGTTTGAGATTGTGCATGAATCTTGATACGTTTGTAGAAAATGTTGTTTCACATAGTTTGTAAATCCATATAAACTATGTGTTGTAAGCTTTTGTTTGATTATATCTGGGATGATGTTTAATAAATCAGGTATATTATATCTAAGATATTTCGATGCGAATTCATGTTTGCCTCTGTAAGTATATGTTTTATTTTTGATACGTGTGTCATGGCTATGCATATCATAGTTTGGAATTATGTTCCAATTTTGTAAGTAAAATTTGAATAGTTGTTATTTTACTTGAATGAAAACCACATGCCATTATGCATTAATTTACATGTGGTAAAACTATTGAGTTATATAGTAAAACTATTTATATTATATGTCTTAATATCAAGTACCTGTATATTTATTTTATCTTTTTGAAAGGTCATATATTTAGACTTCGTTATGTTTAATGATGATTTGTTTATTGTTAGCCATTCGTTTATTTAACATAGTTCCTTACTTATTAATACATCTATATTTTCGTTGAATGCAATATTTCTGAAGGTATTTATAGTACTTGATAAAGTTGTGTTATCAGCATACATAATAAAATAAAATAGTGTACTGACTTGTGCAAAGTCATTCATGTAAATAATAAATAGTATAAATCCAAGAATTGAGCCCTGAGGCACACCAGTTGTTACTGGTAATATGTTTGACTTCGTGTTTTCTATTTCTGTATATTGTTTACGATTGTTAAATTAGCTACTTGAGGTTGACCCCCTTTATGCCGTAATAATATACTTTATCGATTAAAATTGTATGTTCAATAGTATCAAAAACCTTGGAAAGATCAAGATAAATATTTCTGGCATTTCACCATTTTCCTTTTGATTTACAATGCTATCTATTAATTCCAATGCCGCATATTCTGTAGAATGTTGGGAACGATTGATGATTAACATGTAGCTTTGTATATCTCAGATATAAAGATACTTGGTCAAAAATAACTTTTTCTAGTATTTTTGAAATAGCTTGTAAAAGCGATATTGGCCTATAATCTTAAAATAATGTTGAGTCTCCTTTTTATAAATTGGAATTACCTTGGCGATGTTTATTAGGGAATGTTCCTGTGGTTAATACGTGATTTGTTAATAAGGTTAAGGATTTAGTTATTGCGGGTCCAATAATGTTTAGCAGCTTGGTGGAAATGCCATCAAATCCACAACTCTATTTTTGACAGATTACTTATTGTTTTCCTTATGGTTTCCTCGTCAACACATTGAAACATTAGAACATAATTGATTCGTTTTTTAGATAATAGAAATGATCATTTATTCCACTAAATTTAATGCGTTTATGTAGATTTTGGCCTACATTTGTAAAGGATGTATTAAATATGTTAATAATGTCTAGCTTACATATATTTTAGAGTCAGAAACATTGAAACATTTTGGAAATGATGTCTTAGTTTTACCTTTGGGCAATATTTCAGTTATGAAATAGTGTCCAAAGCCCGAATAACTGGGATAATAATTCCATGGCTGTTATGACGGCTTACGTGATGCACATATCCATTTCATTTGTAATCCGACCTAAGGCCAAACACATATATATATATATATATATAGACATATATGTATATATATTATATATAATTATATATTATACCGTGTAACATGATGATGAAAAAAAACGAACGATCTACCTCCATTAATAAATCATTGTCTTCTGACATCTTCACTGTGTCGTGTGTTGCAGTTATCCGTTGGCAGAACCAGCATCCTTCTGGTGATATTACTGACCATCATCTGCGTCCAGATTCCACAGACGAATGCCGGGTCTATGTCGACGTTTTTCCATTGCTTGAGGAATTGTAAGAAGGACAAGGAGTTATGTCTTAAGCAGTGTGAAGATAATCCAGGGTGTGAGGCTGCAAAAAAGCTCTGCTCGGGAGTATGCAAATCTGCCTATGTTGCCTGCGAAAAAAAGATGTTTCTACAGAAATCCTCAAACAAAAGGCGAATTTGTGGACTGAGTGCATCTTATGTCAACAGCGCACAGAATAACTTTAATATAAAAAATTATACATAACATATGTTTGATTACAAAATGGTTTTTAATGCGAAGATAAGAATAATACAACGTTATTAGCCATTTAATTAGTTTAATTATATAATAGAGAATAGTAATATTTGATTAAGCATGCAACTCCTCGTGTTAATGAATAATTATTGTTCACAATCAAAGCGCAATAACATATTGTATATTCATGACACATTAAAAGAAAATATTGTATATGAATAAACAAATATAACAACACTGTCTATTTCACTATTTTACACTAAACTGCACAATCAGTTCATGTATACAGAACAGATGCATACAATAATTTACTGAACTTCTTTCTCTCTCTTACAACATGTTTAAAACGTGAACATACAGCAACCAATACCTTATGTGTGTAGTAGTTTCTTTAAACGAATCATTGAAATATCAGTGGAATTCAAAATGTTTTCACCTTCAATATATTTATTCACATACCTTTGTACGTGTATAGGTAGGAACTTGTTTTTCTCGTGTCATTAAAACTGCCCGGGAATTAATACAAGCGATTCTCGAAATTGCAATCCTCAAACAAATTCTCGATATGAATATTCATGTTTTTCTATTGATGCAGACTTCCTTGCTCAACACCCATGTTGCCGACAATTCAGTAGATTGACCGCTGAACTTTGGCCGGGCAATTGAATTTGGTTAGTTACAAAATGTAACAACGAATTCGTTCGATCATTTAAATAAATGAATGCGTTGTGTTTGTAAATCGACTGCAGGTGTTAATAAAACTATCCTCACATTACGTATTTGGCCATGTATGAATGTGCTCAGTTGACAAAGTTGTACAGTGTAACCTTGCTTTACGATCACCCTGATAATACAACCACCTCGCAATTAAGGTCATACTAGAACAGTCCCAAGTTATTTCTACGTACAGTAAAGTATAGGGTATTAGTCCCGCTAATACGGTCACCTTGATATTCAGGTCACATTTGTTCAGTCCCAAGGGTTATCTTAATAGGGAGGTTCCATTGCACTTGGACTGGTCTCCTGGCAACGACAAAATTACCATCAGACGCATTTTATTGTAAATCAAACATAAATTTAAACATGTGTTGCAATAATATGTGTTAAGCCGTAACAACTTGGCTTGGTATTGGCTCACAAAACAAGCAGGATATGATTTTTGTATTTTCCTAACACGTTTTAGCATGTAGGTATTGAAGAAGTTGCTTCTTCTTATCATTAGTCACCGCAAACTTCTTCCATGCATCCAGCATGTTTCTTTTCCGTCACTTCTAATTGCAGACGACCGTCCAACACGTTGTGTTTTGTTTTGTTTTGATATGCTGCTTGTGGCAGTCAATTATCTTTTTTAAAATCTCCTGCCACTGTTAACAGATTGTACATATTGCAGTAGAGCTGTTTCTCCATAGCCCATGTTGTCGCAGCTTCTTCATCTCCTTTCCCATAGCAGTGACCTGCGTGTAGGTAAATGACTTCATCGATAATGGAAAGTGTTCAGCAGATTGTGTAATAACTATAGAGTTACATCATTAATCATTCCCCTATAGACTAGAGTGATAAGCTGGCTCGCTGCAGTGACGCTGCTGTGGACCGCTGGCTGCCATCCAATTTTACGGCAGGAACTTTTGCATCCACCTCACCACAATATAATATATACATTTAAGTGTGAGTTTGTCTTGTTATTGTATGTCTGCCAGCCTGCCTGCCAGCCTGCTTGCCTGCGTGCGGGCGTGCGTGCCTGCGTGCCTGCGTGCCTGCGTGCCTGCGTGCCTGCGTGCCTGCGTGCATTCGTTCCTCTGTGCGTGCCTGCCTGCATGCGTTCGTGTCTTCGTGCGTGCGTGCGTGCGTGCGTGCGTGCGTGCGTGCGTGCGTGCCTGCCTACCAGTCTAAAGGTCTGTCTGTCTGTCTGTCTGTCTGTCTGTCTGTCTGTCTGTCTGTCTGTCTGTCTGTCTGTCTGTCTGTCTGTCTGTCTGTCTGTCTGTCTGTCTGTCTGTCTGTCTGTCTGTTTGAGTGTCTGTCTGGCTGTATGTACGTAAGTACGTGAGTACGCATATACGCATGTACACATGTACGCATGTACGCATGTACGCATGTACGCATGTACGCATGTACGCATGTACGCATGCACGCATGCACGCATGCACGCATGGATGTATGTATGTATGTATGTATGTATGTATGTATGTATGTATGTATGTATGTAGCTGTCTGTCTGTTTATCCGTGTGTCTGTCTATATGTCTGTCTCTCTCTCTCTGTATGTCTGTCTGTCTGTCTGTTTGCCCGTCTGTAAGTATGTATGTATGTATGTCTCTGTCTGTCTGTCTGTCTGTCTAGCTGTCTATCTATTTGTCAGTCTGTCTGTCTATCAGTTTGTATGTCTGTCTTGATGATGACGATAATAAGCGTAATACATACATTGTATCATATATCATCAATGAAAATGGGGATAAGCAATATTGCTTGTAATCCTTTATTTAAATAAATGCATTAATATCTAACGCAACGTGCTGTGATGTAGAATAGAAAAAGAATAATAAATATCACATCATCAAAATTAAATAGTATGGTATATGAAACAGCAACATAACTATTATGAGTATGTATTATTAGTATATTAATGAATTCATTACAATTGAATTAGTGTTTAACAATTAAGAATAAGTGCTTTGAGCCATTTTAACATACTTGTAGAGATATATAGTCTTCGAGATATATAGTTTTTTTATCACTATATCGTACAAATATTTAAAACCAGTATATTCCAATGCATTTTGTTTAATGTTCGTGTAACAGAACGGTACTTTGTAAACGGCTTTTTGCCTCGCGTTATGGCAATGTGGACGTCAATTTAACATAATCATGTCATTGAATATGACTGGTAGCAAACCAGTATTGTATTTATGCATGAACGTAATACATAAGTACTTGTATAGTTATAATAATAATAATAATAATGAGTCAACGTATAGAGCGTAATAAATCTAGACAAAAGTCCACTCAGAGGCGCTAAATAAATGATAATAAAATAAATAAATTCTAAAACCGTGGTGCATAATGCATAGGCAATAATTTTATGTGGTAAAACGATATAACATTAATTAAGACGTGACATAATATTATGTGCATCATAAGACATAAATAAGTTAATTAAATTATAATAATATTTTTTTAAACGCTGTTATGTACGAGATCACAGAGTAAACTAAACATGGAATGGTACACGGAAGAGATGATTTTTTAAAAGTCGCTTGAATGTGGCTAGTGCTGTGACTGTCTTTAATTCTAACGGAAGAGTGTTCCCCATTCGTGGGGCCGAAACTGAGAAGGAGCGATCGCCGTATCTGCTGCTGGATGGCGGCACACGCAGGTCGTTGTTGTTGGCAGAACGTAGCGCACGCGCTGGTCGGTACACGTCGAGCAAGTCGGTGATGTACGACGGTGCGGTGCCATGTTGGGCTTGGAACGAAAGCAGCAGTA
This sequence comes from Escarpia spicata, assembly GCA_963995525.1. Lineage (NCBI taxonomy): Eukaryota > Metazoa > Annelida > Polychaeta > Sabellida > Siboglinidae > Escarpia > Escarpia spicata. The sequence goes on from OZ023213.1 coordinate 18,632,517, forward strand.
TTTTGTACATGATACGCTGTTTCACCGGAAGCCAATGGAGCGGGGTGATGTGCTCTTGCCTGTTGCAGCGGACTGCCAATCGAGCTGATGAGTTCTGCACTCTCAGCAGTTTAGAGATGAGAACGTCTGGGATGCCGAACAGCAAACCATTCCCGTAATCGAGTCTCGAAATCACCAGTGAATGTATTATTCGAGCCGCTGCTTTCTCCGATAGACACGATCATATGGAAGCAATGTTACGCAGGTGATAGTATGCGGTACCGCATAGTTGATAGATATCCATAATTTGATGTTGTTTAAATAAAGACTGAGTTTGGTTTATTTTGAGGTAAATGTAGTGTTGGGTATATTTTAAAGAAAGTACAGTCTGACTGTATATGTCTGTATATGTACATGTGTCTGTCTGTCTGTCTATTGTTATCTGTACACGTCCTTACGTATCTTTCGTTTGATGCGGACGAAACTTTGCACCATGATCCAAGGGAACGTAACTACGGACATAGGATGGCCATATGTGGCACCACCGTAATACACTTTGTGTAATTACTCTTCGAAGACTTTTTTCGCCACGCGATGCGTGCTTACGCAACTTCGAACAATCGCAAAGGTAAAAGTGAAGGCAAATCTTTATATAACGCAATATCCTGTCCTTACGACTGCTAAATGCACTTTACACTTTACACATTCCTTGGCAGACCTATAAAACCGAACGCCTTCTCGAATTATCTGGGAAACATTCAGCCACAACCATTCGTACACAGATATCAACTCATTCATACAGCTGAGCGAACAAGTAAACGAACTTGCACAAAGTTCGAAACGGCTGTACAGGATTCGAATCCGGGTTCTTTTGATTGTGAATCTGATGCTCTAACTCTGCGCCACTGCGCTCCACAAAGCTTTTAAAGTTGCGATCTAGTTTGCATAATCATTGATGGATCTGCTTTGTTATGGTTTGCATACATCACAATCAAAATTATGGTCGTGACCTCCGTAAAGTTTTGCCTGGCCAAAATAATGATAAATATAATCTCTGTGTTTTACATTACTAGAATGGGATGATTTGTGCTACGTCAAACATTCCCGTCTTTAGGTCTTGCATCAGCAAGTCTGCCTAATGCTTTTTGTTATAAAGAAAAACGTCTGCGACCATAATTTCAACAAATATACGATGGAATATATCCAACCTCTCCGGTGGTTCGGCACCCATTTTGATGGCTTGACGGACCTTGTCGCTAGGCAATTAGTCACATGATAGAGAGGTCAACCTATTACACGCGTTGCTTTCAAAAGTTAATTTGTTTGTCTGAAAAATTATATTTTTTAAACAATCGTAAGGTAAAACGTGTGTACCGTTCGATTTTATCGGATACCACTAAATGGTGAGAAAAGAGCGAACAAATAATCTGAATTATCCATTGCATGAATTGGACGCCCAACAAACAAAATGTGGGATGTAGTAATCAGTTTTGCACTGGTTTGTAAAGAGTCTTAGGTTTGCATACGATATGTTATAATCACAATACTGCTTTAATTATAACACCCAAACTCCTATTTTCATAATGTTAAACTACAGGAAACATAATATCATAAATTTGCATTATATATTTCAACTTGGACGCCTCATAGATAGGACACATTTGTATAAATTTACTTCATTTTTTATCCCGTCTACGAAAAACCTCCTAAACAACAACTACAGCTACAAAACTACGAACAACAATAACATGCCACGACAACCGTCGGTCTAACGCGCATGTTTGTTGGTTTCTTTCTAGCCTTTGCGAAGGTGTACATGCGCGGCCTTCGTCGGTTTGTAGCAACCCCGAGTTGGTTATATGAGTACCTATATGCTCGCTAGATGGCGTTCTTGGTGTGTCAATAGGCCACACTGGTATACAACTGGGGGATAATTTCCACAATATAAGCTGTGGATGCTGTGCTGTATACTCACTGGGACTGCCGTGGCTTATTGCATTGGCGTCGGAACATGATAAATATTCTGAGGGATGAGGCTCACCAACATACCTCCAATTGCACCCTACACATTTTGAAAGGAACATGCAGCGAATGAGCAGGTGACAACATTTTGTTTGAAGAAAATATATTTCTTACAAAAATATGTACAAATTGTTTTCGTTTATAGGAAGAGCACTATGTTCCTAACACATCAAGACCGTAAATTAGGGGACCGATTCTAATCACTGCACCAATATGTATTTTGGTCAATTTGGCGTGACCAGTGTCATCAAGCAGCTTAGACATATAGGGGTCTCGCAGGTCAGTTTACTCGCATATCAACTTCATCATGTGTTCATTGATGTGTGCATGCACATATCACTTATAAGACTAATATCGCTGTAAATAATATTGCGGTTTTTTTATTTACCGTACTCATATTCGTTTCTGATACAATTTCATCTAAACTGAATAAACATCGGTCCATTGCTCGCAAAATACGTTGTCTAAGAGTCGGATAACCTTTGTCTGCATGGAGACGTCAGTCTTTGACGCACTTACCATTTTAATTAACGCCTCTAGATCAAGGTATATATGCGCTCTGGACGGTGTTTTTTTCAGTTCTCGTTATGGTGACGCTGGACACGCGATGACGGTGGACACGCGATGACGGTGGACACGCGATGACGGTGGACACGCGATGACGGTGGACACGCCACCATTTCTGTTTTTCTCCATTGACCACGACATATTGCGGGAGGTATAGCAGAGTGATAGCTGGTAGGCATGAAAACATTAAAACGGTGACCGTTGTCTTGGGTTTTGTAGGTAACCTTTTCCATTGATGACGCTGGACACGCACTTAAAACGCCACCTTACATTTTTTTACTTTATTTTTAATTAATTTAATTTATTTTTAATTATATTTTCCTAAATGTTAGATGTAGTCCCATAATTGTTTTCAGGAGTCCTTCGATAGCTTTGTACGAAACGATACATGTCGAAATACCCTGCAATAACAAGTTTAATTAGTTTTGAAAATATTGTAAGTTACCTTTCCGAGTCCTATGTTGCTCTGAATGGAGCTTTAGACGTCTTCACGACGTTTTCATCAGCGTTGGTCTGCGCCACTCTCAGTCGTCATGTGACTGTGTTGGTAACTGTCACATGACAACACTTCCAGGAAGATCGCGGGAAGGTTGTATTCGGAATCTCTGTTGATTTCTGGTCACCTCTCTCTGTTTTCAATCGCCTCACTGATTTTTCTTCTCCAGAAGTTGTTTTCTCTAGAGAGTACCTTTTCGTCTTTAGCCGAGATATTGTGGCCCTCATTCACTCTGTGTTCACCTAATGCTGTGAGTGGGCCCCTCGTGTTTCTGTGTTCTTTGAGTCGGGCTCCTAGTGCTCTGCTGGTTTCGCCTACATAAGTATGTTGATAGTCCGGACATCCTATCTCATATATTACCCCACACATGTTGTTCTTGTGGGTTTTGTCCTTGGGGTTCACTACGATGGATCTTATGGTGTTGTAAGGTTTGTGGTACGTCCCCCCTCCACGTTCCCGGAAAATGGTGTGCACGTATGGTACACGTTTTGGACATAGGCCCAATATTTTGTTTCACAAACAAAAGTTTGAGTGACATTTTGTAATAAAAACAGGCACGGCACAGATATGTCATTGCAAATAATGTTCTTTGAGCAAATAAAAAACGGACAACTTAGATAGGTGTCATGGAGACACCTATCTAAGTTGTTAACTCTAACACTTTCCATTACCGATGAAGTCATCTACCTACACGCAGGTCACTGCTATGGGAAAGGAGATGAAAAAATGCTGCGACAACGGAGCTATGGAGAAACAGCTCTACTGCAATATGTACAATCTGTTAAAAGTGGCAGGAGATTTAAAACAGAATTGACTGAATTAGCAGCATATCACGGGGCAAAACACAACGCGTTGGACGGTCGTCTGCAATTAGAAGTGCTGAAAAAGAAACAGGCCGGATACTTTCTCATTCCTATCAGGAAGAAGTTTGCAGTGACTAATGATAAGAAGAAGCAACTGAAGAAGGAAAATACATTTGATCTTCAATAAATGCATTTTAAAATATGTGAGGAAAATACACAAATCATATCCTGCTTGTTTGTGACCAAATACCCAACCGTGTTGTTACGGTACGCTTCAAAAAAGCAACAATATCTGCTTAGTATACAACATAAAACAACATTTACCTTTGAAACTAAGTCCGGGTGTGTTGTGTAATCATGAATATCAAGAAGAGTTTATAGATGATCACTTGAACAGTTTGGAAACAACTGCAGTAATGTTGCCGAGTAGCAACGAATGGAAATTGTTTTGCCAGATGGCAAGTACATAAAGCGGACACAATAAGTGCTTGGGTGAGTTTCTGACAAGGTAGTCCTACTCCAAACCCTTCACTGAGGATATGGTTATATTACGTGAACATATGACACGTATGTAAACGGATCCACAAACTCTTGATTCACACTCATATATACATATATAATTACATCTCCACCGGTGATATGCGATAGGCCTAGCTCTAGTTAAAATCGGAACAGTCGCACGTGCAAGCCTAGATCCCTTCACACAATGCATCCACATAAATTGCCGTTATTTAGTTGTAAGGAAAACCAGTGTTTTATAGTCGGTTATCCCAACCTGTGTCCAGCGTCATCGCAAAGTGTCCAGCGTCGTCATTTGTTAGCAGTCAATTCTGACCTATTTTAAAGTGTTGTTTATTAATTTCTTGACTCCCACTTCGCGTTCCGATCCCCCGGATACATATAACAGTTAGCATAGTCAAATATAATTGATATACTTCCAAACACGTTTATGAAAGAGCTGCAGTAATTAAAAAAGGCATTTCCAGGACACAACACAGTGCTGAAATTATCACCAAATAATTAATAATGGGAACGAAATGTTTCCAAGTCAAATGCTATATTATACTTCTAGATTATTTTATTAAATGGCATACATAGTAGATGACTGAAAAAGACACCGTCCGTTTACATGTAATATAAAATGGTCAAATTGTATGTAGTATAGTCATTTTCGTCGATGACGCGGGACACAAGATTAAGGTTGACTTCAAATAGCTGTCATAACAAAAGTAACTCATGTTACATTGAACTAATTTTATGGAAAATACGCGCCTTCATATGTACAGTAAGAAAATACAACTTAATTGTTTAGGATCAAACATTTATTTTTGGACCTGCTACAACCCCATTTGTACACTTTTTGGGACATTGGCCCTATTAATTTATTTCATCATGGCTTTGGCCAGGCATGGTTTAAGTTAACTCAATTAATTAAATTAATTAACTTTCCAGAAAATCACAAATTAATTACCGTTAATTTAATTAATTAACTCTATTGGAAGATGTTAATTGACTATAATAACAAATCACAATGATCTTCCAATTTGTTTTTAAATTGGGTATTAATTAGCATTATTTTATGCAATCTGGTATTCATTACCACAGGCTTGCTGTCAGCACTAAGAATTAGCTTTGGTAACCATGGTGCACAGAAAACACAGCCACTTAACCACTGACCCTAGTTCACCTAACCGCAGCGGTTCTTAGTAGCTCCTTCGTCGCGACACAAACCGGGGTCGCGAAAACCATTTTGAATGGGTCGCTAAGAATGTTCTTCTATTGTCCCAATTGCCCATCGTACCAGATGCATGAGTGACGAATAAGTATGCCAAATGTTGCGTGAATTGGAACTGCCGTGTGATACAATATCACAATAATAATGTATGATGCCGCCGAAAATGTGTCTAAAGCACAGTGGGCGAAAGTGTGTGCCGCTTTCGACTGGCTTCATTCTGAAGCCTTCAAAGTAGGCCTACTCTGTCTCTCACAGGCATCACTTTAGTCAACGTCATCAGTATCATCATCATCATTGTGCAGCCGTAGTGTCCCGTGGTTGGACGAAGGCCTCAGCATGTCGTCTCCAGATCTGCCTGTCTTGCGCTCTCCTTTGCCTGATGGTACCTTTCCAGTACTCATTGTCTCAGGTCTTCCTCTAGATCGTTTCCCTTCGTAAGGTCTCCAGGTAATGATACGCGATGTCCATCGGTTATCTCGTATCCTGCTGATGTGGCCTGCCCAGGTCCACTTCTGTCTTCTGATTTGTTCTATCACGTCTATGACCTTTGTCTTCTCTTTTATCACATGTTTGCTTTTCTCTCCCGATATGTAATGTTTAACATACTTTTTTCCATGTTTGTTTGTGCGGCGGCTAGCTTGTTCTTTGCCTGGTTAGTGAATGTCCAAGTTTCCCCCCGGTGTATCATTTCTGGAAGTACGCATCATTTGTAGACTTGTCTCTTCAAGCAGGTTCCAAAGTTACCCTTGAAGATGTCGCGGTGTATGGCGAATGCTGTCCAACCGGCCGTGATTCTTTTTTGAATATCTTTGTCTTGTTTTTTGCCTCTGAGGGAAAACAAAGTCGCAGACTGCTGGATGTATGCGGGAAGAGTACTGGTCAAATCAAACACATGTGTTATAAAGGAAATACAGACAATGGGGGATCTGAACATTTATTAGCCATCTTTAAAGCCGTAGACATATAACAGACTGAACACAAAATCTTCCATCGCGATTCTGGTATGCTTCTGCACAGGAACATGAGTGAGACGAGCCCGCCCAACAGCCCGTTCCCATTGACACCCTTCAGATGACGAAGAATCGACATCATATGACGTCACACTTGCGCATTGAACGTCAGGTGTGCTGAAGATGTAGATACTGACTTTATAGCTGCAGCGGCTCCATCTGGCGACAAAGGAGACGATCGCGACAGCACCGTGTGGAATACATACCGTGAGGGTTTTGAACATTACATTCTACTTAATGTAGCAACTCCACAGACAATTGGAAGACCAGCCGTGCATTCTAATGCACTTTTGTCCTTTTCTTATATATTTTTGTGTATTTACCTACTGTTGATATAACAAAATGTGTAGTGCTAAATGTGTATGTACTTTTCTCTCTCTTCATTGGTAGTCTTTGTTGTGCCGTTTTTACCATTAATACAACTAGTAGGCTTAACTCTGTTTTTTTTTCGTTTAGACGATGTGTTTTCCTCAACTCATCCACCATCCATCCATTATGTGTATCACTCTTCTGTTGTACGCAATCATAGCTATCGGTGTAACCATTAATATAACTTAGCAATTTTATATACACATCATTATGTTAATATTATTAAGCACAAGTATGACAATTTCTATAAACGCAGGCTCAGTGATGTTTGATGAGGCTTTCCTCTTCTACTAAAGAGGTAATCAAAACAACCTATGCAATGTCTTAAATACAAATTATGCAAACAACGAACCACAAGTAATACACTACTCTTCCTATTATGACATTGATAAGTTCACCAACCAAGCAAACAAAAACACAGTTTTACTATTCTGAGATCTAACATTCAATCTATAAATGCAAAATTGAATGAACTTGAAATATTCATAGAGGACCTACGGAGAAATAACTTTAAATTCAGTGTAATATGCTTACAAGAGACGTGGAAAGCTGATAATGATGACTTCTATCAATTTTGTTTAGACGGGTATGATTGTGCAACACAGGGAAATATTTAGCGACAAAGGAGGGTTATTAATATATGTAGATGATCAATATAAATGTCAAATAAAAATGAATCTTAATACATACGAAAACTGGAAAGGGTTAATAATTCAAGAAACTGGAAATGGTTTATTAAAGAAAATGGCTATTGGACATATATATATATATATATATATATATATATATATATATAGACCACCAAGGTCATGCAACGAAAATATTACACAATTTATTTATGAATTTTCATCAGTGTTGTCGTCTCTAGAAAACAGCAATAATAATAATCTCATTGTGGCAGGGGACTTTAACATTAACTTACTTAAAATAAACGACAACAGAACACACAGTGAATGTTTTGATACTTTAACATCACATAGTCTTTACCCCCAAATAACATTCCCCATTCGTTTTACGAGAACCAACGGAACACTAATATATAACTTGTTTTGCTCACTAAATACATTTATATTATAAAGTACTGCTGGGATTTTCACAAACAATTTCTCAGATCATCAACCTTATTTTGTAATAATAGACAATATACATAAAGCTGAACTTCCTCCTAAATTTGTAAAAATTAACATACAGAATGTTGACTTACTTAGACTTAGTTCATCGTGTTCCTTTCAGGACATCAGGCGACGAGCTTTCTCCATCTATTGCGGTCTTTCGCAATTTGTTTGGCCTCATTCCAGGTAATTTCCATTTCTGCCAGATCTTCCTTAAATGTCTTGCGCCAGGTCTTAGTCTGCCTTCCTCTCCTTCTGCTTCCACCTTCAGGCACCCACTCCATTGCTATATGTGCTATTCTCTCTGTTGGTAAGCGTAGGATATCTCCCGCTAATCTTCGTCGTCGAGACTTAACTATGTCGTAGTCTATCCAGACCTGCCCTCCTCATCACTTCTTCATTGGTGATGTGCTCTCTCCATGATATGCTCAATATGAACCGTCGACATCGCCGGTGGAATATGTCTAGTTTTATGGATATCTTCGCCGTATTCTTCCACGTTTCACAGGCATATATCGCTGTTGATATTACGATTGACATGTAAATATGTAGTTTTATGTCCTTTCTGATGGTGGGTGGTACTGGATCATATTGGACGTAGTCTTTGGAATACTGCTGATGCTTTGCTTATCCTCGCTTGCACACCTACTTCCACGCCGCCTTCCCTAGAGATGTAGTTTCCGAGATAAGGGAAGTTCTGGACACACTGCACATTTTGCTGACCGATCACAATGTGGGAGTCAGATCCATCACCAACTAACAACGTTTTTGTCTTCTCATAGCTGATTCGTAATCCGACCGACGTATTATTTATCCACTTAACACCAAAGTTCGGACCTTTCATCGTTTTCCTCACGATTAATTCGATAACAACAACAAAGAGGAAAGGGGACAGGATGCAACCTTGACGTACACATGTCTCTATATCGAACATGTATGTTTAGCCATCGTCGGTCTTGAAACAGCAGTTGGATTTTCGATATAGCAATTTGAAAATGTCTATATGTTTGTTTGTTTCGCCATATAGCTTCAGGATCGATGCTCGATGATGTTTCGCAATGTGAAGATCTGCGCACAGCACGACCTTCCTCTTTAAAATCCAGCTTGTTCCACCCGGAAGTGTTGGTCAACTGCTGTGTTCATCCGGTTTATGATCACGCTGCAGAACACCTTTCCAGGTACTGACATCAATGTTATTCCTCGCCAGTTATTGCAATCGCTCAGGCACCCCTTCTTTGGTAACGTCACGATCACTCCTCGTCTCGAATCATCAGGGACTCCCTCCTCAGACCAGATCATATTGAACAAGTAGGTTAACTCGTATGCAACCCCGTCCTTGCCATGCTTCAATATTTTGGCAGATACGTCATCGAGGCTCGCTGCCTTGTTGTTCTTTAGGCTATGGAGACTTCTGGAGACTTCTACCCTGGAGACTTCTGCCCTTTGGAGACTTCTGCCCTGGTGATGTCATTGGCGGTGACACCGAGCTCTTTTGTGGTTGGTTCCTGTTCCAAGTTGAAGAGTGTGGTAAGTGTTGGTTGATTTAGTATTTCTCGCTCTGGAGTTGGTCATAAATGGTGTCCTTTTCCTCGTCTGTGGCGATTTCGGTTGAGGCATATACTTGCACTAACGTGACTTTGACATGTGTGTTGAACCTTGCTGTGATGATGCGTTCACTAACTGGCTTCCACCCGTCAGTGCTTGTGTAGCATCCTTATTCAGGATGATGCCAACTCCATGGATGTGGTGATGCCATGCAGAAAGTCAATATTGTAATTGGTTATCATAAAGTATACAAAAAAATACATAAAAACCAAAATCCCAAGATCCCAACCTAATTTACAATATAATGCATGATAAAATCATGCGTGCTAAAAGTAAGTACAAGCCTGCTAAAATAATGACATTTTATAAATACAAACATAAAAATCGATGTGGATCACGCAAGGGTTGTTCAAATATATTAGATATCGTGACATACTTTATGAACAATTAAAAATGTCTAACCCTAACTCACCAGACTATGAGATTCTTAATACTAATCTCAAAACTTACAATACCATATTAAAAAGAAATATCAGTGCAGCTAAACAAATCTACTTTGAATCACGATTTAACAAATTCAAAAAATATATAAGAAATACATGGAAAACAATAAACGACATTCTCTCAAAAAATAAAATGAAGAAGACATCTTCATCAACCATTAAATTAAATGGTACTGGCATAACAGATAACTCAGAAATAGCAAACAAATTCAATAACTATATTACTAATATAGGTCAAACTATTGCAGAAGCCATTAAATATAAAAGAAAAAAAAAATATGACTACTACTTAAATAAAAAAGTTAGATATGCTCTTAAATTTAAGAATGTTGATGAAGAAACAGTAAGGAAAGCAATAAATGATCTCCCAACCCAAACCAGCAGTGGATTTGATGGCATTTCTTCCAAAAAAATATAATATATGCTGATGATATCACTTTATTTAGCACCATTTACACTTTTAGTTATAAAGCACGTATTAGAAGGATAGACCCTGTAATAAATGAAGAACTCCTCAAAATAATTGAGTGGCTTAATATTAATAAGTTGTCACTAAATAAAAGTAAATCTAAATATATGACCTTTCAAATGCCAAGGAAACCTATACAGAGCTAATTTAAAAAAATCGATAACATAAGCATCGAGAGTGTAGAAGAATTTAACTTTTTAGGTTTAACTCTAGATACTAACTTAAATTGGAAAAAAACACACTGAAAAATATCAAACAAGTGTTCCAAAATTATAGGAATATAATAGATTTAAACATGTGCTACGTTTATAAATAATATTTATTTTATATAATGCACTGCTACTATCTCATACTAATTATTGTATTATGACATGGGGATACCAAGGAAACAGATTAACGAAAATTCAAAAGAAAGCAGTGCAAATAATCATACTAAGCAAATACAATTCACATACAAAACCGCTTTTTAAAGAACTCAATATATTAAAAGTAGACAACTTGCTAAAATTACAAGAATTACAATTTTAGTACAAATATAGACATAACAATTTACCAGTTTACTTATTAAATTGGCAGATAATTCCAAATGCCAGCACACACAAATATGACTCTCGGAGAGCAACTGAACTAAACACCTTCAGAACTAATCATGAATTTGTTAAAAAGTGTTTTAAATATAACTTAAATAATGTTATAAATAATATCCCTGATTTAGTGAAAGACAAGATAGTGACCTATAGCTTGAGAGGATTCTCAAGTTATGCCAAACACCATATGCTACGAAAATACAACGTCAGGTGCAATATACTACAATGCTACATATGCCAACTAAATTAATGTTCACTATAAATGAGTAATACAGTTAAATCAAATACAACTACTAAATCTGTATAGTCTGCATGACTACATATGCACATGCGTACACCGAAAAGGTTAAGAACTGCTGACGTAACAAATAGCTGCAAAAGCTTGTGGTCTGGTCCGTGCAGTTGTTTGAACAGTGTCAACGACCACCCACCCAGCAGCCAATGTCAATCAATGCGTGGCTAGGTGTTACACCAGTATTCTGTAAGAGCATAAACTCGGTTTGCATTTGTGGCGTTTTATTATTATTATTATTTATTACATCATAATCTAATATTCTTGATGAACTTGGCCAATACTGATTATTACTACGGGTCATGCAGCAATACGAGCGGGAAAGAGTCGACGTTATTGATTGGCCGTTTATGTCGTATTCGGGCAATACTATACCTGCCAACACTCCCGGAATTTCCGGAATTCTCCCTGATTTTGGGTGTATCTCCCGGTCTCCCCGAATACATGCAAATCTCCCGGACTGTGGCTTAAAATCTCCTACAGCATTCCTCTCCATCTTCCGATGTCATCATCCGAGACAGCGCGACATCACGGGAGACGTGTTGAACCGCTGAATTTCCGGCAATAAATCTCCAGCAGCACCCCCGTCTTCCGAAGTTAAGATTCGAAACAGCGCGACGAGACAGCGTGACAGGGAAAGCGTGCTGACGTCCGGAATTAAAAAAATTAAGTTGGCAGAAATACATAACTAACACAGTGGAGCGCAATGGTGCAGTGGCTAGAGCTTCGGACTCTCGACAGAGAGAACCCGGGTTCGAATCTTGTGCTGCGGTGTCGAATCTTTTCGGGCAAGTTCGTTCACCCAACGTTGTTCCAGTTCACTCAACTGTATGAATGAGTACCTGGCTATAGACAGTGGTGGATATTTGTGTACACATATTTTTCGCGCAGTAATTGCAGGGTGTTTGAATGCTTCCCTGATAAGTCTATATGGTGTTCGGTTGAACAGATTTGTTAGGGCGTAACATTTTGAGCGGTCCTGGGGGCTGGATACTGCTCTATATAAGAATTTACATTTACAGTAAATAAACTCAAATACAATTTTCGAGCTTCTATCCCTTGGCATAAGAAATGCAGTGACTTTCGATACCAATAAATATTCGTTTTCATAGAACAATATATATATATATATATATATATACATATTTGAAATTTTACATGACACACTCTGTAGATGATTGTTTCCAATACTCAATATCCCAATATATGTTATTTCATACATAAAACTATATGTGATCGTTTTAGTGTCAAGACAGTGATTGTGTGTGGTTGTTATTACAATCAATTATGTGTTCATGTTAGATTCACTTGCACGTATGTACTTTATAGTAACACAAACCTTTTATTTTGTGTATTGCTTGGTTCATCTTGTTTATTAAACAAATTTGCAGCTTGTGTATCATGTACTATTTTCTTGCTGACAAATCGTGTGATTATGCTGACATGCGATTATGTTTCTCCAGTTAATATAAATGTTTGCACACATTTACAAAGTTTACTTGGTATTGTAGTGGCACTCACTGGCGTCGAAACGCGCGAAACGTATTTAACAAGATTTAACAACAAGATTTAACAAGATTGCCATCCAGAAAATTACTCTGGATGGCAGTTGGACAAGGAAGCCTTTTGGCTTATCGAGAGTCCAATACTTTTTATCTACATGTATCCCGCCTTTTTAAGGTGTGTGTCGATTTTATTTTTAAACATATTCACGCTACTAGCACCAACACAATCAGGAGATAATCTGTTCCATTCATTTACAGTCCTTTGTGAGAATGAGAACTTTCTTATATCTAATCTACACTGCTCCTTTACTAATGTAGCTTCATGTCCTCTGGTCCTTCTATCTTTCTTAACTGAGAAAAAAATGTTTCTATCAATATTTTCATAACCATTCAATATTTTAAACATTTCTATGTGATCTCCTCTCAATCTCCTGGTCTCTAGTGTTGTTAAACCACATTCTTTTAGGCGTATTTCGTAACTAAGATCCCTCAGATTTGGTATCATTTTTGTCGCTCTCCTCTGTACTCTTTCTAGCATATCTATGTCCTTCTTGCGATATGGCCTCCATGCTTGTATACAATATTCTAAATGAGGCCTCACTATTGTTTTGTACAGCGGTACTATTAATTCTTTTTTCTTATACGCTATATTTCGCCTAATTAATCCAAGGATTTGATTTCCCTTTGACGCTGCAATTCCGCACTGCTCTGAAACCTTCATATCAGCACTAATGGTTAACCCTAAGTCCTTTTCTTTTACAGTAGTACTTAGAACAGTACCCCCCATTTTATATTTTACCTCTTCATTCCCATGACCTGTGTGGAGGCATTTACATTTCCCAAAATTGAACAGCATTTGCCACTTTTCAGACCATTTGATCAACCTATCAAGATCATCTTGTAAATGCTGTCTGTCTCCATCACTTTTAATCCTTCTAAACACTTTTGTATCATCCGCAAATTTCAACACCTTGCTTGTTATATCATCGTCCAAATCGTTGATATATATTAAGAATAATATAGGTCCTAGTACTGATCCCTGTGGTACCCCACTCAATACCGATTTCCAGTTTGAAGCCTCCCCATCAACTACTACACGTTGTCTTCTGTCATTCAGCCATTTTTCTATCCAGTTTATTATACCATTTCCTATGCCATGGGCCTTTAGCTTAAGGAGTAATCTTTGATGTGGTACTTTGTCGAAAGCTTTTTGAAAATCTAAATAGATGACATCTACTGGTGATCCTACCCACCTAGTGATGTCTTCCAAAAAACATAACATATTTGTTAAGCATGACCTCGCTTTTAAAAACCCATGTTGAGATGGGTTTATCAAGTTATGTTTAACAAGAAAATCCACCATGTGATCTTTAATTAGTCTTTCTAATAATTTGCAAATCACTGATGTTAAACTCACTGGTCTATAGTTCTCTGACTTGTTTCTCGAACCTTTTTTAAATAACGGTATAATGTTTGCCTCTTTCCATTCTAAAGGAACCACTCCCTATTCTAATGACAAATTGAAAAATGTTGCAAGCGGTGCGCTAATTTGTTCTACAATTTCCAATAATAGTTTGGGCGGAATCCCGTCCACTCCAGGTGATTTATTATCCTTCATAGCCCTTATTTTCTTAGCTACCATTTCCGAGGTTACAACTGACTGTCCTAAATAGTCTGAATCTGCCCCCTTGAACTTAGCCTCTGGTACTGGCAGTGAACTAATATCTTCCCTGGTAAACACTGAACTAAAATACTCATTCAGGTCTTCTGCCATTAAGAATCCCTCTGATATTGTATTTCCAGCACTATCTTCTAGAGGACCGACCTTATCCTGAACTTTCTGTTTGCTTCGAATATACGCATAAAAACTCTTACTGTCATGTTTTATATTACTAGCAAATTTTTTTTCATAGCTTCTCTTTGAATTTCTAATTTCAGCTGTAGCTTGATTAAGTGCTTCTTTATAAATGTTGTAATCTTCATCATTTCCAGTACATCTATATGACTTCCACCTCATTTGTTTATACTTAATTTTTCTAATGGCTTCTTTCGATAAGTGTTCCTTTTTAGACCGTTTCCCTTGTTTTTTGAAAGGTACAAATTTATCGACTATGCACTTAATTTCACTATTTAAGATATTCCAGCATTCGGTTGCTGTCTTATTCTTCAGTGTGTTATTCCAGTCTATCTTTGCTAAATATTTCCTCATGTCCTTTGTGGAAATTTCTCCTATACTGCTTTTTACTATTCCTTTCTGATTTTACTTTGATGGTAAAATGTATCTGGTTGTGATCACTACTCCCCAGTGGCTCACATATCTTGACATTGTCAACTAATTCTTTCTGTGAGGACAAAACTAAGTCTAACACATTCTCTCCCCTGGTTGGTTCTAGCACATGTTGAGAAAGGAAACTATCTTGTACTAAAACTAAAAACTTGTGGTCCTCACTCCCCATACTCTGTAGAGATTTCCATTGTATATGCCCATGGTTAAAGTCCCCCATAATAATACAGTTCCGTTTGCTTACTTCCCTTATAGCGTTTTGTATTTTTTGGAGGGAGGGAGGGAGGTGCTGAAGCTCTCCAAAACCGTTCAACTACATCCTCCTTGAGGCTCACCAAAAAGCTGTGGAAATTCGCACTCCTGCTTGTCGAGATAATGGGGCAAATCTTTGTCGAAGCTTATGGCGTAAATGCAAATATAATATTAATACTACTACTAATACTAATGTTTTTTGTCTGATTATTATAAAATGACCCTCAAAAACTGAACTATTAACGCGTATGAGCTAAGCAAAAGCTGATATTTTGCTTACCGCCTGAAATTGTCCATATTTATAATATTATATTTCAAATGAAATTTGTTTACTTCGTCAATAACCTTGATGTAGTGGCTCCTTGTTTATGCAAATATATACAAATACATTCCGAAATATCGAGTAGACCTACTCTAGGTCATGTACATTTTAATTGGAATGTTCAACTGTAAGGCAGCGTATTCAGATGCCTTGCATTTGTTGATTTTAATCATGCTAATACTGCAGTAAAATTGGGTTACATTGATATTGTCCAATAATTCATCAATCACAAACTTCAACGTACCTATTAGTAGGAGAATTTGTGTACTGTATGCTAATGTATGTTGCATCTTGCCCGTTTTAATTGCATTGCTATTGAAGCCAATTCAAGCCAATCAAGGAATGTCATGATTTCAAAAGTTGACATCTGTTAGACGACATCTGTTTGGAAGTAACACATTTCCAGCAATGGGAAGTGTAAAAGTCAAGGTCTTAAAAACATACAGACCATAAACACTACAGTGTAGTATTTTGTTTACAGGGTCTCTTGAAGAAGTTGAAGCGTTGTTATAATGTAGCACTTTGACCATGAGATTGATGACATCATGCGATGTGTCAAGGAATACTAACACACACACACACACACACACACACACACACACACACACACACACACACACACACACACACACACACACACGCACACACGCACACACGCACACACGCACACACGCACACACGCACACACGCACACACGCACACACGCACACACGCACACACGCACACACGCACACACGCACACACGCACACACGCACACACGCACACACGCACACACGCACACACGCACACACGCACACACGCACACACGCACACACGCACACACGCACACACGCACACACGCGCACACGCGCGCACACGCGCACACGCGCACACACGCACACACGCACACACGCACACACGCACACACGCACACACGCACACACGCACGTACGCACGCACACACACACACACGTACGTACGTATGTATGCATGTATGTATGTATGTTTGTATGTATGTTTGTATGTATGCATGTATGTATGTATGTATGTACGTACGTCCGTTTGTGCATTTATTTATATATGTGTGCGTGTGTGTGTGTGCGTTCGTGCGTGCGTCGTTTGGTGTAACCAAAGACCCATGTGTTTTGAAGTATTGGTATGTGTTTCTATTACTTAATATGTTGAAGTTGACATTGGACAGTGCACAGAAAGCCCACGATTCTGAAAGATTTGTCAACACAGACACCCTTCAGTTGAACACTGGAAAGCAGCCCTGTTGTTCGGGTAAACACACATTTTTTTATATATTTCGCATTAGAATATTCATGTCTCTTGAGTGTCTCTTAACTGGCCAGGTGTTCACCTCACTTATCTTATAACGTGGGATGCGGCCCAATCTTTTCATCAAGACAGTTTACATTATCACTCTACGAAACCGAATGATGCATAACGAGGTATGTACTGCGATCGTGATGATTGGGACATCTCGATTTCTAGTAAGCAATGTGCTGTGAAGGATGCTATGTAATTTCTTATATTTTGTTTAATACAAGTGTCACGTAATTCGATGTTTTGCCTGCATTAGTTCAATTTCATTTTATGAAAAGGCAAACATATACGAGATCCACAACGACACTCATCACGACTGTTAGTTTGTTAGTGCAATTTATTACAAGAAGTTTTGGCAAATATCACCAGACAAACAATTAACTTTATTAACTTAACAATTACTTAATTTTAGATCCAGAATCAATTCTCGAAATTTTTATCTTCTTGTGAATGAACAATACGACGATGAACGTATTAAAAACGTCACCCACAAAATCAGTGGGTTGAAAACTGAAGGTCAGGCTAGCAATTGGCTTTGGAAAGTTACCAGATATTAAAGCTAACTCTTTCGACCAGTAAGCCTCCCGTACATTAAAGCGGCCCGCACACAACGGAGACTCTGTCGAGACGCGGTCGAGACGCGTTTTTGATGCGTCTTGACCGCGTCTCGAGCATCTCGTCTTGACGCGTTTCCTGTAAGTCTCGTGCCAGTCCGAGGTGACGTGCCCGCACACCAAGGAGACGAGAATGCGTCTAGAGGCAATACGGATCAATGCGCGCGCTCGTGTGTGATGTGTACACATGGTGAATGCGAAACTAAAATGGCTAGGTTTATATTGCTCCTTTTAGAAAACACGGTGAAATAACCCAGGCTCAGAAGTCTCAATGTTATGGTCCCCTTAGGTTGCGCGAACATATATACAATAGGCGATACAAGTAGCCACTTTGACTGCTGTTCTACGGCTACTGTGTAGTTGTACAGTATATTTTGTGAATGTACTCATCTGGTGGCCAAAATGAAGCGCCTATACGATAGTGGAATGACACTACACAATCTGATTATTTTGGCAATTAATAGATTTTCCGTTGTAAACAATGGACAATGTTATTTCGTATGCCAGCGTCTTATGTCGTTAAACTTAATATCCCTACTTAATTTGACTACCTGTTCTAAATAATATCATAAACTGGTGAGGAGTCTGAGCTAGTTCCTGCACATATCCGTCATAACTGAAAAACATGTATGAGTGACAAAATGGCATTCCATTTATTAAATACATTAATCATAGTCATGGAATGCCGAAGAGCCCCTACATGGGTTAACAATCACAGTTGGCTACAAATGCCATAGGAGGGGCACCTATGGCATGTGTAGCCAATTGTGATTGCATATATATATATATATATGTATATATATGTATATATATATATATATATATATATATATATATATTGTGGTAAAGAGCGAACGGGTAATTAGTGGTAACTTACGTGGCTCGCTCTTTACGTTCGGTTGCTGCGTTGTGTTCTGTAGTCGCCGTTGATCCTGAGCCAGCACATCGAAGTATGATGTCTTGCTCGGGTGGATCGGGGTGGCGCTCTTGGTATGGGTGTGGTTGGGGTTTATATACAGGGCAGGGGTATTGGTGTGCAGTGGTGTGTGCAAGGGGTAGTGGGTGGGTGTCGATGAGCAGTGCTACCATCTGGTGACTACCACATTCCTCCCTCCTTATGACGTTTGATTGCCAACCATATATTCAATTTGAACTCCATTTTAAAACTCAATATAATTATGTAAGTAATAATTAACAATTTTGTCAATCAAACAACCTAGTCAATTTAATAAACCAATTAATTTAATAATCGTTAAATAAGTATACACCGTGTATAATGAACGTATTACCAGTGATTGTTATGGACAGGGTTAGTACTATAAACATTCAAAAACTAAAACTCTTCATAACATAGTACTGTGGTGGGCAACGAAATGTTGTTGCACTAGTCTTATTTGACCAGGCAGTGCAAGTGCAGGGTTCTGTTGACAGCATAAGGGGGCTGATGCCCGGCTGTCGTGATATTTGTATTCTATACCTTATAAAACGCTTGTGCGTTGAGGGTGGCCACGCGAAACACTACCCAGCTTGGCAGATTGCGTAGTGCTGCAATGTACCGTGCCTGATGCACCAGCTCATATGGGTGTCCGTTGTTATGACCCCGTGGTGACAACAGGGGGGCATCTGTTTCCAACACCAGTCGGTATAGGTCGATCTGTCGTGCCAGTTCGCTAAATCCTGGAGCGGACACCGACTTGTTGGTGATTCCAAAGACACTGTTGGTAAACTTCCGTACCCACTGCCTGTAGTCTGCCAGACTACCGGTGAAACAGTGCACATGTATAAACTGGCGTTGATGTGTGTGCTTTTCTAGTATTGCCAGAGCTTCGCACATGACACTCGAGAAAGGAACGCGTGCGTTCCCACGCAGGTGGAGAACCAGCGGCTTTTCCAACTCCTTAGCCAAGGCAATATGCTTTTCTAGCAATAGTCGTTGGCTGGGAAGCGAATGTAGTGGCTCCGTATAATCGAGGCCACATTCGCCTATCGCCGCGCAGTCAGGACTGCAGATCTTGGCTTGCACCCTGTCCCATGATTCACTATCAAGCGACTTTGCCAGTCGAGGGTGAACACCGTATGTGGTTTTTATAACCACCGTCTGATGACTGACGGTGACCCCCTTTATGACTGGTCGCAACCAGTCGTCTGGAAAGACGCGGTTATCCACCACTGCGGTGAGGCTGACCTTACTATCACCTCGCCAGAGGGAGAAGGCCGTTTCCCACGCTGGGACAGGTTCCGTGATAAAATCAAATGGAACAGCAGTTCTCTCCTGTGTCCCTGTCTCCTGGTGTTTCCTCGCCCTCGTCTCCCTAGCCTGCAATAACTGTAGGTGGCAGTGGGCATCCATGGCGAACTCCGTTATAATGGGAGTCTGATGTAGTGAGGCAGACGGGACTAGCCATTCCCTGAAGATGTCCTGCTTATGGGGTGGCATCTCCGCCAACATCCTGCCCATGCTGTCCCAGTTGAGGAGCGCCACTGGGTGATTGGGTGGACTCAACTGGATGTTGACGGCAGCGATAGGTCGGCCTATCATCTCAGCTACTTCGGCTAGCATGACCCGCATGGCCATGTTAGATCGGGAACCTTGCTTTGGGTACCATCCTCTCTTTCTAAATAGGACGACTAGTTCCTCAAAGGTGTGAATGAGGGCCATTCTCCGTGTACTCTCGAGGAGTTCGATCATGGAGTATGCCCACCTAGCAAAATGTGGGGCAAACTCTCCTTTTTGCCTATCCTCCACAGAATGCTCGGCCAGATGCGCCCGTAGGGGAGGTATGGCGCCAAACTGCTGCTCACATAGCCAGCAAGCAGTATCCGGATGGAAATGCCAAGGTAAATGTGTTACCTCGACATGGAGTCGCATGTAATTGGTGGTTACGTTACACACGGTGCACTTTCCTAGCCCAGCTTGCACCCTTCTCCTCTTTCTGGGTGGGGGCATTTCGGCAGTAGACGACGCATGTTGCGCCGCCTCACTCCCCCTCCGTCGTGACAAAGTTTTCTGTTGTGAAGGTGCTGGTGGTAACTGTGGACTGTTGTCCGCCTCCGTGTCACATTCATCATTAAAGGAGACGGGGGGTGGGGGGGGGGGTGGGGGGCCTGTGATTTATGGTCCCTGTTTCGTCGCCGCCATCGCTTGCCGAATACTATAGGGGGGGCCCTGGCCTCGAGGTCTCTGGCCCCTTCTCCCGTGACAGAACTATTGTCTGTCGCCGCTGGGGTTACCCCTGTGCATATGGTGCGTACTAGTGGCGGTGGTGCAGGAAAATTGTGTATGGTGCGTTGGGGTGGTGTCCCTGTGTATAGGGATGAAGTGGTAGGGATGGTCGCGTGGGTATTCTGTAGCAGAATTGGGGTTCGTGCGAGGGGTAGTGCATGGATCCTGTGATTCGCTGGTATCTCCGTGTATAGAGGTGACGTGGTAGGGGTGGTCGTATTGGTATTCGGTAGCCAAATTGGCACCCTGGCACCTTGCACTACTTGGGCGTATGTGGGGGCGGACGTGTGTGGACAATGGCGTCTAATGACACCTGCACGCCACCCAGTGTCACATGTGGACCAAGTTGCTTTGTGCTGCGTTCACTAGGTGCTGGAGGTCGCCCAGTGCGGCAGTCCGAATAGAGACTGACTGGGTTGTTGGCCGATTTTTGGGCCTCCAGTTCCTGACAGGGCTAATGGTACCATCAGTATCGGTGGCACCCATCTGTAACATAAGCATTGTAATTACGGTTAGTCGTCATACCTGCAGGGTCGATTGATGAGTCGACCCCCGCGGGTAATTCGCGGGACTTTCCCCTGTGTGGTGGTCATTCCCAATTCTCGCCTGATTAGTGGTTGATTAGCGTTGAACAATGACTCAACCCCGTCTAGCGGATCATCAATGGGCGTGACCTCGGTGGGAGGCCCACCCAAGTTGAGGATTGCCTGTCGTTTCCGTCTTACCCATAGGGGGATATCACGGTCGTCGCATACCCGAAGCTTGTCATGGTGCTTCACGTATTCCCGCTTACGACCCGCGATACGGTATAAGAAACGCGACACTACTTTCGTAATTACAAATGGTCCCTTCCATATTGGGAGTAATTTCTTACTTTGCCCCAAGATTGTCCCAGAGTTACGGATATACACTAGGTCACCCACATCAAACGTTCTTTCTCGAATTGGGGCTCGGGTGTCATAATCCTTCTTCTGACGGTTTTGTGCCATGCGTAGATTATTCCGTGCTGCAACGGAAGCTGTCCGGATTTTCTCAACCAAATCCTTGAGATAATTAGCCGGTGATTGTCGCATGGAATTTACGTTAGGAAGCCCGAATAGGATCTCCTCAGGCATGCACACTTCTCGTCCTAATAGCAACATATTTGGTGTGAATCCTGTATTTCGATTCACCGTGGCTCGTAGGCTCATCCCTAGTGTAGCCAGGTGTTCGTCCCATTGGGGCATCTTATCAGTACGATAACACCTGATAAAGGAGAGAACCATTTGGTTTTGTCGCTCTACTTGACCATTGGAACAGGGTCGGTAGGGTGTTGTCCTAGTCTTTTCGACTTGCATTAACTACACAAATCTGAGAACAATTGGCTATCAAAATTCCTGCCCTGGTCGGTGTGTACCTGTAGGGGGGCGCCATATCTGGTAATCCATTGTTCAAAGAACGTCTTAGCTGTTATTTCTGCTGTTTGTTCAGGCAATGCATGTAGCTCTAGCCAACGAGTAAATTGATCCAGGATCATAAGTACGTACTTATTCCCAGATTCGCTCGTTGTAAATGGCCCTAGAATATCTAAATGTACACGTTCCCCAGGGATCCCCGCCTGGTAATGGAGCAACTGTGCACGCTGTGGTCGTCCCACTTTGTTAATGTGGCATACCGCGCAAGTGTCCACAAACAATTGACAGTCCCGGCGCATACAGGGCCAGAAAAAACTTTTCCCTAGTTTTGCGAAGGTTTTATCTCTTCCCCAATGTCCTCCAATGCGATTATCGTGGATCATTTGGAGGACTTTCTGTCTCATTGATTGAGGTACTATTAACTTTAATGTATGGGGACCAGTCTCTTCCTCCCAACAATAATACAAGACCCCATCCTCTATTTGCAGTCTATCCCTATTATTCCATAACTTGCGGGTACCCACACCTTGGAGTTGTAAATCGTTTTGTGTAGGGGGCTCCCCTTCTAACCAGGTGATTACGGGTCGTAATTCAGTGTCTTGCATCTGGGACTTTCGTAATTCCTGTGAGTTGTATTGGTGCATGTAGTTTAGGCCGGTTTTGTTCTCCCCCATTATACCATTAACTTCACTGGATACATTGAGTTGTCTAGTTGCTAATGGTACTACATAGTCAATTTCCTTCTCGAACGTTCCCCACTGGTTGTGTAGTTTTATACAATATGTACAGCCACCACATGGTAGAGAACTAAGTTCTTGGCCAGCTTCATAACAATTGCATATTTCATGTTCTTCTGGTATTCTTGATAATGCATCGGCATTGGAATGTCTAACCCCAGGTCTGTGTTGGATAGTCATGGAGTACTGAGACAATTCCTCCAGCCACCTACCAAGCTGGCCTACAGGGTGTTTGAAGCGAAATAACCACGAGAGTGACCCATGATCTGTCCTTATAGTAAACTCACGGCCAAGCAGGTAGTGTTTGTAATGTCGTGTGAACATTACCATAGCCAGCAATTCCTTACGTGTGGTGCAGTACTGTTGTTGTATTGGCGTCAAGGTGTATGACGCAAAGGAAATTGGACGTATTATTCCATTCTGTGCCTGACACAGGGCTGCGCCAATTGCCACGTCTGAGGCATCTGTATCAAGGATGAATGGGTCTACATTGTTGGGAAAAGCCAGCACTGGCGTGGTTGTCATTACGTGCTTTAGTTCTTGAAATGCCGTTTCACACGACTCAGTCCATTTGAATGGCTGTTTTGGTTTGGTCAATGCATAGAGTGGTTTCATTTTTTCAGATAATCCCTGAATAAATTCCCTATGATAGTTGACAAATCCCGTGAACTTACTCACTTGCAAAGCATTCATTGGTCGTGGCCAATTTAGTACACTCTGGATATGATCTTTAGTGACGGAAACTCTCTCTCGGGACACTTTACTTCCAAGGAAGCGAACCTCCGTGCTAAACAAAGAGCATTTTTTGGGTTTTAGTTTTAAGTTGTGTACCTCAAATCTCTGGAGAACGACTTCCAGGTTTTCGAGGGACTCCTCAAAGCTCCTCCCCAGTACGATTACGTCATCTAGGTATACTAGTACTTTGTTCCATGCGAGACCGCGTAAGACAAGATGCATAACCCTTTGGAACGTGGCAGGTGCATTACATAAACCCTGGGCCATTCTGACATGTTCGAAGAGGCCATATTTGGTTAGGAACGCCGTCTTATGACTGTCGCGTTCATCTACCATTATCTGCCAATAGCCGCTGGCCATGTCTAATGTGTGGAACCAGAGAGTACCTGTCAAATTATCAATACACTCTTCGATCAAGGGCAACGGAAAAGCATCTTTAACAGTTTTCACATTTAGTTGTCGATAATCTACTGTATATCTTACTTCCCCATCTTTTTTTCTTACTAACACGGGTGCAGATGCCCACTCTGATGAAGATGGCTTTATTACTTGGGCATCAAGCATGTTATTCAGTGTCTTCTCCTCCTCACTCTGGAATTTTAGTGGAGTGCGTCTTAGTCGTTCTCTGACCGGGTCTTCATTATAAGTGCTTATGCGATGGCGTATAAGAGTGAATCTTCCTAAATCGTTACTGTCCTTGGAGAATACGCTACCATATTTAGCTAGTAATAGCCCCAATGCGACTTGTTCTCTAATAGAAATGTTCTTCTTTGCTTTGGTAAACATGTCCTCTAAATGTGGCGGTATTTGTGATTCCACCTCCTTAAGCATAGTGGAGACTTGTGTCTCGTCTAGGCTGTCATCTGGAATAAGGGATACTGCTATAGGCGATGGTGTCTCATTAATCCTATTTACCTCTTCCCACGAAGGCCCATTATCACCACTAGTATTCCCCATCATTTCAGTACGACTGACCTGTATGCTTTCTCGACAGGACTCTGAGTTAGTATCTAATATGGCATCCATTTCCACAGCCTGGACTAGTATTTTCCCTCTCTGCAATGTGACTGGTTTGTTGGAATCGTTTATAATCTCCATAATCACGGGTCCAATTCCCCCATTAATTATACAAGATAGGATTATTAACTCGTCTGTCATTTCCGGTGAAGTAACGTAGACATTGCAAGAAGGGTTAGTGCACTCTACCTTCACATTACCTTTATGTTTTGGGAGAATTACAGTGCGTAGCACTACTTGAATTCTACTTATATTGTACTTCACTGCTGGCCCCTTCTTCATCAGGGCATGAACAGCGGTGCCGTCCATTATTACAGTGCTGTTATCGATATCCACAATACAGTGATGCTTTAACAGAAAATCAAGCCCAATAATAAAATCATCTGTTATAGGTCCCACAGCCACATCTATGTTGTACTGATTTTGTTGTATGGTTATTGGGAGTTTCTTGATTAAATAGCACTGCATATACGAGTCGTGTTCTGCATTCTTAATGGTTATGAACTCCGGGGTCATAGTGCACACATGTCCTAATGAATCAATAAAGGATTGACTGACCATTGACATTTGGGCGGCAGTGTCTACTACCATGAGCGTATCCTGCCCATACATTGTGGCTGGTATTAACAGTGTGTGGCCTACTGTTGGGCTCAGGTGAGTACTTCTGACTGTCACATGTTCTCCATTATCTTTGTCCTGTTTATTGGACATGTCTAGGAGCTCATTGCTATTTGGGTGTGTTTGTTGGTCAGTAGTCCAAAGTGCCTCTGTAGCTGTTGTATTTACTTTGACACCTGCCCCAATACTACACAGAGCATCTACTTTAACACCTACTCCACCACCATTGTCCTGACTAGTGGACATGCTGGAGGTTGTATTAGCACCTCTGTGCCTTGCCTGGTCAGTCTTCCATTGTGGTGTTGTAGCCACACTAACGCTCGACTCATTGGTGATACCTACTCCATTATAATTGTCCGAACTGGTGGACATACATGGAGTTGGTCTGTTATTATTGTGTGTTGGTTGGCCAATACCCAAAAGGGTGGTGGTGGACCCATGGCCAACTGGGTTCACCTTATTTAGTTTGAGGGTGGTTTATCCGTCCCATCACTTTTTATGTTGGAAGTGGCGGGGAGATCACGACGAGGACTGATACTTCGGCTGTAATTGTTATCTGGAGGCTGATAATATCTTCCCCGGTTATCATCATGAGGGGAGTTATGAGTCATATACCGTTCACGAGTATCATCCCGATTATCCTCTCGTGAGGGGTTATGGGTCTTATATTGCCCACGAATATTATCATCCCTCCCACCATGCCTACCGCCATGCTCACGAGTCCTATATCTCCAACGCCGTGCATCCTCCTCCCCGTTATACCTGCCATCACGTTGACTGTCTCGGAAACCCCTTCTACTGTGATGTCGTTTAGGGCTGCGATACCTGCGACTATCGTCAGAATCCGTGCTATTGGTGCTATTACTGCTATTGCTACGGTGTCTCTGAACCTGACGTTTCACTGGCGAGTCCCGTCGTGATAGTGTATTCGAGCATTCCCTGGCCAGATGACCCTTGCCTCCGCATTGGAAACAACTCAGGGGAGACGGGGAGCGCCGTCTCTTATTGGCACAGTCACGTGACCTGTGACCCTACCCCCGCATGTGAAGCAAGTGTCACTTGGTGGGCGTCCCAGGGATATAGTTGACTGCTGTAGCTGTCTCACTACACCCTGTACTACCTGGTCAACCAAAGTTGTCTCCTCCGAGCATTTTCCGGTCAAATTGACTGCAGACTCATCGCTGAAGGCAACTTGTCGGTTAGACAGGTTACGACCGCCAAATGTACGCGTTGCACATTGGATGTGCAGTACCGCTTCCACTGCCGTCCTGATTGTTGTCGGGTCACTAAATTTCATGGCTTCCTTGGCGGCATTCCGATCGCGGATGCCCCGTAGGAAGGCTGGTACTGATAGGTTATCGTACAAGTCCTTGTTCATATCCGGATAAGCCTCCACTGTTAGTGCGTATACCCTATCTGCGAAGGTATCTAAACTCTCACCCTCCTCCTGTTTTAAAACTGCCAACTCTGCTCTGAGAGTTGTCCTAGCGACGGGTCTGGTGTGGCCATATCTCATACCGAGTTACTCTATGCAATCACTATAGTCATAGCGTTCGTCTTTGGGTAGGCTTCTATGAGCCGTTAGAGCTGACCCTCGAAGGCATGACACCAATCGTGTCATCTTTTCATTTGGGTCCCAGTTGTAAACCTCGGCTATGAATTCGAACTGGTGAATCCAGTTATCCCATTCACCTGGTTTCCCATCAAACTTGTCGATAGTGACATTTCTGTCACTTGGCCTACGAGATATCTCGAGACCATTCCTATTGTCCTGGCGTCGTCGACTGTGGTTGGGACGTTCCATTGGTTGGTCATCCCCAGGTTCAGTGAAGTACCGATCATGGCTAGATCGTTCGTATTGGTATCGTTGCGGACCATCGTAATCACTGTTGGGGAGGGTGTCTCTTGTCTCGACATGCACCGCTTCCGTTGACAGGGACTTGTGCTCATCTCGATGCTTAGTTTCGCCTATATTCCCCCATGTACAGGGTGTTGGATCTGTTTGTGCGTACTTCGGTCGGGCTCCTGAAGAGAACCCGGCACATATTTCCACAACCGGGCCTCTTTCCGGGCCGAACACCTTTGCCTGTAAGGCACGTACGGTTGCTTCAATTGTGTCCTGTTTGTTTAGTTTCTCAGTTATTTCAAACAACGCTTTCTGCATCGATTCGATGACAGATTCATTCCTGTCAAACCTATCCTCTAGTTGAGAGAATCTGGCCCCAAGCTTGGTTATGCTGTCGTATATACGCTCTGTTGAGGCTGTACGACTAGGGCTACCAAATTCAAATTCGTCCGTTTGTTTGACATCCTCTGTAGTTGTTTGATTGTCGATTTCTGAATCGACATTCCCATTACCCTGAGTTTTTTTTTGTCTTCTTGGTGGAGCCATGTTCAGTGGCATTTAGTCTGTCATTATATGGCTATACAGTACGTTTCAACTGTGGATGGTATACCCAATTAGTTTAGAAGATGATTATTTTAAAAGACAACTACCGGACAATAATTTATGAATTATCAACTCTCAATTGTTACCTGTAATAAGGCACAGTGTAACAAAATTCCCCTTCATGCCGTTCTATATAGTTGCAAACGGTGGAACTGATATCCTCGACTTAACCAGCAGCGTTATTTCAACTAGATAACCAGTTTAACGAATGTTGTGTGGAGACAATGAATTTAAAGTTGGCATACAATGCGAGTGGACAATGCGCTTTGTCCGCGAAGTCACCCGTGTGTAATTGCCAATTGAACCACGCCCTTGTCGCTGCGTGGCTGGT
The DNA here is from genome assembly GCA_963995525.1 of Escarpia spicata. Classification (NCBI taxonomy): domain Eukaryota; kingdom Metazoa; phylum Annelida; class Polychaeta; order Sabellida; family Siboglinidae; genus Escarpia; species Escarpia spicata. The sequence continues at coordinate 18,660,796 of OZ023213.1, forward strand.
ACAAGGGAATGTGCGAAGTATTTAATTACAGTCAACTGACATTGCAATATATACAAGCTTCGTAGTCAAAATTTATATGTACTTGGACAACATAAATATAACTTAGTAAATTGTCGTATTCATTGTTCTCCTGGGCGTTACCCGTATAACCAGTTTGCCGTTTTTCCGAATAAGTTTCGGTACAAAAATAGACCGAATAAACGAGAACGCGTATAAATTCACACAGAACAGTCGAATTGACGTTTGAAATTATATCGACTTAGTTCCCTCGGTAAACTGGTGGCGTAGTTGTTGTTGTCATGGGCGTTGCCCCGTATAACAAATTCGTTGTCTTTCCGAATAAATTCAGAAAAAGTTGAACGAATGAACGGAACTGCGCAACAATTCATATAGCATCGTCAATTTGACGTTTGGAATTTGCGACTTATTTGCCCAAAATGTATCTGAATAACTTTTCACGTTGGCCTACAAAGGCGCGTGGACGTACATATACTTCTGGTACCAATGTGGTAAAGAGCGAACGGGTAATTAGTGGTAACTTACGTGGCTCGCTCTTTACGTTCGGTTGCTGCGTTGTGTTCTGTAGTCGCCGTTGATCCTGAGCCAGCACATCGAAGTATGATGTCTTGCTCGGGTGGATCGGGGTGGCGCTCTTGGTATGGGTGTGGTTGGGGTTTATATAAAGGGCAGGGGTATTGGTGTGCAGTGGTGTGTGCAAGGGGTAGTGGGTGGGTGTCGATGAGCAGTGCTACCATCTGGTGACTACCACATTATATATATATATATATACATATATATACATATATATACATATATATATATATATATATATATATATATATACATGTATATATATATATATATATATATATATATATATATATATATATATATATATATATATATACATGTATATACACGATACACAACGGACAACACCAACTACTGACACATGACAAAGTGGGCTAATCACCCAAACGTTTTTAAACAAACTATAACGAATTTATGGTAACCCAATATATAATGAGTAGAGGTGCTATATATATATACACATATCTAAGGAAAACCACTAACTAATAATACATCAAACAGAAGCTCAAGGCCTAACTGCCACACAACAGTATTTCGAAAAGTACCCGCACTAAAAACCCTGCGTACTCTACTGAACATTCAGTGGAGGAAAAAGCATAATGCGAAACCTCGTGTACCAAACTACTACAGGGACAAACGTCAACAAATTAAAATACTTTGTGAACTGCCTCTCTGTGATCAATGTTTCACAATGAAACTACATGTCCTGCTCGAGCTGATCTATCAGGCAACCACTGTTAACACATTATTAGGGAGGATGGGTGGGATTTTCGAGCAGAGCGGAAACGGAACGTTGCTTACTGTTCAAGACAGAAGCGGTAACTGAATTTGAAATACTTCTCATCCAGCAAAGAGCAGCCCTCCGCCAATCACCTGTTATCATGGGGGGCCAATGGACAATGTTTTTTCCTGGCCAAAAAAAGAAACACTCCAGGTATATATGTGGGAGGAGTAGTATTTTTTTTAAAGGAAAACACTTGAAAAGGTGCAATTTTGTGACAACAAAACATGTTTTTCAGCCAAGTAATATACATTTTATTGGTAAATCCACCATTTGCTGAATAAAATGGGAAACACTGTGGGGTGGGGTAGAATACGGTTTTCAGCCACGTGATGTAGAGTTTTGTAGACCCTATATTTTAGTTATAAATCCTCCACTTGCTGAACAAAACGAGAAACCATTATATGGTGGAGGTGTCATCTTCCCATCGGTTAATTTTTATATCCAACTCTTGAAAATATGCAATTTTAGTATATATGCGTGTTTAGCAAATAATGCATATTTAACTTATAAAGGCTCTATTTGCTAGCCAAATAAGGAAGAATTGTAGGGGTGGGGGTTCCTTTTTCCATCCATATTATTATTATTAAAACACTTGAAAAGATGCACTTTCGAGACACTTAAAATATGATTTCAAGCAAACATTATTATGTTTTAGTTGTAAGTGAACATACTTGTAGACTTAAAATGTGGGTCCGGATTTTCTGGATCTGCACTTGTGTACGACCCGCCACGTGACTCCAGGCGAGCTCCTTATTGGCACGTGGAACTGCTCAGTCTCGTCTCGACCGCGTCTTGTCGTGACGATCCACGCACACCAAGCCTTGAGAAAAGACGCTAAAAACAAATATGTTTGATCATCTTGACTCGCTCAACACTTGCTCACGATTCGCTTAAGACGCACTCAAGACATCTCGAGATGGTCTCGAATGTAAACCCGCGCTCCAAGAAGACGCATACGAGAAGTTCTGATCTCGTCCGCATCTCTGGCGAGTTTCCTTGGTGTGCGTGCAACTTTAAGCGTGTTTTATTAAACCAACCGCGGATGTTATTTACATTACTGTCGTAAACCGTCCATGCTATTTATTGCCATTTTACCTCGTCACAGTGTCTGTGTGTTGTAGTTTTCCTTTGGTAGTCCGGGAGCTGTTCTTCTGCTGTTGCTGGTGAGGTTCTGCAGCCAGTTTCCTGAGGCGATCGGCTCAGAGTATGATCTGCCGTACTATCTCTCGTGCATCGATGTGTGTGAGAAGGACATAAGACAGTGTGTCAGTAATTGTGAGAAGAATAACACGTGTGTGGCATCACGAAAGTTCTGCAAGGACCTGTGTTTGAAAGTGATGTTTACGTGCAATATAAACTGTTTCGACGAGGCAGTGAGGTTGTTCTACGAAACTAACAATTAATCAGCTATAAACAGAATACCTCCACAGCGCTGTAACATGGTGATGACAAGTGAATAGATTAGTATTAGTTTGGGGACCATTTATAACCCCCCCTAATGTGCTTATGACAAGGACCATCTATTGTGATATGACATTATAATGTACACTTCTTGTTTGCCAGTGTGGATATGATAAAATTAATAAAGAGAATATCATATAATTTGTTCTTAGAATATGGGGAATGTTTGTTTAAGTTGTTATTTTATAAGTGTTGTCTAGTTAGTATCCACACTTATAACAGTACATTATAATCCATTTGACATTAATATGTATTCAATAGCCAACCTAGAAAAGTTCTATCCTATGAACTTTTTTTATGTTTTGTACTTACATGGGTTCCTAAAACAAATTCAGCTTGGTTGCCCAAACAACAACTTTGGGCAACTCTGGTAATTTTTAGAAATCCAAGATGGCTACTGGATTTAAGTTTTGAACCACTTGTCCTAGAATGATGTATAATACCTCTTTAAGGGGTGTTGGGGTGCGTAGTATCCATTTATGATTAATTTTTTTTAGTTCAAGGTCAAGATCAGATGTTGCACATAAATGGATAATCTTACAAAATTTGATACATATGTTCGTGAGAAAAAACAGTAACCAGTCATATTTGAAACATGTAGTCACATCTGTTACACGTGGTGTATAGTGGAAATATCATTATGAATATTGGCATTCATATTTTTGTTGAGGAAAATTCTTACATTAAGGTAATCATGTACGGAAGTCATTGTAAGGATGTTACGAGGATTGATATCCATAACTATAGATGAAAGACAGTTTTACACAATGCTATGTCATAAGCGTAACGTTTACGCTATTTTTGTAACTGCAGATATCGCCTAATAATCTTCACCTTTTGCCTACTCCCACTCATCACCCAGGTAAATAAGATCAGCAAGACCATCCTCAACATCCTCCTGCTGAAGTGAATATGACTGATTCGATTGTTCTTTAAGAAAATATAATAATAATAATAATAAACTTTATTTATACACCATCAAATCCGGGATGAAAGACAGTTTTACACAATGGAGAGCAAGTACATCGCCAGTCTTCCCGATGGGTTCTACGACCCTATAAGTAGTGCCATCAAGACGATGGACGTTCTAAAGAAGCAGGACAAAGGCAAAAAAGGGCTGGCCAGTCATCGATCTTGAGAACATGCAGATGGAGCTTGGGCTTCTGTTTAACTACGAACTGTTTTCATTGCCTCAATCGCTCATCTATGAGCATGGTTGTCCCCACAAAGCCTACAAGTCGGGGCTGATCAAGCGCCTGGATGTGCTCGAGATCTCGCCAACAGCTGCTGAAATTGTCATCGTGGATGTTCAGCAGCCGTTCTACCATATCGTGTGGCCACAACGTATCCATCCGTTCTACCATATCGTGTGGCGACAATGCACCCATCCAGGGTCGTCTGAGTCACTATCCAGATGATAATGAGAAAAGCATTGTTTTCGACAATGTACTGAGAAAATCATTTTCTTCGACAAGTACCAATATGTATCTGCCAAGGATCACGAGAGAATACGGGTGGCTGGTGATGTTACCCTCATCTACGAGCTCACCATCACCAGTCCTCTGCCCAAAATATACAATCCTGAAGAGCAAGATCAACAAGCGGAGCCTTGAGAGACTGTTGTCTACCTTCAGTCCAGGAGAGGATGTGACGATGGAATCTCGCGACGATGGTGCGTTTGGTAATGATGAGGCGGACATTACCATGATCTCCTATGTCATTGAGGCTGCCAACTCTGGAAAAAGCGTCATCCGTGTACTTAGCGACGACACAGACGTGTTTGTCCTACTGGTCTATTGGGGTATCGGGAGGAGCTGAAGTGCAATTTGTAGATGTAGCGGTGGGATGGGACAGTGCTGGACATCAACGCCACCTGCGCAGATCTAGGGCCAAATTGTCTGCAGCTGCTTGGCATGCACGCCCTCAGCGGGTGCGAGATGACCTCATATCCATATGCCAAAGGCAAGATTAACGCACTAAACACCTTGCTTACTGGGGACTTCCCAGGTTTGGATGATGTGCTGGGAGAGGTGAGCGCCACGCAGGCGGGTCTGATGGTCACAGCGAAAACCTTCTTTATCGCTATGGTCAGTCACCGGGGACATCCGTGGAGTCTGCCTGCTGCACACTCTTCACCAAGAGGGAGAAAAGTCCCCAAAATCAAGGCCCTGCCTCCAACATCGACCATCCCGTTCATGCACGTGCTGCGGGCCCATCTGCAGGTGATGCTGTGAAAAACGGCATACCAGCAAGCCTCATCCGATGAGTCAGCACGATATCGAGATATGTGACTACGTGTTTCAGATATGACTGATTACTACATTGTTTAAAGAACAATTGTGTTAAATATTGTAAGATTATTAATTTATATGCATGCATAAACCAAAATATAATTTTATTCACCGGGATGTCAAATATGTCCTTCACCTAACCTTCAGCATCTGACCTTGGCCTTGAACTGAAAACATAACACCAGAAATGGATTATACGAACGCCAATACACCTAAAATAGGTATTATACATAATTTTAGGACAAGTGGTTCAAAAGTTAAATTGTCAAGATATCGACCAGTGGCCATCTTGGTATTATGCAAATTACCAGAGTTGCCCAAAGTTGCTGTTTTGGCAACCAAGCTGAATTTCTTGTAAGAACCCATATGAATACAAATCAATGAAAAAGTTCACAGGATAGACAATTTCTAGGTTAATGAAATGTAAATGTATTGTTGATTGTATATAAGATAAGCATACTTATATCATCTTCGAACAGAACGACCATTAACATACCTTGAGATAGTGCTTACTGCCGAAATATTCGGAAATGAAAATCAAGTCTATTCTGAGATAGGTCTAAATAATATAGCCTGAACCAATACAAGAATCGGTAATTAATATATATCCAAGGAAGTTCATAGTTAATTATATGTTATCTCGCGGTTCGCTCAGTTCGGTAGTTCGAGCGAGAATCACTACAACTGTAAAAAAGGTATAATGATGTTTTAATAGCAGAGTCTACGTACATGTGGCTTTACCAGCCAGTGCCAGGACTCTGCCTAGGTTGACACCTCAATCCCTTGATGGCTAATGTCTCAAATATACCCCTTTTACTAAATACCTGCCACAGTGTGGCAGCTCTATGACAACTATAGTGTGTAACTATAGTACCTGCTACATCTACCCCCTCCATCAATGAATGTCGTCCCGACATTCCAGTAGTTAACACAATAATAAATATTACTCTTGAACACATGTTCAAATGTTGTCTATGACAATTTAGCAAGTACATAACAAAATCCTTGATTAAACATGGAAAGTGCTAAGGCAGGAGTCAGTACTTGTTGAGCAAAGTCAGTGCAACGAGCAGGTTTCCGTATTTCCCGTTTAGGCCGGTTACGCACAGCTCGTGATGGCAACCTCACCCGACACGGTGAGCGTTCAGCAATGTCCGGAATCTCTGCATTCTCACCAAGCTCTCCTTCGCCCTTTTCCTCAACTGACACTTCCGATTCCATGTCTCCATCCTCAGCAAGCTCTCCTTCGTCCCTGTCCTCATCTGACATATGATACTCCCTGCATCCATCCTCATCAAGTAGTTCCATCTCGCAATTGGGATCTGGAATATCCATTTCTCCAGGTGTTCCTTCTGACGCACGTTCTAATGCGGCAGGCACAAACTCTCCAGCCTCTGGGTCAAGTGGCTTCCTCATGACCACTCTAACACAGTCGTCATCCTCCGACTCGTACTCGGGCAGTGTTGCTTCTTCTTCCTCTCTCTCAGAACCGCTCACAGACACACCACCGCGCCTCTCTGTCCCTGCACCCGCCGGCCGACTTTGCATTCTCGCCACAGATTCCTTCTCCTTCGCAGACAGCGGAAGGAAGTTTACTGGTAGCAACATGTTCCGGTGCAGTGTCCTCTTGACTCCACGCCCTCCTTCTCGCTGCACCACAAACACAGGAATCTCTCTCTCCGGCTGCTCCTTCACTACATAGATATCTTCTTCCCACCGGTTTGCCATTTTATTGCGGCCTCGCAAGCCAACGTTCCGTACCAACACGCGATCACCAATTTCAACTGTTCCTCCTCTAGCGCGTCTGTCGTAGTGCCTTTTATGACGCCTGGCAGACTTGTTGCTTTCTGTTGTAGCAATCTTATAAGAAGATTCCAACCGTTCCCGCAGCTGCTTGGTGTAATCAGTGTGGTCTGCCACTTCTGATTGACGTTCGCTTGATTCTACACCCATGGCCAGATCGATTGGCAGTCAGTCGTGGGTGTCTGCCAAATACCAGGTAGAATGGTGAGAAGCCTGTTGCTTCGTTTCTGGTAGCATTGTAAGCATGCACCAATGTTGGTACATAAGCCTTCCAGTTGGCCTTCTTCGTTACACGTAATGTACCTAACATATTCATCAGTGTTGAATTGAACTTTTCACACTGCCCATTTCCCATTGGATGATACGGTGTAGTTCGGCTTTTTTCAATCCCTGCAAGTTGACACAATTCTTTGATGACATAATTTCTACCCTGGTCCGAATGGAGTCTCTGTGGAAAACCATAGTGTAGAAATGTGTCATACAAAGCTTTTGCTGTGGTCTTGGCAGTCTGATTGCGTGTGGGAACAGCCTGGGCATACCGAGAAAAGTGGTCAGTCATGACTAATACATTTTCAATCCCTCCTTTTGATGGTTCCAGAGTTAAATAATCAATACAGACAATCTCAAACGGCTGGTGTGTGCGAATGTTCACAAGTGGTGCTCGATCTGGGTTTACTTTTCTTCGTATACAGGCTTCACATGTTTGCAGTTTCTTGCGCACATCTTCTGCCATGTGTGGCCAGAAGAATCGGGCACGAACAAGGTCTAGGGTCCTAGTTCTTTCCAAGTGGCCTAACTGATCATGCAGACCCATCATTGCTTCGTCTCTCTTTGCCGCTGGAAGAACTAGCTGCAACGATTCGTTACTGTCCTGGTGTACTCTCTTTCTGTTAAGCAAACCATCTCGTATACATAGCTTATACCATTCCTTCATGTATATCTTGAACTCTGGTGATTCCTGCTCTAGTTTGTGCTGTTTATCTAGACTGGGTTTGCTGCCCTGTCTCAGCAACATTAGCATCTTCTTGATCACCGGATCTTTACTTTGGATGAGCTCCCAATTAGGGTAATTGATTTTTGTCCCTCCAGCATCTACCAGTTCCACCTCGTAGGTTACAGCTGCTTGGCTGCAGCACGTCACCTCAATCAGGCCAAATGTGCCATCATCTTCTTCCATTGCTGCCATCTCACACACAGTCTGAACCACATGTTCAGGTAAGTGTCCTCCTTGTGCAGGCTTTGTGTGCATTCTAGAGAGTGCATCGGCATCAGCATTATTTTTTCCCGAACGGTACGTGATGCTGAAATCATAAGTTGCAAGTTCTGCTAGCCACCGATGACTTGTCGCATCCAGCTTTGCAGAAGTCAGGACATAGGCCAATGGGTTGTTATCAGTCATGACCACAAATTGGTGTCCGTACAGATAGTCCTGGTACTTCTCAGACACGGCCCACTTGAGTGCTAGGAATTCAAGTTTGTGGGCTTGGTAATTAACCTCGTTTGGCTTCAGTGCACGACTTGCATAGGCTATGACTCGCTGCTGACCTTGCTGTTCCTGATACAGTACTGCTCCAAGGCCGTGTAGGGATGCATCAACGTGTAATTCGAAAGGAAGACTGTAGTCAGCATATCCCAAAATGGGTGGTTCTATCAGTCTTTCCTTCAGTCTGTTAAATGCAGCGATTGCACTTGTGGTCATCACAATCTTGGTGGTTTTATTTACATATGTCTTGTTTTCTTGCCCTTTTAACAGATTGTGCATATCTCAGCATAACCCTTCACAAAGCGACGGTAGTAGCCGAAAAACCCAAGCACTTGGCGAAGCTCATGTACAGTTGTCGGTATAGGCCATGCCTTTACACTCTCTATTTTGTCTGGATCGGCTTCGATCCCTGCATCCGAGATGATGTGGCCTAAATACCTCACACGCTCTTGGCAACGATGACATTTTGCAGGTTTCAATTTCAGACCAGCTGCTCGCAGGCTAGTAAACACAGCCTGCAGATGTTCAAGGTGAGTCTCAAATGTCCGTGAATGAATGATGATATCATCCAGGTAGACCAACACATTAGCCAAGTCAGCCAGAGTGTGTTCCATAAGCCGTTAGAACACAGCAGGAGCGTTCGTGAGACCAAACGGCATTCGATTGCATTCATAAAAACCGAGGTTTCCCACTCTGAATGCAGTCTTGGCTTTATCACACTCCTCTATTTCCACTTGCCAGGAGCCACTCTGGAGGTCTAATGATGTAAACCATTTTGCGCCAGATAGCCTATCCAGCGTCGACTCAATGAGAGGCAGCATGTAAGCATCTCTGATTGTCCGGCTGTTCAAACGCCTGAAGTCCAGACACAAGCGCAAACTGTCATCCTTCTTCCGTACTAGGACTACATTCGAGGCCCATGGACTGTGCGAATGACGTATTGCACCGCATGCCAACATCTCTTTCAGGTGTTGTCTAACTTCCTCGTACATTGCTGGAGGAATGCGTCTCGGTCTATCTTGAAATGGTGTTTCATCTGTCAGTCGAATTTTTTGCTTCACTCCTACAGCTTTGCCTAGCTCCATTGTCCGAGAGGCAAAAATATCACCGAAATCATGACACAGTGCTTGTACCTTCTTCTTCTGTCAACGGTAATAATAATACTAATAATACGTATTCTTTTATAAAACCTCGTTCGCATATACATGTTCGAAGCAGTGCATAAAACGAATACATAAAAAGTACAAATAAATTAAATGCAAATACAACTATAAATAATTTAAGGCATCAACATATTAAAGCAAATCAGCTTTTCCTAAATTTAAACATCAATCAGTTAAGACAAGTCTGACTAAATACAGCTGTAGTATATATATATATATATATATTAATTTTAAATCAAATTGAAATAATTTTATATTTGCATTACAATTAATTAAGAATGTTGAAAATCAATATATTATGCCTAAACGAAACTGAAGTCATTTAAGAAAAATGGTCTCTTTAGAGAGGACATTAGTCACCACGCAACAGGTTGCAGTTTTAGAGAACTTATAACAACTTGAAACTGTTTGCTGTTGGTGCGGTGCTCTTTGACAACTTTAGCCACAGATTGGTGCCGCTGTCGGAGATAACTTCGGTAGACGGGAAGAGAGATTTTTCGCGATGCTGTTTATCAGCTCGTGCTGCAACTTGGACGACGCTTGCCAAAAGCATCTTCAATTTTCACAAACTATTGGGGGGCTTAGCTCCCCATCTATAAATACTGGGGCTCAGTCCCAAAGCCCCCCGTCCATAAGCCTACGGGTACCATTACTTCCAGTTCAGTAACACGCAGCACTTTATTATTGGATTTTTGATACATTTGCTTAGTAAGCAAATAGGCTAGTCAAGCGATATTCTCCGAAAGAATGCGCGGCATTTACAGACCACAGGAGCGAAAACACTTTCAGAGAAGTGCGTCTGGATGCATTTTGGGTGCAGTCAAAAAAGAGTGTCGTGTCAATGACGTGTTGTTATCGCTTTCAACAACTTCGTGGAGTGAGCTTCTCAACATTGACACTTATCAAGAACAACAAGAGGGCACGTATGAAATGCCTGGATCTGGCACCTCAAAAGTTATTGATACCTTTTCTTGTACACTTGCATTCTTGATTTGTTGATCGAGATGGCAATCTTGTCTTGCTAAATTGTAATCGTTCACTGTTTTTAAATCTTTCATGGTTAAAGAGAGGTAGTCCGTTCATGTCAATTATAATATTATATTATGCAGTATAAACCATACGTGTTCTAACATATGTTATAGTAAAGCAGAAACAGCTGTTAAATTCAACTACTCAATGTTTACAAAAATAATACCAGGTGTTACGAACATCGTTAATCGTGTACGGTTTGTGATTTACAGAAGTGATGCTAAAATTACTTTATTTTTTGTGTCAGCATAACACTTCGTATACCTGTATACTTGGTCTGAGCCGGGCACATACAGAAATAAAATTAAGTTTTTTTCGTGATAAAATAATATTGACACTGCGCAGTCCAATTAATGTTACTCATTCTGATTGGCCACTATCGATAGACACTTTTAAAAAGGACACCCGGGAACGCTGTTGTTAACTTTCGCACGAAATGACGCTTAAAATAACAATATAAATGCAAATTCGGAAGTTAAAAAGGGTCTCTTTCGCGGCCCAAACTACTACAACTCACCGGTTGTTTCACGTGGCTTGCTGCCCACTGAATTTGCTTTTACAAAGAAAGGACAACTTAAGAGCAACTACACCAACGACATTATGCTTACCAAGGTACGTGGGTGTAAATCACGCAATATATATATTTCAGAAACAGTGATGTGATTGCGTTAGAAAGAATACTGCAAATATTAACAGTTTCTGGAAATCAAGCTCAAGACTAAAGGACCATAAAATAACACTCGTGGCAGTTCTTTACATATTGCTTTAGAACAGTCAGTCTACAACTCAAGTATCTTAAGCGGGACAAAGTTCCGGATTATCATAATGGAAAAGGGATAAAGTAAAGTTCCACTGTTCAATGGATCGACCTACCAGGTTTTATGCATTCTGCAAGCCCAGGTAGAATAATAGTTGTTTACAAGCATACAGTTTAACTATCTTTGCACAGGTTTTTGCACCGAGTCAACGGTAATAATAATACTAATAATACGTATTATTTTATAAAACCTCATTCGCATATACATGTTCGAAGCAGTGCATAAAACGAATACATAAAAAGTACAAATAAATTAAATGCAAATGCAACTATAAATAATTTAAGGCATCAACATATTAAAGCAAATCAGCTTTTCCTAAATTTAAACATCAATCAGTTAAGACAAGTCTGACTAAATACAGTTGTAGTATATATATATATATATATATATATATATATATATATATATATATGTATATATATATATTAATTTTAAATCAAATTGAAATAATTTTATATTTGCATTACAATTAATTAAGAATGTTGAAAATCAATATATTATGCCTAAACGAAACTGAAGTCATTTAAGAAAAATGGTCTCTTTAGAGAGGACATAAGTCACCACGCAACGGGTTGCCGTTTTAGAGAACTTATAACAACTTGCAACGGTTTGCTGTTGGTGCGGTGCTCTTTGACAACTTTAGCCACAGATTGGTGCCGCTGTCGGAGATAACTTCGGTAGACGGGAAGAGAGATTTTTCGCGATGCTGTTTATCAGTTCGTGCTGCAACTTGGACGACGCTTGCCAAAAGCATCTTCAATTTTCACAAACTATTGGGGGGCTTAGCTCCCCATCTATAAATACTGGGGCTCAGTCCCAAAACCCCCCGTCCATAAGCCTACGGGTACCATTACTTCCAGTTCCGTAACACGCAGCAATTTATTATTGGATTTTTGATACATTTGCTTAGTAAGCAAATAGGCTAGTCAAGCGATATTCTCCGAAAGAATGCGCGGCATTTACAGACCACAGGAGCGAAAACACTTTCAGAGAAATGTGTCTGGATGCATTTTGGGTGCAGTCAAAAAAGAGTGTCGTGTCAATGACGTGTTGTTATCGCTTTCAACAACTTCGTGGAGTGAGCTTCTCAACATTGACACTTATCAAGAACAACAAGAGGGCACGTATGAAATGCCTGGATCTGGTACCTCAAAAGTTATTGATACCTTTTCTTGTACACTTGCATTCTTGATTTGTTGATCGAGATGGCAATCTTGTCTTGCTAAATTGTAATCGTTCACTGTTTTTAAATCTTTCATGGTTAAAGAGAGGTAGTCCGTTCATGTCAATTATAATATTATATTATGCAGTATAAACCATACGTGTTCTAACATATGTTATAGTAAAGCAGAAACAGCTGTTAAATTCAACTACTCAATGTTTACAAAAATAATACCAGGTGTTACGAACATCGTTAATCGTGTACGGTTTGTGATTTACAGAAGTGATGCTAAAATTACTTTATTTTTGGTGTCAGCATAACACTTCGTGTACCTGTATACTTGGTCTGAGCCGGGCACATACAGAAATAAAATTAAGTTTTTTTCGTGATAAAATAATATTGACACTGCGCAGTCCAATTAATGTTACTCATTCTGATTGGCCACTATCGATAGACACTTTTAAAAAGGACACCCGGGAACGCTGTTGTTAACTTTCGCACGAAATGACGCTTAAAATAACAATATAAATGCAAATTCGGAAGTTGAAAAGGGTCTCTTTCGCGGCCCAAACTACTACAACTCACCGGTTGTTTCACGTGGCTTGCTGCCCACTGAATTTGCTTTTACCAAGAAAGGACAACTTAAGAGCAACTACACCAACGACATTATGCTTACCAAGGTACGTGGGTGTAAATCACGCAAGATATATATTTCAGAAACAGTGATGTGATTGCGTTAGAAAGAATACTGCAAATATTAACAGTTTCTGGAAATCAAGCTCAAGACAAAAGGACCATAAAATAACACTCGTGGCAGTTCTTTATATATTGCTTTAGAACAGTCAGTCTACAACTCAAGTATCTTAAGCGGGACAAAGTTCCGGATTATCATAATGGAAAAGGGATAAAGTAAAGTTCCACTGTTCAATGGATCGACCAACCAGGTTTTATGCATTCTGCAAACCCAGGTAGAATAATAGTTGTTTACAAGCATACAGTTTAACTATCTTTGCACAGGTTTTTGCACCGAGTCAACGGTAATAATAATACTAATAATACGTATTCTTTTATAAAACCTCATTCGCATATACATGTTCGAAACAGTGCATAAAACGAATACATAAAAAGTACAAATAAATTAAATGCAAATGCAACTAGAAATAATTTAACGCATCAACATATTAAAGCAAATCAGCTTTTCCTAAATTTAAACATCAATCAGTTAAGACAAGTCTGACTAAATACAGCTGTAGTATATATATATATATATATTAATTTTAAATCAAATTGAAATAATTTTATATTTGCATTACAATTAATTAAGAATGTTGAAAATCAATATATTATGCCTTAACGAAACTGAAGTCATTTAAGAAAAATGGTCTCTTTAGAGAGGACATTAGTCACCACGCAACGGGTTGCCGTTTTAGAGAACTTATAACAACTTGCAACGGTTTGCTGTTGGTGCGGTGCTCTTTGACAACTTTAGCCACAGATTGGTGCTGCTGTCGGAGATAACTTCGGTAGACGGGAAGAGAGATTTTTCGCGATGCTGTTTATCAGTTCGTGCTGCAACTTGGACGACGCTTGCCAAAAGCATCTTCGATTTTCACAAACTATTGGGGGGCTTAGCTCCCCATCTATAAATACTGGGGCTCAGTCCCAAAGCCCCCCGTCCATAAGCCTACGGGTACCATTACTTCCAGTTCCGTAACACGCAGCACTTTATTATTGGATTTTTGATACATTTGCTTAGTAAGCAAATAGGCTAGTCAAGCGGTATTCTCCGAAAGAATGCGCGGCATTTACAGACCACAGGAGCGAAAACACTTTCAGAGAAGTGCGTCTGGATGCATTTTGGGTGCAGTCAAAAAAGAGAGTCGTGTCAATGACGTGTTGTTATCGCTTTCAACAACTTCGTGGAGTGAGCTTCTCAACATTGACACTTATCAAGAACAACAAGAGGTCACGTATGAAATGCCTGGATCAGGCACCTCAAAAGTTATTGATACCTTTTCTTGTACACTTGCATTCTTGATTTGTTGATCTAGATGGCAATCTTGTCTTGCTAAATTGTAATCGTTCACTGTTTTTAAATCTTTCATGGTTAAAGAGAGGTAGTCCGTTCATGTCAATAAAAAAATTATATTATGCAGTATAAACCATACGTGTTCTAACATATGTTATAGTAAAGCAGAAACAGCTGTTAAATTCAACTACTCAATGTTTACAAAAATAATACCAGGTGTTACGAACATCGTTAATCGTGTACGGTTTGTGATTTACAGAAGTGATGCTAAAATTACTTTATTTTTGGTGTCAGCATAACACTTCGTGTACCTGTATACTTGGTCTGAGCCGGGCACATACAGAAATAAAATTAAGTTTTTTTCGTGATAAAATAATATTGACACTGCGCAGTCCAATTAATGTTACTCATTCTGATTGGCCACTATCGATAGACACTTTTAAAAAGGACACCCGGGAACGCTGTTGTTAACTTTCGCACGAAATGACGCTTAAAATAACAATATAAATGCAAATTCGGAAGTTGAAAAGGGTCTCTTTCGCGGCCCAAACTACTACAACTCACCGGTTGTTTCACGTGGCTTGCTGCCCACTGAATTTGCTTTTACCAAGAAAGGACAACTTAAGAGCAACTACACCAACGACATTATGCTTACCAAGGTACGTGGGTGTAAATCACGCAAGATATATATTTCAGAAACAGTGATGTGATTGCGTTAGAAAGAATACTGCAAATATTAACAGTTTCTGGAAATCAAGCTCAAGACAAAAGGACCATAAAATAACACTCGTGGCAGTTCTTTATATATTGCTTTAGAACAGTCAGTCTACAACTCAAGTATCTTAAGCGGGACAAAGTTCCGGATTATCATAATGGAAAAGGGATAAAGTAAAGTTCCACTGTTCAATGGATCGACCAACCAGGTTTTATGCATTCTGCAAACCCAGGTAGAATAATAGTTGTTTACAAGCATACAGTTTAACTATCTTTGCACAGGTTTTTGCACCGAGTCAACGGTAATAATAATACTAATAATACGTATTCTTTTATAAAACCTCATTCGCATATACATGTTCGAAACAGTGCATAAAACGAATACATAAAAAGTACAAATAAATTAAATGCAAATGCAACTAGAAATAATTTAACGCATCAACATATTAAAGCAAATCAGCTTTTCCTAAATTTAAACATCAATCAGTTAAGACAAGTCTGACTAAATACAGCTGTAGTATATATATATATATATATTAATTTTAAATCAAATTGAAATAATTTTATATTTGCATTACAATTAATTAAGAATGTTGAAAATCAATATATTATGCCTTAACGAAACTGAAGTCATTTAAGAAAAATGGTCTCTTTAGAGAGGACATTAGTCACCACGCAACGGGTTGCCGTTTTAGAGAACTTATAACAACTTGCAACGGTTTGCTGTTGGTGCGGTGCTCTTTGACAACTTTAGCCACAGATTGGTGCTGCTGTCGGAGATAACTTCGGTAGACGGGAAGAGAGATTTTTCGCGATGCTGTTTATCAGTTCGTGCTGCAACTTGGACGACGCTTGCCAAAAGCATCTTCAATTTTCACAAACTATTGGGGGGCTTAGCTCCCCATCTATAAATACTGGGGCTCAGTCCCAAAGCCCCCCGTCCATAAGCCTACGGGTACCATTACTTCCAGTTCCGTAACACGCAGCACTTTATTATTGGATTTTTGATACATTTGCTTAGTAAGCAAATAGGCTAGTCAAGCGGTATTCTCCGAAAGAATGCGCGGCATTTACAAACCACAGGAGCGAAAACACTTTCAGAGAAGTGCGTCTGGATGCATTTTGGGTGCAGTCAAAAAAGAGAGTCGTGTCAATGACGTGTTGTTATCGCTTTAAACAACTTCGTGGAGTGAGCTTCTCAACATTGACACTTATCAAGAACAACAAGAGGTCACGTATGAAATGCCTGGATCAGGCACCTCAAAAGTTATTGATACCTTTTCTTGTACACTTGCATTCTTGATTTGTTGATCTAGATGGCAATCTTGTCTTGCTAAATTGTAATCGTTCACTGTTTTTAAATCTTTCAGGGTTAAAGAGAGGTAGTCCGTTCATGTCAATTAAAAAATTATATTATGCAGTATAAACCATACGTGTTCTAACATATGTTATAGTAAAGCAGAAACAGCTGTTAAATTCAACTACTCAATGTTTACAAAAATAATACCAGGTGTTACGTACATCGTTAATCGTGTACGGTTTGTGATTTACAGAAGTGATGCTAAAATTACTTTATTTTTGGTGTCAGCATAACACTTCGTGTACCTGTATACTTGGTCTGAGCCGGGCACATATAGAAATAAAATAAAGTTTTTTTCGTGATAAAATAATATTGACACTGCGCAGTCCAATTAATGTTACTCATTCTGATTGGCCACTATCGATAGACACTTTTAAAAAGGACACCCGGGAACGCTGTTGTTAACTTTCGCACGAAATGACGCTTAAAATAACAATATAAATGCAAATTCGGAAGTTGAAAAGGGTCTCTTTCGCGGCCCAAACTACTACAACTCACCGGTTGTTTCACGTGGCTTGCTGCCCACTGAATTTGCTTTTACAAAGAAAGGACAACTTAAGAGCAACCACACCAACGACATTATACTTACCAAGGTACGTGGGTGTAAATCACGCAAGATATATATTTCAGAAACAGTGATGTGATTGCGTTAGAAAGAATACTGCAAATATTAACAGTTTCTGGAAATCAAGCTCAAGACTAAAGGACCATAAAATAACACTCGTGGCAGTTCTTTATATATTGCTTTAGAACAGTCAGTCTACAACTCAAGTATCTTAAGCGGGACAAAGTTCCGGATTATCATAATGGAAAAGGGATAACGTAAAGTTCCACTGTTCAATGGATCGACCTACCAGGTTTTATGCATTCTGCAAGCCCAGGTAGAATAATAGTTGTTTACAAGCATACAGTTTAACTATCTTTGCACAGGTTTTTGCACCGAGTCAACGGTAATAATAATACTAATAATACGTATTCTTTTATAAAACCTCATTCGCATATACATGTTCGAAGCAGTGCATAAAACGAATACATAAAAAGTACAAATAAATTAAATGCAAATGCAACTATAAATAATTTAAGGCATCAACACATTAAAGCAAATCAGCTTTTCCTAAATTTAAACATCAATCAGTTAAGACAAGTCTGACTAAATACAGTTGTAGTATATATATATATATATATATATATATATATATATATATATATATATGTATATATATATATTAATTTTAAATCAAATTGAAATAATTTTATATTTGCATTACAATTAATTAAGAATGTTGAAAATCAATATATTATGCCTAAACGAAACTGAAGTCATTTAAGAAAAATGGTCTCTTCAGAGAGGACATTAGTCACCACGCAACGGGTTGCCGTTTTAGAGAACTTATAACAACTTGCAACGGTTTGCTGTTGGTGCGGTGCTCTTTGACAACTTTAGCCACAGATTGGTGCTGCTGTCGGAGATAACTTCGGTAGACGGGAAGAGAGATTTTTCGCGATGCTGTTTATCAGTTCGTGCTGCAACTTGGACGACGCTTGCCAAAAGCATCTTCAATTTTCTCAAACTATTGGGGGGCTTAGCTCCCCATCTATAAATACTGGGGCTCAGTCCCAAAGCCCCCCGTCCATAAGCCTACGGGTACCATTACTTCCAGTTCCGTAACACGCAGCACTTTATTATTGGATTTTTGATACATTTGCTTAGTAAGCAAATAGGCTAGTCAAGCGGTATTCTCCGAAAGAATGCGCGGCATTTACAGACCACAGGAGCGAAAACACTTTCAGAGAAGTGCGTCTGGATGCATTTTGGGTGCAGTCAAAAAAGAGAGTCGTGTCAATGACGTGTTGTTATCGCTTTCAACAACTTCGTGGAGTGAGCTTCTCAACATTGACACTTATCAAGAACAACAAGAGGGCACGTATGAAATGCCTGGATCAGGCACCTCAAAAGTTATTGATACCTTTTCTTGTACACTTGCATTCTTGATTTGTTGATCTAGATGGCAATCTTGTCTTGCTAAATTGTAATCGTTCACTGTTTTAAAATCTTTCATGGTTAAAGAGAGGTAGTCCGTTCATGTCAATTATAAAATTATATTATGCAGTATAAACCATACGTGTTCTAACATATGTTATAGTAAAGCAGAAACAGCTGTTAAATTCAACTACTCAATGTTTACAAAAATAATACCAGGTGTTACGAACATCGTTAATCGTGTACGGTTTGTGATTTACAGAAGTGATGCTAAAATTACTTTATTTTTGGTGTCAGCATAACACTTCGTATACCTGTATACTTGGTCTGAGCCGGGCACATACAGAAATAAAATTAAGTTTTTTTCGTGATAAAATAATATTGACACTGCGCAGTCCAATTAATGTTACTCATTCTGATTGGCCACTATCGATAGACACTTTTAAAAAGGACATCCGGGAACGCTGTTTTTAACTTTCGCACGTAATGACGCTTAAAATAACAATAAAAATGCAAATTCGGAAGTTAAAAAGGGTATCTTTCGCGGCCCAAACTACTACAACTCACCGGTTGTTTCACGTGGCTTGCTGTCCACTGAATTTGCTTTTACCAAGAAAGGACAACTTAAGAGCAACTTCACCAACGACATTATGCTACCAAGGTACGTGGGTTTAAATCACGCCAGATATATATTTTAGAAACAGTGATGTGATTGCGTTAGAAAGAATACTGCAAATATTAACAGTTTCTGGAAATCAAGCTCAAGACTAAAGGACCATAAAATAGCACTCGTGGCAGGTTCTTTATATATTGCTTTAGAACAGTCAGTCTACAACTCAAGTATCTTAAGCGGGACAAAGTTCTGGATTATCATAATGGAAAAGGGATAAAGTAAAGTTCCACTGTTCAATGGATCGACCTACCAGGTTTTATGCATTCTGCAAGTCCAGGTAGAATAATAGTTGTTTACAAGCATACAGTTTAACTATCTTTGCACAGGTTTTTGCACCGAGTCAGCGATAATAATACTACTAATAATAAGTAAACTTTTATAAAACCTCATTCAATTCAACTATTCAATGTTTTCCAAAATCGCCGGTTCTCACTCAAATACCCGACGAAGAAGACTAGTGTTTTATTTGACTCACATGAAGATGTACATCAACATATAAAAGAAAAATAACAAGTGACAATTGTTATGTGTAGAAAATAAATGTATACATAACAAGTACACATTATCGGGTCCGAGACTCCTCTGAGTTTGCTGTTCACAGTCGCTATCGAGGAGACAACTTTTCAATAATAAAAATTAGTTGGTAAAACAAATTACACTCTTCTAGTGAATAAAAACAAACAAATAATCTAAAATTAAATATACGAAATTTGTTCTGCAAATATTCATGTCAAGTGCGTGCGGGTGCGAGTGCACGTGCGTTTATGTGTATGCGTGCAATATGTGCCTTCATGAGTACATGCATTGTTACCGACTGTTAGTGTACATATATAAGAGTTTGAGATTGTGCATGAATCTTGATACGTTAGTAGTGTATAGGTGTTCGTAATACGTAAACCTGCTGGTGCAATGTGCTCCCATGGTTAAAAACTAAGATGGCGTCTGACTTCCGGTACCCATGATGCACTTCCTGTTCCGTTACAGTGTGGTGCACTTCCTGTGATGACTTGGTCTTTCCCTAGCGGAGAGATGTGGACCTAACCGTCTGGTGTTGCCATGTGATTTTTTCTGATATAATCTGTCATAGGGGGTCATCATTTTACCAGTCAAGCCATCTGGAAGTTACCAAGGTGAGTGAGAACAACTATGAAAGAATAATAAAATAACCCAACAACATATAATCAAAGTAGAAAGTGTTTATTTATTTTTACATAATATTACTCATCGTCATATCCGTCATCGAAGATATCTTCATAGTGAACAAAGTTCCAATTCTCACGATCATAGGTACCAGGAGGTGTTGGCGACGGAGGCCGTGTGAAGGTATACCACGGTGACGGTGGTTGTATTGGTGTTTTTTTTTTAGTTCTTGAAGAGTGGGGTAGAACATGAACTGGTGTTCTTCCAGGACCTCTTCTTCTGTGTAAGGTAAGTATTAAAACTTTGAAAACAATATAAAACTTTGAAAACTATACCAATGAGACGTTAAATGTTACACACATACAACCTATAACTAGACACAGCGTTGCTAGGCAACCACAAGCTATTTTAAGCGCGTGGACGGATCTTGAAGGGAAGTCTGTGTCCAGAACTAGATCAGAACTAGCTCGTCTATGAATACGAATTAAAACTGAACACATAAACGAAATCTTGCAAACAGTCATCTATTTTTACTATGTTACATCCTGTTAACGAAGAGTCTTGTGACCCTCACCGTCCTGCAAACATCCTTTCTTTAACGAGGTGTCTTGTGACATGTAAGAGGAAGTCGCCGAGGAGAGGACTAATTAGGACATCCTGTTTTTTAACGAGGCGTCTTGTGACATGTAAGAGGAAGTCGCCTAGACTAACGAGGCGTCTTGTGACATGTAAAAGGAAGTCGCCAAGACGTCTATGAATAGCCAGCTTGAAGTGACCAAAGACAGAACTAGGTCATATGAATAATGGCGCCTTTATCTAAGTCGAGAGAGAAGTTACCGAGGAGATATGTACCCATGATGCTCTTCCTGTTCCGTTATAGTGCACTTCCTGTGATGACCTGGTCGTCCCCTAGCGGAGAGAAGTGGACCTAACCGTCTGGTGCTCCCATGTGATTTTCCGCTGAGGTAAGGGTATTTTCTATGATGTGACATCCGGTACCCATGATGCACTTCCTGTTCCGTTACTCCGTAGCGCCATCTATCGACTGTGGTTGGTAAAACGGGCGGGCAAAATACTAGCGCAATCTAGCGACAATGGCGGGTAAAACGGGCCACGTCGGTGTATGTGCTCCCATGTGATTTTCAGCTGACCTAAGGCTATTTTCCATGATGCGACATCCGGTTCCTGTCATCATTTGTTGACCTAACCACCCCTAGCGGAGAGAAGTGGACGTAACCGTCTCATGAAGGTGAGAACTATGAGAGAATAATAATAAAATAACCCAACAACATATAATCAAAGTAGAAACTGTTTATTTACTTATTGATACATTCAAAAACAGCCTTCATCTTCAGTGTCGGTGTGACAACAATACCCTTCTCGATCACCAGTGTATATAGGTGGCGGTTCATCATCACCATACCAATGTGACGGTGGTTGTACGCGTGGGCGTTTCTTTATCTCGTTGAGGGTTTGGTAGAAATAGCAATGATGCTCATCCTGAATCTGTTCTTCTCTGTAACGTAAGTATAAAAAAACTTTGAAAACTATACTAATGAGTCGTTAAATCTTACACACATACAGTGTTATATCCAGACACAGCGTTGCTATAACCAGACACAGCGTTGCTAGGCAACCACAAGTTATTTTGAGCGCGTGGACGGATGAAGGGAAGTCAGGCAGACCAGAACTGGTTAGAACTAGTTCGTCTATGAATAGGAATTAAAACTGAACACATAAACGAAATCTTGAAAATACTCATCTATTTTTACTATGTAACATCCTGTTAACGAATTGTCTTGTGTCTCCACACTTCCCGTCCTGCAACTATTTTTACTATGTAACATCCTGTCTTTAACGAGGCGTCTTGTGACATGTAAGAGGAAGTTGCCAAGAACTATGAATAGTCAAGCCAGCATGAGGTCACCAAGAATAGAACTGAATAATGTACACGGCTCCTCTATCTAGTCCGAGAGAGAATTTACCGAGGAGATATAAAAGTATTAATAATAATAATGTACACAGACCTAACCAACCAGCCAACCAACCAACCAACCAACCAACCAACCAACCAACCAACCAACCAACCAACCAACCAACCAACCAACCAACCAACCAACCAACCAACCTAGAGTGAGACATGAAAATTCTACTATATATATAACTGCCGCGTTGCTAGGCAACAAAGCAATAATAATAATAATTTGAACACTTACGTGTACTCCAAGTCTGATTCCGTTGATTCTTTATAACCCTCTGGCTCTTCTTCTTCTTCTTCCTCCTCTTCCTCGTATTCTACACCACGTTCTTTAGCTGCTTCTGGAGCAGCGCTAAAAAGATGATATATACAACTGTTAGATGTATGTATGCAGTGTGTTGTATGTGTGTGTGCAGTGTGTGCAGTGTGTTGAGTGTGTGTGTGGTGTGTGCGTGTCATATGTGTGTTGTACGTGTGTTGAATGTGTTTGTTATATGTGTGTTGTAGGTGTGTGTTGTGTGTATGTGTGTTGTATGTGTGTGTGTGTGTGTGTGTGTGCGTGTGTTGTGTACGTGTTGTATGTACAAGTGTTTGAAGGTGGTCTACAAGTGTGTTGTATGTGTGTTGTGTGTAAGTGTGTGTATTTGTTGGATGTGTGTTGCATGTGTGTTGTATGTGTGCAGTGAGTATTTTTGTGTGTGTTTTGTGTGTTGAATGTGTGTTTGTTGTGTGTGTTTTGTGTGTGTGTGTGTGGGTGTTGTGTGTTGTATATGTGTTTTGTATTGTGAGTGTTGTATGTGTGTTGTATGTATGTTGTATGAGTGCTGTGTGTGTGTTGTGTGTGCGCGTTGTACGTCTGCTTGTATGTGTGTTGTATGTATGTGTGAGTGTTGTGTGTGTGTGAAGGTGGTCTACAACTACGTGAAAGTGGTCTACAAGTGTGTGAAGTTGGACAACAAGTGTGTGAATGTGGTCTAAAATTGTGACGTGTGTGAATGTGCTCTACAATAGTGTGAAGGTGGTATATAAGTGTGCGAAGGTGGTCTACAAATCTGCAAAGGTGGTCTACAAATGTGTGAAGGTGGTCTAACTGTGTGTGAAGCGAGTGAATGTGTTCTACAAGTGTGTGAATGTGGTCTACAAATATATGTAGGTGGTCTACAAGTGTGCGAAACTGGCCTAAAAGCGTGCAAAGATGGTCTACAAGTGTGCGCATGTGGTCTACAAGCGTGCGACGGTGGTCTATAAGTGTACGAAGTTGGTCTACAAATGTGTGAAGGTGGTCTGCAGGTAAGCGGAGGTGGTCTAACTGTGTGTGTGTGTATGTGAATTTTATGAATGTGCTCTACAAGTGTATGAAGGTGGTATGCAAGTGTGTGTGTGTGTGTGTGTGTGTGTGTGTGTGTGTATGAGTGTGTAGGTGGTCTACAAGTGTGCCTGGGTGGTCTACCTGTGTGTGAATGTATTGTACAAATGTGTGAAGGTGGTTTACAAATATGTGAAGATAGTCTACCTGTGTGTGTGTGAAGTGTACGAATGTGCTCTACAGGTGTACGAAGGTGGCCTACAGGTGTGCGTAAGTGGTCTACCTGTGTGTAAAGTGTGTGAATGTGCACTCTACTAGTGTGGGAAGGTGGTCTACAAGTGGGTGAAGTTGGTGTTCAAGTGTGCGAAGGTGGTCTACAAGTGTACAGAGGTGGTCTACAAATGTGCGTCTCCAATCTACACGTATGCGAAGGTGGTCTACCAGTGTGCGAAGGTGGTCTACCTGTGTGTGAAGTGTGTGAATATGTTGTATAAGTGTGCGTAGGTGGTCTACAAGTGTACGAACGTGGTCTACAAGTGTACGAAGGTGGTCTACAAATACGTGAAAGTGGTCTACATGTGTGCAAAAGTGGTCTATGTGCTCTGCAAATGTGTGAATGTGGTGTACAAGTGTGCGAAGATGGTCTACAAGTGTGCGAAGATGGTCTACAAGTGTGCGAAGATGGTCTACAAGTGTGCGAAGATGGTCTACAAGTGTGCGAAGATGGTTTACAAGTGTGTAAGGATGGTCTACAAGTGTGCGAATGTGGTCTACCTGTGTGTGAAGTGTTTGACGATGGTCTACAAGTGTGTGAACGTGGCCTACAAGTGTGCGAAGGTGGTCTACAAGTGTACAAAGGTGGTCTACAAATGTGCGTCTCTAATCTACACGTATGCAAAGGTGGTCTACCAGTGTGTGAATGTGGTCTACCTGTGTGTGAAGGTAATATGAATATGCTCTACAAGTGTGAAATTATGGTCTACAAGTGTACGAAGGTGGTATACAAGTGTGTGGAAGTGGTCACAGGTGTGCGGAGGTGGTCTACATGTGTACATAGAGGGTCTATCTATGTGTGGTTGTGCTCTGCAAATGATTGAATGTGGTCTACAAGTTGTGAATATGGTCTACAAGTGTGTGAAGATGGTTAACAAGTGTGGTCAGGTGGTCTACATGTGTGCGATGTTGGTTTACACATGTGCGAAGGTGGTCTACAAGTGTGTGCAGGTGGTCTACACATGTGTGAAGGTGGTCTACAAATGTATTGCGGTGCCTCTAAGTGTGCGAGGGTGGTCTACAAGGGTGTGAATGTGGTCTACCTGTGTGTGAAGTGTTTGACGGTGGTATACAAGTGTGTGAATGTGGTCTACAAGTGTAAGATGGTGGTTATAAGTGTGTGAAGGTGGTCTATAAGTCTGTGAATGTGGTCTACCTGTATGTGTGAAGCTGATCTACAAGTATTTGAAGGTGGTCTACAAGTGTGTGAAAGTGGTCTACCTCTGTCTGTCGGGTTAATGTTTTGTGTATTTTGTTTGTGTTGTGCTTATGTTGAGTGTGTGAATGTGCTCTACAAGTGTATGAAGGTGGTACGCAAGTGTGTGTGTGTATGTGTGTGCGTGTGCGTTTGCGTGTGCGTGTGCGTGTGCGTGTGCGTGTGTGTGTGGGTGTGTGTGTGTGTGAAATTGGTCTGCAAGTGTGCGAAAGTGGTCTACAGGTGTGCAAAGGTGGTCTACCTATGTGTGAATGTGCTCTGCAAATGTGTGAATGTGGTCTACAAGTGTGTGAATATGGTCTACAAGTGTGCGAAGATGGTTTACAAGTGTGCTCAGGTGGTCTACATGTGTGCGATGTTGGTCTACAAATGTGCGAAGGTGGTCTACAAGTGTGCGCGTGTGGTCTACAACTATGTGAAGGTGATCTACAAATGTAATGTAGTGGCTCTAAGTGTGTGAGGGTGGTCTACGAGTGTGTGAATTTTGTCTACCTGTGTGTGAAGTGTTTGGCGGTGGTCTACAAGTGTGTGAACGTGGTCTGCAGCGCTGTTGTGCGTGTGTTGTGCGTCTTTTTTGCGTATGTTCTGCGTCTGTTGTGCGTCTCTTTTCCGTCTGTTTTGTGTGTGGTTTGCTTTGGTTGTGCGTTTGTTGTGCGAGTATTGTGCGTGTTTTGGGAATGTATTGTAGTTTATTGTACATGTGTTGTGCTTCTGCTGTGCGTCTATTTTTTAAGTGTTGTTATGTCAACAGTCGCTAGGGCCGCTCACTAACCGGAAGTGAGTCAGCATGTTAGGTCCCTGAATTTCATGCAGACTGATTTACTGCTCGTAATCCTTATCCGATAAGAGACAGTCTAGCCGTCCATTATTTCCTTCGTCCCTTCATGCACCCACTAAGAAGCGTTAAAAACCCCAAACCACCCGAAAGCCGTATATGATATCCAACCCTTCCAAAAAGTCGTCCAAACCGCCCGTACGTGATATCCAACCCGCCAGTACCGTGTGGAGGTGCTACCTACTCCCGGTCATGTGACCTTTTGGTGGGTTCTACTGTGGTGTCCTAGCCTTACACACATGCACGCACCCATGCACCCACCCACCGTCGCCGTCCCCACCCGCCCTCGCCGCCGTAGAGGCTAGGACACCACAGTAGAACTCACCAACAGGCGGCGGCGGAGAAAAACACGTATGCCATGCCACACACCCCGCCCCCGGCAAGGAAAACACATATGTCATGCCGTACACCTCGCCCCCGCATATGTGTTTTCCCCGCTGTCGCCACTGTTGTACTTTCGTTCAACGCAACCACGCAATTGCTGACTCAGCTTCCGATGATGACGTCGTTGTAGTCACATGACCGGGAGTAGGTAGCACCTCCACACGGTACTGGCGGGTTGGATATCACGTACGGTCGGTTTGGACGACTTTTTGGAAGGGTTGGATATCATATACGGCTTTCGGGTGGTTTGGGGTTTTTAACGCTTCTTAGTGGGTGCATGAAGGGACGAAGGAAATAATGGACGGCTAGACTGTCTCTTATCGGATAAGGATTACGAGCAGTAAATCAGTCTGCATGAAATTCAGGGACCTAACATGCTGACTCACTTCCGGTTAGTGAGCGGCCCTAGCGACTGTTGACATAACAACACTTAAAAAATATACGCACAGCAGAAGTACAACACATGTACAAAAAACTACAATACATTCCCAAAACACGCACAATACTCGCTCAACAAACGCACAACCAAAGCAAACCACACACAAAACAGACGGAAAAGAGACGCACAACAGACGCAGAACATACGCAAAAAAGACGCACAACACACGCACGACAGCGCTGCAGACCACGTTCACACACTTGTAGACCACCGCCAAACACTACACACACAGGTAGACCAAATTCACACACTCGTAGACCACCCTCACACACATAGAGCCACTACATTACATTTGTAGATCACCTTCACACAGTTGTAGACCACACGCGCACACTTGTAGACCACCTTCGCACATTTGTAGACCACATTCACACATTTGCAGAGCACATTCACACATAGGTAGACCACCTATGCACACCTGTAGACCACTTTCGCACACTTGCAGACCACCTTCGTACATTTGTAGATCACTTTCGTACACTTATAGACCACCTTCGCACACGTGTAGAACATATTCACACACAGGAGACCACCGCCAAACACTTCACACACACAGGTAGACCAAATTCACACACTCGTAGACCACCCTCACACACTTAGAGCCACTACATTACATTTGTAGATCTCCTTCATACAGTTGTAGACCACACGCGCACACTTGTAGACCACCTTCGCACATTTGTAGACCAACATCGCACACATGTAGACCACCTGAGCACAATTGTAAACCATCTTCGCACACTTGTAGACCATATTCACACACTTGTAGACCACATTCACACACTTGCAGAGCACATTCACATAGGTAGACCACCTTTGCACACCTGTAGACCACTTTCGCACACTTGCAGACCACCTTCACACACGTGTAGTACATATTCACACACAGATAGACCACCTTCGCACACAGGTAGACCACCTTCGTACACGTGTAGACCAGTTTCACACACACACACACGCACACACACACACAGACACACACACACACACACACACACACACACACACACACACACACACACACACACACACACACACACACACACACACACACACACACACACACACACACACAAACACACACACGCACACGCACATACACACACACACACTTGCGTACCACCTTCATACACTTGTAGAGCACATTCACACACTCAACATAAGCACAACACAAACAAAATACACAAAACATTAACCCGACAGACAACCAAAACAGGCCCAACATACACACAACGCGAAACAGACGCTCAGCATACGGACAACATACACATAACAGACTCCCAACACATATACAATACACGCACAACACACGCAAAACACATGAACAGACGCACAGTACACGCACAACAGACACCCAACAAACAACCAACATATACAAAATAGACGCACAACAGAAGCAGGACACATGTACAACAGGCGTAAAACTAATGTCCAACACACGTACAATACACGCACACAACACCTCACACAGAGGTAAACCACTTTCACACACTTGTAGACCACCTTCAAATACTTGTAGATCAGCTTCACACATACAGGTAGACCACATTCACAGACTTATATACCACCTTCACACACTTATAACCACCATCTTACACTTGTAGACCACCTTCACACACTTGTATACCACCGTCAAACACTTCACACACAGGTAGACCACATTCACACCCTTGTAGACTACCCTCACACATTTAGAGGCACCGCAATACATTTGTAGACCACCTCCACACATGTGTAGACCACCTGCACACACTTGTAGACCACCTTCGCACATTTGTAGACCAACATCGCACACATGTAGACCACCTGAGCACACTTGTTAACCATCTTCACACACTTGTAGACCATATTCACAACTTGTAGACCACATTCAATCATTCGCAGAGCACAACCACACATAGGTAGACCACCTTTGTACACATGTAGACCACCTCCGCACACCTGTGACCACTTTCACACACTTGTAGACCACCTTCGTACACTTGTAGACCACTTTCGTACACTTGTCGACCATCTTTTCACACTTGTAGAGCATATTCATATTATCTTCACTCACAGGTAGACCACATTCACACACTGGTAGACCACCTTTGCATACGTGTAGATTAGTTAGAGACGCACATTTGTAGACCACCTTTGTACACTTGTAGACCACCTTCGCACACTTGTAGACCACGTTCACACACTTGTAAACCACCGTCAAACACTTCACACACAGGTAGACCACATTCGCACACTTGTAGACCATCCTTACACACTTGTAAACCATCTTCGCACACTTGTAGACCATCTTCGCACACTTGTACACCACATTCACACATTTGCTGTGCACATAGACCACTTTTGCACACATGTAGACCACTTTCACGCATTTGTAGACCACCTTCGTACACTTGTAGACAACGTTCGTAACACTTGTAGACCACCTACGCACACTTATACAGCATATTCACACACTTCACACACTGGTAGACCACCTTCGCATACGTGTAGACTGGAGACGCACATTTGTAGACCACCTTCGCACACTTGAACACCAACTTCACCCACTTGTAGACCACGTTCCCACACTAGTAGAGAGCACATTCACACACTTTACACACAGGTACACCACCTACGCACACTTGTAGGCCACCTTCGTACACCTGTAGAGAACATTCGTACACTTCTCACTCACACACACACACACACACACACACACACACACACACACACACACACACACACACACACACACACACACACACACACACACACACACACACACACACACACACACACACACACACACACACACACACACACACACACACACACACACACACACACACACACACACACACACACACACACACACACACACAGTTAGACCACATTCACACACTTATAGAACACATTCACTCGCTTCACACACAGTTAGACCACCTTCACACATTTGTAGACCACCTTTGCAGATTTGTAGACCACCTTCGCACACTTGTAGACCAACTTCACACACACACACTTATATACCACCTTCACACTATTGTAGAGCACATTCACACACGTCACAATTTTAGACCACATTCACACACTTGTTGTCCAACTTCACACCCTTGTAGACCACTTTCACGTAGGTGTAGACCACCTTCACACACACACAACACTCACACATACATACAACACACATACAAGCAGACGTACAACGCGCACACACAACACACACACAACACACACACAGCACTCATACAACATACATACAACACACATACAACACACACAATACACAACACAGACACAACACACACAACACACACACACACACACACAAACAAAACACACACAAGAAACACACATTCAACACACAAAACACACACAAAAATACTCACTGCACACATACAACACACATGCAACACACATCCAACAAATACACAAACTTACACACAACACATATACAACACACTTGTAGACCACCTTCAAACACTTGTACATACAACACGTACACAACACACGCACACATACAACACACATACACACAACACACACCTACAACACACATACAACAAACACATTCAACACACGTACAACACACATATGACACGCACACACCACACACACACTCAACACACTGCACACACACATACAACACACTGCATACATACATCTAACAGTTGTATATATCATCTTTTTAGCGCTGCTCGAGAAGCAGCTAAAGAACGTGGTGAAGAATACGAGGAAGAGGAGGGAGAAGAAGAAGAAGAGCCAGAGGATTATACAGAATCAACGGAATCGGACTTGGAGTACACGTAAGTGTTCAAATTATTATTATTATTGCTTTGTTGCCTAGCAACGCGGCGGTTATATATATAGTATAATTTTCATGTCTCACTCTAGGTTGGTTGGTTGGTTGGTTGGTTAGAACTGTGTAAATTATTATTATTAATACTTTTATATCTCCTCGGTAAATTCTCTCTCGGACTAGATAGAGGCGCCGTGTACATTATTCAGTTATATTCTTGGTGACCTCATGCTGGCTTGACTATTCATAGTTCTTGGCAACTTCCTCTTACATGTCACAAGACGCCTCGTTAAAGACAGGATGTTACATAGTAAAAATAGTTGCAGGACGGGAAGTGTGGAGACACAAGACACTTCGTTAACAGGATGTTACATAGTAAAAATAGATGAGTATTTTCAAGATTTCGTTTATGTGTTCAGTTTTAATTCCTATTCATAGACGAACTAGTTCTAACCAGTTCTGGTCTGCCTGACTTCCCTTCATCCGTCCACGCGCCCAAAATAACTTGTGGTTGCCTGGCAACGCTGTGTCTGGTTATAACACTGTATGTGTGTAAGATTTAACGACTCATTGGTATAGTTTTCAAAGTTTTTTTATACTTACCTTACAGAGAAGAACAGATTCAGGATGAGCATCATTGCTATTTCTACCAAACCCTCAACGAGATAAAGAAACGCCCACGCGTACAACCACCGTCACCGTGGTATGATGATGATGAACCGCCACCTATAGACACTGGTGATCGAGAAGGGTATTGTTGTCACACCGACACTGAAGATGAAGGCTGTTTTTGAATGTATCAATAAGTAAATAAACAGTTTCTACTTTGATTATATGTTGTTGGGTTATTTTATTATTATTTTCTCATAGTTCTCACCTTCATGAGACGGTTAGGTCCACTTCTCTCCGCTAGGGGTGGTTAGGTCAACAAATGATGACAGGAACCGGATGTTACATCTTGGAAAATAGCCTTAGGTCAGTTGAAAATCACATGGGAGCACATACACCGCCGTGGCCCGTTTTACCCGCCACAGTCGCTAGATGGCACATCATAGAAAATACCCTTACCTCAGCGGAAAATCACATGGGAGCACCAGACGGTTAGGTCCACTTCTCTCCGCTAGGGGACGACCAGGTCATCACAGGAAGTGCACCACACTATAACGGAACAGGAAGAGCATCATGGGTACATATCTCCCCGGTAACTTTTCTGTCGACTTAGATAAAGGCGCCATTATTCATATGACCTAGTTCTGTCTTTGGTCACTTCAAACTGGCTATTCATAGACGTCTTGGCGGCTTCCTCTTACATGTCACAAGACGCCTCGTTAGTCTTGGCGACTTCCTCTTACATGTCACAAGACGCCTCGTTAAAAAACAGGATGTTCTAATTAGTCCTCTCCTCGGCGACTTCCTCGTACATGTCACAAGACACCTCGTTAAAGAAAGGATGTTTGCAGGACGGTGAGGGTCACAAGACACTTCGTTAACAGGATGTCACATAGTAAACAATAGATGACTGTTTGCAAGATTTCGGTTATGTGTTCAGTTTTAATTCCTATTCATAGACGAGCTAGTTCTGACCTAGTTCTGGACCCAGACTTCCCTTCAAGATCCGTCCACGCGCTCAAAATAGCTTGTGGTTGCCTAGCAACGCTGTGTCTGGTTATAGGCTGTATGTGTGAAACATTTAACGTCTCATTGGTATAGTTTTCAAAGTTTTATATAGTTTTCAAAGTTTTAATACTTACATTACAGAGATGAAGAGGTCCTGGAAGAACACCAGTTCATGTTCTACCCCACTCTCCAAGAACTAAAAAAAAGACCACCGATACAACCACCGTCACCGTGGTATACCTTCACACCGCCTCCGTCGCTAACACTTCCTGATACCGATGATCGTGAGAATTGGAACTTTGTGCACTATGAAGATATCGTCGATGACGGATATGACGATGAGTAATACCATGTAAAAATAAATAAACAGTTTCTACTTTGATTACATGTTGTTGGGTTATTTTATTATTCTTTCATAATTGTTCTCACTCACCTTGGTAACTTCCAGATGGCTTGACTGATAAAATGATGACCCTCTATGACAGATTATATCAGAAAGAAATGACATGGGAACACCAGACGGTTAGGTCCACTTCTCTCCGCTAGGGGAAGACCAAGTCAGCACAGGAAGTGCACCACACTATAACGGAACAGGAAGTGCATCATGGGTACCGGATGTCAGACGCCATCTTAGTTTTTAACCATGGGAGCACATTGCACCAGCAGGTTTACGTAATACGTTTGTAGAAAATGTTGTTTCACATAGTTTGTAAATCCATATAAACTATGTGTTGTAAGCTTTTGTTTGATTATAACTGGGATGCTGTTTAATAAATCAGATATATATATACATCTAATTCATGCAAAAAAAGTATGTATTTTATTTTTGATACGTGTGTCATGGCTATGTATATCATAGTTTGGAATTATGTTCCAATTTTGTAAGTAAAACGGCACGTTATTATATAAATATTTATTGTAAAATTTTAAATGTTGTAGCTTAAGAATATTACTTACTTTTGAAATGTTGAGTATTTTATAAAGTGGTTCAGTACGTGAATTATAATTACTTAGAGTTATGATTCTCAAAGCTTTCTTTTGAATTTTCATCATTTTATTTGAATGAAAACCCCACGCCATTATGTAGTGATCTATACTCTACATGTGGTAAAAAATATTGAGTTATATAGTAAAACTATTTATATTACATATCTTAATATCAAGTACCTGCATATTTCTGTTATCTTTTTGAAAGGTAATATATTTAGGCTTCGTTATGTTTAATGATGATTTGTTTATTTTTAGCCATTCGTTTATTTAACATACTTATTATTAAGACATCTATATTTTCGTTGAATGCAATATTTCTGAAGGTATTTATAGTACTTGATAAAGGTGTGTCATCAGCATACATAATAAAATCAAATAGTGTACTGACTTGCGCAAAGTCATTCATGTAAATAATAAATAGTAAAGATCCAAGAATTGAGCCCTGAGGCACACCAGTTGTTACTGATATTATGTTTAACTTCGTGTTTTCTATTTCTGTATATTGTTTACGATTGGTAAGTTAGCTACTTGAGGTTGACCCCCTTTTTGCAGTAATAATATAATTTGTTGATTAAAATTGTATGATCAATAGTATCAAAAACCTTGGAAAGATCAAGATAAATATTTACTGGCATTTCACCGTTTTTCTTTTGATTTATAATTCTATCTATTAATTCCAATGCAGCATATTCTGTAGAATGTTAGGAACGATTGATGATTAAAATGTAGCTTTGCATCTCTCAGATATAAAGATACTTGGTGAAAAATAACGTTTTCTGGTATTTTTTAAATAGCTTATAAAAGCGATATTGGCCAGTAATCTTAAAATAATGTTGAGTCTCCTTTTTATAAATTGGAATTACCTTGGCCATTCTTAATGTATCAATATTAATAAGGTTAAGGATTTAGTAATTGCATGTCCAATAATTTTTGGTGGAAATGCCATCAAATCCAAAACTCGTTTTTTTGACATATTACTTATTGTTTTCCTTATGGTTTCCTCGTCAACACATTGAAACATTAGAACATAATTGAATCGATTTTTAGATAATAGAAATGATCATTTATACCATTATATTTAATGCTTTTAGCTAGATTCTGGCCTACATTTGAAAAGGATGTATTAAATATGTTAACAATGTCTAGCTTACATATATTTTAGAGTCAGAAACATTTTGGAAATGATGTCTTAGTTTTACCTTTGGGCAATATTTCAGTTATGAAATATTGTCCAAAGCCCGAATAACTGGGATAATTCCATGGCCGTGATGACGGCTTACGTGATGCATATATCCATTTCATTTGTAATCCGACCTAAGGCCAAGCATATAATATATATCTGCTTTCCAATGCGTGGCCTTAGGTCGGATTACAAATGAAATGGATATATGCATCACGTAAGCCGTCATCACGGCCATGGAATTATCCCAGCTTTGGACAATATTTCATAACTGAAATATTGCCCAAAGGTCAAACGAAGACATAATTTCCAATATATATATATATATATATATATATATACGGCACCTCGGCAAGAAAGGAAACAGACACGAGTTTGAATTGAAACATGGCCGTTTCTTAAGGAAACGACATTGATTTATTAGTTATAGGATGTACCCAACTACAAGATTATGAGTACATCACTATGTAACTCGTCTAGCCCTAAGTGGGGGCAACGAATATTTGGTGGGAGAATGCACTCTGGTCCCGGAAGATCAATCAAGGCCAAGAGTGCATTTGTGGCGTATTCGTTGCCCCCACCTAGGGCTAGAATAGTTTCATAGTGATGTACTCATAATCTTGTAGTAGGGTACATCCTATAACTAATAAATCAATGTCGTTTCCTTAAGAAACGGCCATGTTTCAATTCAAACTCGTGTCTGTTTCTTTTCTTGCCGAGGTGCCGTATAAATATACATTAAAACTCGTTTTAATTGGTTTATGCGGGCATCGGCAAAAAAGAGTTCGTAAGCAGCATCATGGAAGTGATTAGGCTGCGTAGTAATAACAGTGCCTAGCTAGGCGCCATCTTTGTTTACATCTGTCGAAGACAAAGAAACAGGTCAGTTCGAACACAATCGTAATGGTTTAAGTTTCCCAACTCCACCCAAGCTCCACCGGTATAACATTAGAGTCATTACAGCACATTTCACAGCGATCACTCTCCTTTGCATAGTCACTGCGTAATGATTGAATGTCGTGTAGATTTGTCAGAGGTCATTGTGGAAGTACAGAGTTGTCACCATATCCAGTTTGAATAACATGTCTAAATGTTGTGCACTGTCTTTATTCATGGTGAAATAAGTAGATTTAGAATTTGTGACGCTTTTCCATGCCCAAACTGGTACACGAGGTTTTCCCTTTTCAGGCTTTTCTCCTCATCATGGAGTGTACGCAGGGTTTTCAGGGCGGTAATATATATATATATATATATATATATATATATATATATATATATATATATATATATATATATATATATATATATATATATTATACCGTGTAACATGATGATGAAAAAAACGAACGATCTACCTCCATTAATAAAACATTGTCTTCTGACGTCTTCACTGTGTCGTTGTTGCAGCTATCCGTTGGCAGAACCAACATCCTTCTGATGATATTACTAACCACCATCTGCGTCCAGATTCCACAGACGAATGCCGGGTCTATGTCATCGTTGTTCCATTGCTTGAGGAATTGTAAGAAGGACAAGGAGTTATGTCTTAAGCAGTGTGAAGATAATCCAGGGTGTGAGGCTGCAAAAAAGCTCTGCTCGGGAGTATGCAAATCTGCCTGCGTTGCCTGCGAAAGAAGATGTTTCTATAGAAATGTTCAAATAAAAGGCGACTTTATGGACTGAATGCATCTTATGTCAACAGCGCACAGAATAACTTTAATATAAAAATTATACATAACACATGTTTGATTCCAAAATGGTTTGTAATGCGAAGATAAGAATAATACAACATTATTAGCCATTTAATTAGTTTACTTATATAATACAGAAACATAATATTTGATTAAGCATGCAACTCCTCGTATTAATAAGTAATTATTGTTCACAATCAAAGCGCAATAACATATTGTATATTCATGACACATTAAAAGAAAATATTGTATATGAATAAACAAATATAACAACACTGTCTATTTCACTATTTTACACTCAACTACACAAGCAGTTCATGTATACAGAACAGATGCACACAATAATTTACTGAACTTCTTTCTCTCTTACAAAATGTTTAAAACGTGAACACACAATATCCAATACCTTATGTGTGTAGTAGTTTCTTTAAACGAATCATTGAAATACCAGTGGAATTCAAAATGTTTTCACCTTCAATATATTTATTCACACACCTTTGTAGGTGTATAGGTAGGAACATAGGGGATATGCTGAAGAAATAGTATACATTGATGGGCAATACATTGTGAAATGCCTTAACCATAACAACAACAGTTTTAGTAGTAACTCGTCAGTTTTATAGTTTTGCTCGTGTCATTAAAACTGCCCGGGAATTGATAAAAGCGATTCTCGAAATTGCAATCCTCAAACAAATTCTCGATATGAATATTCATGGTTTTCTATTGATGCAGACTTCCTTGCTCAACACCCATGTTGCCGACAATTCAGTGGATTGACCGCTGAACTTTGGCCGGGCAATTGAATTTGGTTAGTTACAAAATGTAACAACGAATTCGTTCGATCATTTAAATAAATGAATGCGTTGTGTTTGTAAATCGACTGCAGGTGTTAATAAAACTATCCTCACATTACGTATTTGGCCATGTATGAATGTGCTCAGTTGACAAAGTTGTACAGTGTAACCTCGCTTTACGATCATCCTGGTAATACAACCACCTCGCAATTAAGGTCATACTAGAACAGTCCCAAGTTATTTCTACGTACAGTAAAGTATAGGGTATTAGTCCCGCTAATACGGTCACCTTGATATTCAGGTCACATTTGTTCAGTCCCAAGGGTTATCTTAATAGGGAGGTTCCACTGCACTTAGACTGGTCTCCTGGCAACGCCAAAATTACCATCAGACGCATTTTATTGTAAATCAAACATAAATTTAAACGTGTGTTGCAATAATATGTGTTAAGCCGTAACAACTTGGTTGGGTATTGGCTCACAAAACAAGCTGGATAAGATTTTTTTATTTTCCTCACACGTTTTAGCATGTAGGTATTGAAGAAGTTGCCTCTTCTTATCATTAGTCACCGCAAACTTCTTCCTGATAGAAATAAGAAAGTATCCAGCCTGTTTCTTTTCCGTCACTTCTAATTGCAGACGACCGTCCAACACGTTGTGTGTTGTCCTACGATATGCTGCTTGTGGCAGTCAATTATCTTTTTTAAAATCTCCTGCCACTGTTAACAGATTGTACATATTGCAGTAGAGCTGTTTCTCCATAGCCCATGTTGTCGCAGCTTCTTCATCTCCTTTCCCATAGCAGTGATCTGCGTGTAGGTAGATAACTTAATCGATAATGGAAAGTGTTCAGCAGATTGTATAATAACTATAGAGTTACATGATTAATCATTCCCCTATAGACTAGAGTGATAAGCTGGCTCGCTGCAGTGACGCTGCTGTGGACCGCTGGCTGCCATCCAATGTTACGGCAGGAACTTTTGCATCCACCTCACCACAATATAATATATACATTTAAGTGTGAGTTTGTCTTGTTATTGTATGTCTGCCAGCCTGCCTGCCAGCCTGCTTGCCTGCGTGCGGGCATGCGTGCCTGCGTGCATTCGTGCCTCTGTGCGTGCCTGCCTGCATGCGTTGCTGTCTTCGTGCGTGCGTGCGTGCGTGCGCGCGTGCGTGCGTGCGTGCGTGCGTGCCTGCCTGCCTGCCTACCAGTCTACATGTCTGTCTGTCTGTCTGTTTGAGTGTCTGTCTGGCTGTATGTACGTATGTACGTGAGTACGCATGTACGCATGTACGCATGTACGCATGTACGCATGCACGCATGCACGCATGCCTGCATGTGCGCATGTGCGCATGTGCGCATGTACGCATGCACGCATGCACGCTTGCACGCATGTAGGTATGTATGTATGTATGTATGTATGTATGTATGTATGTATGCATGTATGTATGTATGTATGTATGTATGCATGTAAGTCTGTCTGTCTAGCTGTCTGTCTGTTTATCCGTGTGTCTGTCTATATGTCTGTATGTCTCTCTCTGTATGTCTGTCTGTCTGTCTGCCCGTCTGTAAGTATGTATGTATGTATGTCTCTGTCTGTCTGTCTGTCTGTCTAGCTGTCTATCTATTTGTCAGTCTGTCTGTCTATCAGTTTGTCTGTCTGTCTTGATGATGACGATAATAAGCGTAATACGTACATTGTATCATATATCATCAATGAAAATGGGGATAAGCAATATTGCTTGTAATCCTTTATTTAAATCAATGCATTAATATCTAACGCAACGTGCAGTGATGTAGAATAGAAAAAGAATAATAAATATCACATCATCAAAATTAAATAGTATGGTATATGAAACAGCAACATAACTATTATGAGTATGTATTATTAGTATATTAATGAATTCATTACAATTGAATTAGTGTTTAACAATCAAGAATAAGTACTTTGAGCCATTTTAACATACTTGTAGAGATATATA
Organism: Escarpia spicata; assembly: GCA_963995525.1. Lineage (NCBI taxonomy): Eukaryota > Metazoa > Annelida > Polychaeta > Sabellida > Siboglinidae > Escarpia > Escarpia spicata. Next base: position 18,699,741 of record OZ023213.1, read on the forward strand.
GTCTTCGAGATATAGAGATATAGAGATATTTGTTATCACTATATCGTACCAATATTTAAAACTAGTATATTTCAATGCATTTTTTTTAATGTTCGTGTAACAGAACGGTATTTTGTAAACGGCTTTCTGCCTCGCGTTATGACAATGTGGACGTCCATTTAACATAATCATGTCATTGAATATGACTGGTATCAAACCAGTATTGTATTTATGCATGAACGTAATACATAAGTACTTGTATATTTATAATAATAATAATAATGAGTCAACGTATAGAGCGTAATAAATCTAGACAAAAGTCCATTCAGAGGCGCTAAATAAATGATAATAAAATAAATAAATTCTAAAACCGTGGTGCATAATGCATAGGCAATAATTTTATGTGGTAAAAGGATATAACATGTGACGTGACATAATATTGTGTGCATCAAAAGACATAAATAAGTTAATTAAATTATAATTAAAACGCTGTCATGTACGAGATCACAGAGTAAACTAAACATGGAATGGTACACGGAAGAGATGATTTTTTAAAAGTCGCTTGAATGTGGCTAGCGCTGTGACTGTCTTTAATTCTAACAGAAGAGTGTTCCCCATTCGTGGGGCCGAAACTGAGAAGGAGCGATCGCCGTATCTGCTGTTGGATGGCGGCACACGCAGGTCGTTGTTGTTGGCAGAACGTAGCGCACGTGCTGGTCGGTACACGTCGAGCAAGTCGGTGATGTACGACGGTGCGATGCCATGTTGGGCTTGGAACGAAAGCAGCAGTATTTTGTACATGATACGCTGTTTCACCGGAAGCCAATGGAGCGGGGTGATGTGCTCTTGCCTGTTGCAGCGGACTGCCAATCGAGCTGATGAGTTCTGCACTCTCAGCAGTTTAGAGATGAGAACGTCTGGGATGCCGAACAGCAAACCATTCCCGTAATCGAGTCTCGAAATCACAAGTGAACGTATTATTCGAGCCACTGCTTTCTCCGATAGACACGATCATGTGGAAGCAATGTTACGCAGGTGATAGTATGCGGTACCGCATAGTTGATAGATATCCATAATTTGATGTTGTTTAAATAAAGACTGAGTGTGGTTTATTTTGAGGTAAATGTAGTGTTGGGTATATTTTAAAGAAAGTACTGTATGTCTGTATATGTCTGTATGTATGTCTATATATGTACATTTGTCTATCTGTCTGTATGTCTGTCTATTGTTATCTGTACACGTCGTTACGTATCTTTCGTTTGATGCGGACGAAACTTTGCACCATGATCCAAGGGAACGTAACTACGGACATAGGATGGCCATATGTGGCACCACCGTAATACACTTTGTGTAATTACTCTTCGAAGACTTTTTTCGCCACGCGATGCGTGCTTACACGACTTCGAACAATCGTAAAGGTAAAAGTGAAGGCAAATCTTTATATAGCGCAGTATCCTGTCCTTACGACTGCTAAATGCACTTTACACTTTACACATTCCTTGGCAGACCTATAAAATCGAACGCCTTTTCGAATTATCTGTGAAACATTCAGCCACAACCATTCGTACACAGATTTCAACTCATTCACACAGCTGAGCGAACAAGTAAACGAACTTGCACAAAGTTCGAAACGGCTGTACAGGATTCGAATCCGGGTTCGTTTGATTGAGAATCTGATGCTCTAACTCTGCGCCACTGCGCTCCACAAAGCTTTTAACGTTGCGATCTAGTTTGCATAATCATTGATGGATCTGCTTTGTTATGGTTTGCATACATCACAATCAAAATTATGGTCGTGACCTTCCTCAAGTTTTGCCTGGCCAAAATAATGATAAATGTAATCTCTGTGTTTTACATTTACTAGAATGGGATGATTTGTGCTACATCAAACATTCCCGTCTTTAGGTCTTGCATCAGCAAGTCTGCCTAATGCTTTTTGTTATAAAGAAAAACGTCTGCGACCATAATTTCAACAAATATACGATGGCATATATCCAACCTCTCCTGGGGTTCGGCACCCATTTTGATGGCTTGACGGACCTTGTCGCTAGGCAATTAGTCACATGATAGAGAGGTCAACGAATTACACGCGTTGCTTTCAAAAGTTAATTTGTTTGTCTGAAATTTTTTTTTCTTTCTAACATGGGTAAGGTAAAACGTGTGTACCGTTCGATTTTATCGGATACCACTAAATGGTGAGAAAAGAGCGAACAAATAATCTGAATTATCCATTGCATGAATTGGACGCCCAACAAACAAAATGTGGGATGTAGTAATCAGTTTTGCACTGGTTTGTAAAGAGTCTTAGGTTTTCTTACGATATGTTATAATCACAATACTGCTTTAATTATAACACCCAAACTCCTATTTTCATAATGTTAAACTACAGGAAACATAATATCATAAATTTGCATTATATATTTCAACTTGGACGCCTCATAGATAGGACACATTTGTATAAATTTACTTCATTTTTTATCCCGTCTACGAAAAACCTCCTAAACAACAACTACAGCTACAAAACTACGAACAACAATAACATGCCACGACAACTGTCGGTCTAACGCGCATGTTTGTTGGTTTCTTTCTAGCCTTTGCGAAGGTGTGCATGCGCCGCCTTCGTCGGTTTGTAGCAACCCCGAGTTGGTTATATGAGTACCTATATGCTCGCTAGATGGCGTTCTTGGTGTGTCAATAGGCCACACTGGTATACAACTGGGGGATAATTTCCACAAAATATACGATGGAATGTCCGACTTTTCGGAATCCATGTGTGGATATATTGCTAGGCAAAGGGTCACGTGATGGATTAGTTAATTATCAGTTACATAGGCGGATCCGGAGGGTGCTGGGGGCACGCGGCAACTGCCCCCTAGATCTGATAAATTTGGCGTGCCCGCAGACCTTGTATGATGGGCCCCACGCTAGCGTGCCCCCCTAGTGAAGGTGACAAGAAGGTGAAGTTATGCCGACGCGGCGGCAAAAACTGTTCAACAGTACCCCCCCCCTTCTTCCGATTTCACCAGCCCAGCCGAGACAGCGCGGCAGTAACAAAATAGTTTGGCATTAATACTGTGTCATTACACAGAAAATCTGCCTTTGTAAAGCAAAAAAATGAATTGTACAAAATATGCATGATCGTACATTTGACACAAAAAGCTGGCTGAATACATAACGTTTGTTTTGAAATTTTCGATTGAACTAAGCAAACATTATTACAATGTTGTCCTGTTTAACTGTTCCTCAGTCAAAACATCCAAACGTTTATTGATAGTAACTTCGGTGATTATTTCTTTACGTATCATAGTAGAAACATCAGCGGTCAATTTACTATGAAAACATGTTGTTAGTTTAGCAATAATCTTCGTGAATTCCACATGAAGATTATTGCAAAATGGTGTGTGTTCTATTAAATAAGAAATTAATTCAAAATATATACGACTGTCACATGTTATTATTATGATTACTAATTTGTATTACTCAGAAGGTTGTCGTGTACCTTCCGAAGCATCATATAAGTGTACGTCTACTCTATTTCTGGTTTGCCTTGCATGAACAAATTTACTACTCTCTAGTTTAGACACATTTATACATGTCTCCATGACATCTATCTAAGTTGTCCGTCTTTTATTTGCTCAAAGAACATTATTTGCAATGACATATCTGTTTTTATTACAAAATGTCACTCAAACTTTTGTTTGTGAAACAAAATATTGGGCCAATATCCAAAACGTGTACCATACGTGCACAACCTGTCAGAGAAAGTGACCACCATTTTCCGGGAACATGGCGTGGGGTCGTACCACAAACCTTACAACACCATAAGATCCATCGTAGTGAATCCCAAGGACAAAACCCACAAGAACAACATGTGTGGGGTAATATATGAAATAGGATGTCCGGACTGTCAACAGACTTATGTAGGCGAAACCAGCAGAGCACTAGGAGCCCGACTCAAAGAACACAGAAACACGAGGGGCCCACTCACAGCAGTAGGTGAACACAGAGTCAATGAGGGCCACAGCATCTCGGCTAAAGACGAAAAGGTACTCTGTAGAGAAAACAACTTCTGGAGAAGAAAGATCAGTGAGGCGATTGAAATAAAAGAGAGAGGCGACCAGAAATCAACAGAGATTCCGGATACAACCTTCCCGCGATCTTCCTGGAAGTATTGTCATGTGACAGTTACCAACACAGTCACATGACGACTGAGAGTGGCGCAGACCAACGCTGATGAAGACGTCGTGATGACGTCAAAAGCTCCATTCAGAGCAACATATGACTCGGAAAGGTAACTTACAATATTTTCAAAACTAATTTATCATTGTTATTGCAGGGTATTTCGACATGTATTTCGACATGTATCGTTTCGTATAAAGCTATCGAAAGACTCCTGAAAACAATGATGGGACTGCATCTAACATTTAGGAAAATATAGCACAATAAAGTTAACAAATGTAAGGTGGCGTTTTAAGTGCGTGTCCAGCGTCATCAATGGACAAGAACCCAAGAAAACGGTCACCGTTTTAATGTTTCCATGCCTACCAGCTATCACTCTGCTATACCTCCCGCAATATTTCTTGGTCAATGGAGAAAAAACAGAAATGGTGGCGTGTCCACCGTCATCGCGTGTCCAGCGTCACCATAACGAGAACTGAAAAAACACCGTCCAGAGCGCACATATGCCTTGATCTAGAGGCGTTAATTAAAATGGTAAGTGCATCAAAGGCTGACGTCTCCATGCAGACAAAGTCTATCCGACTCTTAGACGACGTATTTTGCAAGCAGTGGACCGATGTTTACTCAGTTTAGATGAATATTGCGGTAAATAAAAAACCGCAATATTATTTACAGCGATATTAGTCTTATAAGTGATATGTGGATGCACCTGCAACAGCCATTTCCACCTGCTGATCGAGATTCTTTTTGAATGTTATCTGACCCATTTCTTCAAGGAGACGTCACCTACAAAACGTGTTTTGTCTCATTTAAAATGTAAAAAGAAATAACTTTATGTCTGGGAAACTGCAGGAGGAAATAACCTTTATCAGTAATTATTTGTTAATATATATTATTATTATCCCATTAAGCTTTTTGGATAATACAAAACGCGTCGACCATGCTAGGACTTTGTACAATATTATTAAATAACATGTTATAATTCAACCAACTTAAGTAATTTATTGTCAATTTGCACATGATTGTAACATTCTTAAACTGTTATTTTTCTAAATTAATAACAATGGGGTATGTTCGTGCAGATTGTTACCTGAGCTGTATTGTAAAATTGAGGATTCTTCGCTGTGGAAGTAAATGCCAGATCCTGTCTTCTGTCGGTTAGCTACACAGGGAATAACAATATTCGATGTTTCACAATAACTAATGTCACCAGCAAGCCTCCAAATGCTGTTGAGATTTAAAAACAACCACACGTTGCTGTCAACTGTATAGGATAATCCAACTGGGATATCAACCTCAGCGTAAACTCATTTCCAGGTCACAACCATTCCCCAAACGACTATGCTGGCGGCTGCAGTCTGGCCCATTAATCATCAGTCATTTTATCAAGGGAACACAATGACAAATCTTCAAGTCAGATATTTCCTGTGCCAGATATTTATTACATGTTATATACGTTGTCAAACAGTTCTATGTTGTATGTGTTGCCAGTGGATGCAACAGTTAGTGCCGTACAGTTGGATGGCAGCCAGCGGTCCACGGCAGCGTCAATGCAGCGAGCCAGCTTATCGCTCTAGTCTGTAGGGGAATGATTAATGAGGTAACTCTATAACTAACTTTCCATTACCGATGAAGTCATCTACCTACACGCAGGTCACTACTATGGGAAAGGAGATGAAAAAAGCTGCGACAACATGCATGGGCTATGGAGAAACAGCTCTACTGCAATATTTACAAACTGTTAAAAGTGGCAGGAGATTTAAAACAGATAATTGACTGCCACAAGCAGCTTATCACGGGGCATAACACAACGCGTTAGACTGTCGTCTGCAATTAGAAGTGATGGAAAAGAAACAGGCCGGATACTTTCTCATTCCTATCAGGAAGAAGTTTGTGGTGACTAAAGATAAGAAGAAGCAACTGAAGAAGGAAAATACATTTGATCTTCAATACATGCATTTTAAAATGTGTGAGGAATATACAAAAATCATATCCTGCTTGTTTGTGACCAAATACCCAACCGTGTTGTTACGGTACGCTTCAAAAAAGCAACAGTATCTGCTTAATATACAACATAAAAAAGTTTTTCCTTTGAAACTAAGTCCGGGTGTGTTATTTAATGATGAATATCAAGAAGAGTTTATAGATGGTCACTTGAACAGTTTGGAAACAACTGCAGCTGAGTAGCAACGAATGGAAATTGTTTTGCCAGATGGCAAGTACATAAAGCGGACACAACAAGTGCTTGGGGAGTTTCTGACAAGTTAGTCCTACTCCAAACCCTTCACTGAGGATATGGTTATATTACGTGAGCATATGACATGTATGACAACTCAATGTAAACGGATCCACAAACTCTTGATTCACACTCATATATACATATATAATTACATCTCCACCGGTGTTATGTAATAGGCCTAGCTCTAGCCTAGATCCCTTCACACAATACATCCACATAAATTGCCGTTATTTAGTTGTAAGGAAAACCAGTGTTTTTCCAGTCGGTTATCCCAACCCGTCTCCAGGCGTCATCGCAAAGTGTCCAGCGTCGTCATTTGTTAGCAGTCAATTTTGACCTATTTAGGATTATTATTTGTTAATTTCTTGGCACCCACTTCGCGTTCCAATCCCCCGGTTACATATAACAGTTAGCATAGTCAAATTTGATTGATCAATGTTACTGACTGTGTTTTATATATACTTCCAAACACGTTTATGAAAGAGCTGCAATAATTAAAAAAGGCCTTTCCATGACACAGCACAGTGCTGAAATTATCAGCAAAGAATTAATGACGGGAACGAAATGTTTCCAAGTCAAATGCTATATTATATTTCTAGATTCTTTTATTAAATTGCATACACACTGGATGATTGAAAAAGACAACGTCCGTTTACATGTAATATAAAATGGTCAAATTGTACGTAGTATAATCATTTTCGTCGATGACGCTGGACACAAGATCAAGGTTGACTTCAAATAGCTGTCATAACAAAAGTAATTAATGTTACTTTGAACTAATTTTATGGAAAATACGCGCCTTTATGTGTACAATAAGACAATATAACTTAATTGTTTAGGATTAAACATTTATTTTTGGACCTGCTACAACCCCATTTGTACACTTTTGGGGACATTGTCCCTATTAATTTATTTCATCATAGCTTTGACCAGGCATGGTTTAAGATAACTCAATTAATTTAATTAATTAACTTTCTAGAAAATTACAAATTAATTACCGTTAATTTAATTAATTAACTTTACTGGAAGATGTTAATTTATTATAATAACAAATGTTCTTCCAATTTGTTTTTAAATTGGGTATTAATTAGCATTATTTTATGCAATCCGGTATTCATTACCACAGGTTTGCTGTCAGCACTAAGAATAAGCTTTGGTAACCATGGTGCACAAAAAACACAGCCACTTAGCCAGTGACCCTAGTTCACCTAACCGCAGCGGTTCTTAGTAGCTCCTTCGTCGCGACACAAACCGGGGTCACCACACCGTTTTGAATGGGTCGCTAAGAATCTTCAGTAACCAACGCTTTCTTCTATTGTCCCAATTGCCCATCGTACCAGATGCATGCGAGACGAATACTTATGCCAAATGTTGCGTGAATTGGAACTGCCGTGTGATACAATATCACAATAATAATGTATGATGCCGCCGAAAATGTGTCACAAGCACAATGGGCGAAAGTGTGTGCCGCTTTCGACTGGCTTCATTCTGATGCCTTCAAAGTAGGCCTACTCCGTCTCTCACAGGAATCACTTTAGTCAACGTCATCAGTATCATCATCATCATTGTGTAGCCGTAGTGTCCCGTGGTTAGACGAAGGCCTCAGCATGTCGTCTTGCGCTCTCCTTTGCCAGATGGTACATTTCCAGTACTCATTGTCTCGAGTCTTCCTCTAGATCGTTTCCCTTCATAAGGTCTCCAGGTAATGATACACGATGTCCATCGGTTATCTCGTAGCCTGCTGATGTGCTCTGCCCAGGTCCACTTCTGTCTTCTGATTTGTTCTATCACGTCTATGACCTTTGTCTTCTCTCTTACCCAGGTGTTTGTTTTTCTCTCCCGATATGTGATGTTTAACATACTTCTTTCCATGTTTGTTTGTGCGGCTGCTAGCTTGTTCTTTGCCTGGTTAGTGAGTGTCCAAGTTTCCCCACGGTGGATCATTTCTGGAAGTACGCATCAGTTGTGGGCTTGACTCTTCAAGCAGGTTCCAAAGTTACCCTTGAAGATGTCGCGGTGTTTGACGAATGCTGTCCAGCCGGCCGTGATTCTTCTTTTGATACCTCTGTCTTGTTTTTTGTCTCTGAGGGAAAACAAAGTCGCAGACTGCTGGATGTATGCGGGAAGAGTATTGGTCAAATCAAACACAGGTGTTATAAAGGAAATACAGACAATGGGGGATCTGATAATGTATTAGCCATCTACAAAGCCGTATACATAAATCAGACTGAACACAGAATCTTCCAGCTCGATTCTGGTATGCTTCTGCACAGGAATCTGCACAGGAACCTGAGTGAGACGAGCCCACCCAACAGCCCATTCCTATTGACATCCTTCAGATGACGAAGAATCGACATCATATGACGTCACACTGGCGCATTGAACGTCTGGTGTGCTGAAGATGAAGATACTGACTTTACAGCTGCAGCGGCTCCACCTGGCGACAAAGGAGACGATCGCGACAGCACCGTGTGGAATACATACCGTGAGGGTTTTGAACATTACATTCTACTTACTCCACAGAAAATTGGAAGCCATGCATTCTAATGCACTTTTTTCCTTTTGTTATATGTTTTTGTATGTGCCTATTGTTGATATGACAAAATGTGTAATGCTAAATATGTATGTACTTTTTTCTCTATCTTCATTGTCAGTCGTTGTTGTGCCGTTTTTACCATTAGTACAACTAGTAGGCTTAACTCTGTTTTTTTTAGACGATGTGTCTTCCTCAACTCATCCGCCATCCATCCATTATGTGTATCATCATGTACGCAAATAACAATAATCATAGCTATCGTTGTAATCATTTGTATCACTTAGCAATTTTATATACACATCATTATGTTAATATTATTAAGCACAAGTATGACCATTTCTGTAAACGCAGGTTCAGTAATGTTTGATGAGGCTTTCCTCTCCTACTTAGGAGGTAATCAAAACAACCTATGCAATGTCTTAAATACAAATGATGCAAACAAAGAACTACAAGTTCTACACTACTCTTTTTATTATGACACTGATACGTTCACCAACCAAGCAAACAAAAACACAGTTTTACTGTTCTGAGCTCTAACATTCAGTCTATAAATGCAAAATTGAATGAACTTGAAATATTCAAAGAGGACCTACGTAGAAATAACTTTAAAGTCAGTGTAATATGCTTATAAGAGACGTGGAAAGCTGATAATTATGACTTCTCTCAATTTTTTTTAGACGTGTATAATTGTATAACACAGGGAAAATATTTAGCGACAAAGTAGGGTTACTAATATATGTAGATGATCAATATAAATCTGATATAAAAATGAATCTTAATGCATACGAAAATTGGGAAGCGTTAATAATTCAAGTAATAGGAAATGGTTTATCAAAGAAAATAGCCATTGGACATATATATAGACCACCAAGGTCATGCAACGAAAATATGACACAATTTATTTATGAATTTTCATCAGTGTTATGGTCTCTAGAAAACAGCAATAATAGTAATCTCATTATGGCAGGGGATTATAACATTCACTTACTTAAAGTAAACGACAACAGAACATACAGTAATTTTTCTGATACTTTAACAGCACATAGTCTTTACCTCTAAATAACATTCCCCATTCTTTTACGAGAACCAACGGAACACTAATATATAACTTGTTTGCTCACTAAATCAGTTTATATTAGAAAGTACTGCTGGGATTTTCACAAACAGTTTCTCAGATCATCAACGTTATTTTTGTAAGCTTAAAGCTGAACTTCCTCCTAAATTTGTAAAAAATTTACATACAAAATGTTGACTTACTTAGACTTAGTTCATCATGTTCCTTTCGGGACATCAGGCGACGAGCTTTCTCCATCTATTACGGTCTTTCGCAATTTCTTTGGCCACATTCCAGGTTATTTCCATTTCTGCCAGATCTTCCTTAAATGTCTTGCGCCAGGTCTTAGTCGGCCTTCATCTCCTTCTGTTTCCACCTTCAGGCACCCACTCCATTGCTACATGTGCTATTCTCTCTCTTGGTAGGCGTAGGATATGTCCCGCTAATCTACGTCGTCGAGACTTAACTATGTCATGCAGGCTATCAAGACCTGCCCTCCTCATCACTTCTTCATTGGTGATTTGCGCTCTCCGTGATATGCCCAATATGAATCGGCGACATTGCCGGTGGAATATGTCTAGTTTTTTTTATATCCTCGCCGTATTCTTCCATATCCTCGCCTTTTCACAGGCATATATCGCTGTTGATATTACGATTGACATGTAAAGACGTAGTTTTATGTCCTTTCTGTTGGATCATATTGGACGTAGTCTTTGGAATACTGCTGATGCCTTGCTTATCTTCGCTCGCACATCTACTTCCATGTCGCCTTCCCTAGAGATGTAGGTTTCGAGGAAAAGGGAAGTTCTCGACGCACTGCAAGTCTTGCTGACCGATCACAATGTGGGGGTCAGATCCATCACCAACTAACACAGTTTTTGTCTTCTCATAGCTGATTCGTAATCCGACCATATCTCCATTGTCGTTTAAATCATTGGTCATCTCTTTCAGGATCTCCGGCGTGTGGCTGAGCAGTGCAATGTCATCGGCAAAGTCTAGGTCTGTCAACGTATTATTTATTCGTTTTCCTCATGATGAAGTCGATAACAACAACAAAGATGAAAGGGGACAGGATGCAACCTTGACGTACACATGTCTCTATATCGAACATGTTGGTTTAGCCATCGTTGGTCTTGATGCAGCAGTTGGTGTTTCGGTATAGCGATTTGAAAATATATATATATATTTGTTTGTTACGCCATATAGCTTCAGGATTTGCCATAGCGAATCTCTGTGGACACTGTAGAAAGCTTTCATAAAGTCAATGAAGTTGACTATAAGAGGTATCTGGAACTCTCTGCTTTGCTCGATGTTGTTTCGCAATGTGAATATCTGCGCACAGCACGACCTTCCTCTTCGAAAACCAGCGTGTTCCTCCCAGGTGTTGGTCAACTGCTGTCTCCAGCCGGTTTAGACGCTGCAAAACACTTTTCCAGGTACTGACATCAATGTTATTCCTCGCCAGTTATTGCAATCGCTCAGGCACCCTTTCTTTGGTAATGTCACGATCACTTCTCGTCTCCAATCGTCAGGAACTTCCTCCTCAGACCAGATCAGATTGAACAAGTATATTAACTCGTCTACAACCCCATCCTTGCCATGTTTCAATATTTGTCTTTGGGGGTGACACGACCTCTTTTGTGTTTGGTTGCTGTTCCAAGTTGAAGAGTGTGGTAGATGTTAGTTGATTTAGTATTTCTCGGAAGTGTTCGATCCACCTTCAAGCGGATCTTACCAATCACAAGGTTGTGGTCAAAGCCAACTTCGGCAGATGTAATCAATATCATTCGATATATTGCCATCTGGTGAGGTCCAGGTTTTCTTGTGAATGCGTGAATGTTTGAAAAAAGTTGCCAATGCTGATACGACTGGCGCTGCTCATCGCGAGCAATCGTTCACCGTTATCATTCGTATTTCCAGCTGAACCGAGAGGTCAAACCGTAGTATACATGTCTCTTCTGTCTCCATCCAGCTTCGCGTTAAAGTCTCCTAACACAACCTTTGTGCCAAAACTTGGTATCTCATCAAACACGTTCTGGAGTTGGTCATAAAAGGTGTCCTTTTCTTCGTCTGTGGCGATTTCTGTTGGGGCGTATACTTGCACTAACGTGACTTTGACATGTGTGTTGAACCTTGCTGTGATGATGCGTTCACTAACTGGCTTCCACCCATCAGTGCTTGTGTAGCATCCTTATTCAGGATGATGCCAACTCCATGGATGTGTTGAAGCCATGCAGAAAGTCATTATTGTAATTGGTTATCATAAATTATACAACAAATTAAATAAACAACAAAATAAAGATCCCAACCTAAATTACAGTATAATGCATGATGAAATCATGCGTGCTAAAAGTTAGAACAAGCCTACTAAAATAATGAAATTTAACAAACATAAAAATCGATATGGATAACGCAAGGTTTTCTCAAATCTATAAGATATCGTGACATACTTTATAAACAATTAAAAATGTCTAACCCTAACTCACCAGACTATGAGATTCTTAATACTAATCTCAAAATTTACAACACCATATTAAAAAGAAATATCCGTGCAGCTAAACAAGTGTACTTTGAATCACGATTTAACAAATTAAAAAAAGATATAAGAAATACATTGAAAACAATAAACGACATTCTTTCAAAAAATAAAATGAAGAATACATCTTCATCAACCATTGAAGTAAATGGTACTAGCATAACAGATAAATCAGAAATAGCAAACAAATTCAGTATATTACTAATATAGGTCAAACTATTGCAGAATCCATTAAATATAAAGGAAACAAAAATATTACTACTAGTTAAACACAAAAGTTAGGTATGTTCTTAATTTTAAGAATATTGATGAAGAAACAGTAAGGAAAGCAATAAATGATCTTCCAACCAAAAACAACAGTGGATTTGATGGCATTTCTTTAAAACTGCTAAAAATAATTGAAGAGGTAATACTTAAATCATTAAACTTAGTAATTAACTAAGTTATTAATACAGGCATATTTCCTGATAAACTTAAAATTGCAAAGTAGTACCAATTTTCAAAAAGGATGACCCAACTCGGAAAGCAAATTACAGGCCTATTTCTCAGCTTCCAACTATTTCTAAGTATTGTTTCTAAGCTATTTTATGATAATCAGTACGGATTTAGACCTAACCATTCAACAGAGTATGCATCTCTCGAACTAGTTGAGTAATTACTCAAATGAACACAAATAAATTACCAATTAGTATTTTTCCAAAGCCTGTGATGCTATTGTCCATTCGATATTACTAAGCAAGTTAAGATGTTATGGCATAGATGGAATGACACTTCTCTTACTCAAATGCTATGTAAGCAACAGGAAGCAGTAAACCGAATTTGAAGATACTACATCCGATATGTTACCTATAAAAGTAGGTGTACCACAAGGTTCCATCGTTGGACCACTGTTATTTAATATATATATATATATAATATATATATATACATATATATAAATGACTTTTCACAAGCAAGACAAATGTTTAACTTTATAATATGTGCTGATGATATCACTTTATTTAGCACCAATTACACTTTTAGTGATAAAGCACGTATTAGACGTATAGTCTCTGTAATAAATGAAGAACTCTTCAAAATAATTGAGTGGCTTAATATTAATAAATTGTCACTAAATAAAAGTAAATCTAAATGTGTGACCTTTCGAATGCCACGCAAACCTATACAGAGCTAATTTCTACAAATCGATAACATAAACATCGAGAGAGTAGAATAATTTAACTTCTTAGGTTTAATTCTAGATACTAACTTAAATTGGAAAAACACACTGAAAAATATCAAACAAATGTTCCAAAATTGTAGGAATATAATATATTTAAACATGTGCTACCTTTAGAAATAAAATGTATTTTATATAATGCACTGCTACTATGTAATACTAATTATTGTATTATTACATGGGGATACCAAGGAAACAGATTAACGAAAATTCAAAAGAAAGCAGTGCAAATGATCAAACTAACCCAAACTAATTCACATACAGAACCGCTTTTTAAATAACTCAATATATTAAAAGTAGAAGATTTGTTAAAATTACAAGAACTAAAATTTTAGTACAAATATAGACATCAAAATTTACAAATTTACTTAGTAAATTGGCAGATAATTCCAAATGCCAGCACACACAAATATGACACTGGGAGAGCAACTGCACTAAATACCTTCAGAACTAATCATGAATTTGTTAAAAAGTGTCTTAAATATAACCTAACTCATGTTATAAATAATATCCCTGATTTAGTGAAAGACAAGAGAGTGACCTATAGTTTGAGAGGATTCTCAAGTTATGCCAAACACCATATGCTACGAAAATACAACGTCAGGTGCAATATACTACAATGCTATATATGCCAACTAGATTGATGCTCACTATAAATTAGTAATACAGTTAAATCAAATACAACTACTAAATCTGTATAGTCTGCATGACTACATGTGCACATGCGTACACCAAAAAGGTTAAGAACTGCTGACCTAACAAATATCTACGAAAGCTTGTGGTCTGGTCCGTGCAGTTGTTTGAACAGTGTCAACGAATACCCACCCAGCAGCCAATGTCAATCAATGCGTGACACCAGTATTCTGTAAGATCATAAACTCGGTTTGCATTTGTGGCGTTTTATTATTTTTATTATTTATTATATCATAATCTAATGTTCTTGATGAACTTGGCCAATACGGATTATTACTACGGGTCATGCAGCAATACGAGCGGGAAAGAGTCGACGTTATTGATTGGCCGTTTATGTCGTATTCGAGCAATACTATACCTGCCAACACTCCCGGAATTTCCGGAATTCTCCCCGATTTTTGGTGTATCTCCCGGTCTCCCCGAATACAGGCAAATCTCACGGACTGTGGCTTAAATTCCCCTACAGCACCCCTCTCCATCTTCCGATGTCATCATCCGAGACAGCGCGACATCACGGAAGACGTGTTGAACCGCTGAATTTCCGGCAAGAAATCTCCAGCAGCATCCCCGTCTTCCAATGTTAAGATTCGAAACAGCGCGACGAGACAGCGTGACACGGGAAGCGTGTGACGTCCGAAATTATAAAAAATTAAGTTGGCAGAAATACATAACTAACACAGTGGAGCGCAATAGTGCAGTTACTCGAGCTTCGTACTCTCGACAGAGAGAACCCGGGTTCGAATCTTGTGCTGCGGTGTCGAACCTTGTCGGGCAAGTT